>CM054057.1:597161101-597761101 GCA_028641055.1 Alopecurus myosuroides | reverse complement strand
ATTTTTCATAGCCTTGCTAATGACAAAATGGTCCCTCCCAAACTGGGGCTAATTTGTGCTTGCTTTCCTGCACCAATCTTAGCACTAAGCCACCTTCTTTGAAAGAATGGTGCCCGATTTTCCGACTATGATAGCGTCGCAGTCCTTGCTGATAAATGTCGGATCTTTGTAGCACAACTTCTCGTTCTTCTTATAAGAGATCGAAGGCATCCTGTCGTGTGTTTTCGGCATCCGAGTCTTTGTATGCTAGCACTCTTGGGCTATCATGGATCATGTCCGCAGGAAGCACTACTTCTGCGCCATAAACTAGGAAAAACGGAGTTTGTCCAGTTGATCTGTTTGGTGTCGTTCGAATACTCCAAAGCACGGAAGGTAATTCTTCTATCCATGCTCCAGCTTCTCTATGAAGAGGAGATTCAACTCTTGGGCGTATTCCCTACAGGATAGAACTATTCATTTGTTCAACCTGTCCATTGGATTGTGGGTGTGCCACAGATGCTAGATCTAGACGAATTCCCGTTTGTCGGCAATATTTTGCCAACTCTCCAATAGAGAAATTTGTCCGTTATCCGTGATTATGCTGTGTGGAACGCCATATCTCATGACTATGTCAATGATGAAATTTCTGGCAGTCACACCGTCAAGTTTTTTGATGGGTTTCGCCTCCACCCACTTGGTATACTTATCTACTGCAACGAGTAGATGTGTAAGTCCACCTCTTGCAGTTTTAAATGGTCCCATCATATCTAGCCTCCAGAACGCAAATGACCATGTTTTAGGGATAGTTTTGAGTGATTGAGCTGGCATATTTGTCAGCTTGGCGTAATACTGGCATCCGGCACATGTGTTTACTATGTGGTATGCATCTGTCTTGGCTGTGAGCCAGAAAAAACCCCGCACGGAATGCTTTTTTGACTATGATGTTTGATTGAGCATGATGTCCGCAATCTCCTGCATAGATTTTGTTGCAATATTTCTCGTCCTTCTTCTGGTGAGATACACCGCTGAAAAATTCCGATAGTGCTGCATTTATACAGGCAACCATTAATTACCGTGTATCCTTTGCATCAGCGTTGTATCTGCCTTTGCAAGACTTTGTTTGCTCCATCTGGGAACTTCTGATCAACTAAGAAGTTTAAGTATGGAATTGTCCAATCCAGGTTAACAAGCAGGACTTCAATTGACTCGGAAACGAGAGGATAATCAACATCTCCACCTTTGATTGATGGTTCATGCAAGTGTTGGACAAACACACCAGGTGATAGGGTTTTCACTCTTTCCGATCCCATGCGGGCTAATGCATCCGTGTTCCAATTTTCTTCCCTCTTGGTATGAAATACCTCAAATCCTAGGAAGCAAATGGCAAACTCGTCCACAGTTCCCGATATTTGGCCCTAATGGGGCTTTTAGCATCCCATGTTTGGTTTAGCTGATTCTGCACCAAGTCCGAGTCACCATAACAAAGTATACGCTTGACGCATATCTCTTTTGCAATATGCAAGCCATGAAGCAAAGCTTTGTATCCCGCCAATTGATGTTGGCGCTAAAATGTATTTGCAGTACATATTCCATTATGTCACCTTTTGGAGATTTAAGCACTACACCATCTCCAGCGCCTTCCTTCATTTTGGATCCGTCAAAATGTAGAATCCAATATTCCGACTCCGGTATTGGTGTGTTTTCCATTGCTTCTGCCAATCAACGACAAAATCTGCCAACACCTGGGATTTAATTGCCGTCCAGGGTTGGTACTTAATGTCAAACGCAGCTCGCTCAATGCCCCATTTGGCTACTCGGCCTGTTGCATCCGCATTGTTAATGATATCCCCTAGTGGTGCTTTGCTTACCACTGTTATGGAATGTCGTTGGAAATAATGGCGCAGTTTTCGAGATGCAAAAAACACGCCATATGGCAGTTTTTGATAATGTGGGTACCTTCGCTTTGACTCGGAGAACACTTCGCTAACGTAGTATACTGGATGTTGATCTGGTACGCTTTGCTCATCTTTCCGCCTTTCCACAATTATCACCGCGCTAATAACCCTATTTGTTGCTGTAAGATACAGTAACATGGGTTCTTCGTCTTTTGGGGATGCCAAAATCAGAGCTTTCATCAAGGTTTCTTTTAGCTGGGTTAATGCTTTGTCTGCCTCTTCTGTCCATTCAAATTTGTCGGATTTCTTCAGCAATTTGTATAATGGCAGAGCTTTGTCGCCTAGACGGCTTATAAACCTGCTAACTGCGGCTACAGAACCCGTCAATCTTTGGACATCTTTTAGGCACGTAGGCCTTGTGATATTTAAGATTGCCTTGATCTTTTCCAGGTTTACTTCTATTCCTCTGTGAGAAACGGTAAAACTAGAAGCTTTCCTGAGGGAACCCTGAATACACACTTTAATGGATTCAACTTCATTTTATAAGTGCGCAAATTTTTCGAAAGTTTCTCATAGATCTGCAAGGAGTCTTGGAAACATGAACATTTTTGCTGATTTAACTATGCAAGCATCTTTGCATCCAATGCTGGTAAGTTGCGTCGTCGTTCTTCAAGCCAAAAGGCATGGTTATGTAGTAGTATGTTCCATACGGGGTTATGAAGGAAGTTTTTATTTGATCCTCCTCCTTCATTTGTATTTGATGGTACCGGAATAAGCATCCAAAAAGCATAAAAGCTCAGAGCTTTCAATGGCATCTATTATTGATCGATTCGCGGTAACGTGAACCTATCTTTTGGACACAATTTGTTCATGCCGGTGTAATCTATACACATCCTTAGAACATATTGTCTTTCTTCAGGACTAATACTGGGTTCGCAGACCAATCAGTATGTATAACTTCCCGGATAAAATCAGCTGCTAAAGCCGGATAATTTCCTTGCCTATAGCCTTCCGTCTTCTTCCATCAAAACGACGGAGACCTTGTTTGACAGGTTTTGAACATGGAATTACTTTGAGTTGGTGCTCAGCAAGTTCCCTGCGTACACCTGGCATGTCAGCAGTACACCAGGCGAAAATGTCTCAGTTCTCACGAAGGAACTTGATGAGTGCGTCTTCCTATTTGTCAGTCATCCCAGTTCCCACTACGACAAACTTTGTCGGATCTTTGGGATCTAGGATAACTTGTCTTGTATTTTCCGAGGCCATGAAGCTATCTGCCGGCTTCCGACTTTCTTTTCCTGACGGCATTTCCATCGGTGAAACTTCCTTAGCTAGCTCCTTCAATTCCTCCTTCTGAATCACCTGTTCGGTGCAGAGGCATTTCCTTTCTCTAGCTCGTTCACCAATTTGTAATATCCAGTTATGGTAATTACTCCTCCTTTTGGCTCTGGCATCTTCAGCTTGTTAGATATAACATGACCTTTCCATGAATTTGGCGAAAGCCGAACGTCCGAGTATTGCGTGATAAACATTTTTCGAACGACACCACCTCGAATGAGATCTTTTCCCGGCGGAAATGTTCTCTACTTCCAAAGGTTACATCTAGGGAAATTTCTCCTAGGATTGTGCTTGCCTGCCAGGAACAATACCATGAAACCGTATATTGTTGTGCCTGAGCTGAGTCTCGGAAATATGTAGTTGTTTCAATGTACTCAGGTACATGATATTGATACTAGATCCTCCATCCATCATCACTCTTTTGAGCCTAGTGTTTTGAACAATAGGGCTTACGAACAAAGCATGCGTTTCGGGTTCTGGGATGTTTCCGGGATGATCTGACTGATCCCAGGTAATTGGCATATTTGAATACTTCAAGTACTTTGGTGTTGGTGGAACAACCGTGTTGATTTCTCGAAGTGTCCTTTTTGCCTGCTTTGCTGAGGGAGTTGCCAGGAAAGTTAGGTTACATTCTCCTTCAACACTCGGGAATTTTGGCTTGCCTTTTCACTGTTGTTCCTGGATTTTATCATCAGTGTCCGATTCGCTTTCTTCTTTCTCAGCTTCTGGCTTTTGCTTGTTGAACTTCCTTTTGGAATTCTTTCCCTTATTCCCGGATCCTGCAGCACCCTTCATATGCTTGTTGAGGTGGCACTGCGCATTTTATGGGTAGCCTTCCCAAATTGCGAATGGTAGACATAGTTTTCTGACTTTATCTTTCCCACTCTTCCTTAGAGTAAGAGATTGGTTGTGCTTCTTCCCTTCCATTAGCTGCCATTATCCTTTCCAAAGCTTGTGTTTACTTCTTTGAGTTTTGCATGTGCCTCTGGAGTAGCCTTCTTTTCAGAACGTGATGTCTTTTTGGCCTGAGCCAAAGCATCAATATTTCCACCTCTTTCCTGATATCATCTTCGACCGTTGCGTGCTCATTGGCGGTGGTAAGCATAGATCTAGGTCTCAAGTAGGATTCTAGATCTATTAGGATGTGGTGGATGGATTTGAAATTCCTTGGTGGAATCACGGATCTAGGTCTCCTCTAGCTCTCCACAAAGTTTCGGAGTGTTTGGGTGGTTGGAGAGGGAGACCTAGGAGGTTGAAGCTTTCATTAGTGGCTAGGAGAGAGAGTGGGAAAAGCTTGTCATTATGAGGTAGGGGAAGGCTTTAAATACCCCTTCCCCAATGTGGCGTTGAGCAGTCCACGCAGCACCGGAGGGTGGTCTTCACTTGCGCGCACACGCGCAACTCGTTTGCCATTATGGATCCTTCAGGGCGGAGACTCCGGTGGTGCAGGCGGAGGTTCCGCCCACCGGAGGCTCCACTGCAGCCTCCGCTCTTATGCACCGAAGGTGTTTTTAGCGAGGCTACACCGGAGGCTAGCCCCACAGGGGGCAGTGGAGCCAGCGGAGGCTCCGCTGCAGCCTCCCTTTATGCACCCGAAGGTGTTTTTAGCGAAGGCTACACCGGATGTTCCACCGGAGGCCAGCGCCTGGAAGTAGCTGGGAAAGCATGGGGCGGATGTCGAGACATCGTAGTAGAATTCATAGACGGGGGTGCCATGAGACTACGGGGAGACGTGGGGGAACGTGGTTGCGCTAAGGACAAAGACACAGGTTTTACCCAGGTTCGATACGTCGTAGTAATACGGCGTTCCTACTCCTGCAATCTCACTAATCAGGTCTTAAGCCTGTGTATACAAAGTACAACGTGAGGTTCTGTTGGCTATTCGTCGAGGATCAACCTCTCGGCGAGTTAGCTAGTAGCTTCTTGTCCCTCTATCATATCTCCCGTCTGGCTTTATATAATAGCCGGGTTAGGGCATACAGAGTAGGAAACCTAGAATACTACGGTAACTATTAACTTGGAAAGTAAGGAATCCGCCTTCTACTCCAAGCCAGATCACGTGGGCCGTGATCCGTGTCCTTCTAGAATCCGGCTTCTATGCGTCAGCTTACTGGGCCGCCCAATGGACCGTAGCCCACTACCATTTGGGCCACCCGGGTAATCCGGCACTTTAGACTACCATCTGATATACCCCTATTCAGTATATATCCGACAGCGGAGGTTCCGGTGGTTTCACCGGAGCCTCCGCTGCTTGCAAAAGTGGCACCCCAACTTTGTTTCTTCGATCTCTTTCCATTAGAAACATTTTTGTAACCCATTGAGATTGTATACTTGATGAACCTGGGAATGTTATATATATATCAAGTAGGACCTACAAGTACTCTCAGATAGACATTAGTCCTATAGTTATGTTGTCATCAATTATCAAAACAAAAGATGATCTTTCATCTACAGTCTTTGATGGTAACCCATTGATCCTATCTCTGGCTCCATCCAATAATATAAGGGGAAGAAACTTCACAGCCTCCAAATCTGTCCCTTTATTAATCTGGACGGCAGTATAGTAATCTGAAAGCCACGTATCCGGGTTTGTACTGGTAGAAAATAGGCCTTCGGTACGCCCCCATTAGTCCCCAAAATAATGGACCCGCGACCATAGGGGTCTTTAGTCACGGTTCGGGACGAGACCCGCGCGACAATAGTCTGGGCCAGCGCGCTCGGCCCACAGCTGGCGGAGGGGAGGGGATTTAGTCCCGGTTGGCCAGACCAACGGGGACTAATAGGTCCTCGGGCCGGCCCCACGGCCTTTAGCCGCGGTTGTCCAGGTGAACCGGGACTAAAGGCCCATCCCTATATATAGGACTCACCTCGCTGCACTTGGCCACATTTGCTCACAATATTCACAAGGGGGTGGTGGGTATGCTTTTGGTTCCTACTATGCACACAAGGTGTTCGATGAAATGCCCCATAGCATGAAACACACTGAGCGTTTTCATTTTTTTACCTCGTGATCGCGGTTAGCAACTTGAACTTTCATGATTTGTATTATTTCCAGCTAGCTAGTTAGTTTAACAGATGCATGATGGTTAATTATATACTTTATATAATAATAATGCAGATGAATCGGCAATGGATGTACGGTAACCGACTCTCCGGTGAGTTCACTACGGGTTTGAAAGATTTCCTCGTAGTGGCAAATGCGAACAAACAGCGAGGTTTTATTAGTGTCCATGTGCTGAATGTAAGAATGAGAAGGGTCACTCCTCCTCAAGAGTCGTTCACATGCACCTGCTTCGGCACGGTTTCATGCCAAGCTATAATGTTGGACCAAGCATGGAGAAAGAGGGGTTAGAATGGAAGAAGATGAAGAAGAGGATGATATCGATTTCAACTATCATGACCTTTTCGGTGATACTTTCATGGAGGATGATGCTGAAGGTGGGGAAGGGTTTGGTGAAGGTGAAGAAGAGGCACATGATGAGCCCGCTGATGATCTTGGTCGGACCATTGCTGATGCACGGAGACGCTGCGAAACTGACAAGGAGAGGGAGCATTTGGATCGCATGTTAGAGGATCACACGAAGTCACTGTACCCAGGATGCGACAATAGTCTGAAAAAGCTGGGCTCCACACTGGATTTGCTGAAATGGAAGGCACGGGAAGGTGTAGCTGACTCATCATTTGAAAATTTGCTGAAAATTTGAAGATATGCTTCCGAAGAATAACGAGTTGCCACCAGTACGTACGAAGCAAAGAAGGTTGTGTGCCCTCTAGGTTTAGAGATTCTGAAGATACATGCATGCATTAACGACTGCGTCCTCTACCGCGGTGCATACGAGGATTTGAATGAATGCCCTGTATGCACTGCATTGCGTTATAAGATCAGAGGGGATGACCCTGGTGACGATGTTGAGGGCGAGAAACCCAGGAAGAGGGTTCCCGCCAAGGTGATGTGGTATGCTCCTATAATACCTCGGTTGAAACGCCTGTTCAGGAACAAAGATCATGCCAAGTTGTTGCGATGGCACAAAGAGGACCGTAAGTCCGACGGGGAGTTGAGACACCCCGCTGATGGAACGCAATGGAGAAAGATCGACAGAGAGTTCAAAGATTTTGCAGCTGACGCAAGGAACATAAGATTTGGTCTAAGTACTGATGGCATGAATCCTTTTGGCGAGCAGAGCTCCAGCCATAGCACCTGGCCCGTGACTCTATGCATCTACAACCTTCCTCCTTGGTTGTGCATGAAGCGGAAGTTCATTATGATGCCAGTGCTCATCCAAGGTCCGAAGCAACCCGGCAACGACATCGATGTGTACCTAAGGCCATTAGTTGATGAACTTTTACAATTGTGGGGCAAACCTGGTGTACTGTGTGGGATGAGCACAAAGAGAGGAATTTAACCTACGAGCGTTGCTTTTTGTACCATCAACGATTGGCCTGCTCTCAGTAACCTTTCTGGACAGTCAAATAAGGGATACAAAGCATGCACGCACTGCTTACATGAGACTGAAAGTGTATTTTTGGATAACTGTAGGAAGAACGTGTACCTGGGTCATCGTCGATTTCTTCCCGAAATCATAACGTAAGAAAGAAAGGCAAGCATTTCAACGGCAAGGCAGATCACCGGCCGAAGCCTGCGGAACGTACTGGAGATGAGATATTTGATATGGTCAAGGATTTGAATGTCATCTTTGGAAAGGGTCCTGGCGGACAATCAGTTCCGCAGGGAGTTGACGGGCGTACCATGTGGAAAAAGAAATCGATATTTTGGAGCTACAGTATTGGAAAGTCCTAGATGTCCGCTCTGCAATCGACGTGATGCATGTTACGAAGAATGTTTGCGTGAACCTGCTAAGCTTCTTGGGCGTGTATGGGAAGACAAAGGATACAAAGGAAGCACGGCGGGATCAACAACTTTTGAAAGACCCAGATGACCGGCATCCGGAATGGTTTCAAGGTCGTGCCAGCTACGCTCTTACGAAAGAAGAGAAGGTCATTTTTTTTGAATGCCTGAGCAGTATGAAGGTCCCGTCTGGCTTCTCGTCGAATATAAAGGGAATAATAAACATGGCGGAGAAAAAGTTCCAAAACCTGAAGTCTCACGACTGCCACGTGATTATGACGCAATTGCTTCCGATTGCTTTGAGGGGCCTCCTACAGGAAAATGTTCGAGTAGCCATTGTGAAGCTGTGTGCATTCCTCAATGCAATCTCTCAGAAGGTAATCAGTCCAGAAGATCTACCACGGTTACAGAACGATGTGGTCCAATGTCTTGTCAGTTTTGAGTTGCTGTTTCCACATCCTTCTTCGATATTTGACGCACCTCCTGGTCCACCGAAGAGATTTCCTCGTATTTCCTGTATTTTACACATATGTTTCCCCTTCGAGAGGTTTATGGGAGTATTAAAGAAATATGTTCGTAATCGTGCTAGGCCAGAAGGAAGCATCGTAAAGGGCTATGGAAATGAGGAGGTAATTGAGTTCTGTATTGACTATGTTCCTGACCTTAAGCCGATTGGTATTCCTCAATCGCGGCACGAGGGGAGACAGTGGAAGAGGCACGGTCGGAAGGAAATCAACGATATGTATGGACGGTCATTCTATGACTGAAGCACACACACAGTTCTGCAAAATTCGAGCTTGGTGGCTCCGTACTTCGAGCAAACAAGAATATTTTACGCTCGAACAACCGGGGAAGCCTGAATCATGGATTAGAAAGGCCCACATGGAGACTTTCGGCAGTTGGTTGCGAAAACATTTAATGAATGACAATGATGTTGAAGATCAGCTGTACATGTTGGCCAAGACACCATCTTCGACTATCACGACTTTCCAAGGGTACGAGATTAATGGGAATACATTTTACACGTTCTCCCAAGTAAAAAGAGCACCAACCAAAACAGTGGTGTCCGCTTTGATGCAGCAACCGAGATTGGGCAAAAGGTCACATATTATGGTTACATAGAGGAGATATGGGAACTTGACTACGGACCCTTTTAAGGTCCCTTTGTTCGGTGCAAATGGTTCAAGCTAAACAGGAGGTGGGGTAAAGGTGGACGAGCAATACGGAATGACAATGGTGGATTTCGACAATCTTGGTTACCTTGACGAACCATTCGTCCTAGCCAAAGATGTCGCTCAGGTTTTCTATTTGAAGGACATGAGTAGCAAACCGAGGAAACGGAAAGATAAGAAAACGATCAGTGCATCATGCGATGATCCAAAGCGTCACATTGTTCTTTCAGGGAAAAGAAACATCGTGGGAGTGGAGGACAAGACAGACATGTCAGAAGATTATAATATGTTTGGTGAAATTCCGCCCTTCAAAGTGAACTGACCCAAGCATTAAGTTAAATGATGAGGATGCTCCATGGATACGTCCAAATCGTAAGAAAGCGGGGACACAAGGAAAGAATTGATGTGTAATAATTTATTGTACCAAACTTTGTTGAATGGATCATGTTTAATGGATCATTTTGAATTATATTATCTCTAATTAATTTATTGTACCAAACTTTTACTAAAAACAGAAAACAGACGCGCTAGCGCGCCGCAGTGTCGCCGGAATGCAAATTCTTTTATTAAAAAGAGAAAACATACGAACACTAGCTACTCCTCGCCGTCGTCGTCGGGAACTCGTCGGTGACCTCCTCCGGGTCATCATCGTCGCCGAACTCGTCCGTGACCTCCTCGTCGTCGGAGGTGCATGATGGTATGTCCGAGATAGGCCCCCACCTCGGATCGTCGGAGGCCCAGACTTCGCCGGCGCGGTCGGCCCGACGAAGCTCCTGCAGCGCCCTCGTCCTCGCCTCCCGAGCGGCATCTAACGCGAGGTGGCGTTCGAGGCGGCGCGCCCGCTGACCCGCGCGGGTCTGCCAGAGCTCCTCGTCGGCGCTCTCCTCCCCCGGGTTGTTCCGGTAATACTCGCGGACGACGCGGTCTTCCCTGGCGTCGACTAGGCCTGAAACGCGCGGTGGCGGAGGTGGAGGTGGTCGGCGGCAGTGATGATCTGCGGCTTCGGCGCCCTGGCCTCCGCTTCCCAGACGGTGTCGCAGTCGTTGAAGTTCATCAGCGACCGCGGGCGGTTGAGGCGCCAGGCCGCCGCGTCCCAGGCGCGGGCTGCCTCCGCCGCCGTCGCAAAGGTGCCGAGGGATGCGGTCGTCCCCCCAGCGGATATCTGCGCTGAACATTCCGTTCTGCCGTGCTCGCACGCCGCGGAAGCCGGTGGTGCTGTTCCTCCTCGGAGGCATGGTGGAAGCGCGACGGTGCGTGGAGAGGAGAAGACGCGCTCGAGGCGCGACAGTTTATACCGCGCCCTCCTGGCCACGCGTCACAAACTACCGCGCCACGCGTCGCAACTCCCGCGCCACGCGTCACAATTCCCGCGCCACGCGCCACCCTAACACAACCAAGCAAATAGTTGCACATTACAGCCCTACCAAATGCCCGGTAGGACGTATATATGATGGCGAATCCGGATGTTTTGTATTTGCTCGATGAACTGACCGGTGTATGAAGGTGGGCTATATATAGGGTCCTCTGGCTCACAAAGTGGGTGCTAGGGTTTTGATCCAACGGTTAAGAAACCACCTCATCCACGGCTCACAACAACTCGAAAGAAACACACCGTAGCCCCTGATCGAACGGCTCACAACAGCTCAAAGAAAACACCCCGGATCCAACGACTCAGAAGCGCTTTAAAGAAACACACGATCCGTGTGATTCTATCTGATTGGTCCAAACGAAACCCTAACCCATTTAGTCCCGGTTGGTGTCCCCAACCGGGACTAAAGGGATGTTTTCTTCTCGCTATATATGTGCATTGCCACACCATTGGCATAAAACACATACAAACTCACCACTCTCTCATGGCTTCTACCGTACCCACTCTAACATTCAACCAGGCCGAGGCACTTTCCGCCTCGAACTACCCCTGCCCGCCCGGCTACAGTGTTCCCGCCGGTTGGATGCTGAGCGCCGGAGGAGTGCCGGTCCCTCCTCTTCCTCAAGGTGTGGCACGTCGGGCGGCCATCACGAACCATTACTACAACGAGCTCACGCCGGAGCAGCGGAGAGATCCCAGCTGGCATCCCGATAACCAACATACTTGGGATGCCTTCTTCATCAATCGGCGTGAGAGGGCGCTCGCCAGGTATGAGGAGGACGGCCTGCCTCCTGGGAACTTTCACGAGGCCGGTCGTCGGCTATGGTGGTCCGGCCGGACTCTACAGAGCGTCATGGACTACATCAGGGCCGGCGATAACCCCGCCTGCGCTACCCTCAGGCCCAGTCCTGGGCTCTGAATTTTCTCATGTCGTAGGCCTAGGCAGGAGTATGACTAGCAGCAGATATCAGATCATGCATGCATCTATGCTCTCCGTTTAGGTTTAGATCCACTCTTGCCATTATGTACTGCCTTTTTTATCTATGGGAATTTTTAAGATTGGAAAAAGAATTAGTTCTATTTTTCTGAATTTTCTGATATATTATTTGTATTTTTAAGATTGGAAAAAGAATTAGTTTTATTTTTCTGAATTTTCTGATATATTATTTGTATTTTTAAGGTTGCACGCATCTATTATTTCTATTCGAATAACGACCTTTAGTCGCCGTTCGTGTCACGAACCGGGACTAAAGGCTCGTTCTGCGCGGGAACGAGAAAGCCGCGAAAATTTTCACCATTAGTCCCGGTTCGTGACACCACCGGGACTAAAGGCCCGCGGAGGGTACCCCAGGGGACCTTTAGTCCCGGTTCGTGACACCACCCGGGACTAAAGGCTGGAACTATATATGTGGATGCCTTCCTGCCCCAAATTTTCTAAGTCACAAACCCTCTTCTTCCCTCGCGCCGGGCCTGCTCGTCTTTCTGCCCCGTCGCCGTCGCCCGCGCAGAGGACCGCGCCGTCTCCATCGCCGTCGCCGTCGTCGAGCCTTCTCTCCACCGCCTCCACCCTGCTCCGCCCCCGTCCCGTCGCCGTCTCTCCGGTAGGTTCCCCGCGGCCGTCGCCGTCGCCCTAGATCCAACGCGCGAACGCCATCGAACGGATCGAGAACACGAATCACGCGCGAACGCGCCGCCCTCGAACGGCGACCACGAACTGAGAACGCGCCGCCCTCGCGCTCGCTACCGCGGCCAGATTCGCCGCCGGCGAGACAACAGTGGCCGTGTGGCCTCGTCCCCATCTCCGTCCCCTCCCGTGGCGAGCACCACAGTGGCCTCCTCCCCATCTCCGTTCCCTCCCCCGTGGCGGAATCGTCGGAATCGCCGGGAGACCCGAGAGCCTGAACTGCCACCGCCGGCCACCGTGTGACGCCAGGGGTGACGTCATCATGACGTCACCTGGCCACGTGTTGACGAGTTTTTTTTAATGACGTCATCATGACACGTGGGGCCCACTGTATATGGAATTACAGAACTAATCTTTAATTAAATAACTTTTAATTTATAATTCCAAAAAATATGGAAAAATATGCAAAATGTTCACAAAAATGTAAGCTATCTGTTTATATCATTATCATTCATGTTTGACAAAGTTTAAAATGAGACCATATTTGAATTTGAGTTAAATTCATTAAAATAATGAAAGTAAGTTTTAATTCAATAAATTCAGAATATTAAGTATAATATACCAAAATGACCAGAAAAGCAAATGCAACCTAGCTTTGGGGTTCTCCAAGTCATTTGAGAGACCCTACCAATCTGTTTTCCCTCTTTCTACGACAATATTTGCTAAGTCTCCTATATACTTAATTAATTTTTACTACATGCATGTCTGCAGGAGTGACATATGGCAGACAATAGAGACCTGACGGCGGAACAGGAGGCTGAAGGTTATATATTAGATATCATAGCGGAGGAGGAACAGACATTGACGATGATGTAATCTCTTCTTATCTGAACCTTGAGGATCAAGAAGGTGAAGGAGGAACAGACATTGTCGATGATCAAGGAGGTGAAGAAGGAACAGACATTGTCGATGATCAAGGAGGTGAAGGAATGGACATTGATGACGGAGGTCAACCGTCGACAAACGACGATCTCCAATTGCAAAGAACAACCACCTCCGGCGAGGTATATATTTAGCCCTCGGTCTTATTTTAGCCCTCGGTCCAATTGCAAAGACTAACGCGCGCGACTCTCTTTCTTATTTTAGCCCTCGGTCGGATCTAGTATGACAAAGCGTGGCAAATCCAAGGAGATGAAAGATTCCGAAATATATACCATCGAATCAGTCAGTCAAATCGGCAAGCCCCTACAGCACACCACAAGTTTATCAACCAATGCGGAGTCATTGTTAGAGACGTCGTCCCGATCACCGTCCAGGAATGGAAGGAGCCAAAGAAAGCACGTGTTGGTTTCACTTATGTCGACAAGAGAACGAAAAAGATTATGTTTAGAAAGCTTATTGCACATTTCATTCTACCTCCGGAATACAACAAAAAAGATGAATTCGGTCAGGACGTTCCGGGTGGACGTGAGAGGAGGAGGATAGTCAAAGAGTTCGCTCTTCAGAAGATGGCCGAAGCATTCCGGAACTTCAAGAAAAAATTGTTCCGTGAATATGTCAGCCAGGGCAAGACTCCGAATTTCACTGGACAATATGAGAAACTGAGATGATTGGACAGAATTTGTGACGCAACATAAATCGGAGCATTTCAAGGTAATGTCGGCAAAAAATAAGGCTAATGCGGAAAAGAAACAGTACCATCATGTTATGGGGCCAGGAGGATACCGCGTTTCGGCGCCTAAGTGGCAGGCAATGGAGGACGGCCTAAGGGCAAGAGGAATCCGTCTAGGTACAGAGGGATGGGACGAAAGAGCCAAAATGTGGTGGTACGGGCATGGGGGATCGCTAGACCCGGAGACAGGGGAGTGTGTTCACCGGCAGAAAAAGTTTGCTCCACAAAAGATCTTGTTGACGCAATGACCAGAGCTCAACAGGGCAAGATCACGTTCAACAGAGAGAGAGACCAACTGACAGTTGCCCTCGGAAATCCTGAACACGGAGGACATATACGAGGCAAAGGCAGAATGCCGTGGAAAGTAGGGTTTTCCCAGGAGGGTGACCCGTACTGTTACAGAAGCCGTAGGAGAGGTACGGACGGGCTGCAGATGAACTGGCGAATCTTGCAATGGAAGTTTCTGAAGAAGGTCGTGGCGGGAATACTTGAGAAAGAAAAAGCGTCGGCTGCAGGGGCCGCATCAAGAACATGCAACGGATCTCGGAAGCCAGCAGCGGAGAAGCAGCGTGGCTTCCACGGAGGCCCCGACTGCAGGTGCTAATGCACCGATGATCGAGAGTCGTGCACCGGAGCCTCACTACCCGTGGATGAGGAGATGAAAGAATGTGATCTGCATTATCCCGTGGGGAACATTTCCATGAAGGTGGCTACCGGCAGTGCTTTACCCTATACACCTGGAGCACTCCATCACAACAACCCCATTCCATATGGCTATGCTCGTGTCACGGTGGAAGACATAGTCCAAGCGTTTGAGGACCTGGAGATTGACATAGCTACACCCGAAGGGGAGAGAAGACTTGGAGATGTCAAGCGCCAGTTCATTCTATGGAAAAGAAGTACATAGTGTTTCCAGGCGAGACGCCAAGGCTAACAAGTCCACCCCCCTACGATGGTGCAGGTGCTGGTGGTGGTGGTGGTGCTAGTGCTGGTTCACCTACGCCTCCTTCACGCCATTCGACGCCGTCCCGATCTTCCTCCTCCGGTGGTTAAGCAGCCGTCGCCCACGATTCCTCCTCCGGAGGAAAAGCAGACGTCTCCCACTATTCCTCCTCCGGAGGAAAGCAGACGTCGTCGCCCCCCATTCCTCCTCCGGAGGATAAGCGGACGTCGCCCCCATTCCTCCTCCGGAGGATAAGCAGACGTCGCCCCCCATTCCTCTCCAGCGAAGAAAAGAAAAGCAGCGGGCAGCAAGGGAACACGCTCTTGGTCTATTAACCCGGACCCTTATGTACCTAAGACCACACGGGTACCGGAGCCATCACTGAAGCCTCTCACCCAAGGCCTTGGGAACTTAGTGATGCTGAAACCAAATTGGTCGTGAAGGCTGACGTTGAGAAATGGAAGGGCAAAACTGAAGGCGCTAAAGGAGCCTGAGCCCAAGGAAGTATTCCCTCCGATTGTAGACTATTGGGCTACGGTTTTTTATCGACAGTGTCCCAATCCGTGAAGAATTTGCCTAAAGACTATGATATTGAACTTCGTAAGCAAGCAGGAATATTGGAGGAGGAGAAAAAAAAAGCAAAAATGATACAAAGCGGGAAACAAGTTGCCCAGCTCGGGATGCAGAGTAAACAATCGATATCCCCCCTCATAGTGAAAGCCGCTCCGGAACATGACCCCGAGGTCATAAATGCTGTGACAGCAATGGGATTGACTGTAGCTACTGCCATGCAAAATGCGTCCGAGGCCGGTATGTCTCTCCGTGCCTTTTTAGACATGGACGATATGCCAGTGGCTGATGTAGCATTAAAATATGTGAAGAAAGGGCCTCTCGTCGAGCCTGCGAAGGAAAAGGATCTACCACCACTAATGCAAAGTCTTCTACGTTGGTACAAAGATTTCATAACTTTTACCGACAAAGAATATGTGTATGTGGATTATACAGAGGAGCATCACACCAAAAAGTACTCTGTAACAGTTGAGTTGAGTGAATTGTTCCAACTGTTCAATATGCGTGAGCTCGACAAATCTATCCTGAGTTGCTACGTTCTGTAAGTGATTTATTTCTACCTCATCTCGTTCTTCATTTGCCTACACTATATATATATATATATTGTCCTAACTATATTGTTCCGTACGCTATGCAGATTGAAGATTTGGGAATGCAAAGTAAGACTCATCCATGATATTGGGTTCATTGACCCACAAATCATTAATGGAACTATGTTAGAACGTCACCCCATAGACGTGGAGAAAGACTTGTACAATTTTTTTAAAAAGCATGAATCCAAAAGATATATTCTATTTCCTTACCATTTTGGGTGAGTGTTTCTCTCATGTTCCCATTCTCTTTTGTTTACTCCATGCATGGTATGTCCAATCGATAAATTATGCATGACTCTGCATCTAATGTGTCCGCAGGTACCACTGGATTCTGCTAAAAATTGATCTTCACCAGGCCATAGTTTTCATCATGGACTCTATGAATTCAAATACAAATCTTTGGGTCGACATGAGAAAAATGATGCAAAAGTAATTATTTTTCAATCATTTGCGCTATATCGATCGGTCTCTTTTGTTCATTTTCTAAGCTAATAACTCCCTTGTTCATTTAATTTTATTTGCATTGTAGAGTTTGGAGACGGCTCTCACATCAACATGTCGGTGAATTCAAAGATGAGCTAAAATTTAAAAATGTGCTCAAAGGTGTGGATAAGCAGCCACCGGGGACCGGTCTATGTGGATACTATGTCTGTGAGAACATACGGAAAGAAATATCTGAGAGGAAGAAGGACGAGAAAACGCGGAACGGTCTCAATAACTTGCGGAGGGCGCTTACTCCAGAAGCTCGCTTCCGACCAATTCAAGAGGAAATAGCAGGATTTTTCCTTAGGCATGTCATCCAGAAGAAAGGAGAGTTCCATGCGTCCACCGACGATGACTTTTATAAGCATGTATAAGCCCTAAGTACTTTGAAACTTGTGCGAATTTGTGTATGCTCGTCCATCTTAATTGTGTAATATGGAAACTTGTTCGAGGTTGTATATATGGTCACCCGATATTGAATATATATTATATATTCCTATTGAATTCTCCTCGTTTGATATTTCATATATATATATATGCATGAATATGTGTACTGAAATTAAAACAAAACAAATTAAAAAGGAAACAGGTTTAGGGGGCCTAAAACCCTAAACCTGCGCAGGTTTTCAGTCCCGGTTAACCACAAGACCCGGGACTAAAGGTCTTCCGCCGCAACGGACCCCTAGCGCCCACGTGGACGGGCTTTTAGTCCCGGTCCGTAAGTGGCGGGACTATAGGGGGGGGCATTTAGTCGCGCATAGCTAGTCCCGGTTGCCCGGACGGGATTAATAGTCCTGGTGAACCGGGACTGTAGGCCTATTTTCTACCAGTGGTAGATATGAATTTTATTTGACATTCATTTGTCTTATGTATGAGAAGGATTTGGTAAAAAAATGTTAGTTAAGATTGTTACCATCTACCTCTACATATCACAAGATATTTGAAGGCAATGACTTGTTTTTATTTCTTCCTTGATCATTGATTCTATTGAAGAAGTTAACCTGTGTCCCTTATCTTTGATGGGCTTAACAAGGATCAGAGGTTCTAGGTTATCTAATGTTGCCTAATGGTATTCAAGATAGTTTCCCATGTCGCACTACCTTACTGGGTCAATGTTGCTTCTTGTTGACTTTTGTTGCATGGAATGTACTTGTCTCTAGTTGCCACTTATATTCCGATATCACATTTGTACTTTGCAAGCAAGATCAACTCTTGGTCTGTCCTAAGTATTTTCTCTCCCTTGCTGGTCTTTTGACTTCAAAAATTCACCACTAGAGCCATTAGGACATCTGGACTGGTTCCCAGATACTAACTTCAGTAGCAATCTGCATCTCTTGGTAAAATGCATTCATTAGATTCAATAACCATTTTATTCTCATGTTGTATTCAATTATGATTAAGATTAGCTTGCTGAAACTCAATTGTCGAGACATCGTGGTAAGGATCATAGACGGGGGTGCCATGAGCCTACGGGTAGAGACATGGGGGACGTGGTAGTACGATAATCGGGAACACTAGGTTTTACGCAGGTTCGGTACGTCGCAACTAGTCGGCGTTCCTACTACTGCAATCTCACTAAATCAGGGCTGAAGCCTGAAGTATACAAAGTACAATGTGAGTATAGATTCGCTAACTCGGCGAGGATCAACTTCTCGGCGAGTTGGCTTCTAGCTAACTGGTTGTGTCTTTCTTATCTCCCGTCCGGCTTTATATAGATAGTCGGGTTAGGGCTTACAGAAAGAAAACCTAGAAGACTACGGAAAGTATCTAACTTGGAAAGTAAGGAATCCGTCTTCTTCTCCAAGCCGCACCACTTTGGGCCATGGTCCGTGTTCTTCTAGAATCCGGCTTGCTGCGCATCAGCTTACTGGGCCGCCCAATGGACTGTGATCCATTACCAACAGGCCACCCTGGTAATCTGGCTCTTTAGGCAAATGCCGGATATACCCCTAATCGGTATATATCCGACAGTAGCCCCCAAGAAGGATTGAGACTTTGTTCTGCCACCTTTCGTCATTCTTTTCCGAGAAATGTTGGCGTTTGGTCTTGGTTCTTCTTTTTCCCAAATCTCTAAAACTCAAAACTCGGATTTTATTAAAGTCCGGCTTTTCTTCCACGATCCTTCGCAGAGAAGGAACTTCGTGACGTCAGCGATGAAATCGTGCTGACATCACGGACGTTTGGGTTCAGTCAGAACCCTGCAACGTATCTTCTGACAGATTCTTGCGGGAAACAAGGAGATAACACTTATCACCCCGTCCCTTTATTTCCCGGAAATCTCGGGCGTAACACGCGTCGATCATCCAATGGTCAAATAGCCGTTGGAGCTAATCTCCACGCGCCCGGCTATAAATAGTTGCCTCGGGGCCTTCGGCTCCTCTTCCGTTCCATCTTCAACCTCAAGCCCCCAACACCACTGCAACTAGAGCGAGCCCAAGCGCAAGTTACGAGCAGAGATAAAACAAGCTCCAAACTGTCTCCAGAGTTCATCATCGGAGGCTCAACTTCACGGCTGCGCCGCCACCCAATGGCCACCGGAGATTCCCCCCTCCGCCGTGGATATCGAATCCATCATCAACGACATGGATCCGCAACTCGACTCTCCCGTCTGCGCCACCGCAAGCACGCCGGAGGGAACCGCCGATGATTCGGCCCGCGGAGATCTGCCTCCCGCGGCCAAGAACGTGCCGTCGTCGTTGTCTGCTCCTCCTCCGCCTCTCGTCACCGAGCCCACGGAGGGAAACACCTCTCTCGGCGGCGAGGAGGTTGCCGCTTCCGGTGCCGCCGGAGTCGAAGAAGAAACGGAGGAGAACTCCGGGAATTGGAGCCACTGCAATGTGGTTCCATCCCTTCTTTCGGCTATGGAGGAGGAGGGGTTTGTGCTCGAAGGGAAATGGCGGTGCGGTGAGGACGACTCCGAGCCATCCCCGAAAGCCGGCGAACAGGTTCTCCTTGCCTCTCACGTCAACAGAGGTATGGGACTTCCGCCATCCGCCTTCTTCCTTCAAATCTTGGATCACTACAAATCCAGCCGCACAATCTTCCTCCCAATTCTATTCTTTACCTTGGCGGGTTTCAAGCCCTGTTCGAGGGGTACTTAGGAATAGAGCCTATGTTAGACATCTGGCAATATTGCTTTGGGGTGAAGCGCAACCCTTCTGAGGGCGCTCTCGCAACTTGTGGTACCATCTCCTTCACCTTACGTAGGTTTAGGGAGGAATGGTTCCCGACAATCAAAACTTCGGAATCCGTCAAATTCTGGACGGGTTCCTTCTTCTATCACTCGGCGTCCCGTTTCCTGGAAAGGAGACGGGTGTTACCCCTTTCGTCAATTCCGCGGTCACTTCCCAAGACAATTGGGCAGTGGACGCGGTCCAGACTCTGCCGTCAGATCTGATGAGGATCAAGCGGCGAATCGCCAAGCTTGTTTCTGCCAACCCCCTTGACCGGCACAGATACCGTACCGTGTTGGATCGAAAGGCGAATCCAGCCTTTGGCCCATCATGGCAAACGACTCATGTGCGAGTACTCGGGCACGGAGGACACCATGAGAGCGACAAACAAGGCTTTTTTGAAAAGAGACCTCAAGAAGCGGCTAAACCAACTGGTTTCCACTCGGGACCAGTATGAAGAAAGCCGACAAATGTATCATGCTGGCAATCTAGCTCCAAAGGTAAAATTCTTTCTCTTTGGGCATTTTCTTGGTTTTGTCTTTTCTCGGATTTTTCTCTTACTCGAATTTTATTTCTTTTCAACAGCTTCTCGACCTTCCTGGTGCCGAGCTCGCAACCCGCCGAGTTGGACGCACTTCGCGCCAACTTTCAGTCAGGCGGACGGAAGCGCAAGAAGCCCTCCGCCACTCAGGAGGTGATCGACCTTGACGGCGTTGCCGTCGCAACTTCCAGGTAAAAAATCCCGGGCTTTGTATTTCTATGATTTTTATCGCATGTTTTTCACTTCTCGGAATCTTATTTCTCGGATTTTCTGTCTTATTTTTATTTCTAGACTTTCCCCTACCACGTTGAAGGGAAAAGGCCGCAAGAAGCACAAGGTTGTTGCTCACAGAGGAGCAAAGCCCTCTCCTGCTACTGCGCCAGATACTCCTATAGCAGCAGGTGAAGAATACTCGGCTGCCCGGGAGGACGAGCACCCTTTGCCGTCCAGCCAGCCCATTGCATCCAACTCAGATGCGAGGGAAAGGGCGGAGACGGAAGTGGGAGGCCCTTCAGATTTTCCAGAGGAGGAGCCCATCCCGAATTTTGGCAAGGACTTCAAGGTAAAAGAAGAGCATTTTGACGATCACGGATATATTCATCCGTGGGCGACAAAATACTTCGCTCCAGCTCCGTTAGTCCGTCCCTGGCCGCAAGACGGGCTTATAGTTAGGAATAATTACGTGTTCTTGCCTAGGCAGGTCATACAAGACGACATTTGCCATGTCGGAATCCTCTTTGACGAATACGCAAAGGAATTTAACGACAATCTGGCAAATCTTACAAGAATGATCCAGGTAAATATCTCTGGCCCCTAAGCATTTAGCCAATTGTATTTTTTTTTACTGAATGCTTTCTTCATATTCTTGCTTGTTTTTTCACTTAAGTGTTACTTCTCTTGTCCGTGTTTCACCAAACTGCCGAGACGACTAATATGGAAGTTTTCAGTAAACTTACCATCAAGAACCATGAGGTGAAAACTCTCCTTAGTATTCTTGAAGACAAGAACTCGAAGTTGGCTTCTGTTCAGCAAGAGATGAAAAACTCGGCAGGTAAATGTTTTACCATTTGAACTTCTTGAAATTTTCTAAGTCATTTTCCGAGTATTGGTTTCTCAACCTTGTATTCTTTTCAGCTTCTTTGGCGAAATCCAAGCAGATAGCTGAAGATGCTGGCAATGGCGAAAACCTCCAAATGGAGAACTCTGAGCTTTACAAAATCAATGTAAAGCTCCAGAAGAACCTGGAGGCCAGCCAGCTGGCTATCGGGATTGCCGAGTCCAAGGCTTCTGCTCAGGCCGAGAAGGACAAGGCCACCATCCTGGACCAAGAGAATGCTATGCCTTGAAGAAGGCATTGAAATGGACAAGATTCTCGGTAAGATTTAACTCTTTTACCGGATTTTCCTCCTTATACTTTTTACAGTATGTTTCCTTTTTTCTCCTCTGTTTTTTCTAACTTTTCCTTGTTGATTTAAACAGAGAGAAACCCCTTGCTTACCCGGATTGACAGAATCTTCGCCGGGCTGAAGACTGCGGGGATGTTACTTGTTAACAAGTACATTCCTGACAAAGTAGGAGAAATCTCGGAAGTTAGCAAGCTTCCAGAAGCAATCGAGGAGGTGGCGAACCAGAAGGAATCCTGGTTCCGCTCCGCGGCTCGCGGTGGTGCGCGCATGGCCCTTGGGCTAATGCGTATGCACTACACCGCCACCAAGTCTTGGCGCGTGGCGACCGGTATCCCCTAGGGATACACAGAATCGCAGAGAGCCAGCATCTTCGACTCTATCAAAGGGCACGCTACAAAGATAGCGCAAATGGTGTCGATATCCACCTTCTACCCGGAGGAAGAGATTCCGACAACTCCCGAGGAACCCGGCAGCGAAGAGGAGGACTCGGATTCTGAGGAGGCCGCTTGATTCCTGAGTAGTTAGCAGGAACATAATAGAAGTATTACTATTCTTTCAATGTAACATCCATTGTAATGCTATCTATCTTTTGTATAAACAAGTATTCCCCTTTTGCAGCAAAAAATTTAGTCTTTGCAAGTTTTCTGGGTTTTAGCTCCTTTTCCTTCTAAGTTCTCTAACTTATACATTTTGATTGTCCTTAGCATTGAAATGGCTCAATAGTACTTAATCTTCATGCCAAGTGACTGGGATCAAGCCTGTCAGTCGAAACTCGGAAACATGGATTGTACTTAGGCATTTTTACTTACTAATTTCAGTGACCCAACATACAAACTGTCAGATAATACTGAGGAAAAAGTAAGGAACTTTGAAAAAGTATGAAACTCAGGTACGCAGGCACAATCTGGGTTTCCTTAAGCCTTCTTAGGCCAGAATAGCATTCAGATTTATAACTCCAAGAACGCAGGCAAAATTCGGGTTAACATTCAAGCAATTTGAAAGATCATTGAGAAATAGATAAGACGACACTTATGCTTTGAACAATAACAACAAGGCAAATAAAAACGCATAGATTCCGATAACTTTATTTCATGATCTCAAAGATGTTTACATAGAATTTTAACTAAGTGTAAAAGGGACGTAACTGCTGGATGATCCAGGGTCTCTTTGTTTCTCCCAGTTCTACATCTATCTTTCTCTTTCTTTTGCGATCCGGTCTTTTAGGATCATCTTTTGTATCCTGAATGTCCACAAGATAGTAAGATCCATTTTTCATAGCCTTGCTAATGACAAAATGGTCCCTCCCAAACTGGGGCTAATTTGTGCTTGCTTTCCTGCACCAATCTTAGCACTAAGCCACCTTCTTTGAAAGAATGGTGCCCGATTTTCCGACTATGATAGCGTCGCAGTCCTTGCTGATAAATGTCGGATCTTTGTAGCACAACTTCTCGTTCTTCTTATAAGAGATCGAAGGCATCCTGTCGTGTGTTTTCGGCATCCGAGTCTTTGTATGCTAGCACTCTTGGGCTATCATGGATCATGTCCGCAGGAAGCACTACTTCTGCGCCATAAACTAGGAAAAACGGAGTTTGTCCAGTTGATCTGTTTGGTGTCGTTCGAATACTCCAAAGCACGGAAGGTAATTCTTCTATCCATGCTCCAGCTTCTCTATGAAGAGGAGATTCAACTCTTGGGCGTATTCCCTACAGGATAGAACTATTCATTTGTTCAACCTGTCCATTGGATTGTGGGTGTGCCACAGATGCTAGATCTAGACGAATTCCCGTTTGTCGGCAATATTTTGCCAACTCTCCAATAGAGAAATTTGTCCGTTATCCGTGATTATGCTGTGTGGAACGCCATATCTCATGACTATGTCAATGATGAAATTTCTGGCAGTCACACCGTCAAGTTTTTTGATGGGTTTCGCCTCCACCCACTTGGTATACTTATCTACTGCAACGAGTAGATGTGTAAGTCCACCTCTTGCAGTTTTAAATGGTCCCATCATATCTAGCCTCCAGAACGCAAATGACCATGTTTTAGGGATAGTTTTGAGTGATTGAGCTGGCATATTTGTCAGCTTGGCGTAATACTGGCATCCGGCACATGTGTTTACTATGTGGTATGCATCTGTCTTGGCTGTGAGCCAGAAAAACCCCGCACGGAATGCTTTTTTGACTATGATGTTTGATTGAGCATGATGTCCGCAATCTCCTGCATAGATTTTGTTGCAATATTTCTCGTCCTTCTTCTGGTGAGATACACCGCTGAAAAATTCCGATAGTGCTGCATTTATACAGGCAACCATTAATTACCGTGTATCCTTTGCATCAGCGTTGTATCTGCCTTTGCAAGACTTTGTTTGCTCCATCTGGGAACTTCTGATCAACTAAGAAGTTTAAGTATGGAATTGTCCAATCCAGGTTAACAAGCAGGACTTCAATTGACTCGGAAACGAGAGGATAATCAACATCTCCACCTTTGATTGATGGTTCATGCAAGTGTTGGACAAACACACCAGGTGATAGGGTTTTCACTCTTTCCGATCCCATGCGGGCTAATGCATCCGTGTTCCAATTTTCTTCCCTCTTGGTATGAAATACCTCAAATCCTAGGAAGCAAATGGCAAACTCGTCCACAGTTCCCGATATTTGGCCCTAATGGGGCTTTTAGCATCCCATGTTTG
The DNA here is from genome assembly GCA_028641055.1 of Alopecurus myosuroides. Taxonomy (NCBI): domain Eukaryota; kingdom Viridiplantae; phylum Streptophyta; class Magnoliopsida; order Poales; family Poaceae; genus Alopecurus; species Alopecurus myosuroides. The sequence continues at coordinate 597,736,808 of CM054057.1, read as the reverse complement.
GTTTAGCTGATTCTGCACCAAGTCCGAGTCACCATAACAAAGTATACGCTTGACGCATATCTCTTTTGCAATATGCAAGCCATGAAGCAAAGCTTTGTATCCCGCCAATTGATGTTGGCGCTAAAATGTATTTGCAGTACATATTCCATTATGTCACCTTTTGGAGATTTAAGCACTACACCATCTCCAGCGCCTTCCTTCATTTTGGATCCGTCAAAATGTAGAATCCAATATTCCGACTCCGGTATTGGTGTGTTTTCCATTGCTTCTGCCCAATCAACGACAAAATCTGCCAACACCTGGGATTTAATTGCCGTCCAGGGTTGGTACTTAATGTCAAACGCAGCTCGCTCAATGCCCCATTTGGCTACTCGGCCTGTTGCATCCGCATTGTTAATGATATCCCCTAGTGGTGCTTTGCTTACCACTGTTATGGAATGTCGTTGGAAATAATGGCGCAGTTTTCGAGATGCAAAAAACACGCCATATGGCAGTTTTTGATAATGTGGGTACCTTCGCTTTGACTCGGAGAACACTTCGCTAACGTAGTATACTGGATGTTGATCTGGTACGCTTTGCTCATCTTTCCGCCTTTCCACAATTATCACCGCGCTAATAACCCTATTTGTTGCTGTAAGATACAGTAACATGGGTTCTTCGTCTTTTGGGGATGCCAAAATCAGAGCTTTCATCAAGGTTTCTTTTAGCTGGGTTAATGCTTTGTCTGCCTCTTCTGTCCATTCAAATTTGTCGGATTTCTTCAGCAATTTGTATAATGGCAGAGCTTTGTCGCCTAGACGGCTTATAAACCTGCTAACTGCGGCTACAGAACCCGTCAATCTTTGGACATCTTTTAGGCACGTAGGCCTTGTGATATTTAAGATTGCCTTGATCTTTTCCAGGTTTACTTCTATTCCTCTGTGAGAAACGGTAAAACCTAGAAGCTTTCCTGAGGGAACCCTGAATACACACTTTAATGGATTCAACTTCATTTTATAAGTGCGCAAATTTTTCGAAAGTTTCTCATAGATCTGCAAGGAGTCTTGGAAACATGAACATTTTTGCTGATTTAACTATGCAAGCATCTTTGCATCCAATGCTGGTAAGTTGCGTCGTCGTTCTTCAAGCCAAAAGGCATGGTTATGTAGTAGTATGTTCCATACGGGGTTATGAAGGAAGTTTTTATTTGATCCTCCTCCTTCATTTGTATTTGATGGTACCCGGAATAAGCATCCAAAAAGCATAAAAGCTCAGAGCTTTCAATGGCATCTATTATTTGATCGATTCGCGGTAACGTGAACCTATCTTTTGGACACAATTTGTTCATGCCGGTGTAATCTATACACATCCTTAGAACATATTGTCTTTCTTCAGGACTAATACTGGGTTCGCAGACCAATCAGTATGTATAACTTCCCGGATAAAATCAGCTGCTAAAAGCCGGATAATTTCCTTGCCTATAGCCTTCCGTCTTCTTCCATCAAAACGACGGAGACCTTGTTTGACAGGTTTTGAACATGGAATTACTTTGAGTTGGTGCTCAGCAAGTTCCCTGCGTACACCTGGCATGTCAGCAGTACACCAGGCGAAAATGTCTCAGTTCTCACGAAGGAACTTGATGAGTGCGTCTTCCTATTTGTCAGTCATCCCAGTTCCCACTACGACAAACTTTGTCGGATCTTTGGGATCTAGGATAACTTGTCTTGTATTTTCCGAGGCCATGAAGCTATCTGCCGGCTTCCGACTTTCTTTTCCTGACGGCATTTCCATCGGTGAAACTTCCTTAGCTAGCTCCTTCAATTCCTCCTTCTGAATCACCTGTTCGGTGCAGAGGCATTTCCTTTCTCTAGCTCGTTCACCAATTTGTAATATCCAGTTATGGTAATTACTCCTCCTTTTGGCTCTGGCATCTTCAGCTTGTTATAGATATAACATGACCTTTCCATGAATTTGGCGAAAGCCGAACGTCCGAGTATTGCGTGATAAACATTTTCGAACGACACCACCTCGAATGAGATCTTTTCCCGGCGGAAATGTTCTCTACTTCCAAAGGTTACATCTAGGGAAATTTCTCCTAGGATTGTGCTTGCCTGCCAGGAACAATACCATGAAACCGTATATTGTTGTGCCTGAGCTGAGTCTCGGAAATATGTAGTTGTTTCAATGTACTCAGGTACATGATATTGATACTAGATCCTCCATCCATCATCACTCTTTTGAGCCTAGTGTTTTGAACAATAGGGCTTACGAACAAAGCATGCGTTTCGGGTTCTGGGATGTTTCCGGGATGATCTGACTGATCCCAGGTAATTGGCATATTTGAATACTTCAAGTACTTTGGTGTTGGTGGAACAACCGTGTTGATTTCTCGAAGTGTCCTTTTTGCCTGCTTTGCTGAGGGAGTTGCCAGGAAAGTTAGGTTACATTCTCCTTCAACACTCGGGAATTTTGGCTTGCCTTTTCACTGTTGTTCCTGGATTTTATCATCAGTGTCCGATTCGCTTTCTTCTTTCTCAGCTTCTGGCTTTTGCTTGTTGAACTTCCTTTTGGAATTCTTTCCCTTATTCCCGGATCCTGCAGCACCCTTCATATGCTTGTTGAGGTGGCACTGCGCATTTTATGGGTAGCCTTCCCAAATTGCGAATGGTAGACATAGTTTTCTGACTTTATCTTTTCCCACTCTTCCTTAGAGTAAGAGATTGGTTATGTGCTTCTTCCCTTCCATTAGCTGCCATTATCCTTTCCAAAGCTTGTGTTTACTTCTTTGAGTTTTGCATGTGCCTCTGGAGTAGCCTTCTTTTCAGAACGTGATGTCTTTTTGGCCTGAGCCAAAGCATCAATATTTCCACCTCTTTCCCTGATATCATCTTCGACCGTTGCGTGCTCATTGGCGGTGGTAAGCATAGATCTAGGTCTCAAGTAGGATTCTAGATCTATTAGGATGTGGTGGATGGATTTGAAATTCCTTTGGTGGAATCACGGATCTAGGTCTCCTCTAGCTCTCCACAAAGTTTCGGAGTGTTTGGGTGGTTGGAGAGGGAGACCTAGGAGGTTGAAGCTTTCATTAGTGGCTAGGAGAGAGAGTGGGAAAAGCTTGTCATTTATGAGGTAGGGGAAGGGCTTTAAATACCCCTTCCCCAATGTGGCCGTTGAGCAGTCCACGCAGCACCGGAGGGGTGGTCTTCACTTGCGCGCACACGCGCAACTCGTTTGCTCCATTATGGATCCTTCAGGGCGGAGACTCCGGTGGTGCAGGCGGAGGTTCCGCCCACCGGAGGCTCCACTGCAGCCTCCGCTCTTATGCACCCGAAGGTGTTTTTAGCGGAGGCTACACCGGAGGCTAGCCCCACAGTGGGGCAGTGGAGCCAGCGGAGGCTCCGCTGCAGCCTCCCCTCTTATGCACCCGAAGGTGTTTTTAGCGAAGGCTACACCGGATGTTCCACCGGAGGCCAGCGCCTGGAAGTAGCTGGGAAAGCATGGGGCGGATGTCGAGACATCGTAGTAGAATTCATAGACGGGGGTGCCATGAGACTACGGGTAGAGACGTGGGGGAACGTGGTTGCGCTAAGGACAAAGACACAGGTTTTACCCAGGTTCGATACGTCGTAGTAATACGGCGTTCCTACTCCTGCAATCTCACTAATCAGGTCTTAAGCCTGTGTATACAAAGTACAACGTGAGGTTCTGTTGGCTATTCGTCGAGGATCAACCTCTCGGCGAGTTAGCTAGTAGCTTCTTGTCCCTCTATCATATCTCCCGTCTGGCTTTATATAATAGCCGGGTTAGGGCATACAGAGTAGGAAACCTAGAATACTACGGTAACTATTAACTTGGAAAGTAAGGAATCCGCCTTCTACTCCAAGCCAGATCACGTGGGCCGTGATCCGTGTCCTTCTAGAATCCGGCTTCTATGCGTCAGCTTACTGGGCCGCCCAATGGACCGTAGCCCACTACCATTTGGGCCACCCGGGTAATCCGGCACTTTAGACTACCATCTGATATACCCCTATTCAGTATATATCCGACAGCGGAGGTTCCGGTGGTTTCACCGGAGCCTCCGCTGCTTGCAAAAGTGGCACCCCAACTTTGTTTCTTCGATCTCTTTCCATTAGAAACATTTTTGTAACCCATTGAGATTGTATACTTGATGAACCTGGGAATGTTATATATATATCAAGTAGGACCTACAAGTACTCTCAGATAGACATTAGTCCTATAGTTATGTTGTCATCAATTATCAAAACAAAAGATGATCTTTCATCTACAGTCTTTGATGGTAACCCATTGATCCTATCTCTGGCTCCATCCAATAATATAAGGGGAAGAAACTTCACAGCCTCCAAATCTGTCCCTTTATTAATCTGGACGGCAGTATAGTAATCTGAAAGCCACGTATCCGGGTTTGTACTTCCGGTATACTTTTGGTAAGTTGGGCCAACTTTGGCAAAACCAGAATGTAAACTAATTCTTCGGATCCTGTCAGTGAAGCAATTAGGTCCAAAGTATAGATCGTCTCTTTCCGCCTTATCGACGTGTGCGGAATATCTGCCGGCTGAGTGGACAGAGGGGGATCTGCTCCTTTCTAGCCCATTGTTGCACGAGTGCGCTCTTCCGGGATTATCCCTATTTCGTCCGTTTTCATGTCCTTTGGAATAAGGTGGAGTTCTACTCCTTGTCCTTTCTTTGTACCTAGGAGTTGTACGGGATCTCTCACGCCTGTGAGGATTATCATATCTTCCGGATTTTTCAGCTGGGCATCTCGGAGGCGGCATTATTTTTCCGTCTTTCCGGTTTTATTCCTCCCGATCCTTGTGATCACGGGGATTATTTCCACCTTTCGGCAGATGGGATCCCGTTCTGGATGCTTCATCCCTATTGTCCAGGATTTTCTTGTCCTTCTTAGGATCTCTCTTCTTTTCCTTAGAATCGCCTGAGTCTCCAGGTTCGCCAGGTCCAGGTGCTCCAGTGGCGCATGTGGCAGTTTTGCATAGGGCCGAGTCATCGTGCAACTTCCCTGTTCTTGCATGTCCTCGTTGTTGCTGTTGTAATGCTTTTACTAGGAAAGCATACACTCCCTAAAGTTTTTCGTCGTTGGAGTACAGATCGTCATTGAGGATGACGAATGCGGCTTTCGCGTTTTCAGCTGCGATTTTGTAGACGCATTTGCCCTTAGCGTTTATGCTGTTAACCTGTCTTTGCCAAGAAGGGTTTTGTAACCGTTCTTTTGCTGGCAGTGCATCCGGCCTTGCAATTCCGGGTAATCTCGTGGGTTTTATCCCGGACATATTCCGTCTTTCAAATTCTTCAATTTCCTCCTGCTTTCCTTTTACAATAGCTTGGGCTTTGAGGAGGTTTTCTTGAGATCGGAATAGGTGTTGATGCTGCCGCATAAGGGCTTGCCTTATAGCTTCTAGCACTTCCGGTGGTTCGTATGGTCCAACCCGGGTTTTTATCAAATCGATCTCGTCCTGTTCTGACATTTGGGGGACAGGGATTTCTTTGTTTTTATTCTCCACAGGTGTGACTCCACTTCCTCCTCCTATTTCTAGGTTTTGATTAGCAATATCTGCCAACTCTTTCTTCTGGAGTTTATACTAGAGTTTCTTGGCATTCTTCTTTTTCTTCTTGGAAGAAGGTGGCTTTTTTCCAGGTTCTTCTTCTGTCAATTCCTTGACATCGGGGTAAGTTGGACTAGTTTCGCCATCCTCTCTTTCCTCTTCTGGCGGAGGTGTTTTGTGGTCTTCATCTTCTTCGGCATCCGAGTTTTCAGTCGATATTTCCATAAGTACTTCATGGAAGCTCACCTGCATAGATTTGAACTTTCTTTTGAAAGCGTCTTCATCTTCATCTTCCGAATCTATATCCTCAGATCTAGGTTCGGACTCCAATCTTGCTTCTATAGCATCTAACATGGAGTCGGCTTCCGAGTTCGTCGTTTCACTGACGGGTATCAGATCTTCCACTTGTTCTGTGGGAATATTGTTTTCCGCTTCTTCCACGGGATTGGTTTCTTCCGTGTTATCCACGACTTCAGATTGCACCATGCTGATAAAGTGTGATCTGATTGCAGGCATCTCCGAAGAGGCGGCAATTTCAGTACAGTTTTGGCGATTTGAGCAGAATCCGGTATCGTAGTTTTCCTCAATAGGGTATAGGGCGGGTGGGATAAATTTGTTTCCACCACAGAATCCCATAGCCTCTGTTGTTAATCCGATAAAAATATTTGCAGATCCAATTGGTAAAACGCATACACTTACCAGGTGATTCCGTGTTGGCATGTATGATCCGTTGTCGAGGAAGCACCTGACATCGCCGTCGAAATCCAAGCTTCTGACAGTTATTGAACTGGCGATTCCGCCGAGTATCCCCAATCGAAACGCAACTCCTGACGCCGCTGGCCCCACGGTGGGCGTGAACTGTCGAGACATCGTGGTAAGGATCATAGACGGGGGTGCCATGAGCCTACGGGTAGAGACATGGGGGACGTGGTAGTACTATAATCAGGAACACCAGGTTTTACCCAGGTTCGGTACATCACAACTAGGCGGCGTTCCTACTCCTACAATCTCACTAAATCAGGGCTGAAGCCTGAAGTATACAAAGTACAATGTGAGTATAGATTCGCTAACTCGGCGAGGATCAACTTCTCAGCGAGTTGGCTTTTAGCTAATTGTCTGTGTCTTTCTTCTCTCCCGTCCGTCTTTATATAGATAGCTGGGTTAGGGCTTACAGAAAGGAAACCTAGAATACTAAAAAAAGTATCTAACTTGGAAAGTAAGGAATCCGTCTTCTTCTCCAAGCCACACCACATTGGGCCGTGGTCCGGGTTCTTCTAGAATCCTGCTTCCTGCGCATCAGCTTACTGGGCCACTGATGCTCTTTGATGGCATGTTGAAAACCCCAAGAGGAGGGTGTGATGTGCAAGCGGCAAGAATTTCCCTCAGTTAAGAACCAAGGTTATCAATCTAGTAGGAGGAAGAGGATCTCAGGAAGGTTGATGCCACTGACGGTGGTGCTGGCGCTTCACCGGTGTCAGCAACAACGTGGAACCTGCACACAACACAACCAAAATACTTTGTCCCAACGGTACAATGAAGTTGTCAATCTCACCGGTCTTGCTAAAAACAAAGATTAGGCGTATAGTGTGGAAAATGATGTATGCTTGTAGTAAGTAAAGAAAGCAGGAAATAGTTTTGTTTTGTTTAACAGTGTGGAAAATGGATCGAGGTTCATAGGTTCACTAGTGGTGTCTCTCCATAAAAGATAGCATGCTGGGTGAACAAATTACAGCTGGGCAATTGACAAATAGAGGTTGCACCGTAGTGCACATATATGACATGATGACTACTATGATATTTAGTGCGGGCATTACAACAATATACATAGACCGAAATCCATCTGCATCTATGACTAATAATCCACCCTCAGGTTATCATCCGAACCCCTTTATGTATTAAGTTGCAAGCAACAGATAACTACATTAAACAAAGTGTGTAATGTAAGCAATGATTATGCACACGGGCACTCTCACCGCTGTTTTCTCCCTAATGGCAACAACACATCCTCCCCCTTCACGTTTCTGTCACTCGAGCAAGGCGGTGAGGAGGCATCAACCCACTATCAAGCATAAATACTCCCTCTTGGAGTCACTAGCAACTACTTGGCCAGAGCAACCACTAGCAACGGAAAGCATGCAAGATCACAAATAGCATAAGCAAATAAAGACTATAATCAACTTGGCATAAGTTTAATATTCATCGGATCCCAGCAAACATAGCATATAGAATTCCATAAGATCAATCTCGATCATGATAGGCAGCTCACGAGATCTAAACATGGAGGCATATGAGGAGAAGACAACCATCTAGCTACAGCTACGAACCCGTAGTCCAAGGATGAACTACTCACGCATCACTCCAGAGGTAGGCATGGTGATGTAGAAGCCTCCGGTGAGGATCTCCTCTCTGACAGGGTGCCGAAAACAGCTTCAAAACCCCCCTGATCTAGGGTTGACGGTGACGGAGGCTGCGGAACTTTTCGGGGATTTTTGATCAGGTGTCTAGGGTTTATTTTTCCGTTCGGGGGGATTAAATAGGCGAAAGGGCAAAGACGGTGGAGCTCCAGGGGACCCACACCCATAGCTGGCGCGGCCAGGGGGGCGCGCCACCCTATGGTGTGGCCCCCCAGGTGCCCGTCTTCGACTCTCCTTCGGTCTTCTGGATGCTTCCGGGAAAATAGGCATTGGCTTGTGGGGTCCAATTCGAGAATGTTTCCAACAACTTTTCAAAAACAGCAGGAAAACAGGGAACTTGTACTTGGCATTTTGTTAATAGGTTAGTCCCGGAAAACGTATAAAAATGCTATAAATAAGGGAGAAAACAAAGTAGCAATTGACATAATATGATCATGGAGCATCAAAATTATAGATACGTTGGAGACGTATCAAGCATCCCCAAGCTTAGTTCCTACTCGTCCTCGAGTAGGTAAACAATAAAACAGTAATTTCTGAGGTGGCATGCTACTAACATAAACTTGATCAATCTAATGTAAAAGCATATGCACGGCGAGATCATAGAACTTCAAACACAAACATGATAAATAGAACTTTAATAATAAAGCATGGCAATTACTTTGCATCACAAAGAGTATCTCAAATAAAGGATCATGAATAATAATGCCAAGAAAGGTAAACGTTTGTTTCAGGTATAGAGAAAGCATGGCAAAGTGATATTTCGCTAGTCCTTAAGAGTGGGGAAAAACATAAATGCCAAGACACCTTAAAAGTTCATGAGGAAGATTAGAGCAAATAATTTAAGAACAAATAATATCACATTATGAAGTAATTATTGATGTTTATGGGACAAATGCACATAGAACTCAGAATGGCAAAAATGCTCTCTCAACTGTGCATAAAGTTAGAATATGGAGACTCAACATAAAAGTAAAAGAAAGGCCCTTCGCATAGGGAAGCAGGGATCACTCATGTGCTAGAGCTTTTATTTTATTAAAAAGAGGTATTAAAAGTTTGACACTCCTCCCATCCATCTTTCACAAACCATGGCTAACCGAATCCTCGGGTGCCTGCCAACAATCACATACCGTGGAGGAGTGTCTATATTTTGGGAGATGTATGTTAATGTCAACGAATGGTAAACAAAAAATACAGTACGTCACAAGCCAACTGGATTCACAAGAGCGGCTCCCATGGTGAAGGACGCAACTGATGTAGAAGGTCATCCTTGTTTCTCTTTTGTTTACACAATTATGCTTTGACTGATATATCAGGAGCAAAAATAGTGAAGATAATTTTTTTGTATTAATTTGGGGCTGGGAACCCCGCTGCCAGCTTTTCTATCATTTAGATAAGCGGATGAAGCCACTAGTCCAGGGTGTGAAATCCAATCAGCAAGTGAGATAAAGATTCTGTATTGACGTCCTCATGAGCAAAAACAGGAACATAAAGCAGGTGTAATTTTGAAGGTTTTAAAGGTAACACATGAGCAATTTACTTGGAGTGGCAGTTAAATACCACATGTAGGTAGGTATGGTGTACAAAATGGGAAAAACTTTGGTTTAAGGGAGTTTGCATGCACGAATAGAGCTCATACTTAGTACAGGTGGAGGCTAGCAAAAGACTGGGAGCGACAAATCAAGAGAGCATAAGAGCCATAATCATGCATAGCGACATAAGCATCATTAATTAAAGCATAAGAAGTATCACAAGTTCAAAAACTAAGTGGTCATGGAGGCTATTCGTGACTGGTTTGTAGTCATAAACATGGTGTGAGCATGCGCCAAGTCAACCAAATAAAACATTTGAAAGGGAATACCATATATTGATGCTTTACTATGACAAGAACAACTCAAGAATCTTTCAAGACATATTAAACACTCTCAGCTATTTAAGGCTATTCATGCTACTCAATAACCACAAGGCTTTAAAACTAAAATAACATTGAGAATGGCATGAAAAAGTTCTAGCCACAGTCTATACAGGCTTCTACTAGCACTGTTATAAATTTCTACTTCAAGCAACAGTTTTCTTCTCCCAACAAGCACCATACAAAACATGCTTTAACAAAAATACTCTTTATGATACAACAAGCAAACATGAGAGTACTGACATAATACTACTAAAACTAACAACTCTAATAAGAGATGCATGCAAAACATGAGCTAAAAAAATGCAGCAGCTAGACAGAGATTAAGAATACAAAGTATTCTCATGAAAAAGCGGAGCGTGTCACTCTCCAATAAAAGAATGCTGGGGTCCAACCAAGCTTATTGAAAAAGTAAAAACAAACTTAAAGAAAAAACAAAAACAAAAAAAACTGAAAACACAAATAAAAGACGCTCCAAGTAAAGCACATAAGATGCGACCGAATAAAAATATAGTTTCACTAGAAGTGACCTGATAATTTTTTGATGAAGAAGGGGATGCCTTGGCCCCCAAGCTTACTTGAGTCTTCTCTTTTTGCTGGGATGTACCACCGGGACATCCCCAAGCTTATGCTTTTCACTCTTCTTAATCATATCATATCATCCTCTTCTCTTGACCCTTGAAAACTTCCTTCACACCAAACATCTCACAATATTCATTAGCAACGTTAGTGAAATCAAAATAATAAATTCACATGATTCAGTTTCAACACAAGTCTAACACTCAAAAACACATTAGCTACTGTCACAACTTCTTTTAAAACTCTTTTTCTCAAAAGAACTCCAAAAGAAAGCGATTAAGATGCAAATGCAATTATTGGCAGAAATCTGTCAAAACAGAAAAACAGGTAAAGATCGATTTTTTTCAAAAACCTTCTGTTGCTCAAATACAAAAGTGGTCAACCAAGAAAAGTTGCGTATATAACTCAGGATTACGCACAAAACAATTCAGGTCATTTTGATTTTTCTGTGATTTTTTATGGAATAAACAGTGGACAGCAGAAATCTGTTTCTTGCGTAGAAATCCGAAATATAGCCTCAACTTTCCACAAGAGGCTTTACTTGGCTCAACAAAAAAACAAAAGAAAAGATACATGGGAGTTTCTAAGGAAATAGACAACACCCAGGTGCAAAGCACACCAAAGAAAATGAAAGAAAACAGGTTGAAAACAGCAAAATAAAACGGGTTGTCTCCCGGTAGCTCTTTTCTTTAACGCCTTTCAGCTAGGCATAAAAGGGCAAATCAAGTATCTTCAGGTGAGGCATTCAAATTAAGATTTGGCAATTCTTTAATAATGCATTGTATTTTATCTAAGTGATTTTCAGAGGCTCCTCTCTTAGTAATTTTAGGCTTACTATCTTCATCAAACAAATACTCAGGAACAATCCAATCAAAATTCTTTTCTTGGGCTTCGTGCAGTGCCACTAATTTAAAGGGGATTGGTATTTTATCCTCGTTTTCATTATTATATTCAGTTTTTTCTAGAGCACCAACAATGTCTACACATGAGCCAAGCATATTAAAACGATCAAAGACTTTTCTAGCTTCTATAGCAACATCTCCAAATTCTTTAAGCATAGTTTCTAAGATGAAGTTTCTTTTCTCATATGTTGTATTATGGGATGGAGGTTAACAAACCTAGCTTCTAGCACGTGAACTAAAGAAGTTGCAGCAGTCTCGTAATTGGGAGCAAGTTCTACTATGGATTTTTCCTCAAAGTTATCATGCTTACTAACATGATCAAAGACTACTTTAATAGTGTCCTTTCCAAGTATAGAACCACTTCCTACCGGCAAATCTTTCAAGGTAAACTTAGGGAACAACATGATGAGAAATAACAACGTAGAGACAAGAATAACAAATATAATGAGAACTATTTTTTGTGTTTTTTATATAGAAAATAAAAACAAGAAATAAAATAAAAACAAGACAATAAACAAAATAAAGAGGTTGAGAGTGAGAGACTCCCCTTGCCAGAAGACTTCTTCCTCCATGGCAACAGCGCCAGAAATTCCTTGATTCTCTTTGATGGCATGTTGGAAACCCCAAGAGGAGGGTGTGATGAGCAAGCGACAAGAATTTCCCTCAGTTAAGAACCAAGGTTATCAATCTAGTAGGAGGAAGAGGATCTCAGGAAGGTTGATGCCACTGACGGTGGTGCTGGCGCTTCACCGGTGTCAGCAACAACGTGGAAACTATACACAACACAACCAAAATACTTTGTCCTAACGGTACAGTGAGGTTGTCAATCTCACCGGTCTTGCTAAAAACAAATATTAGACGTATAGTGTGGAAAATGATGTATGCTTGCAGTAAGTAAAGAAAGCAGGAAATAGTTGTGGTTTGTTTAACGGTGTGGAAAATGGACCGGGGTTCATAGGTTCACTAGTGGTGTCTCTCCATAAAAGATAGCATGTTGGGTGAACAAATTACAACTGGGCAATTGACAAATAGAGGTTGCACCGTAGTGCACATATATGACATGATGACTACTATGATATTTAGTGCGGGCATTAAAACAATATACGTAGACCGAAATCCATCTGCATCTATGACTAATAATCCACCCTCAGGTTATCAACCGAACCCCTTTAGGTATTAAGTTGCAAGCAACATATAACTGCATTAAACGAAGTGTGTAATGTAAGCAATGATTATGCACGCGGGCACTCTCACCGCTGTTTTCTCCCTAATGGAAACAACACATCCTCCTCCTTCACGTTTCTGTCACTCGAGCAAGGAGGTGAGGAGGCAAGAACCCACTAAAGCATAAATACTCCCTCTTGGAGTCACTAGCAACTACTTGGCTAGAGCAACCACTAGCAACGGAAAACATGCCAGATCACAAATAGTATAAGAAAATAAAGACTATAATCAACTTGGCATAAGTTCAATATTCATCGGATCCCAGCAAACACAACATATAGAATTACATAAGATCAATCTAGATCATGATAGGCAGCTCACGAGATCTAAACATGGAGGCATATGAGGAGAAGACAACCATCTAGCTACATCTACAAACCCGTAGTCCAAGGATGAAATACTCACGCATCACTCTGAAGGCAGGCATGGTGATGTATAAGCCTCCGGTGATGATCTCCTCTCCGGAAGGGTGCCGAAAACAACTTCAGAACCCCCCGATCTAGGGTTGACGGTGACGGCGGCTGCGGAATTTTTTGGGGATTTTTGATCAGGTGTCTAGGGTTTTCCATCCGGGGGGATTAAATAGGCGAAAGGGCAAAGGCGGTGGATCTCTAGGGGCCCCACACCCATAGCTGGCGTGACCAGGGGGCGCGCCACCCTATGGTGTGGCCCCCCTGGTGCCCATCTTCGACTCTCCTTCGATCTTCTGGATTCTTCCGGGGAAAATAGGCACTTCGGGCTTTGTGGGGTCCAATTCCGAGAATGTTTCGAGAACAACTTTTCTGAAACCAAAAACAGCAGAAAAACAGGGAACTGGCACTTGGCATTTTGTTAATAGGTTAGTCCTGGAAAACGTATAAAAATGATATAAATAAGGGAGAAAACAAGTAGCAATTGACATAATATGATCATGGAGCATCAGAAATTATAGATACGTTGGAGACGTATCAGCCGCACAATGAACTGTGATCCATTACCAACAGGCCACCCTGGTAATCCGGCTCTTTAGGCCAATGCCGGATATACCCCTAATCGGTCTATATCCGACATCAATTGTTTAATTCTTATATGAATAATCTGTTCATAAAGTTGATCAGACCTTGTAGCCAAATTATTCTTATATAACACCAAACACTTGGATTTCAACATGTTACTTGTTTTCTTCCATTTCTTGGTTTCTTTCTTTATTTCTTCTTTTATAGTCTTTGTGATGAAGGAATGCAGACATAAAGGTTTGGGAAGATCACATATAATGATCAGGGTTTAGTGCTAGTTTATAAGATTTGTTTCCTCTTTTAGATACTTCCTTTATGTTTGATGAGGCATGTACATATTCCATAAATACGTTAATACTAATAATTATGTCATTTCACACTTGTGGGGTTTGAGTTAATACTTGTTTGTATGAGTTGTGTTCTATTGAACCTTGGTCATTCACTACTAAAGATGCACTTAATAGTTATGAGATGATTCATAGAGGTGTTGTATGAATGGATTGATAACTTAAATGATTACTATTTTAAAAGGACATAGAATCTTTGTTGGTGAGATTATTCAATTATGCATCACTAAGTTGGGCAAGTAAGAACCAGTTATGTGGTTTGGATACTCACCCCTCGTTGAGTTCAAGATACCTAGATGAATACTCCCAAGTCACTTATAGACTTGAGGTTAAAGTTGTTGAAACTTAGTGCTGGTCAGAACCAAATCTGGTTTGTGTAATCAAATGATTTGGTTATAAGATATTTGTTATAAAGATCGTTCCAAAATGTACTCTTGACCAGATGATCTAGACCTATTTCATCATGTCAAGGAAAATATTGGTCACTTTGCTTCGTTTAAACTTTCACGCCAAAATTTCCTGTATTTTTAGATGCATAATTTGCAGATGCATATATTACATTTTGATCCTTATATCTCCGAAACATTGGGATGTTACACAAAGCTATCCTTTGATGCCCATTTTGTTCACATAGTTTTATTTTCCAGATAGAGCAAACATTCGGTGTGTGTAGAGTTGTATTAGTGGTTGATAGAACTTGAGAGAATAATTCTCCTACCTTTAGCTCCTCATTGGGTTCGACACTTTTACTTATCGAAAAGGCTACAACTGGTTCCCTACGCCTGTGGGTTATCAGCCCCATGTTTTTCTCTAATTATCTTGGAGATAGGAGATGTACATGGATATCTATCTTCGCCCGTACCTTCATAGTAGATCGCGTGTGCTGCGTAAGACGGAAAATTTTAGATTCCCGCACGCGGCCAAATAATACACATGTCAAGCATCGCTGCCAAGATCAAGGCTGATGTTGATATGAAATCTATTCACCTAGGCACCGACAAATCAACCAACATGCGTGAGACTTCTACGGCGGCCTCCTAGTCTCCACCGGAAGGCATGTTGATGCAACCTTTTTTGCTTCCTCACGCTGCATGGGTATTGGGGTTGTTTCTCGAGACCTTTGTGACGGCTATTGATGATTAGTTCATTGATATCACTTGCCCTGAAGTTGCCGAAGCTCTAGCAAATAGAGTGGCTCTTTCTTTTGCCCAGTAGGAAGGTGTGGAGAATTTTATTTGAGCATATGATTGTCTTTCAGTTGTCCAAGCCAAGGAGAAGGACCGCTTGTCCCGTGGTTTTGTGATTCAAGACATCGGCATCAGAGGCAGGCCCACTTCAATTCAAGAGTATTCAGTTGAATACCCAATTTTTTTGAACAAAAACTAGGTATATACGGTACATAATACGAATATATACAAAAAAAGGTACGAAAAAATAGCACGACCCCTCTTCCGTTGGGCCATCCTCGCTCATGTATGAGGACCACCTAGAACCCTCGGCTGCTCACTAGTATAGAGCCAAAAGAAATAACCTCAACGTCCTCCCGATTTTCTGATTGCATCCCCACTTATCCAATAGTTCCCCGAATCATAGAACAAGCCCCCAGCCCTAGATTGGATTAGGCGGGTACGGCGTTCGACGGCCGGTGGCGGAGTCCCGGTGTCGACGCGACAGGTCGCCGCTTGCAGCCCGCACTTTTTGAATCTGCACGTCCCCAACTCTCATTGGGCTTCGTGAAACTGTTTCGACCATAGTGGACGTTAGGTGATGTAGAAATTCAGAAAAAAAGAGATAGATTTTGTCCGAAATTCATAAGACTTAATTGTTGTATTTGTTTTTCAGATTGAATAGGTTGCTTTTTGTCTGAAACATAAAGAGAAAGAGTGGTGTCGTTGCCTGATTTGATGACTTTCTTGGAAAGACCTGCCGCAAAGAAGAGAGAGACCAAACAGAAAATTAGGACAATGAGATGCAATTGGTGTTAATCCATGGTACTTATTTAAGCTTTATTTATTTCAAGTTATAATCTTTTCTACAACTCTAAAATATCGTGGTCCAATTTAGTCACATCTTATATACATCATACAATTGTTGGACATATATGATGCTATAATCAATTACATGGAAAAAAACTAGGTTGTAGACTGTAAAAAAACTTGTACCCTTCAAATTTTGAATACACACTCTTAAAATCCTGGGCCCGTCACTACATGGCATCATTCTTAGTTTGCTCTATTTGTCATGTTAGTCATCTGCAAAACTTTGCAGCACATTTTTTAGCTTGCTCTATCTGTCATGTTAGTCATCTGCAGAACTTTGCAGCACATTTTTTAGCTCGTTCGTTTGAGTTTTCTACTCAGCCTGTGTGGCCTGGTGGGCCCCGGAATGTATGGGGGAGACTATTTGTATTGACATTATGTCTGACTGACTAATAAAGCGTACTCGTTCTCCAAAAAAAAAACACGTTTTTCTTTTTTCCTCTTTCCGATTGCCATGCCAATGATATTTTTTTGTAGCTCGGCCTCGGCCTGTCTTAAGATTGATGGATCCACATTAGGCAGCCCATTCCGAGCTCTGAACTTCTGATTCCTCGACCAGACACGAAGCAGAGTGGGGCAACTGACGCGCGCGTTTCCCGCCACGCCCATCGCCGCCGGATCCACCGCCACCTTCGCATCACACCGCCACAGTCACACCACTCCGGTGAGGCAGCGAATCTGCTGCTCTCGATCGATGCCGTCCGCGCCGCCTCTCTCGTGGCGCCTAGCCCTCCCGCTCGTCGCCTTCGTCTCCGTCCCCTTCCTCCTCCCGCTCACCCTCCCCATCCTCCTCCTCCGCCCATCCGCCTCCTCCCCGCACCCTCTCTCCTCCAACCGCCTCGCTTGGCTCCCGTCCATTCACATCGCGGTCCCATTACCACCGTCGCCGCCGCCGCCACCAACGACACGAACGCCACCGCCGCCGGCACAAATGACGTCATCCCTTTCTCCACCACCGGCAACAAAAGTTGCGTATCCACCACCGCCGCCGCCACCAACGACACGAACGCCACTGCCACCACCAACGACACGAAAGCCACCGCCGCCGGCACAAATGACGTCATCCCTTTCTCCACCACCGCCGCCGCCACCAACGACACGAACGCCGCCGCCGCCGGCACAAATGACGTCATCCCTTTCTCCACCACCGGCAACTAAAGCTGTGTCTCCACCACCGCCGCCGCCACCAACTACGCGAACGCCACCGCCACCACCAACGACACGAACGCCACCGCCGCCGACACAAATGACGCCATCCCTTTCTCCACCACCGCCCCCCAAGGCCGCCATATACGCGACACCCGAGCGGTGCGACATCTTCGACGGGACGTGGGTCCGGGTAGACGACGACGAGCCAGCGCGGCCGTTGTACGAGCCGGGCACGTGCCCGTACGTGGACGAGGCGTACGCGTGCGCGTCCAACGGGCGTCCCGACGCCGGATACACGCGGTGGCGCTGGGCGCCGCGCGCGTGCCGCCTCCCCAGGTTCAACGCGACGGACCTCCTGTCGAGGCTGCGGGGGCGTCGTCTGATGCTGGTCGGCGACTCCATGAACCGGAACCAGTTCGAGTCCATGCTCTGCATCCTCCGCGCGGCGCTCCCGGACAAGTCCCGGGTGTTCGAGACCCACGGGTACCGCATCTCCAAGGGCCGCGGCTACTTCGTCTTCAAGTTCCCGGTAATTAACACATGGCGCGCGCGATCAGGATCGAGCTAGCAAGCGCCATTGATGATCTAAGGTTGAGCAGTTGATGGTCAATGGATTCTTGTTGTAGGATTATGACTGCACGGTGGAGTTCGTGCGGTCGCATTTCCTGGCGAAGGAAGGGGTGCGGCTGAACCGGCAGGGGAACTCGAACCCGATCCTGCAGATCGACCGCGTGGACAAGACGGCCGGCCGGTGGAAGAAGGCCGACGTCCTCGTCTTCAACACCGGCCACTGGTGGACGCACGGCAAGACGGCCAGGGGGTACGCTACGCTTCGCTCTCTGTCCATTGATTCGCTCCCTGGACGGCAACTTCAGGATCAGAGATGATCAATGTCCGTACGTGTGCGCAGCAAGAACTACTACAAGGAAGGCGACAAGCTGTACCCGCAGTTCGACGCGACGGAGGCCTACCGGCGAGCGCTCAGGACATGGGCGCGGTGGGTCGACAAGAACATGGACCCCAAGAAGAGCGTCGTCTTCTACCGAGGATACTCCACGGCACACTTCAGGCACTGATCATCACAGATAGCACCAATAATTCAGTTCGATTCTGGAGCGTGTACATGACGATCGAGTTTGTTCTTGCGTGATCGATTCGATGCAGGGGAGGGGAGTGGGACTCGGGCGGGTCGTGCAGCGGGGAGACGGAGCCGGCGTTCAGGGGCGCCGTCGTGGACAGCTATCCGGAGAAGATGAGGATCGCGGAGGAGGTGATCGCCGGGATGCGGTTCCCGGTGCGGCTGCTGAACGTGACGAGGCTGACCGGCTTCCGCAAGGACGGCCACCCGTCGGTGTACGGGGCGGCTCCAGAGAGGAGGAGGTCCAGGAGGAAGCAGGACTGCAGCCACTGGTGCCTCCCCGGCGTGCCGGACGCCTGGAACGAGCTCATTTACGCGTCACTCGTCTTGGAACCCAACCCCAGCTCGTGGGAACGCAGCCAAAAAGTTTAATACTTAGTACAAGCTGTTAGCGCACACTGCGTCTGTCTGTCGATGGCGAATCTCGTCTATCTGCGCGCGCTAACAACTCGGCGGCCGAGTCTTTTTGAGTCTGTCGCCAAGCTTAAAGCTGTATTCTGGGTTTTCCGCACAAATGTCTCACTTATACATCGGCTCCACATGTAAAGTGCGTAGCACAAATAGTTATAGATATAGTACTCTGGGTTTGATGCAAAAGCCGGAAATATTTTGGCTACCCAAATCATCTCTCATCTAGCCAAAATTGTACTGGCTAGCCAAAATTTGCCAACTCTCTGGGAGATGTTCTTACAAAATTACATAGACTAGCATGGTGGAGGGCATGGTCTTTCATTATGCATAATTGTTAATAGAGCGTAATATGCCAAGAGGAAATTATAGGGAAACCATTGCATATCTATGCATTACATTTGATTATTGTTGGGGCACCAAATAATATAATTTGAAACTACGCTATTGGAAATTACTTACTTTGTGTACATAATTAGTGTGAAATAAATACAAAATCTATGTTACGTTCATATATACGTTCACGTTGGTACCAATTTTATTCCATGATGGCAACAATTTCCTTGGAAAATCATGTCATTAATTAAAAGGAATCAAATGAATAGAAGACCCGATTTTAGTGTTCTAATATTTGTATATCTTCACTTTTTACAAAAAAATCTGTTTTTTTAAACATTTCGATTTTTATAAATCACAAATTTTGTCAATAAACTATATAATATCATATACAAAAGTTATGTCATCATAAAAATATTGTTATTGACAATCTACTGTATAAGAGACAAATTGTATCATAATCGAATCAAGTCAAAAAAATCTTGATTTCATACTACTCCTTCCGTATCGAAATGTAATTTTTTTTTTACATTTTCTAGACAAAACGTACCTAGACATGATTTAGTGTAAAATGCATATGAATCTACACACTAAAACATGTCTAGATAAGTTTTTCCTAAGAAATGCCCACACATCTTATATTTTGATACGGAGGGAGTATTAATTACGACATCAACTATTTACGAACATAGACATAGTAAAAAGTTGCATGCCAAAGTGAAATAATATTTATAGATAGAACATTGTCTCAAACATATGCAAGTATAAAACTTAAAGTACCACTAGTAGAAAACTGGTCAAAGGTTTTTACCTTTAGTACCGGTTCCATTACGGATCGGTACTAAAGGTAGCATTAGCACCGGTTGCAGAGCCTAGGGTGCCGGAAACCTTTAGTACCGGTTCATTTGGGGTCTTTTGTACCGGTTCGTGATACGAACCGGTATTAAAGGTTTTCGCGCCAAATTTGCTGCGGAGGTGGGGTCGGCGCTGCACCTTTAGTACCGGTTCGTATCACGAACCGGTACTAAAGGGTGTCCAACCTTTTTCTTTAACCCAAGCTAGCTCTCCATTTTTTTCATCTCCAACATATTTTCAAATATTTCTCTCCTCTCACACTCCAACAAATTTCCATTTTTCTCTACCATTTTGTTAAGATTGGCGGCAACCGTCTATCCAAGGGTTAGCAACATTAGCCCTTCCTCCGGCGTTCCTAATTTAGCTCATTTCCTTCCTAGTTTAACTCATTTCATTTTTTTAGTGCTAGCAAGGTGTTTGATGAAATGTCTAAGTTAGGAATTTCATTCGTTTTATATGCAATTTGAGCTCAAATTAAAATATGATTTGTCGGTTTTAGTATCGTCTCCGTTCTCACCACCGTCGATCGCCAGCGCCATCCCCTAGCCGGCACCACCTCGGTGAGTCTCTTGTTTTTATTTTTATTTTATAAAAAACTTAGTTTTATGTGATAGATGCATATAGTTATTACTTTATAATTTTCTTACCTGTACGATAGTTTTTTTATATGTATAGTGTCATGGTTTTGATATCCGTCCCCGTCGTCCCTCGTCCGGTCTATTATTCGGATGTATACTTTTATAACTATTTTGTTTCATTTCGTTTTATGAAAATTATGCCGACCAACTTGACAGACATATTTCATCTAGGAGGTAGTTGAACCAGAAATTTCAATGGACCCTCTTGTCGAGATGCTAAATTTATTTGAGAAAGAAAATAACGATTTGAAAGCAAAACTGAAAAGAAGTGAAGATCTTCGTTTGCAATGCCTAAAAGGGAAGACGATGTTGGACTTGAAACTTGCCGACGTCGTCGATGATCACCAGATAAAGATGGATGCAATGTTCTTGAATATTAAAAAGATTGAGGCTTTGTATCATTATGTTGTTCGTTCAGTAGTTACCTTAGTTGCGATTTTGATCGCATTTTTTGTTGGATTTTTTTTAGATAGTTGTATGTTAGTTTCGGTGTATGTTTTATGAGAAATATATGTATTAGATTTGGTCACTACTCTAATTTGCTTTTGATGTGACGAACTTGAATACTAATTAATTTGGTCACTCATCTATTCATGAAGTAGTGTAATTAACGGTTATTGATATACTTATATAATGCAGATGAACCGAGAATGAATGTACGGTGACCGACGCCGTCCTGAGTTCATTACTGACATGCATAATTTTCTCCACGTGGTTGAGACAATCAGGCGGTCGAATGGTTTCATTTGTGGTCCATGTAGTGCCTGTAAGAATACGATGGATTACTCTACCTCAAAAACCCTTCGCGTCCACCTGCTTCAGAACGGTTTCATGCCCGGTGATACGTCGTAAACGTATCTATAATTTCTGATGTTCCATGTTGTTTTCATGTTATTTCCTACATGTTTTCTATACACTTTATGCCATTTTTTATCGATTTTCTGGGACTAACCTATTGACAAGATGCCACAGAGCCAGTTCCTATTTTCTGTTGTTTTTGGTTTCAGAAAAGTTGTTCTCGAAATATTCTCGGAATTAAAAAATTCGAATCCCGGAAGTCTTAGAAAGTTGTCGCGCACACGGAGTCCAGAGGAGGCCCGGAGGGGGCCACAGTGTCCCCACACCATAGGGCGGTGTGGGCCCCTGACCGGCCACTGAGGTTGCCCTCTCGCCTATTTAACTCCCTCGGGAGGTTAACCCTAAAAAAATCCACCTTTTCCACGAAAAACACCCAAGGCCGCCGTCATCGTCAACCCTAGTTCGGGAGGGTTCTGGAGCTCTCCCCAGCACCCTGCCGGGAGGGGAAATTATCACCGGAGAGCTCTACACCACCATGCCCTCCTCCGGAATGATGCGTGAGTAGTTCATCCTTGGAGTGATGCGTCCTCTTTATGCATCATGCTTAGATCTTGTGAACTTCCCTACATGACCAAGATCATCTTAGAATAATGCTACATGTTGCGTTTGCTGGGATCTGATGAATATTGAATGCTATGTCTCTTGATTATCAATCTATCATGTTATCTTCATGTGTATGTTATTTATGAACTTGCATGCTCCCCGTAATTAGTAGAAGCTCTGGCCAAGTAGATATTAGTAACTCCAAGAGAGGGTATTTATGCTCGATAGTGGGTTCATGCCTCCCTTTTACTCACGCTCGTGTGACAGAAACGTAACGGGTGGGGATGTGCTATTGCCATTATGGAGAAAACAACGATGCTTACATTGTTTACATTACGCACTTTGCTTAATGCAATTATCTGTTGCTTGCAACTTAATACCCAAGGATTGTTCGGATGATATTCTGAGGGTGGATTATTAGTCATAGATGCAGTTGGATAACGGTCTATGTATTTTGTTGTAATGCCCACATGAATCACATAGTAATCATCATGTCATGCATGTTTCAATATGTATCAAATGCCTAGCTATAATTTGTTCACCACACATGTTATTCATCTCCTATGGTGAGACACCATTAGTGAACTGTGGACCCCGGTCCATTTCCTCATACTGATAATACAACCACTGCAATTACTGTTTTCACACTGCTACTACTGTTTTCATATTGTTCTCCTACTGTTTTCCACACCATACGTTTAACATATTTGTTTTCAGCAAAACCGGTGAGATTGACAACCTCACTGCTTCGTTGGGGAAAAGTTATTTGATTGTGTTGTGTATGTTCCACGTTGCTTCTGAACCGACAGTGCGCCCTGCCACCTCAGCTGCATCAACCTTCAGAAGTTACTTCTTTCTCCCACTGGTGTATTCAACCTTGGTTTCTTTCTGAAGGAAAACTGCTGATGTGCTCATCATACCTTCCTATTGGGGTTTCCCAACGAGTGCATGACCTGCACCATCAAGCTAGTTTTCTTGCGCCGTTATCGGGGAGAAAGAGAATTTCTTCAAGGGGAGTCTCTCACTTCCGATCTATTTACTTTGTTTTAAATTTTCTTAGTTTATTTTATTTTGTCTTGTTTGCTTCTCTATATCAAAAACACAAAAAAAAATTAGTTCTTATTCTAGTTGTTATTTTTATCTTGTTTTTAATCTTGCTAAAATGAGTATTCCTAAAGTTGAGGTTCGTTCTTTTAAGCAACAAGGAGGATACAGTTTGAAAGATGCTTGGTATAGAATAAGTGATGCCCATCATAGATGCACTAAAAAATATTCCACTTTAATCCTTCTTAGGAATTTTTATGTTGGCATTACTAGCTGGTATAGGTATGTTCTATACACTCTTACAGGTGGTAATTTTTTGGGAACTCCTGCTTTGGAAGCCTGCAATTTAATTGAAAGTTTAGTTGGAATACCACTCACTAAATTTTTTTAAACTGATATCACTTTAGATGATGTTATAAAGAAGCTGATACTTATGATAATCAAAATTTAATGAATCAATAGTAAACATCAATAAGAGAATTACTGTTTTAGAGGCTAGCAATACTTATGATAATCAAAATATAAGGATTGCTAAATTAGAGGAAGCTATGGAAACTTTAAGTGCTACTTTTTCTTCTCTTAAGTTTAAGAGGGATAAAACTTCTATGGGAAAACAACAAAAAATCATATATGTCCCCAAGGTGTCTAAACCAAAACCCCATAATGTGCCTAAAACTAATAAGACCTTTAATGAAACTACAAGTAACTTAAATATTGCATCATCTTCAGGGGGATCTAAAGTGCCAATTTCTACATGCTGTATCTTAGAGGAAATTTTTATTTGGATGCTTCTTCACCTAAAAACACTTGATTTTCTCTGTTTATGCCTAGCTAAAAGGCGTTAAAGAAAAACACTTATTGGGAGATAA
The DNA here is from genome assembly GCA_028641055.1 of Alopecurus myosuroides. Taxonomy (NCBI): domain Eukaryota; kingdom Viridiplantae; phylum Streptophyta; class Magnoliopsida; order Poales; family Poaceae; genus Alopecurus; species Alopecurus myosuroides. The sequence continues at coordinate 597,713,003 of CM054057.1, read as the reverse complement.
CCCATGGTTTTATTTTTTTTTGCTTTGTTTTACTCTGTTTTCTTTGAGTCAAGGTGTTGTATAATTCTGTAGAAAATCCTTTGTATCTTTATTTTCATGTATTAGTTGTGCCAAGTAAAGTTTCTAGCGAAACTTGGTGTTAGTTCTAGATTCATGCGCAGAAAACAGATTTCTGCTGTTCACCGTAAAAAATCGTACCATTCACAGAAAGATCAAAATGACCTAAAACTTTTTGTGCTTATTCCTCAGCTAATTCCAAAACTTTTTAGTTCTTTATGTTTTTCGATTTGAGCAATTTAAGTGCCCCGAAAAAATTCATCATTACAAACTATTCTAGTTTTGGCAGATTCTGCCATTTTTCTTGCATTTGCTCTTTTACTATGTCAAGTGAATTTATTTGCTTCACAAAACATCAGTGGCTGTAGCTAATAATGTTTAAAAGTATCAATAGCACTTGTGCACATTGATATGTCTCCAACGTATCTATAATTTCCGATGTTCCATGATGATATTATGCCAATTGCTACATGTTTTCTCCCTCTTTATGTCATTTTTACACGTTTTCCGGAACTAACACATTAACAAGATGCCAAGTGCCAGTTCCCTGTTTTCTGCTGTTTTTGATTTCAGAAAAGTTGTTCTGGAAATATTCTCGGAATTGAACCCCACAAATCCCGAAGTTCCTATTTTCCCCGGAAGCATCTAGAAGACCGAAGAGCAGTCGAAGACGGGCACCAGGGGGCCCACACCATGGGGTGGCGCGCCCCCTTGACCGCGCCAGGGGGTGGTGTGGGGCCCCCAGGGCTCCACCGCCTTCTCCCTTTCGCCTATTTATTCCCCCCGGATGGAAAACACTAAACACTTGATCAAATATCCCCAAAAAGTTCTGCAGCCACCGTCGTCGTCCACCCTAGATCGGGGGGTTTTGAAGCTGTCTCCCGGCACCCTGCCGGAGAGGAGATCATCACCGGAGGCCTCTTCATCACCATGCATGCCTCCGGAGTGATGCGTGAGTAGTTCATCCTTGGACTACGGGTCCATAGCAGTAGCTATATGGTTGTCTTCTCCTTCTATGCCTCCATGTTTTGATCCCGTGAGCTTCCTAACATGATCGAGATTGTTCTTATGTAACTCTATATGTTGTGTTTGTTGGGATCCGATGAATATTGAACTTATGCCAAGTTGATTATAGTCTTTATTGCATATGTTATTTGTGATCTTGCATGCTTTCTGTTGCTAGTGGTTGCTCTGGCCAAGTAGTTGCTAGTGACTCCAAGAGGGAGTATTTATGCTCGATAGTGGGTTCATGCCTCCTTTTCGCCTGTGCGCGAGTGACAAAAACGTGACGAAGGAAGATGTGCTGTTGCCACTAGGGAGAAAACAGAGGTGTGAGTGCCCGCGTGCACAATCATTGCTTACATTACACACATTGCTTAATGCAATTATCTGTTGCTTGCAACTTAATATCTAAGGGGGTTCGGATGATAACCTGAGGGTGGATTATTAGTCATAGATGCAGTTGGATTACGGTCTATGTATATTGTTGTAATGCCCGCAATAAATGTCATAGTAGTCATCATGTCAAGAATGTGCACTACGGTGCAACCTCTATTTGTCAATTGCCCAGCTGTAATTTGTTCACCCAACATGCTATCTTTTATGGAGAGACACCACTAGTGAACCTATGAACCCCGGTCCGTTTTCCTACACTGTTAAACAAACCACTACAATTTCCCGTTTTCTTTACTTACTGCAAGCATACACTATACACTAACGTCTTTGTTTTCAGCAAGACCAGTGAGATTGACAACCTCACTGTACCGTTGGGACAAAGTATTTTGGTTGTGTTGTGTGCAGGTTCCACGTTGTTGCTGAAACCGGTGAGGCGGCATCACTACCGTCAGTGGCATCAACCTTCCGAAGATCCTCTTTCTCCTACTGGATTGATAACCTTGGTTCTTAACTGAGGGAAATTCTTACCGCTGCACTCATCACACCCTCCTCTTGGGGTTCCCAACACACCATCCACGTTTGCATCACCCATGCAGAACCCATGAATTTTTGATTGTGCACTAACCCTCTAATGCGAATTACTTTTGAGTGTGGTGTGAAGGAAGTTTTCAAGGGTCAAGAGAAGAGGGTAATATAATGTGATCAAGAAGAGTGCAAAGCCAAAGCTTGAGGATGCCCCCGTGGTTCATCCCAGAAAATTGTAAGAAGACTCAAGCGTCTAATATTGGGGATGCCCAAGGCATCCCCTTCTTCATCAACAAATTATCAGGTCACTTCTAGTGAAACTATATTTTTATTTGGTCACATCATATGAATTTTACTTGGAGCATCTTTAATTTTTCATTTTTTATTTTGTTTTATTTTGTTTTCCTTGCTGCAATAAATATCATTGGAACCTAGCATTCTTTTTTGGGAGAGAGACACGCTCCGCTTTTTCATATGAATACTCGTTATGCTCGTATTGTTAGTTTTTTCTTCTAGTTGTTGCAATTCTTTTAGCTCCTATTTTCCTGTATCTCTTATTCAGAGATGTTAGTTTTAGTAGAGTTATATTAGTACTCTCTTGCTTAATTTCTGTATGATTTGGAGATTTTTTGTTAAAAAATATATTGAATGGTGCTTGTTGGAAAAAGAAAGTGCTGCATGTGGTAGAATTTATAACGGTGCAAAAAGAAGCTTGTATAGACTGTGGCTAGACTTTTTTATGTCATGTTAGATGTTATTTTAATTATAATAGTAGTGATTATTTTTGTAACATGACTTGTCTCAAATAGCTGAGAGTGTTTAATGTGCCATTGAAAGAATCATGGGTTGTTTTTATCACATTAAAGCATAAAATTGTGGTGTTCTCCTTTGAATGTTTTATTTGGTTGACTTGGCGCATGCTTACACCATGTTTATGACTACTAACCAGTCACTTATAGACTCTATGATCATTTAGTTGTTGACTTGTAATACCACTTATGCTTTGATTATTAATGGTTTTGTCGCTATGCATGATTATGGCCATTTTGCTCTCTTGATTTGTCGCTCCCAGTCTTTGCTAGCCTCCACCTGTACTGAGTATGAGCTCTACCCGTGCATCCAACTCCCAAAAACCAAAGTATGCCAAATGTGTCCACCATACCTACCTACATGTGTGGTATTTAACCGCCACTCCAAAGTAAATTGCTCATGTGTTACCTTTAAAACATTCAAAATTACTCCTGTTTTGTGCTCCTGTTTTAGCTCATGAGGACGTGAATAGAGAATCTTTATCTCACTTGTTGATTGGATTTCACACCCTAGACTAGTGGCTTCATCCGCTTATCCAATTGATAGAAGAGCTGGGAGCGGGGTGCCCGACCCCAAACATAATACAACAAACTCTCTTCACTATTTCCCCTGATTTATCAGTCAAAGCATAATTGTGTAAACAAAAGAGAAAGAGGGATGACCTTCTACCCAGTTGCGTCCTTCAATGTGAGCCGCTCTTGTGAAGTCTATTTGTCTTGTGACGTACTGTATTTTTTGTTTACCATTCGTTGACATAAGCATACACACCTCTCTAAAAATTAGACACTCCTCCATGGTATATGATTGTTGGCAGGCACCCAAGGATTCGGTTAGCCATGGTTTCTGTAAGAAAGGTTGGGAGGAGTGTCAAACATTTTATGCTTTCTCTGTTTAATAAAATAAAAAGCTCTAGCACATGAGTTGATCCATGCTTCCCTCTGCGAAGGGCCTTTCTTTTACTTTTATGTCGATTCTCCATCTTCTAACTTTATACATAGTTGAGAGAGCACAGTTGTCATTCTGAGTTTAATGTGCATTTGTCCCAAAAATATTATTGATTGATTCATTCCTTGTTATTACTTTCTCTCAAATTAATTGTTCTAGTCATCCTCTTAAACTTTGAAGGTGTCCTGCCATTTATGTTTTGCCCCACTCTTAAGGACAAGTGAAACATCACTTTGCTATGTTTTCTTGATGCTAGAAACAAATGTATAAGTTTCAAATGCATTATTACTCATGATCTTCTATTTTTGTTACTTTTCATTATGCAAAGTGGTTGCTATGTTTCATTGTTAAAATTATATCTATCATGCTTGTGTTGAAAGTACTATGATCTCATCTTACACATGCTTTTACAATTATGATGATCAAGTTTATGTTGGTAGCATGTCACCTCAGAAATTATTTGTTTTGTCATTTAGCTACTCGAGGGCGAGTAGGAACTAAGCTTGGGGATGTTGATACGTCATAAACGTATCTATAATTTCTGATGTTCCATGTTGTTTTCATGTTATTTGTTATATGTTCGCTATACACTTTATGCCATTTTTATCTATTTTCTAGGACTAACCTATTGACAAGATGCCATAGAGCGAGTTCTTGTTTGCTGCTGTTTTTGGTTTCAGAAAAGTTGTTCTAGAAATATTCTCGAAATTGGAAAATTCGAAATCCAAAAGTCTTAGAAAATTGTCGCGCACACGGAGTCCGGAGGAGACCCGGACTAACTTTTACAGTTAGTCAAACTTTTTAAATTTTGACCAAATTTATAGAAAATTTTAGCAACATATATGACATTAAAATGATATATTTTGAAACTTCATGTAAACACAAATCTATTGATACTAATTTGGTGTCATAAATGTTAGTGCTTTTCCCTATAAAGTTAGTCAAAGTTTATTAAGTTTGACCGACGGAAAAGGAAAAAGTACACTTAATAGAGGACATAGCGAGTTGGTAGTAACTTGTAACATCCCTGATTTTTGGAAAATGCAAAAATCACAAAAAATTGAAACTTTTTGTTTTCATGTTTAGTAAGTCACCAAAAACCAAATGAGAAGCAAGAAACAAAGCAAAAACAATGCATATTTTAATGAAATTGAAATTACTAATCCTATTATACCTCTATTCCATAAACCCTAAAACCCTCTCAAATGAATTTTCTCACATAAAGAAAACCATTTTATCCTTAGCAAACTTTATTACATAAAAGGTTTTCAATTCAAATATTACCTTGAAATTATTTTATGGCAACAACAATAAAATATTTATAACCCTTAATAAAGTCCTAAGCCTCAAAAATATTTGATGAGAATAAAATGTTTTAATAATAACTTTTAGTTGTTATTCCAAGTTTTAAACATGAAGGGGTGAAAATGAAATGCATTGCTTTGAAAATAACATAACAAAAGGTTTTGAAAACGATATTATGACTTATGGTTTTATTCTAAAATTTCTTGATCAACAAATATAATTAATTGATATGAACTAATTAAATAGCATTAAGTTACTATTAGTAGATCCTTGAACTCCTAAAATTATAAAATGTGAAAGTGGTTTAAAAATGGCTTTCCAAAAATAATATAGGACATGTAAAATGTCTCTGAAATTCTATTTAGACAATAACATCAATTTATTATTTACTAAATTTTAAAAATGGCCTTAAGGTATTATTAGTGTTTTATTTTTCAAAATATAAAATTGTGAAAACAAGTAAAGTAACTTTGAAAAATAATGTTTTCAATTGAGAAAACAACATCTTAATTTGAGAAAACCACATTATTTTTATTAAACCCCAAGTCAAATATATAAGGAAATTTTTCTATTAAGTGACTATGATGTTTTCATCTTATTTAAAAATTATAAAATCATGGAAACAAGTTGAAATGGTTTTGGAAAATAATAATTAACCATATCATAGTCTATGAAAATTTCCCAAACCCATTTCCCTATTTTATTATTATTTCTCATTTAATTGGAATATTAAGGCAATTATGAATTCATTTGAATTGGTATTTTGAAAAATTCAAAAATGGTGAAAACCCCACAAAAGTGGTACTGTTGGGAAGTGTTTGAAATAATATAAATTTAGAATTTTGTTTCATGTTATTTAGATTATTTAAACAGAAGATATAAATTAAATAAGAAAACAGAAATAAAAAGAAAAGGAAAAGGGGTGATGACGTCATGATGACGTCAGGTCGTCATCAACCTCAGTAGTAACCGAATGAGCCATTTCTTCTCCGTTTAATTCCGCGAGATTAAGGCGAGTAATCACAGGACCGTTTCCACCCCCTTAAAGCCACCTCTCTACTCTCCATTTCCCCTCCCTTGCCCCCTCGTATCATACCTCTATTCGGGAGAAATCGCTCGCCGGACTTCCCGGGATCCGCCGCCGTATTCTTTGTATTCCGGTGAGGTTGGCGCATGTCCGAGCCCCAGAACCCTTCCATCCATCTCCCTTGGTCCCCGTGGTACTCTCTGACCCTTTGTCCCACTATTTTGCGCAGAGGAGAGATGACGTTGAGCTCGCCGGAGCCGCGGATCTCCTCGGCCACGGGATTCTACACCGCGGCGTCAACGCGGACCTCCTCGGTGCACCCCACTGCCACCAACGAGATCCCCTCGTCGCGGCGCACACCCTCGTCGTCTTCCCGGAGCCAGGGAACCACCGGAACCTCACTGACGTCGACTCCCGAGCCCCTGCGCCGCCGCGCACCATTTTCCGGCGACCTAGCCGCCACGGTGAGCTTCTCTTTCATCCATGCCCGTTAGATCTTGATCGAACGGTTCGAAACAGATCACTTAGGCGAAGAGGTATCAGCGAATCACAGCGCGCCATGTTGCCTGCTCGTCACAGCGCGTTAAGTCCCTTATCCGTCGCTCGGTGCAGCATGTAGACGGCCCAGGCCCAGCTGTTATCTGTCGCCCAGCGCAGCAAATAGCAGCCCATTTTCTGTTTTTCTTCCGGAATAGAAATTAAATAGTGAATTTTGCAAAAAAGCCCCTGCAACTTCAAATCATCATATATTTTCAACCATTTAGCCAAATTTAGCAATCTTGGACTTTTTGAAAAGCCCTTGACATCTAGAAACTTTTAGCACTGGCCAAATTCAAATTTGACAAAGTTAAAATTGTTCAAATTAAAATATGCTTGTTTGATGAAATTTGGCATAATTCAAATTCTACAAATCCAATAATTGCAAATAAAATATATTTGGAAACCTTAGAATGTGTACTTTCATATCCTCTGTCCCAAAATAATATTTGAACAAGTTAAAATTGAATTTAGAATTTAGTTGTCCAATTGAGTATTTTTGACATAGATTAATTTCTATAAATATTTTCAATATAGTTCCTTTTGCAAAATTGCTCCATTTGGTAACCTTAAACCAGAGACATCAGTACCTAAACCTTTTGGACAACTTTTAACCATTCCCTTGTAAGTTGGACCAAAACTTCATCTTAGTGAACCACTAGTTGATCATGCCTTAGATTTTGTTTGTATTCTTTCTACCATTGTTTGTTGTGGCCATTTTGGATCCAAGACCAAGTCCCAAAATTACCAAGTAGTGAACCTCAAACACTAGCACCTTAGTATTCTATCTACTTCTCCATTCTCCCATTCTTGCTTCAAGAATTCACCAAGTCAGAAAAAAATGAGATCAAGACTCAAGCACAAGAATGAAACTTCAATACAACTTGGTGGCAACATGAAGAGCTACAAGGAAGATCAATGAAGAAGTTGAAGAAAATACTTGGACTCCACACCTAGAAGAAACTCAAGGAAATACAAGTGTGAAGAAATTCAGAAGAAAGCATCTCCCTCTCTCTTTCTAATCTTTCTTCCTATTTTCTTTCTCTTGACTTAGTGGTATTTGTGCCCATCCCATACCCAAACCAATTAGTGAAGTGAAAGCCCAGAAGAATTTATCAAGACCAAGAGAAGCACCACACCAAGGAAGGAAGCAACTTAGATGGCATGATGATGATCTTCAAGAAGGCAATCACATGAGGACTAGAAGCAATCCACCCAAGTTGGAGAGTAACAAGTTATTTTTGTCCAACCATTGACCCAAATGGAAAACCCAAGACTTAGTAATATATTTCCCTTTGATGATGAAGTTAGTAGACCTACCCTAACCACAATGGAAAATACTAACATAGTCACTCAAATATATTTTGAAGGTGAATATGACCACGTGTTTGCATGTATTACTTTAGCTGAAGAAGTAATATGTTTATTCTTAGTGAACTCTTGGAACTTCCTCGACAAGTATGGTTATAGTAAAGTTAGTTTTATACATAACTCAACCTAGCCCTTCCCAAGTAAACCATTGGAATTTCCTTAACAAGAATGAGACCACTAGAATGAATCTTTCAACAAACCTAGACCTTGTCCTAACCAACTTGGTTAAACCCCTTTTGATATGTTAGTTGCTATGTATGTTTCTTCACTTGTATGTTGTTTGGTAGAATGTTTGTTTATTTTGTTATTGTGTTTTCAATGAATAGATTGAACGGAGAGCAACGATCTTTTGTGAAGAGAGTGTGATATCTTCACCAACTTCAACAAGGCAAGTAACACACCATCAACTACCCATTATTTTCTATATGCATTAGTTGATTTTGAGTAGTATGCATGATAGGAAATTTTGCTAAGTTATACTATGCTATGCTATTATCCTAGTAGTTTGTAGCCATCCCTTTTACCTTGTTATTTTGATAGCCTTAGAATTTACTAGGTGCTATGCAATGTTACAAATTGTTTTACTAGATGTTGAGGAAAAATCCTAAGTATAACTAATGAATGAACCACCTGGGTGGAAGTGGTAAGATTGGGTTATGTTGAGTGTTTCCTCAGGGCCCTTATCTAAGGGTTATTCCACTTGAGGTTGTCACTTACGGATGGCCACCCAGGAACAAAGAGATTACTATGTCCCTCTAAATCTAGTAGCTTCCCGTGCAGCCTTTTGACATTATGGGCTCTGTCTTGATCAATTAAGTTGTGAGGGTTCAGCCCAGGCTTGACAAGCAGATGTAGCAAAATTATAGGTGGAACGGGTCTTGCCGGTGGGTTTGAATTCTTCTTCTGAAAGATCTCGTCTCAATTCTCTCCTTTCCATGATGCACTCCGGGTGTATAGGATGTTTGGGCTAATTGAAGACAAAGGGTGAAAGTGCACAACCTCTGCAGAGTTAGAAACTAAGATCTTAGCCGTGTCCCCGGTTATGGACGACTATGAGCAGCTGGACAAGGATTGACGGAAGAATCTCATCATCAATTTCAATAAGTAAAATTTTGACCAAGTGAACAGTATTGTGGTGCTAGGATCTTAATCCAATGTTGCCACCCCTTTGAAAAGAAAAGTTTCTTTTACAAAAGAGATAGGACAAAACTGGCTTTATGCAAACTTAGCCTAAACTCCACTCAGCCAAATAAGCATGTAGTATTAGTCTTGCCATCTATAACCACCATAGTGTTACTTGCCAATACATTAAATTGTATTGACTCCCTTGTGGCTGCATATTCCATATTGCAGATGTTTCTCAAGACGAGTGAGGATTTCGTTTAGGATCTCGAGACTATCGCCAACATGTTTTGCCTGTGGCACATGAAGAAGATGGGCTCAATGTTATTCATGTTTTCCGCTGTATATTTTTGTTTACTGCTAGTCTTCTAAGACTATGCAAGTTGTAATACTATTTTGTAAAGACTGGATCATGCGATATAATAGAATTTGATGCATTTGCATGATATTTCATTTTGTACTGTGGTGCTAGCAATTGATCCAGGGATTAGCACAATAACACAGGTATTCCAACTTTATTAAAAGTTGGGATGCTACAAAATGGTATCAGAGCATTGTGTTGCCTATAGAATTCGAGACCCTAAGTTTGGAAAATACCCTAGGATTGAAAAAAAATTCTATGTTCAAACTTTCTATAAACAAAACAATTATCTTAATTCTTCTCATATCCTCTCATCTATAATTCACCTTCAAAATTTTCTAGATGACCTACCTTTTGAATACCCTCAAGGCAAGATTGTTGATGACCCTTCCATGAAGTGCAAGAAGTATTTTCACCATATGAAGCCTTACACTCAAGATTTTTGAAGAATCTGAAGAAAAACTTAGACTTCACAACAATCAAGAACACCCCAAGATATTGAGAGAAGATTTTTGAAGAAACTCAAGAAGATATAGATGAGACCACCAATATAGTTACTTTGTTAGAACAACGTTAATGTGTTAGAGTATTGATCATACCAATGAGTGTGGTATGACAATATTAGTTGTTTTATAAAACCTTGTTGTTTGGTGTGAAGATTGTTTGTTATGTGTTGTTTGTAAGATGAGTTTCCTTGATCTGCTATTTTGGATAAGAACCTTCCTTAGCCATCTTTCTAAATCTCTCTCATCCCTACTAGACCAAACCCAACACCATACTCATTCACCAACCCTAGTGAGAACCATTGGAATCATACAACCTTTACCCTATTGAGACACAAGCCATCCCATTTGAGGAATGCTAGTATCAAATTTATTTCTTCTGTGTGAAGGAACAATCACATCCATGATCAATGTCAACTACCTAATAAGGAGTATCCAGCCCATCAACAAGTTAAGAAGACAAGTGAACCCCAAGTTGCATGAGCTATGAAGATTTCAGAGCCAACTACACCAAGAGAAGAAGTAATGAAGAAACACAACTACCCAGTTTGTGTTACATGAGAGTTTGTTTAGAAATAGCATGATGTTGCCTTCAAGGATGACAACAACAAGATGGAAGATTGTCAAGAATATCAAAAGACCAAGTTGAGAGTGAACCAAAGGCTTTTGATTGACCCAAAGAGTGACCCCTCAGTGTCAAAGGTAGTCCAACATACCTATGTTGGTCTACACCTCTACCACAAAGGAAAGATCTACCCAAGCTAATCTAGAATCAATCTACACTCCAATCTAATGAAAATAGACTACCCACCAAAGCTTCTTTTAAGGGTGGTAGCCCACCCAGTTTCTCTGTAACCCAGTTGTTTTGGAGCCCAGTTACCCAATCTTTCTTTCTAGCCTTCCCAAATCTCGGGACGAGATTTCTTTTAAGGGTGGTAGTCTGTAACATCCCTGATTTTTGGAAAATGCAAAAATCACAAAAATTTGAAACTTTTTGTTTTCATGTTTAGTAAGTCACCAAAAACCAAATGAGAAGCAAGAAACAAAGCAAAAACAATGCATATTTCAATGAAATTGAAATTACTAATCCTATTATACCTCTATTCCATAAACCCTAAAACCCTCTCAAATGAATTTTCTCACATAAAGAAAACCATTTTATCCTTAGCAAACTTTATTACATAAAAGGTTTTCAATTCAAATATTACCTTGAAATTATTTTATGGCAACAACAATAAAATATTTATAACCCTTAATAAAGTCCTAAGCCTCAAAAATATTTGATGAGATAAAATGTTTCAATAATAACTTTTAGTTGTTATTCCAAGTTTTAAACATGAAGGGGTGAAAATGAAATGCATTGCTTTGAAAATAACATAACAAAAGGTTTTGAAAACAATATTATGACTTACGGTTTTATTCTAAAATTTATTGATCAACAAATATAATTAATTGATATGAACTAATTAAATAGCATTAAGTTACTATTAGTAGATCCTTGAACTCCTAAAATTATAAAATGTGAAAGTGGTTTAAAAATGGCTTTCCAAAAATAATATAGGACATGTAAAATGTCTCTGAAATTCTATTTAGACAATAACATCAATTTATTATTTACTAAATTTTAAAAATGGCCTTAAGGTATTATTAGTGTTTTATTTTTCAAAATATAAAATTGTGAAAACAAGTAAAGTAACTTTGAAAAATAATGTTTTCAATTGGGAAAACAACATCTTAATTTGAGAAAACCACATTATTTTTATTAAACCCCAAGTCAAATAAATAAGGAAAATTTTCTATTAAGTGACTATGATGTTTTCATCTTATTTAAATATAAAATCATGGAAACAAGTTGAAATGGTTTTGGAAAATAATAATTAACCATATCATAGTCTATGAAAATTTCCCAAACCCATTTCCCTATATTATTATTATTTCTCATTTAATTGGAATATTAAGGCAATTATGAATTCATTTGAATTGGTATTTTGAAAAATTCAAAAATGGTGAAAACCCACAAAAGTGGTACTGTTGGGAAGTGTTTGAAATATAAATTTAGAATTTTGTTTCATGTTATTTAGATTATTTAAACAGAAGATATAAATTAAATAAGAAAACAGAAATAAAAAGAAAAGGAAAAGGGGTGATGACGTCATGATGACGTCAGGTCGTCATCAACCTCGGTAGTAACCGAATGAGCCATTTCTTCTCCGTTTAATTCCGCGAGATTAAGGCGAGTAATCACAGGACCGTTTCCACCCCCTTAAAGCCACCTCTCTACTCTCCATTTCCCCTCCCTTGCCCCCTCGTATCATACCTCTATTCGGGAGAAATCGCTCGCCGGAGTTCCCGGGATCCGCCGCCGTATTCTTTGTATTCCGGTGAGGTTGGCGCATGTCCGAGCCGAGAACCCTTCCATCCATCTCCCTTGGTCCCCGTGGTACTCTCTGACCCTTTGTCCCACTATTTTGCGCAGAGGAGATGACGTTGAGCTCGCCGGAGCCGTGGACCTCCTCGGCCACGGGATTCTACACCGCGGCGTCAACGCGGACCTCCTCGGTGCACCCCACTGCCACCAACGAGATCCCCTCGTCGCGGCGCACACCCTCGTCGTCTTCCCGGAGCCAGGGAACCACCGGAACCTCACCGACGTCGACTCCCGAGCCCCTGCGCCGCCGCGCACCATTTTCCGGCGACCTAGCCGCCACGGTGAGCTTCTCTTTCATCCCTGCCCGTTAGATCTTGATCGAACGGTTCGAAACAGATCACTTAGGCGAAGAGGTATCAGCGAATCACAGCGCGCCACGTTGCCTGCTCGTCAGCGCGCGTTAAGTCCCTTATCCGTCGCTCGGTGCAGCACGTAGACGGCCCAGGCCCAGCTGTGATCTGTCGCCCAGCGCAGCAAATAGCAGCCCATTTTCTGTTTTTCTTCCGGAATAGAAATTAAATAGTGAATTTTGCAGAAAAGCCCCTGCAACTTCAAATCATCATATATTTTCAACCATTTAGCCAAATTTAGCAATCTTGGACTTTTTGAAAAGCCCTTGACATCTAGAAACTTTTAGCACTGGCCAAATTCAAATTTGACAAAGTTAAAATTGTTCAAATTCAAATATGCTTGTTTGATGAAATTTGGCATAATTCAAATTCTACAAATCCAATAATTGCAAATAAAATATATTTGGAAACCTTAGAATGTTTTCTTTCATATCCTCTGTCCCAAAATAATATTTGAACAAGTTAAAATTGAATTTAGAATTTAGTTGTCCAATTGAGTATTTTTGACATAGATTAATTTCTATAAATATTTTCAATATAGTTCCTTTTGCAAAATTGCTCCATTTGGTAACCTTAAACCAGAGACATCAGTACCTAAACCTTTTGGACAACTTTTAACCATTCCCTTGTAAGTTGGACCAAAACTTCATCTTAGTGAACCACTAGTTGATCATGCCTTAGATTTTGTTTGTATTCTTTCTACCATTGTTTGTTGTGGCCATTTTTGGATCCAAGACCAAGTCCCTAAAATTACCAAGTAGTGAACCTCAAACACTAGCACCTTAGTATTCTATCTACTTCTCCATTCTCCCATTCTTGCTTCAAGAATTCACCAAGTCAGCAAAATGGAGATCAAGACTCAAGCACAAGAATGAAACTTCAATATCAACTTGGTGGCAACATGAAGAGCTACAAGGAAGATCAATGAAGAAGTTGAAGAAAATACTTGGACTCCACACCTAGAAGAAACTCAAGGAAATACAAGTGTGAAGAAATTCAGAAGAAAGCATCTCCCTCTCTCTTTCTAATCTTTCTTCTATTTTCTTTCTCTTGACTTAGTGGTATTTTGTGCCCATCCCATACCCAAACCAATTAGTGAAGTGAAAGCCCAGAAGAATTTATCAAGACCAAGAGAAGAACCACACCAAGGAAGGAAGCAACTTAGATGGCATGATGATGATCTTCAAGAAGGCAATCACATGAGGACTAGAAGCAATCCACCCAAGTTGGAGAGTAACAAGTTATTTTTGTCCAACCATTGACCCAAATGGAAAACCCAAGACTTAGTCATATATTTCCCTTTGATGATGAAGTTAGTAGACCTACCCTAACCACAATGGAAAATACTAACATAGTCACTCAAATATATTTTGAAGGTGAATATGACCACGTGTTTGCATGTATTGCTTTAGCTGAAGAAGTAATATGTTTATTCTTAGTGAACTCTTGGAACTTCCTCGACAAGTATGGTTATAGTAAAGTTAGTTTTATACATAACTCAACCTAGCCCTTCCCAAGTAAACCATTGGAATTTCCTTAACAAGAATGAGACCACTAGAGAATGAATCTTTCAACTCAAACCTAGACCTTGTCCTAACCAACTTGGTTAAACCCCTTTTGATATGTTAGTTGCTATGTATGTTTCTTCACTTGTATGTTGTTTGGTAGAATGTTTGTTTATTTTGTTATTGTGTTTTCAATGAATAGATTGAACGGAGAGCAACGATCTTTTGTGAAGAGAGTGTGATATCTTCACCAACTTCAACAAGGCAAGTAACACACCATCAACTACCCATTATTTTCTATGCATTAGTTGATTTTGAGTAGTATGCATGATAGGAAATTTTGCTAAGTTATACTATGCTATGCTATTATCCTAGTAGTGTGTAGCCATCCCTTTTACCTTGTTATTTTGATAGCCTTAGAATTTACTAGGTGCTATGCAATGTTACAAATTGTTTTACTAGATGTTGAGGAAAAATCCTAAGTATAACTAATGAATGAACCACCTGGGTGGAAGTGGTAAGATTGGGTTATGTTGAGTGTTTCCTCAGGGCCCTTATCTAAGGGTTATTCCACTTGAGGTTGTCACTTGCGGATGGCCACCCAGGAACAAAGAGATTACTATGTCCCTCTAAATCTAGTAGCTTCCCGTGCAGCCTTTTGACATTATGGGCTCTGTCTTGATCAATTAAGTTGTGAGGGTTCAGCCCAGGCTTGAGCAGATGTAGCAAAATTATAGGTGGAACGGGTCTTGCCGGTGGGTTTGAATTCTTCTTCTAAAAGATCTCGTCTCAATTCTCTCCTTTCCATGATGCACTCCGGGTGTATAGGATGTTTGGGCTAATTGAAGACAAAGGGTGAAAGTGCACAACCTCTGCAGAGTTAGAAACTAAGATCTTAGCCGTGTCCCCGGGTATGGACGACTATGAGCAGCTGGACAAGGATTGACGGAAGAATCTCATCATCAATTTCAATAAGTAAAATTTTGACCAAGTGAACAGTATTGTGGTGCTAGGATCTTAATCCAATGTTGCCACCCCTTTGAAAAGAAAAGTTTCTTTTACAAAAGAGATAGGACAAAACTGGCTTTATGCAAACTTAGCCTAAACTCCACTCAGCCAAATAAGCATGTAGTATTAGTCTTGCCATCTATAACCACCATAGTGTTACTTGCCAATACATTAAATTGTATTGACTCCCTTGTGGCTGCATATTCCATATTGCAGATGTTTCTCAAGACGAGTGAGGATTTCGTTTAGGATCTCGAGACTATCGCCAACATGTTTTGCCTGTGGCACATGAAGAAGATGGGCTCAATGTTATTCATGTTTTCCGCTGTATATTTGTAACATCCCAAGTATGAAATCTCCCCCTAGAATGTTTTGTTTCTTGTTTTATTATTGCTTTGCATTATGTCATCATATGCATTTGATTTTTGTTTGCATTGTTTTGCATTTGATTTCAATTGTTTCCATTTGTTTTCTATTTGAATTCCAAAACAAAATTCAATTATTTGTCATACTTGTTATGTTACAATGTGCCAAATAAAAACTATAAACACAAACAAATATTTGTTCCACTAAAATTGGAATCAAAAACTTAATTTTGGCTTAAGTGGCAATTGTTCTTTTTATACGAAAATTGCTCAAATTATTTTAATTTCCAAAACAATAACATCCGTTAAATTTATTTTTGGAAAACAATGTTTGTTTTAAGGTGTTGTTACAAAACAGAGCAATATAAAATTTATTCCAAAATTTTGCTAACCCTAGAACCATTTTGTTTCTCTCTTTTCCCAAATCTGAAAAAAAAATAACAGAAAAGAATAAAAAGAGAGGGGGGGAAGAGAGCAGCCAGCCCACTTTGGGCCAGCCCAAGTGCCCTTAGGCCTGGTACCCCCCCACGTCTGTGTCTTCTTCCTCCGTACACTGTACGAACACCATCCATGGCATCCACGTTTGCAGGTTCAGAGAGAACGGTTGATCGAGCCCCCTCCTCCTCTAACCTAACCTCGAGCACCTCCTCCTAACCCTAATCCCTTCTCCTCCCTCGCGCCGCTCTCTTTTCTCTCCCCTGTTCCTCCTCCCTGTTCTCATCGAGAGCTCCTCCCCGCCGCCTCTCTCCGGCGAGGCGCCGCCGCCACGGAGCCCTAGCGGCCGAGCTAGGGCCGGGAACGGAAACGTCCCGACCCCCTCGTCCTCGCCGTGGCCTCGGCCTTCCCCGACGATCACCGGAGCGCCGCCGCCATCCCGTTTTCGTCGCCGACCGCTCCTCTGCCTCGTCCGCCCCCTGCTCCTCCATCGAACCTGTAAGCAGTCGCTCCTCATCGGCCTCTCCCTTCCCCTCGCCTCCTGCCCTCGTGGCCCAACCGCCCGCAGCACGAGCCCGGCCACCACACGGCGGCACGGCCACGGCACCGCCCACCGGCAGCCGCGGCCGCGATCCACGGCGGGGCAGCGCACGCATCGCTCGCCCGGCCTCTGTCCGCCAATCGATCGGTACCTGCACGAACTGAACAGAAGTTCAGTTAAAATTTCAGAGTTAGCGCGAAACTGAACCATAAGCACACACCTGCCCCCTTACCTAACACAAATCGGATCACAGCCCAGTGGCTAGCAGTCCGTGCGCGGAAGCGCGAGGTCTCGGGTTCGAATCCCTGCCCCCGCGTGTAGCAGCAAACTTTTTAATTTTTATTTGCAGACCCAAACAGCCCCCTAAATTGCACACAGGTCCTTGTATAATTATTCTAGGTCCCTGCAATTTTGTTCTAAGTCCCTAGCTGTGAAATAAATGGCAGATTAACCACCAAACTTTAAATTGCCTAACTAATTAATTACAACTCCAAATTTAACATTTTTAATATGTTTTCAATACCAAATTTAATACTCTATCTAATTAAGCCATTTGTTTTCTGTTTTGACCATTGCAAATAATTTCAAATTTCAAATTCAAACTATTCCTTTCACATTTGCTAAAATCCATAACTAATTCATTACTAATCCAAATCATGCAAAAAAATATGTTTTCCATACCATTTTGAACCACCAATTCAAATATAAATTTTGTTTCATGAATTGAGTATTAAATTTGCTTAAATAATTTAATCCTTGTTTAATTCATTTAAATTTGATAAAATCATAACTTGCTCAAATAAAATTATTTTTGAACATGCAAAATATGTTTTCAACCTAGAAAAGTATAAACTTTTCAAATATGAATTTGAATTTATGTTTTGAACAAATAAAATTCAAATAAAACTCATGCTTGTTTTAAATTCATTTAAAACTTGTTTAATATTGTTTCAATCATAATAAATCCATCCTAATTCCAATTTCAATATTTGAAACATGTAATCCAACTAAAATTTGGTGTTCTTTTCAAATATAAACTTTGTTATCTGTTTTGAACAATTTGACTTGGTGAAAACAACAAATACTTGTGTGACACCCGTAAGGAACCAAAATTTTCTAACTTAATAAATAAATTTCTAAAATTGGTAAACCCTATTTTAATTTGGTTCTATTGTTGTTATTTTGTCGTTTTCCTCATCCATGCATAATACTAATTCTTCATCTGTTGATTAGTTGGAAAACAAATAATCTAACCCAAAATTCATGGGCTTTTCATATGCAACTCAAAATTGCATATGTGTCCATTTAATTTGTGTTACCATGTCAACTAGTTTATTTTGATGCAACTATTAACATGACATGCATCATCCCCATGATTGTGCACTATGCCATGATATTGATTGTCTACCCTTTCTGCATTGTCTGTTTGCTTCTTCTCGGTTAGACGACGACGTTGAGACCGACGATCCTTACGACACCCCTTCTGAGGTTCTAGCTCAGTACCAGGCTACTGGGTTTGCAGGCAAGTTATCACTCACATGAACCACTGTGTTCCTTTCAACATTGGTTACCGATACTTTTCCGTTGTCTATTTCTGCTAGCCATATGTATCGTTGCTTCTGTTACGATCCTATCACATGATACCCTGAAACCATGATATTGCCTCACCTCCAGTCCTATAACCCCGTTGTTTGAGCCCGTGTCTTACTAGCATGCCTAGGGTTGTTTCTGCTCGAGTCTGTTACCCGTTACTTTCTTTTATCATATTTCTATTATGTTCTATGGGCTCGATGTGTAAACAACCTGTTAATGCTTGGGTAATAATAATTTGATGTTAAGGCCGGCAGGAGGCCC
The DNA here is from genome assembly GCA_028641055.1 of Alopecurus myosuroides. Classification (NCBI taxonomy): domain Eukaryota; kingdom Viridiplantae; phylum Streptophyta; class Magnoliopsida; order Poales; family Poaceae; genus Alopecurus; species Alopecurus myosuroides. The sequence goes on along the minus strand of CM054057.1, from coordinate 597,694,559 downwards.
GTCGTGGTTTTGAGGCCTGCTAGTGTCGACCCTAATTAGGAAAAGGGTCTTGTCTACTGATCCATGATGAGCGTGCTCACCGCATCCGGGTGGTGGTATGGAACCCCCCTCGGCTTTGATCTGATCCGCAGTTTGTCCGAAGAGCCACACTTAGTTCGGGTGTTCCATTTGGTTCATACGCATAAATGGGTCGCTCCCATGGTTACTGATGATGATGATGACGCACACATATAGGGCGAGGCCTGTAGTGCCGGGGTGTTGTGTCCGCGGGAGTTTTGCACACCTGCGCTGAGTATTCGGCTGCGTGGCTGGGACCTTATAGCTCCGTGGCTCCTAGGACAGGCTGTATGGTTCGAGTCGTGTCGAGTCCACCTGAGTTTTAGTTGGTGGCTTGAGTGTGTCGGGTACTGGAGCACACCCTGCAGGGATGAATCTTCTCGAGAAGCCGTGTTGTCCGCGGTTATGTGACGACTTGGTGAAAGTACTGGCTAATAAGTACTCAGACAACTTACACCTAACTATAATAACTTGACTAGTAATAGGTTTATTGACACTAACCTGAACCATCATTAATCCAACTGTGTGAGTTATCCTCGGATTGCTTCTTTGGATAAGGGGCGAGATCCTGGATGGGTTTGTTTGGTGGTTAGTTATAGTTGGTTACGATACGCTATCTTATCTTCTTTCTGTTAGCCGGAAGTGGTAGAAACTCTGTAGTGGGTTAGAGCAGCCAGTTGCCGCATCTTTTATATCCCCTTTCTTCCGTTGAACCCCAAAGCATCTGTGCTTGGTGTTGACGGGTTACACTTTGGTGAAACTGTGAGTCTTGCTTGCCAGTACGTTGTTGTACTGACCCCTCTGGGGCTGTGGTTTACGCAGACGACGATTCCGAGGATCCCCATGGAGGCTACTACGTGGAGTACGACGACGCTGTTGACGAGTAGATAGCGGACCCGGGCAGGATCCGACGACTTCGTGGATGGGCTCCGTTTTCTTTTCATTGCCGGCCTCTTAGGCCTATTTGGATTTGTCTGTACTCAGACACCTTGATTGCTTCCGCTGATGTAATGAATGTTATGTTGGGACATGTGTCCTCTGGATGATTGTATTTGCTATTCTCTGCCTTAGTGAAGGCCATTTGCAACCTATTTCAATCTTTTGTGTCTTAGAGATATGTTGTGGTATCATTCCGTTTAACGCTGTTGACGTACCATGTGTGATTGGTATGAAGTACGTCGACAGTAGTGCCTATGGTCTCTAGTGGATAGTTTACATCGACGATGGAATAGCAGGGCTTGTGTTGTCGCGCATAAGCGCAGGCCTACCAGGAAGCTGGGACGTGGGAGCAGTTATGCCCCATAATCCAAGCATCTGCTATCCAGTTCGGCCCGATGAGTATCCCTAGAAACCAGGGTGCGACAAATGGTATCAGAGCCTGTCTGCCTGTAGGATCCCTTTTACTGGTCGCAGTTGAGTCTAGAAACTATTTTGTAGCTATATAGGAAAAATGAAACGTGAGAGTAGGAATTCTGCCATTTTATTTCTTTCCCCACCCACCCTCCCTTTTCTGGTAAGGAAGTGCAACGTTGTTTTTCTCTTCTCATCTAAACTTTCAAGTTAGGATTTCACGTGTTCTGGGTTCTTCCGTAGTACCTTAGGAGTTTTGGTCGCGAGTTTCCCGATGTTGCTTCAATGTCATGTTTCTCTCAAGAACCTTTCGTCCATTGATGTATCCATTCCTAGCTATGTTTAGTTATCCTTTTCGTACTCAAACCATTTATGGTGAACGTTGAGGGTAGTATATGTTTGATCCATGCTACCTTCTTACCGTCTGAAGTATTCCTTTTAAGCACTTATATTGGATTTTGTTATCCGGTTAGTGTGTTAATCTTGGTATCCTCTTCAGGATGGAAAGTGGTGACGAAGAACCCACACTGCCACCTGAGATGGGGAAAGTGCTGTCTCAGATGACACAAGTTATAAAGTAGATGCAGCAGAACCAAGACCTTGGGGGTAATGGCAACACCCGGGTGTCTATTCGGGAGTTCCTTGAGCTCAACCCGCGCACGTTTGATACCTCCTCCGAGCCATTGGATGCTGATGACTGGCTCCGTGAAATGAACCGTACTCTTGTGGTAGCTCATGTGGCTGACGAGGACCGTGTTCCTTACGTGACCTACCTTCTCCGTGGACAATCTATGTCTTGGTGGGAGAATTTCCAAGAAATGAGAGGTTCTAGTGTGGCAATCACATGGGAGGATTTCAAGCAAGCCTTCGTGCGCCATCACATTCCCGATGGGCTCATGGAGAAAATGCGTGAGGAATTCTATTCTTTCACACAAGGCAGTCTGGACGTTCTCGAATACCAAAGAGAGTTCAATCGTCTGGCTCGCTACGCCGGAGATGAAATCTCCACGGAAGCGAGAAAGATGGCAAAGTTCCGTAGGGGTCTCAACCCGGAACTCAAGTATGCTCTCACCAACGTCAAGGCCAAGAATTTTGAGGACCTCGTCAACATCGCTCTAAATGAAGAGCATGGGCGCAAATTGGTTGAGGAATCTCGTAAGCACTCTCGTCAACAGGCTAATCTCTCAAAAGCTATCATGCCTCCACAAAAACGAAGAGTTTGGGTTCCATATACCACTCCAACACCGACCATCTGCTTGCCAAGCCCGGCAGGATTTCTTGCCCTCCCTCCCACCCCAGTGGTATCTTTAGGAGGTGCTCCATCTCAGCCAAGTTCAACAGCTCCTCGTTCTGCTAGTACATGCTTCAAGTGCGGTCTATTAGGACATTACTCCTACAAGTGCCCGCAGAACAAGCGACCATCACTACCTATCTCTAAGGTCAATCATGTGGTGGTACACACTTCTTCGCCTAGGCCCCGCAACAAGAGCAAGTCTGTCTTGAGAACTGTGAAGGTGAACCATGTCAAGGCCCAGGGAGCAGAAGAATCTCCAGAGGTTGTAATGGGCACACTTCTTGTGAACTCGTTCCGTGCTAAAGTCTTGTTCGATTCTGGTGCTTCACACTCTTTCATCTCTCAATGCTTTGCAAACAACAGTGAAATCAACTTCGAACAGTTGTCTATCCCTCTCCTAGTGAAATCACCGGGATCTAGCTGGCAAAGCAATAAAGTTAGCCAGAACATCGAGATCACAATTGGAAACCTACCATTCCAGGCATCTCTGATAGCTCTCCACTCTTCAGATATTGATGTCATTCTTGGGATGGATTGGTTGGTAGCCAACAAAGCAGTCATTGATTGTCCCGCTAAGTCTGTCAAAATCACACACCCTTCTGGCCAGATAGTCTACTTCCATGCTGAAAATCCAGTTGCTCAACTCTACACTCTCAATGCAAATCCTCTACCATCTATTGAAACTATTCCGGTGGTTTGTGAATTCCCTGATGTCTTTCCAGAAGAATTGCCAGGAATGCCTCCTGACAGAGCAGTTGAGTTCGTGATCGAACTTGAACCAGGCACTGCTCCAATCTCTAAACATCCATACAAGATAGCTCCTCCTGAACTGAAGTACTTGAAGGAGCAAATCGATATGTACATGGAAAAAGGTTACATTCAACCTAGTTCCTCGGCTTGGGGTTGCCCAACTCTGTTCGTTGCGAAGAAGGATCAAACAAAGAGACTCGTGGTTGACTATCGTCCTCTTAACGAGAAAACCATCAAAAACAAGTATCCAATTCCTCGTATCGATGATCTTTTTGATCAACTTGTTGGAGCCTCAATATTCTCCAAGTTGGACTTGATGATGGGTTACCATCAAATAAAGATCAGAAAGGAAGATATTCCAAAAACAGCCTTCACCACTCGGTACGGTCTATATGAATACACCGTCATGTCCTTTGGTCTCACCAATGCACCGGCGACATTCTCTAGACTCATGAATTCTGTCTTCCATGAATACCTCGACAAGTTCGTTGTGGTATATCTTGATGATATTCTGGTCTACTCAAAATCTGAGGAAGAGCATGGAGAACATCTTCGTCTCACTCTCATGAAACTTCGCGAGCATCGTCTATATGCCAAGTTCTCCAAATGTGAGTTCTGGATTCCAGAAGTTGCTTACCTTGGTCATGTCATCTCTGCCAAGGGCATAGCCATTGATCCAGAAAAGGTTAAGGCAATTGTTGATTGGAAACCTCCTAAGACGGTGAAGCAAGTCAGAAGTTTTCTCGGCTTGGCTAGCTATTGCCGTCGTTTCGTCCAGAACTTCTCAAAGATTGCCAAACCTCTCACTGATCTCACAAAGAAGGACAAGAAGTTCGTTTGGTCTCCACAATGTGATGAAAGTTTCAATCTCCTGAAGACTAAGCTCACTTCTACACCAGTTCTGGTTGGCCCAGATACTACCAAACCTTTCCAGATATTCTGTGATGCTTCTCTCCAAGGTCTAGGTGCAGTTCTTATGCAAGAACGTCAAGTTGTGGCTTATGCTTCACGTCAGTTGAACGCACATGAGCTCAATTATCCCACACATGACCTTGAACTTGCAGCAGTTGTGTTTGCCCTCAAGAAATGGAGGCAATACTTGTTGGGTAATCGCACTGAAATCTTTTCCGATCATAAGAGTCTGAAATACATCTTCACTCAACCAGATCTAAACCTCAGGCAAAGGAGATGGATTGAAAAGATCAAAGACTTCGATCTTACCATTTCTTACACTCCAGGCAAGGCTAATGTGATGGCCGATGCTCTCAGTCGCAAGTCGTATTGCAATAATCTCATGATCATGGAAAGCCAACCTCCACTTCATGAAGAATTCCAGAAGCTGAACCTTGGTCTTGTTCCTCAAGGTTATCTTGCAAACTTGACAGCTAGTCCAACTCTCGAGGACAAGATTCGTTCTGAACAACTTCGTGATGCTGAGATCAAGAAGATTGCAAATAACATCAAAGCAGGCAATGTGAAGTATGAGTGCTTCTCAATTGATGACAAGGGAACTGTGTTCTTCGAAGGACGCATTGCAGTTCCTCAAATTCAAAGTCTCAAAGATGTGATTCTCAAGGAGGCTCATGAAACTCTCTCCATCCACCCTGGAAGTACAAAGATGTACCAGGATCTTAAGACACTGTATTGGTGGTCTGGCATGAAACGTGAAATTGCTCAATACGTTTCTGAATGCGACGTTTGTCAACGTGTTAAGGCAGTTCATCAGAAAACAGCCGGTCTTCTCCAACCGCTGAAAATTCCTGAGTGGAAGTGGGACATGATTGAAATGGACTTCGTCACTGGTTTTCCAAAGTCCAAGAAGGGCAACGATGCAATCTTCGTTGTCATTGATCGTCTCACTAAAGTAGCTCACTTCTTTGCTGTCAAAGAAACAATCTCAGCTAGCCAGTTAGCAGAACTCTACACAACAAGGATTGTTCCTCTTCATGGTGTTCCATTGGAAATAAGCTCAGACCGTGGAAGTATATTCACTTCGCATTTCTGGAAGAGTTTTCAAGAAGCATTGGGCACCAAACTTCTGTTCAGCACAGCTTATCACCCTCAGTCTCAAGGGCAAGTCGAAAGAGTCAATCAGATTCTCGAGGATATGCTCAGAGCATGTGGTCTCTCCTTTGGCATGAAATGGGAGGATTGCCTTCCATATGCTGAATTCTCCTACAACAACAGCTTCCAGGCAAGCCTAGGCATGGCACCGTTTGAAGCACTCTATGGCCGCAGATGCAGGAGTCCAATCAGTTGGTCTGGAGCTGGTGAACATTCACTCTTAGGCCCTGACATTGTTAAGGAAGCCGAAGAGAAAGTTCGCATCATTCTTGACAATCTCAAGATTGCTCAGTCTCGTCAGAAAAGCTACTATGACAGCAAGCACAGGGATATGATCTATACACCTGGTGACAAGGCATATCTCCGTGTAACTCCCCTCAGAGGCACTCATCGTTTTGGTGTCAAAGGAAAGCTAGCACCGAGATACATTGGTCCGTTCAACATTCTCTCAAGGCGTGCGGAAAATGCCTATCGTCTTGAACTTCCAGAAAAACTATCCAAGGTGCACGATGTGTTTCACGTGTCACAGCTCAAGAAGTGTTTCAAAGATCCAGATCGTGCAGTTGATCATGATTCCATTGAACTGCAAGAAGATCTATCTTATGAGGAGCACCCTGTTCGAATTCTCGATGAGACCGTTCGTAAGACTCGCAACAAGAGCACCAAGTTCTTGAAAGTGCAATGGTCGCATCATTCCGATAAAGAGGCAACGTGGGAGACCGAAGAGGATCTTCGCAAGAAGTATCCGGACCTTTTCCTTTCTCAGTAGGAATCTCGGGGCGCGATTCCTTCAAGGGGGGGCGTTTTGTAACATCCCAAGTATGAAATCTCCCCCTAGAATGTTTTGTTTCTTGTTTTATTATTGCTTTGCATTATGTCATCATATGCATTTGATTTTTGTTTGCATTGTTTTGCATTTGATTTCAATTGTTTCCATTTGTTTTCTATTTGAATTCCAAAACAAAATTCAATTATTTGTCATACTTGTTATGTTACAATGTGCCAAATAAAAACTATAAACACAAACAAATATTTGTTCCACTAAAATTGGAATCAAAAACTTAATTTTGGCTTAAGTGGCAATTGTTCTTTTTATACCAAAATTGCTCAAATTATTTTAATTTCCAAAACAATAACATCTGTTAAATTTATTTTTGGAAAACAATGTTTGTTTTAAGGTGTTGTTACAAAACAGAGCAATATAAAATTTATTCCAAAATTTTGCTAACCCTAGAACCATTTTGTTTCTCTCTTTTCCCAAATCTGAAAAAAAAATAACAGAAAAGAATAAAAAGAGAGGGGGGGAAGAGAGCAGCCAGCCCACTTTGGGCCAGCCCAAGTGCCCTTAGGCCTGGTACCCCCCCACGTCTGTGTCTTCTTCCTCCGTACACTGTAAGAACACCATCCATGGCATCCACGTTTGCAGGTTCAGAGAAGAACGGTTGATCGAGCCCCCTCCTCCTCTATAACCTAACCTCGAGCACCTCCTCCTAACCCTAATCCCTTCTCCTCCCTCGCGCCGCTCTCCTCTTTCTCTCCCCCTGTTCCTCCTCCCTGTTCTCACCGAGAGCTCCTCCCCGCCGCCTCTCTCCGGCGAGGCACCGCCGCCACGGAGCCCTAGCGGCCGAGCTAGGGCCGGGAACGGAAACGTCCCGACCCCCTCGTCCTCGCCGTGGCCTCGGCCTTCCCCGACGATCACCGGAGCGCCGCCGCCATCCCATTTTCGTCGCCGACCGCTCCTCTGCCTCGTCCGCCCCCTGCTCCTCCATCGAACCTGTAAGCAGTCGCTCCTCATCGGCCTCTCCCTTCCCCTCGCCTCCTGCCCTCGTGGCCCAACCGCCCGCAGCACGAGCCCGGCCACCACACGGCGGCACGGCCACCGCACCGCCCACCGGCAGCCGCGCGGCCGCGATCCACGGCGGGGCAGCGCACGCATCGCTCGCCCCGGCCTCTGTCCGCCAATCGATCGGTACCTGCACGAACTGAACAGAAGTTCAGTTAAAATTTCAGAGTTAGCGCGAAACTGAACCATAAGCACACACCTGCCCCCTTACCTAACACAAATCGGATCACAGCCCAGTGGCTAGCAGTCCGTGCGCGGAAGCGCGAGGTCTCGGGTTCGAATCCCTTCCCCCGCGTGTAGCAGCAAACTTTTTAATTTTTATTTGCAGACCCAACACAGCCCCCTAAATTGCACACAGGTCCTTGTATAATTATTCTAGGTCCCTGCAATTTTGTTCTAAGTCCCTAGCTGTGAAATAAATGGCAGATTAACCACCAAACTTTAAAATTGCCTAACTAATTAATTACAACTCCAAATTTAACATTTTTAATATGTTTTCAATACCAAATTTAATACTCTATCTAATTAAGCCATTTGTTTTCTGTTTTGACCATTGCAAATAATTTCAAATTTCAAATTCAAACTATTCCTTTCACATTTGCTAAAATCCATAACTAATTCATTACTAATCCAAATCATGCAAATAAAATATGTTTTCCATACCATTTTGAACCACCAATTCAAATATAAATTTTGTTTCATGAATTGAGTAATTAAATTTGCTTAAATAATTTAATCCTTGTTTAATTCATTTAAATTTGATAAAATCATAACTTGCTCAAATAAAATTATTTTTGAACATGCAAAATATGTTTTCAACCTAGAAAAGTATAAACTTTTCAAATATGAATTTGAATTTACGTTTTGAACAAATAAAATTCAAATAAAACTCATGCTTGTTTTAAATTCATTTAAAACTTGTTTAATATTGTTTCAATCATAATAAATCCATCCTAATTCCAATTTCAATATTTGAAACATGTAATCCAACTAAAATTTGGTGTTCTTTTCAAATATAAACTTTGTTATCTGTTTTGAACAATTTGACTTGGTGAAAACAACAAATACTTGTGTGACACCCGTAAGGAACCAAAATTTTCTAACTTAATAAATAAATTTCTAAAATTGGTAAACCCTATTTTAATTTGGTTCTATTGTTGTTATTTTGTCGTTTTCCTCATCCATGCATAATACTAATTCATCTTCATCTGTTGATTAGTTGGAAAACAAATAATCTAACCCAAAATTCATGGGCTTTTCATATGCAACTCAAAATTGCATATGTGTCCATTTAATTTGTGTTACCATGTCAACTAGTTTATTTTGATGCAACTATTAACATGACATGCATCATCCCCATGATTGTGCACTATGCCATGATATTGATTGTCTACCCTTTCTGCATTGTCTGTTTGCTTCTTCTCGGTTAGACGACGACGTTGGTACCGATGATCCTTACGACACCCTTCTGAGGTTCTAGCTCAGTACCAGGCTACTGGGTTTGCAGGCAAGTTATCACTCACATGAACCACTGTGTTCCTTTCAACATTGGTTACTGATACTTTTCCGTTGTCTATTTCTGCTAGCCATATGTATCGTTGCTTCTGTTACGATCCTATCACATGATACCCTGAAACCATGATATTGCCTCACCTCCAGTCCTATAACCCCGTTGTTTGAGCCCGTGTCTTACTAGCATGCCTAGGGTTGTTTCTGCTCGAGTCTGTTACCCGTTACTTTCTGTTATCATATTTCTATTATGTTCTATGGGCTCGATGTGTAAACAACAACCTGTTAATGCTTGGGTAATAATAATTTGATGTTAAGGCACCGGCAGGAGGCCCGTCGTGGTTTTGAGGCCTGCTAGTGTCGACCCTAATTAGGAAAAGGGTCTTGTCTACTGATCCATGATGAGCGTGCTCACCGCATCCGGGTGGTGGTATGGAACCCCCCTCGGCTTTGATCTGATCCGCAGTTTGTCCGAAGAGCCACACTTAGTTCGGGTGTTCCATTTGGTTCATACGCATAAATGGGTCGCTCCCATGGTTACTGATGATGATGATGACGCACACATATAGGGCGAGGCCTGTAGTGCCGGGGTGTTGTGTCCCGCGGGAGTTTTGCACACCTGCGCTGAGTATTCGGCTGCGTGGCTGGGACCTTATAGCTCCGTGGCTCCTAGGACAGGCTGTAGTGATGGTTCGAGTCGTGTCGAGTCCACCTGAGTTTTAGTTGGTGGCTTGAGTGTGTACGGGTACTGGAGCACACCCTGCAGGGATGAATCTTCTCGAGAAGCCGTGTTGTCCGCGGTTATGTGACGACTTGGTGAAAGTACTGGCTAACAAGTACTCAGACAACTTACACCTAACTATAATAACTTGACTAGTAATAGGTTTATTGACACAATAACCTGAACCATCATTAATCCAACTGTGTGATTTATCCTCGGATTGCTTCTTTGGATAAGGGGCGAGATCCTGGATGGGTTTGTTTGGTGGTTAGTTATAGTTGGTTACGATACGCTATCTTATCTTCTTTCTGTTAGCCGGAAGTGGTAGTAACTCTGTAGTGGGTTAGAGCAGCCAGTTGCCGCATCTTTTATATCCCCTTTCTTCCGTTGAACCTAAAAGCATCTGTGCTTGGTGTTGACGGGTTACACTTTGGTGAACTGTGAGTCTTGCTTGCCAGTACGTTGTTGTACTGACCCCTCTGGGGCTGTGGTTTACGCAGACGACGATTCCGAGGATCCCCATGGAGGCTACTACGTGGAGTACGACGATGCTGTTGACGAGTAGATAGCGGACCCGGGCAGGATCCGACGACTTCGTGGATGGGCTCCGTTTTCTTTTCATTGCCGGCCTCTTAGGCCTATTTGGATTTGTCTGTACTCAGACACCTTGATTGCTTCCGCTGATGTAATGAATGTTATGTTGGGACATGTGTCCTCTGGATGATTGTATTTGCTATTCTCTGCCTTAGTGAAGGCCATTTGCAACCTTATTTCAATCTTTTGTGTCTTAGAGATATGTTGTGGTATCATTCCGTTTAACGCTGTTGACGTACCATGTGTGATTGGTATGAAGTACGTCGACAGTAGTGCCTATGGTCTCAAGTGGATAGTTTACATCGACGGTGGAATAGCAGGGCTTGTGTTGTCGCGCATAAGCGCAGGCCTACCAGGAAGCTGGGACGTGGGAGCAGTTATGCCCCATAATCCAAGCATCTGCTATCCAGTTCGGCCCGATGAGTATCCCCTAGAAACCAGGGTGCGACAATATTTTTGTTTACTGCTAGTCTTCTAAGAATATGCAAGTTGTAATACTATTTTGTAAAGGCTGGATCATGCGATATAATAGAATTTGATGCATTTGCATGATATTTCATTTTGTACTGTGGTGCTAGCAATTGATCCAGGGATTAGCACAATAACACAGGTATTCCAACTTTATTAAAAGTTGGGATGCTACATAACTTCAGTGCCACGTAAGGAAAAAAAATGAAGTGAAGACTAATTAATGAAGAGAGAGGCTAATGGAGTAACATAGCTAGTTACTGTAACATCACACATATCAATATAATATGAGTTTATAATGCAATAAATGAACCCTTGCATGACATATAAGTTACTACCCATTGTTGAGGTAGTAACATAGTTTAGGAAAATGTGATATTACTGATGTATGTTACTCCCCATTGTGACTAGGCTAAACAACAAAGTTGATGTCACCTGATTGTTCTAATAGAGCAATCATTAGTTAGACACACTTGTGAGTTGTCACCACATTTCCGACAAGGGAGCTGTCAATCATGATAGTTTTATCTCTACGATGAACCCAAGAGGGCCTCACGTCCACTTAGAGCGTCTCCAGTCGCGCCCCCTTGTAGGCGTCCGGATCGACGCTCGGAGAGGCCATTTGGGTGCACGTCCGGACGGCGCGCCGCCCCTTCCCCACTCGGCGACCCCAAGCAAAACTTGCAGAACATTATTTTGCCTATTTTCGTTATTTTGATGTTTCAAAAATATTTAAAAAATACTTATGTTCTTAATTTGAATTATTACATACAAAGTTCACGAATGGCTAAAAATAAAAATAAAATATTCATATAATTAAAAACAATTTCGAAGTGCACTATGCCGCCGCCAATCCTTAGCGAACCCACAAATGCTCCAGCAAATCATCTTGGAGATGATTATGAGTGGCCTCATCTCGGATCTCCATATGCATAGCGATGTACTCGGTCCAATCTGTTGGAACATTGTGATCCACATCGCCGAGTGGACCCTGAAACTCATATGGAAGATGACCATGCACTAGATTTGCACGCTTATCCTCAATGATCATGTTGTTCATGATCACACATGTATTCATGACATCTCGCATCTGCTCGGCCGACCAAGTGAGAGCAGGATATCGCACAATGGCAAACCTCTGCTGGAGCACTCCGAATGCATGCTCGGCATCCTTTCTTGTGCTCTATTGTATCGAGGCAAACCAGGATCTCTTGTTGCCTAGAGGATTGGGAATTGTCTTCAAAAATGTTGACCATTTTGGATAGATACCATCCGCTAGGTAATACCCCTTGTTGTACTCGTGGCCATTGACAACATAGTTCAGTGGCAGAGCATGGCCTTCAACAAGTTTCGGGAACATAGGGGCACGCTGCAACACATTGATGTCATTGTGAGATCCTGCCATTTCGAACAACGCGTGTCGGGGGGTTACCCCCGAGTAGGGTAAAGGAAAGTGCTAAGGGCAAGATCAGAAGAGACATTTGGCAGAGTAGCTGGCTACCCGGTACTCGCTACCCGGTCGACTGCTACTCGGCCGTACACACTGATGGCCAGGAGGAAGAATCAAGGAAGTTATTCTCCTCCGAGTAGAGGGAGTGGTCCGAGTAGGGATGGCGGTCTCCTACTCGGGCCAGAAGTCAAAGGAGCCGTTCTGACACAGGATCCCGCGTATCCTGGGTCCGTACTGGGGCACTGTTCATCCACAGAGCGCGTGCTTATCCGCGCCAGGGTGTCAGCAGGGCGTCGCAGGTTAGGGGGGCCTACCCCGTGACAGTGTTAGTGATAACAGATCAGTTTCTCGGTTCTGCGGAACGACTTTACACACGAAGACAAACTTGGAAGCCAAAGCTGTCAGCGAGAAGCTGGAAGTGTACAGTGTGCACACAATGTCGACATCTTGGTTGTATCCGGCTGGGCACCAGTATATAAGGTGCCCTGCCTCCTCCTGCGCGAGGGGCGACACGACTAAGGGCTACAGTCACCTAGACAGGAGAGTGGCTACTCGGTTGTAAGCATCATTTGTACTGTGGCTACTCGGTGAGACACGAATATAAAGAGAGAAAGGCAGGAGTAGGGGTTTTACCTCCACACGAGGGCCCTGAACCTGGGTAGATCCTGTTGTTTGCAGTGCTAGCTTCATACTCACGCGGCTACTCGCTGCGTGATCCCTCCCCGAGCGCCTCCAGCGTCCATCGTCCCCACATCTTTAGCCATCCTATGGCATCTGCCGTGACACCACCACGACAGTTGGCGCCCACCGTGGGGCAACCAGCGGCGCTGGTTGGAGTTTCCGTTCGGACGGGATCGATTTCTGCTACCGGAGAGCGCGTGGTCTGTGGCCTCGTCCACAGATTCGGCTCCTTCGATTTTGTTACCGACAACTCCGGCGATTTCGGCGGCAGGGCCATGCCGGAGGGCGGCTCGGTGCTCTCTTTCGGCGCGCACCTCGTCTAAGTCGCCACTGTCATCGACCGCGAGTACCCCGGGGAGGTGCATGTCGCGGAAGATCCCCCTGCTGTCATCGCTGCGCGCGGGAGGCTGATTGGCCGCTCTGCGGACAGCGTGGAGGTGATGGTGTCCGACCCTGCTGCTGATGCCGGGAAGGGCACGGCTGCTGCCGCTGCGGGCGTCATCGAGGATCTCGCTGGCCCGAGTGCTGGCGGGAAGACCCACAAGCCCTACGAGAAGGACTGCAACCTTCCTCCCTCCACTACTCCGACGATACCTGCGTCCGCCGTGCGGATGGGCATGCCGCCTCCCACCGAGCTCGAGCTCATGACCATGCGGGCGCAGCTCGATCAACAGCGCCAGGCGCTGCTCGCCGAGCAGGCGGTGCTGGATAAGGTTAGGCTTGAGCTGAACCTGGACCAGAACGAGTACAACCGGGCTCACGGCTTCACGCCCGTGGTGAGGAGGCCTTCTAAGGCAGGGGCTACGCGCCGCAACCTAGGCACCGAGATGGCAGCAGTTGGTGAAACTGCTGGCCAAGCCGCTAGCCAAAACACCGCCACCACCAGACCCAGATACAACACCCCCGCCAAAACCCTTAGAGATGCTGAGGCTGTAGCTGCTGAGTTGCCGCACCTCGCTGGCGACGCGCGCGTTAGGCAGCAGGAAAGGCTCAATGAGCTAGTGCTAGAGGCTGCTAGCCAGAACGAGGAGTTCCGGAAAGCCAACCTGGGTGCTGGAGCTTCTCAGGTGGTGCACTCGCATGCGGCTAGATCTAACGATCAGGCCTCATCACCGCATCCCAGCCGCGAGAAGGAGCGGAGTGGGCATTCCGGCAGAGATAGGCAGATGCAGGTGTACGACCCGGCTGTCGCCGCAAAACAGCACGTTGTGGCGCGACAGTCCGGTCAAAAACACAACGCTGCAGGAGCAGGCTGTCAAGCCCATAAAGCTCACAGCCAGGCCCGAGATGGAGAGCGCCCAGGCCCTTCTCAGCATCCAGTTGCTCAGCCTACTCGGCAGAGGCAGCAGCCGCGTGCAGTTGCACCAGCAGCCAACCCGGTGGAGCAGCCTGCAGTCGTGCAGGTGGACAGATATGATGATGGCTACTCGGCAATGGGGTTGGCTGGCTATGACATCTTGGATCGCGTGGGTGAGCGTGTGCTGGAGCCCAGCGATGCCAGGCACAAGCTGGACCGGATTTCTCTATCGGCGCAACTCGAGAGCAAGGGGCCACCTGGCCCAGAATGCTTTGGCCCCCGCATCATGACGGAGCCATCTGTGAAGCAGTTCCAGCTCGCTAGAGGGACCAAGTGCTATGACGGCAGCACCAAGCCGGAAGATTGGCTCAATGACTATGTCACAGCCGTGCACATTGCAGGCGGCAACCGGAGATGGGCCGTGCGGTACATCCCGCAGATGCTCGAGGGACCGGCAAGAACTTGGCTCAACAACCTGCCCAAGCACAGCATCAACTGCTGGCTTGACTTCGCGGAGGCATTTGTCAGCAACTTCACCAGCACCTACCGGAGACCGAGAGTATCTTACTCGGTGGAGTACTCTGAGGAACACCTGTGAGGGTGTGAATGAGGCCCAGGCCATCACTTGGTTTGCGCAGGGTTGCAGACATGGCAGCATGTTGTGGCAAAGGCTCCAGAGGGAGATGCCGAGTACTCTTGCTGAGACCATCCGGATTGCGGATCAGTACGCACTCGGCGACCCAACACAACCTCTTCTTGATGCTGCAGAGCCGAGAAGGAACTACAACATCAACACCAGCAAACGCAATGAGTTCCGCAACAAGCGCAGAGGTGACCGGATTGATACCCGGTACGATCCTGAGGAGGTGAATGCTGTGGCAACCGGAGCTGGGAGTAGCCAGAGGCCAAAAACTGCTGGAGCCCAGTACAGGCAGAACCAGAATCAGGGCCAAGGCAACAAGAAGCCATACAACGCTTCCCAGCAGGGTAGCGGCAACTCGGGTCCGGCGCCAAACTTTGTCTTCAAGGACATGAAGGATGGCCCATGCAGCTTCCATACTAGGCATCCCGCAAGACCTGCCAACCACACTACTCTGCAGTGCAGTTGGTGGGAAGAAATCAAGAACGAGGGCCTGCCTCCTCCTCCTCCTCTGCCAGCCGCAAATGCCACTGTACAGCCTGCTCACGCACCCGCTGCTCGGCCTCCGGCTTTCCCGACAAGAGAGAATGTGAACCAAGTGGCTTTAGGAGCCAACCGCCACTTCAACAACGATGGCTACCGCAACAACAACAACAACTACTACTACTACTACACCCGCAACAACAACAGAGGCAACAACAACAACAACCAAGGTAACAACAACAACGACAACAATGGTGGCGGAGACCGCAATCGGTATCAGGAGCACCACGAGAGCTATATGATTTTCACCTCTGAGCCTGTCGACAAGAAGTCTCAGCACAGGCGTGCCATGGAGGTCAATGCCGTGATCCCTGCTGTTCCTCACTATATGTACTGGTGCAACCAAGAGATCACGTGGTCCAGAGCGGATCATCCTAAGGTGATGCCCAATCCGGGTAGCTATGCCTTGGTGCTGGATCCTACCTTCTTGGGTCCCGAGAAGAACGTGAGGTTTAGCAAGGTACTGATCGACAACGGCAGCAGCATCAACATCGTGTAGAGAGACACGCTTGAGAAGCCGGGTATGGCCGAGAACATGCTGCTACCCAGCAAGACCACTTTCCATGGCATTGTGCCAGGAGTCTCTTGCAATCCGATTGGCCGAGTATGGATAGATGTGCTATTCGGCACCAGGGAGAACTGCCGCACAGAGAGCCTACAGTTTGAGGTGGTTGATCACCAGAGCCCCTACCATGCCCTACTCAGCAGGCCCGCTCTGAGCAAGTTCATGGCCTCTACCCAAACTGCATATCTGAAGATGAAGATCCCTGGTCCCAATGGCGTGATTACCATCTCTGGTGATTACAAGAAGTCTATGGAGTGTGCCTCTGCTAGTTCTCAGTTGGCGGAGTCCATGGTGACCGCTGCCGAGAAGAAAAATATGTACGAGGTGGTGGCTATGGCGCAATCCGCGCAAGACGGTGCGCCTGGCGTGCCGAGTTCCCAGCACCAGGCGGCGTTCCAGGCATCTCAGGAGACGAAGAAGATCCAGGTTGACCCTGAGTTTCCCGACCGAGTTGCCATCATTTGCTCCGGGTTGGGGGAGAAATAGGAAAGCGAGCTCATCCACTTCCTCCGTGAGAATCGGGAAGTGTTCGCCTGGTCCAATGAGGATTTACCAGGTGTCCCGAGGGAGTTGGTTGAGCACTCGCTACATGTGCGTCCTGACGCCAAACCAGTGAAGCAGGCTATGCGCCGTTTCGGAGATGAGAGAAGAAAGGCCATCGGTGACCAGATCACCAAGCTGCTGATAAGTAATTTCATCATGGAGGTGCTGCATCCGGATTGGCTAGCCAACCCGGTCATGGTTGAGAAGAAGAAGGAGGACCCCAAGGCCGCTACCGCATGGCGCATGTGCGTCGACTACACCGACTTGAACAAGGCCTGCCCCAAGGATCCCTTTCCGCTACCTCGCATCGATCAGGTGATCGATTCCGCTGCTGGTTGTGAACTGTTGTCTTTCATAGATGCCTACTCTGGTTTTCACCAGATAGCTCTCAACCCTGCTGATCAAATAAAGACTGCCTTCATTACCCCGTACGGGGCTTATTGCTATCGTGTCATGTGTTTCGGGTTGCGGAATGCGGGTGCCACTTATCAGAGATGCATGCAGAAATGCTTGCACGACCAACTCGGCAAAAATGTGCAGGTGTACGTAGATGACATTGTCATCAAAACGAATAAAACACATACTCTGCTTAGTGACCTTGAGGAAACTTTCGCTAACTTGCGCAAGTATAAGATGAAGCTGAACCCGAGTAAATGCACCTTTGGCGTCCCGGCTGGCAAGCTACTCGGCTTCTTGGTATCCAGTCGGGGCATTGAGGCCAATACTTCAAAGATAAAAGCTATTGAGAGCATGTCTTTGCCGAGATCCCTGAAGGGATGTGCAAAAATTCACTGGTTGCTTGGCATCTCTGAGCCGTTTCTTGGGCAGAATGGGCGAGAAGGCCCTGCCTTTGTATCAATTGATGAAGAAAAGCGACAAGTTCGTCTGGACACCGCAAGCGGATGTGGCATTCAAAGAACTAAAGGCAATGTTGGGTAGCGCTCCCATCTTGGCTAGTCCGCTACCCAAGGAGCCAATGCTGCTATATATTGCCGCTACCAACCGAGTAGTCAGCATGGTGATTGTGGTGGAGCGAGAAGAGGAAGGCAAAAGTGTGCAGCGGCCGGTGTACTATCTCAGTAAGGTATTATCTAGCTCCAAGCAGAACTACCCGCATTACCAGAAGATGACCTACGGCGTGTATCTGGGCGCCAAGAAGCTGAAGCACTACTTCCAAGAACACCCCATCACAGTGGTGAGCTCAGCTCCCATCTCGGATATCATGGTCAACAAGGAAGCAAGTGGCAGAGTATCCAAGTGGGCAATCGAGCTGGCCGCGTACGCTCCCGCGTATGCGAGAAGAGAAGCCATCAAGTCTCAGATCCTGGCAGAATTTCTGGTGGGTTGGGCTGAGGTGCATTATGAGCCTCCTACTCCGGTATCCAACTACTTGAAGATGCACTTTGATGGCTCCAAGATGAAGGAGGGCCTTGGTGCTGGCGTGGTGCTTACATCACCCAAGCGAGATCAACTCAAATACGTGCTGCAAATCCACTTCAAGGCATCCAACAATGTTGCAGAGTACGAGGCCGTGGTACACGGTTTGAAGGTAGCAAAGGAAGTTGGTGTGCAGCGCATCATATGCTATGGAGAATCGGATCTAGTCGTGCAGCAGGTTTCTGGCACTTGGGATGCTCTGGATGACAACATGGCGTCATACCGCTTCCTGGTCCAAACCATGACAGGATTCTTTGAAGGTTGCGAGTTCCAACACATCCACCGAGCAGAGAATGAAGCAGCTGATGAGCTGTCCAAGTTGGGGTCTTCTCGGCAGTACATCCCGGCTGGGATTGCCTTGGAGCATTTGAGAAAGCCATCCATCAAGCCATCCCCCAACTCGGAGTCCATCTTCGTTCCTTCCCTGCCTGATGAAGAGTCAGTTCCAATGGAGATTGACTGGGAAGGTGCAAAAGGAGACCCGGGGACTGGCGCCTGCAACCCGGGGACTAATCCTCCTTACTCGGGGACTGCCCCTCTCAGCTCGGGGACTGTCGCATTCCTTGAAGAAGTCCTTGCAAACCGTTCGGGGCTGCAGAGAGTCAACCCCAACCCAGAAAAAGACACAGCAGTGGCTGTCCCAATGGAAGTGGACGAACCAGTGTTTCCCGCACGGGAGACGCCGAGTTGGGCCATGCCCATATTATCCTTTCTAAAGGACGGCATCCTACCGGATGATGAGGTTACCGCAAGGCAGATTCAGAGAAGATCCAAGGGTTACACCATCTTCAGAGAAGTGCCACTGGCGTATTGCAACGTTGTGTGGAACCGGAAAAAGGAGAAGAGATTCTGGTGGAAATACACCAAGGGGAATGCGGGCATCACGCCTCTTCTCGGGCTCTAGTCAAGAAGGCTTTTCGGCATGGCTTCTTCTGGCTCACTGCTTTGAAGCAAGCTGAAGATATCGTGAGAAAATGCAACGGCTGCCAGAGATTCGCAAGTAAGATCCACATGCCTGCTTCCGAGTTGAAAACAATTCCCATCACTTGGCCATTTGCTGTTTGGTGTCTGTATATGGTTGGTCCTTTCAAACCGGCTAGAGGCAACATGACACACATTTTGGTCATGGTTGATAAATTCACCAAGTGGATTGAAGTGAAGCCTATTCGGAAGTGTGATGGAGCTACTGCTGTGAGTTTCCTGAAGGATGTGATCCTGAGATACGGCTACCCGCACAGCATCATCACAGATAACGACACTAACTTTGCTGAGGGAGCCATGGTGAGATTCTGCAGAGATAAGCACATCCGACTAGATGTCGCGTCTGTCGCACACCCCGCATCCAATGGGCAGGTGGAAAGAGCAAATGGCATGCTGCTTGCAGGCATAAAGCCAAGGCTGATTGAGCCACTGCTGAAAACACCAGGGTGTTGGCTAGACGAGTTGCCAGCGGTGTTGTGGAGTCTAAGGACTACCCCTAACCGGTCAACCGGCTACACGCCATTCTTCTTGGTTTACGGGGCTGAGGCTGTGTTGCCAATCGACTTAGAGCATGACTCCCCCCGAGTAACCCTCTACACTGAGGCGGAGGCGAGAGAAGCTCGAGAAGACGACGTTGACCTGCTAGAAGAAGCAAGAGAGCTCACTCTGTCACGTTCAGCTGTTTACCAGCAAAACCTAAGGCGTTATCATAGCCGAAAAGTAAACCCAAGGGTTTTCCGAGAAGGAGACATGGTCCTTAGGCTCGTGCAGCGCACAACCGGGATGCACAAGCTATCCCCTCCGTGGGAAGGGCCATTCGTTGTGAGCAAGGCTCTACACAATGATGCGTACTACCTTGTAGATGCGCAACCGTCACAGAAGAACAGGCCGGATAAAGCTGGGGAGGAATCCAAGCGTCCCTGGAATGTAGCTCTACTTCGTCGCTTTCATTCATGAGCAAAAGTGTGTATGTACTCTCTTATCCGAGTTAAACTTCTACTCTGCCATATGAAATTGAACTCGGGGACTGCCCTCGTCCAAAATTGTTCTAAGTGTTTCTATTCTGCTGCATCTTTGTCTACTCGGTTGCTACGCTTAGAATTTCAAAAGCATACAAAGTAGTGTGTTTATACTCACCGGACACTCTACGACTCTGCTGCTGTCCGCAAACCGGCTTCATGGCAAGCCAGAGAACAAGCCAAAGAGTCAATGAACACATGAAAAATTGCAAAGGGAAGGACGCGTGTGGCAACCGAATAGAGTGTTTTTTACTGTCTGTTGTTAACTTTTTCGGCTATGTGGTGGGTAGCGTTACTATGACCGTTCCCAAGCGGCTAAGTATTTGAAACTCCAACTCCGAACTCTTGTGACTCGAATACCAAAAAAGCAACAAGTTGCAGGTAAGAGCTGAGATAAAAAGAAGGAGTGAATGAGAAATGCAACTCGGGGACTCGCATGATAACACAACCCGGCATCAAGCCAAAGCTGCTCAAATTACTAAGTATAAAAACTTCAACTGGAATAAAAGCTGAGTAGCAATGCAAAGGATAATTGTTCAATACATTTGCACTCGGCATTCCGGGGATTTGATAAAAATCTCGAGCATAAGTGTTGCAGGACATAATCAGGTGGAGGTAGCAGCATCTTCGGTGTTGGCCTTGGCGGCATCAGCTTCGGTGTTGGCCTTGGTGGCATCAGCTTCGGAGTTGGCCTTGGCAGCGTCAGCTTTCGGGTTGGCGACATCGGTCTTCGCGGCATCCGCTTCTGGGTTGGTGGCAGCCTGATCAGAAGTGGCTGTGGCCACCGAGATGAGGTCCGTCGCCGAAGTGGAGGCAGCAGATTGGGTGCGGAGTAGCGCCGTGTCGTCAAGGGCCGCGCCTGATGAAGAGCCGAACTCAAGTGCCACGGTGTCGATGGTCATCTTCTCGCTTTCGGCTTCCTCGTCGCTATCCGCGACGACCGCGCCCTTCCCCTTCCCGGACTTGTCATCGGTGCCTTCGAAGAAACTCAAGCCTTCTGAATCAGTGGCCTCCTCGTCATCGTCTTCATCCTCGTCTTCGCCCTCGCCTTCCACATCCGTGTCAGGCTCGGTGAGGCCTTCGATGAAGCGCGCGGTATCCGCGTAGGAGGCGATCTCGCACGCGACTGCCTGGCGGCGAGCCACGCACTCGGGATCCTTCTCCCACTTTGAATCCCGGCGCATCTCTAGGATGGTATTGAGATTGAGATTCTCATACCCTGCAGACGAAGAGGAGCAGCATGTCAGCGCCTGCCCGAGCTCCGGATGCTCGCCACTTCTTCAGCTCGGCTTTAACACCATTCAGCTTCTCGGCGAGCGCACGGATGGTGGAGGGCAAGGGATCTTGGGGCCAGAACAATGCATGGAGTTTGAAGGCAGTAGACGTTAAGTCCGTGCCCAAGCCCTTAAGGCGCTGAAGCTGACCCTGCATGTTCGTAAAGCTGTCCTCAATCGAGGCCTGGGTATCCATGGGCAGCCCCTTCTCTACTCGAACGTCTTGGGCCTTTGACAGGGCAGGTTTGCAAGCCGAGCAGAGATCGGGGAAAATTTCTGAAAATGCTATCAAAAAAGATTAGAAAAGAAAGCAGCAAAGAGATGCTAATCGGTCAACAGAGAAGAAGAAGGAAACAGGGAGGCACAAAGATGCGAGAACTTACTGTTCAGGTCGCAGAGTAGCGATTGCAGCTTCCTCTTCCATGACTCCTCATCAGCAGCGTGCCGCTCTTCGACCCTCCGGAACTGGGCCAATTGGAGCATGAGATCCGAGTTGCTTTTCTTCAGCGTCTCGCACTCCATCTCAAGGGCCCTTTGCTTAGCCTTGGCGGATGCCTCCAACTTGTCCTTCTCGGCGGCTATGTCTATGACGTCCTGAAGGGCAGCCCTTAACTGGACCTGCAGCGGCTGCAGCTCGGTGGTGTGTTGGCTCTTGAGCTCTACGGCTTGGCTTTCCAATTGCTGCTGCACCTCGGCGGGTTTCACGCAGTCAAGATGCTCTTCACGGAATTTCTTGTAATCTTCTGCGGAGGAGAAGGGCATGGTCAGCAAATAGCAGAGAAGAAGGAGGAGAACAAGCCGAGAAGACGGCAACTTACCTTCCAACTTCTTAATGGTGGTCTCGGCATTTTCAACAAAGACGTGACAGTGCTTGTGCTCATCTGTCAGCGCCTCGATCTTGCCTACAGAGTACAAGGAGTTAGAGCAGAAAGCAAAAACGGGCGTAAACACAAAACGCATGAACCGAATAGCTAGAAGCTTACTCTCGAGCTCAGAAAGTTGAAGGGTACGAGCTAGGGCCTCCTTCTCGGTCACAGCATTACTTTTGCGTTCCGCTTCGTAGGCCTCAAGGCGATGTTTCGCGATTCTATGATTCCAGAGCAGATGCCGATAAAGGTTCGTTCTCTTCAAAAGGCTATTCTGAGAAGCAGAAAGAAAAGGAGTTAGACAATGTTTTGAAGATTTGACCCGAGAAGACGGCAACTCGGTTGAGTACCCGCCTACTCGGCCCGAATCTCGGGGACTGGGTGATGGATAAGAAGAAGAAGAAGAATAGAAGAGAAGAAAAGTGCAACTCGGAACAGGCAAGCAAAACTTACCGCATAGGTTTGCTCGAGGTCCTCTGCAGCTTTGGGTGGACGAACAGCTTCGCGGCAAGAGTGCTGGTGGCAGACGAGATGGTCATGGGATTGTAGCCCATGTCCGCCTTGTTCCAGTCGGTGCGCCAGTGGTCCAGCTTGCCCAAGGCCAGGCCATTCCAGGACTCGTTGCCAAGGAACGCGCTATTCCACTCAGCGTCAATAAAGCCTACCCGGTCGATGATCTGCTCGAGCCCCTTGGACACCACCTCAGTCTCCTGGATCTCGCGCGAGAAGATTGAAAGGGCCTTGTCCTTGGCTGGCAGCTTGGAATCCACAGCCTGGGCCTGTTTGCCTTTTGTGTGAGCGAGCTGCTTCTCGGTCTTGTTCAGACCAATGCCATACTGTTTGCTCATCTGCACCATGTAAGGCCGGAAGACAGGCGGATCTTGAACGCTTGATCCCGCGGCTGCGCCTTGCAGCGCTGCCGGAAGCACCGATGGTGAGCTGCCCACTCTTCGCGGCAGGCTTCGCAGTTGGTTTAGGTGGCGGCATCACGGCAGAATCTTGAGCAGCGCCACGCGAGGGATTCCTGCGGACGGGGGCGTCTGGCTGGGCAGCTTGCTTCTCGGCGGCCTTCTTCTCGGCAGCCTGCTTCTCGACAGCTTTCTTCTCAACAGTCTTCTTCTCGGCAGCCTTCTTCTCGGCTGCATCTTTCTTGCCAGTAGCATCGGAAGAAGTTTTCTTTGTGGTCTGCTTGGCTGGAGGGCTTACTATGGTCTTGGTCTTCTTCACGGGCGGGGAGCTTGGCGCAGTAGGAGGAGCAGCCTGTTGGGTAGGCGCCGCAGAGGGCTGGCTACCCGGCGTCGCGTCCGGCTGCGCGTGGCCTTGCAGGTTCTCATCCACCTCAAGTGCCTCAACCCGCTGCTTGGCAGCGGGGTCTTGCAGTACGTCGTCTTGTTCGTCTACCCGCGGCTGGGCCGCGGGGTCATCTCGGGCAGCAGCATCAGTGTCCTGCTGCTCCTGATTCTCTTCCTGCCGCTCAAGGGCGGCACGATCTTGATGCTCGGTGTGCGGTTCTGGTCTCTCGTCGTGAGCAGCCTCCTGCGCTTGTTGTTCGGTGCGGGCATGCTGCTCCTGCTCGGCGTCCTGGGCACCAAGGTCCATGCCCTGGACATTGGTGTCGTCCTCGTCTTCCCCCTTTACGGGAGAGGGCGCACGCGCCCTGTCCCCTGCTGCGGTCTCGTGCTCATCAGAGAGGTCGATGAGTTCGTCAATGTCGATGGCAGATCTCTTCTTGGATTTAGTGGGAGCAGCAGCAGCATCAGCATCCAAAGGGGCGCTGAAGAGAAAAGAAAGTTCAGAAAAAGAAGAGGGAAGGAAGAAACCGAAAAGCAGCAACAGCGGAATGCAACTTAGAAGAAAGTAACTTACGCTGCGCGGGAAGGGGGTAGCCGTCTCCCGGAGACCTGCTTGACCTTCTTCACGCCCTTCTTGGCCTTTTTGCCGGGGGGCTCCTGGGCACCACTGCCCGCCCTCTTCCGAGTGGTGGGAGCAGCAACCGCAAGCGGATCGATGTCAAGGGCGTCCTCATCCTCTTCCTCAGCATCAATATCATCTGTAGAGTTGAGGAGAAGAAAACAATTGAGAAACAGAAAGAAACTAAGTTGCGCTACTCGCGACCAAAAAGGTGAACTCGGTCACCTTCGTCGTCGTCTTCGGACCAGTCCCGAATGGACGCATCGACATGATGCTTACCCGGCTGGACGGCATGAGGGATACAGAGGGTGTCCGCGGTGTCGTAGGAGACCTCGTCGTCCTCCTTTCGATCTTCATGCCAGTTGGCCTCGAAGCGCTCCTCGCTCTCAGCGAGCTGGCGAGCAAGGCGCTGGAAATATAAGCAAGCAACACAAATCAGCTGAGCAGTATAAGGTATCCTACTCGACATGGCGTGCAAACACAAAGCACACGAAGCCTAACAGATACTAGTAAGGGCCCTACTCGGCATGGCGTGCAAACACAAAGCACACGAAGCCTAAGGGATACTATTAAGTGTTCTACTCGGCACAGAGTGAGAATACTAAGCATTCCAAGCTAGAAGGCTATCTACTCGGTATCACTATGCGGGAAACAAGATCTGAAGTACTAACCCGCTTAATTGGCTTCGTGCGGCTGTACGGCACGAAGCCGTACTGCCAGTGGCCGTTGAGGCCGGTGCTCATGATGGAGCGCGCCCAGACGGCCACATCCGCGTTGCTGAGCTCGAACGTGGTCGTCCGGGTGCAATCTCTATTACCACCCATGTAGCACATGAGGTGTGCGCGGTGCTGCAGCGGGAGCACTCGCCTGGAAATCCAGCAGGCGATGGGGTCGTCGTTCTTGAGCCCCTTTTCCTTCAGCTGGGCGAGGCGCGTGTTGATTTGCTTGATGTCACCTTCTAGCACCGGCTTGAACCCCCAATTCTGGCCGGTAGGAGTCGAATTGGTCCACCGGGGGAGATTGATCTGGTCCACCGGGGGCTCGCCTTCCTTGGCAGAGGTGTTCTTCACGTAGAAGAAGGTTCTCTGCCATTTGCGCACGGAGTCAAGGCCCTTGACGCGCGGATGGCTGGTCCCGCTGCGCTGCACCATCATGGCGCTGCCAGTCTCGTTCATGCGGCGGCCGCTATCTGTGCTACCCGGCTTGGGCTTGCTCTGCTTCCTGAAAAAGAAGTAGCGCGCCCAGGTCATCAGCGTGGGGCGGACGCCCAAGAATGCCTCGCACACCACGGCGTGGTATGCGAGCATCACCATCGCATTCGGCGGCAGGTGGTGCGACTGGATCCCGAAGTGGTTGAGGAAGGAGCGGAAGAAGTCCAACACGGGAAGCCCGAATCCCCGCACGAAGTGCGCGAGGAACACCACGTGCTCGTCCGCCTCCGGAGTGGGGACGAGCTCGCCGTCGGGACGCCGGCAGCGGACGCCGGGAGGAACTCGCCGGGTGTTCACCAACCACTGGCAGTCGTCTGCCGTGACGTCGGATCCAGCCCACCCGGCGCGGGCGTCGTCGTCGCGAGCCATCGAGCTGGAGATGAAATTTGATGGAGATCTGGTGAAATTTGATGAAAAGGGATGGCCTTTCGGCGCGGTGAAGCTCGCAGCAGTGCAGTGAGGTGCACGGCGGCGAAGAGCTTGATGGCGGCGGAGAAACGAAGAGGCAGGGAGAGAATGAAGGCAGGAAGGGGAAGAAGGAGTTACCGAGGGGGTATTTATACCTCCCCTCGGGTTGCCGTTACAATCGGAGGTAGTGGGATCAGTTACGCACGGAGATCGTGCGGCGTGGGGTGTGTGGGCCGGTTAGAAACGCACACAGCGCAGGACGCGCGCGTAACGGCCACAATTGATCCCACGACGTGATCGTGGGTAATTACTGCGCTTGATGGGACATAACGGGCTAGTGGGCCCAGGCCGTGAAAACTGGGCGCGTGGCCTGTCAGATTCCGGGTACCGAGGCGTCGGGGGTGTGGTAGCGTGACACGTGCCCAGTTGCAGTACGAAAAGCCAGATTTTGCTCTGCCACGCAGAGATTCTGATTGGAAATTTCGCTAAGTCTTTCTACTCGGCGACAGAGAAGAGAAATAGTCCTATTCGGGAGAGAAAAGACCTGAGCCAGAATTAGGGGGCTACTCGGAGGTTCTACTCAGCAACCTAAGGCTCAAAGGCAAGATTGGTTTTTAAGATGGCAAAGTCCAGTGAACAAGTTCGCAGGACTCTACCAGCTTCGGGGACTAATGTCGGGGGGTTACCCCCGAGTAGGGTAAAGGCAAGTGCTAAGGGCAAGATCAGAAGAGACATTTGGCAGAGTAGCTGGCTACCCGGTACTCTCTACCCGGTCGACTGCTACTCGGCCGTACACACCGATGGCCAGGAGGAAGAATCAAGGAAGTTGTTCTCCTCCGAGTAGAGGGAGTGGTCCGAGTAGGGATGGCGGTCTCCTACTCGGGCCAGAAGTCAAAGGAGCCGTTCTGACACAGGATCCCGCGTATCCTGAGTCCGTACTGGGACACTGTTCATCTGCAGAGCGCGTGCTTATCCGCGCCAGAGTGTCAGCAGGGCGTCGCAGGTTAGGGGGCCTACCCCGTGACAGTGTCAGTGATAACAGATTAGTTTCTCGGTTCTGCGGAACGACTTTACACACGGAGACAAACTTGGAAGCCAAAGCTGTCAGCGAGAAGCTGGAAGTGTACAGTGTGCACACAATGTCGACATCTTGGCTGTATCCGGCTGGGCACCAGTATATAAGGTGCCCTGCCTCCTCCTGCGCGAGGGGCGACACGACTAAGGGCTACAGTCACCTAGAGAGGAGAGCGGCTACTCGGTTGTAAGCATCATTTGTACTGTGGCTACTCGGTGAGACACGAATATAAAGAGAGAAAGGCAGGAGTAGGGGTTTTACCTCCACATGAGGGCCCTGAACCTGGGTAGATCCTGTTGTTTGCAGTGCTAGCTTCATACTCACGCGGCTACTCGCTGTATGATCCCTCCCCGAGCGCCTCCAGCGTCCATCGTCCCCACATCTTTAGCCATCCTATGGCACCGTGACACCACCACGACAACGCGTGCCAAATCCAAGTCTCGTAATCTGCCACTGCCTCAAGGACCACATTGCAAACTCCTTGACGACCCTTTTTTACAATCCTTGCCATCCAAATGGACAGTTCTTGCAGCTCCAGTGTATGCAATTAATGCTTCCAAGCATACCAGGAAAACCACTTGCTTCATTTATTGCCAGGATCCGAGAAGTTTCCTCCTCGTTTGGTCCTCTCAAGTAGTCGTATGCCCGTCTGTAGAAATAAAAATACCATCAAAAGGGTGAAAAAACAATAGTCGGCGCCCAACTGGGCAAAACGCCAAACACCTTGAGGGCGGGGTGGTTACCTCTGGCCGCCGGAGGCGGCGCAGGAGGGGCGAGGCGAGGCGAGAGCGAGGCGCCAAAAGAGGGGGTTGTGGGCGGCGTGGGTGGGCGAAGAACGACGGCTGGAGGCGGAGGGAGGCGGCGGAGGACGAGGCGACGTGTACGGGGCGCAAGAACAGACGGCAAATACTTTTATGGGCGTTTTGTATCGCTGGAAGGTTGGGTCCGCGGCACCGAACGACTCGTCCGGAGCCCCCACGGGAGCCCCTATGCGACGGGGTTGGGTTGGATTTGCTGGACGGGAATAAGAGAGCGTCCGGGCGGGAAGGCCTAGTGGGACACGCGATTGGGCACGCTCGGGGGCCGTCCGGACGGGAAGGGGGTTGGGAGGGCTTTGGGGGCGCGACCGGAGATGCTCTTAATCAAGAAGACGAAACCCGTCAAGGGCACACAACGCTTCCTTGAAACCTCCGCGTGATCCATTTATGAATCGATTACCCAGAGATTATTTTCAGTGGGGGCACACAATTTGACTGGGGGGACTTCTAATGTAAACTCAAAAAGTTCAATAGAAAATCTTCAAAATTACAAAGGATTTGCCAAACGTGAGTGGGGCCTAGGCCGCCACTCAGCCCTTCTTGGATCCGTCCCTTTCAAACTAAGGTGCGTTTCGACGTGTTTTTAATTTTTATCGCGTAATCAAATCATGCCAGAAAAACATACGTCTTATAGTGATAGCACCAGTGAAGCTGCCACGAGATCATGTGTTGGATCCTGTTATTCCTCTAATCGTGTCGTCGCTAGGTGTCGTGTTTTGTTTGAACTTTAGGGTTCATGTGTTAGTTTCTTCAGTTAAGAGTTGTTGGACGATGACACGGTCTGTGCGCTCAAATCCGTCTTAGTAGGATCACCGTGGGCTCGTTCCAAATCGTGGGATGACACGACTCAATAGGGAATATAACGATTACCACGGCATGCTTTGCTTTGGTTTAGAAATAAAAGGAGAAAAAAACAGAAAAGCCATACGACACGGCAACAAAATTGTCAGCAGTAGCTACGGGATAGGAGCACGATTGATAGATCAGGCAAGGAATCAATTCGTATAAATATGTTTGGAGTAGCGATACATAGGAATTACAGAGTGCGGCCGAAGCCGTTCCTTCCAAGCCAATCTTCAACCCCCTTTCCTCTACTGACTAAATAGACGATGATGACTCTAGTCACGGAGACGGGCCGGTAGCTTGCGCGTGCGGTTGCTGGGCCTTCGTGGGCTTGGGCCAGCAAGTGGGTCGACGGGTGGGTCGTTGACAATCCCCCCTCCTTGAGAACCAGCTTGTCCCCAAGCCGGCGCTGATGGAAAATGTTGGCGGAGAGCTTCAGTGTCTTCCCATGTTGCCAGTGCCTCCGACATGCCTGACCATTGCACCAGAACTTGTGAGATCACGGAACCACCAACCTTGCGCATGCGGCGTTGGAGT
The DNA here is from genome assembly GCA_028641055.1 of Alopecurus myosuroides. NCBI lineage: Eukaryota > Viridiplantae > Streptophyta > Magnoliopsida > Poales > Poaceae > Alopecurus > Alopecurus myosuroides. Next base: position 597,665,810 of record CM054057.1, on the reverse strand, counting down.
ATCTGGAATGGAACCTGTAACGCAGCATCAGAAACAGGAAGATCAGTCTGTACCTACACATGAGGCCCGATGACCTTTTTCAGCTGTGAAACATGTATGACAGGATGTATACGACTGGTTGGAGGCAGATCCAGACGGTAAGCTACTTGTCCCACACGAGCCATAACACGAAAGGACCCATAGTATTTGTATGCCAGCTTCTGGTTGGATCGCAGCGCTACTGAATTCTGGATATACGGTTGTAGCTTGAGGAACACCATATCTCCTACCTCAAATTCTCTGAAAATTCGCTTCTTATCTGCACAAGCTTTCATTTTCTGTTGTACTCTGAGAAGTTGCTGTCGCAAAACCTCTTGAACGGTGGATCTTTCATCCAACCAAGACTGTAGGTCGGACACCGTGCAAGCATCATATGGAACCATTCCAAAGTGTCGAGGTGGGTAGTTGTACAGTACCTCAAAAGGTGTCTTGTTGAGAGCAGAGTGCCAGTGTATTATACCAATAATCAGCCAGTGTCAGCCACTGTGCCCAGCGTTGAGGATAAGTCTGAGCGAAACAACGCAGATATGCCTCCAGTGATTGATTGACCCTCTCAGTGGTTCCGTCAGTCCGTGTATGGTAGGAAGAGCTCATTCGCAACTGAGTGCCCGTGAGACGGAATAGCTCCTTCCAAAAGGCACTTGTAAACACGCGATCACGATCGGAGATTATGGACAGAGGCATAATGTGTAAGCGAAATACGTTGTCGAAGAACAAATGTGCTACTGTGGCTGCAGTGTATGGATGTGCTATAGGGATAAAGTGTGCATAGCGAGAGAATTTGTCGACAACAACCATCACGCCATCATACCTGCCTGCTTTGGGAAATCCCTCGACAAAGTCCATAGGAAATATCTCCCAGGCACGCTTTGGAACTGGAAGAGGTTGAAGAAGGCCAAGATAACGAGCTCGCTCATGTTTGGCACGCTGACAAGTCAAGCACTCTTGGACCACTCGCCATACAAATTTTTTCATAAGTGGCCAATCGAACAGCTGCTTGATCCTCCGATAAGTCACAGGAAATCCAGAGTGTCCACCAATAGCGCTAGAGTGGAATGCATCAGTAATTTTCTGCTGTAGAGTGGGGTTGAAACCAAGCCAGATGCGACCTTTACGACGAATCAACCCATTAGAGAATGTATAGCCATCAACACCTTCGGGTCTAAGAGCTAAACTTTCCAGCTTGACCTTAGACTTTGGATCTTGCTGATATCCAGCCATGATATCATCAAGCCACAATGGATTAACTGACGAAATGGCCAGCAAAGTATGTGTATTTCCAGGTCGACGCGAGAGGGCATCTGCTGCAGAATTCTCTGTACCTTTTCTGTATACAATAGTGTATTGTAATCCTAGCATTTTGGTTAAAGCCTTGTGCTGCCATGGGGTATGTAATTGTTGGTCAGAAAGATTAGACAAGCTGCGATGATCAGTGACGGTGCGAAACTCAGAATGCTGTAGATAAGATCGCATTGGTCGATAGCTAAGAGTATCGCCAAGTACTCTTTCTCATAGGTTGAGAGGCCACGTGTGCGTGGGCCCAGGGCTTTACTGACAAACGCCAAGGGATGTCCATTCTTGAGAAGAACTGCGCCTATCCCTGAGTCAGATGCATCAGTTTCAATTGAAAATGGTTTAGTGAAATCCGGCAAGGCCAAGACAGGAGCAGTCACCAGGGCTTCTTTGATAGACTAAAATGCTTGTTCAGTTACATGTGTCCATATATAAGGCACACCCTTTCTAAGCATATTGGTTAAAGATTTTGCAATTATGCCATAATTCTTGATGAATTTTCGGTAATACCCAGAGAGCCCCAAAAAGCTGCGCAATTCTTTAGTGTTGGATGGTACATGCCAATCCTTGACTGTAGCTATCTTAGCTCGATCGGTTGCAACCCCAGAAGCTGATATAATGTGCCCCAAATACACAATGTTGTGCTGAGCAAACTCTCATTTGGAAAGTTTCACTTTCCACTGCTGTTCCTGTAGTTTCTGAAGCACTGCTGACACGTGCCCGAGGTTCTCTTCATAAGTACGGCTGTAGATGAGAATATCGTCGAAGAAGACTAACACGAACTTGCGCAGAAAAGCAGACAGAGTGGCATTCATAGCACTCAAGAATGTGGCAGGAGCTCTAGTCAAACCGAAAGCCATCACATTGAACTCGTATTGACCCTGGTGTGTCTGGAATGCTGTCTTGTATTCTTCACCGGGGCCTAGCTTAATTTGGTGATAACCAGCTCGCAAATACAACTTGGAGAACCAACAAGCCCCAGCTAGCTCATCGAGCAACTCATCAATTATGGGAACATGATACTTGCTTTTCATGGTGAGGGCATTCAAGTAACGATAATCGACGACAATCCTCCATGTGTTGTCCTTTTTTCGCACCAAAATGATTGGAGAGGAGAACGCGCTGTTGCTTAACTGAATGACCCCGCTGGCTAACATCTCACTGATTTGCTTCTCGATTTCTGTCTTCAATAGTGGAGTATATCTGTAAGGTCTCTTATTAACAGGCTGAGCACCTGGCAGGAGTGGGATGGAATGGTCACATTGTCTCCTAGGTGGCAGACCTTCAGGTGCACTAAAGACAGACTCAAATTTGTCGATAATTTGCTGGATTTATTGAGTGTAGGAAGTAGATGGCTTGTCAGCAGTATGTATCAAGGACAACTCCACCACTGTGCAAGCTAATTTACCAGGCAACACGCTGTGCAATGTGATCCCTTGCCCTTGATATTGAAAAGACATCCACTGTTCCTGCCAATCCACCTGCATGGGGCTATTGCTCGCTAGCCAATCGAGTCCTAGAATTCCATCATAAGTACCTAGAGCCAGGAATTTGAAATTGGTCTTGAATTCATACCCTTCACAGAGCCAAGGACAACCAGGAATACCCTTATCACATACAAGCAACACACCATCAGCAATTTTGACCTTGAGATGGGACTTCAAAGCATCAACATGGACTAACATAGGCTGGAACTTTTCATTGAGAAAGGAATGCGTACTGCCAGATTCCACAAGCAGTTGGACTTTATGCCCTTGCACCGTAGCTGATAGCTGGAAGGTAAGAGTATTGGGATTGTGAATCGCGGCAACTGCTGTGAGCACATGCATTTTAGCTGAAACTGATGTGGCTTGGTCATCGATGTCATCAACATGCTGCAGAAGATCCAACACTTCCTGGAGGACATGCAATTGCACACTACCCTACTGGTGATCACGACTGAAACGTTCCCCGCAAGTGAAACAGAGTCCTCGAGCACGTCGATAGTTGCGAAGGGACACCCATTTATCTTCAGCAGATTGTGCTCGAGTGGGTTCAGCAGCTGGTTTATCTGCCAGTAATAGCACAGTCGGTGGTGCAGGGAGAGGTAAAGCTCGTCTTGCTGCTGGTAAGGCCAGAGAGGGAGGTGCTTGGCGATGATGTAGTCGAGTGTTTAAGTCTCTCATTTCTTCCTGCAGCAATGACAGAGAATACGCGGTATCCAGATCGACAGGGCATTGTATAGCAACTACTGCACAAATGTGTGGTTTGAAGCCATCCAGAAACCTAGTGGTGTAATGCAAGGAATCTATACTCGCTTCATATGCTGCTAAATTGTCTACCAGTTCAGAGAATCTCTCTACATACTCAGTAACAGTGCTAGTCTGATGAATGTGGTATAATTGTCGTAACAGCGCCTGGTGCTGGTTACGGCCAAAACGAAGGACAATCCAATTACAGAACTCCTCCCAAGTGATAGTAGGTAACTTTCGCTGGATTGATTGAAGCCAACGTGCCGCAGCCCCCTCAAACTGCATAGTAGCCACGGTTATCCACATCGATCGATGGGTACCGTAGAGGTTAAAGTAGTCCTCGCACCTCTGTTGCCAAAGCTTGGGACAGAACCCATCGAATCGCGGAAAAACAATTTTAGGGAGAGATTTCTGGTGGCTACGAGAATCATCGATATGAATAGGGTTCGTAGCTCGGCCGGAATGCGCACCTCTTGCCGGAGGAGGCACATAGATACCAGCGGTATCCAGCGCTTTCCCCCGGCGATTTTTGTCGTCGTAGTGCCGAGCGGTGCCGTTCTCGCCGTCCCGCGGCGTGGATGGAGTGGACGCCGCCTTGGAACCGGCGATAGCAGGTGCGGTTGCGCGCTTGATGCGGATCTGGAGGTCGCCAAAATCCGCTCGCAGCTCGTTGAGAGTCTCGATAGTTAGACGATGTTGAGCGCCGATAGCTTCATTGGTGGATCTGCGATGTTCCTCTAGCGCCACGCGCTGCTCCTCCAGAGCTTGCTCCATCGCTTGGCACTGCTCCTCGAGCGCCCTCGCCGTCGCCTTGCGTTGCTCCTCGATGAGCGCGTGCATCGCATCGAACATCTCCTGCTTGGAAAAACTCTCGACCTCCATGGCGCTGGTTCGCGTAAACTGGCGAGTGCGGTGGTGGGTAGGTGGTGGAAATAGGAAATCCAGATCTGCGCTCTCCCTTGTCAGTCCCAACCCCGCGCAGGATCTCGAGCCGATTTGCCTGAGCAATTCAGCACCTGGAGCGGTGGAATTTTTCGGAACCGATTTCGGGGATCTCGAGCAGCAGGTTCGGATTCAGATGAGGCTCTGATACCAGATTGTCAGCACTAGCTACGGGATAGGAGCACGATTGATAGATCGGGCGAGGAATCAATTTGTATAGGGATGTTTGGAGTAGCGATACATAGGAATTACAGAGTGCGGCCGAAGCCGTTCCTTCCAAGCCAACCTTCAAACCCCTTTCCTCTACTTACTAAATAGACGACGATGACTCTAGTCACGGAGACGGGCCGGTAGCTTGCGCGTGCGGTTGCTGGGCCTTCGTGGGCTTGGGCCAGCAAGTGGGTCGACGGGTGGGTCGTTGACAAAAATCCGCTCGCGTGTTCATCTCTCTGAAATTGCCTATTGCGTTGAGTTTCAGTAAACGAAACTGACAGATCCTGCGCAATGCTAACAGAGAGTCATAGGATTGTAATGTGTCTCTTTCGATCAGCAGTTCAGAATGATTCTGAGAGAACTTAAAGATGCCCATTACATAGACAATTAGTGGTCACCAAATGACCGATAACGATCAGTCCACTGGATACAGCGTAGCGTACCATCTACTCCTGGCACGACTGCCTTTGGGTGGTTTGCTGTCTACTGGCGGCGGTGGCGGTGGGTCTACCGGTGATCCACTGAACGTCGACGGCATCCACGGAAACCTCGGTAGTCCACCGCATGCGGGCAGGGACGGATACATGTAGGGCGGATAGTATGACGGGTAAGGAAATGACGGCATTCCCTGTGGCTTGTTTGATTTCTGATGATCCGGACCGCGTTTGCCGATCTGAAACGGGCCAGCATGTTCTGCTAATATCCAGACGATGGTCGTGAGCTCGCCGCCGCGGCTGAGCTGCCTGGCATGGGATTCCCGGCTGCATCGGGTTCCCGCATAAAGCAGCTTGTCCACCCACACGTTGAAGACGAGCTCCAACAGCTCCGGCATCTCCGACTGATCGGCGCTGAGCAAGACCATGGCAATATTAACTCCGTCGGAGACAAGACGAGTTTCACCATTCTCCAAACCCCACTCGCTTTTTGCTGCCTTCTTGTCATGCAGGATCCTGGCAAGCTTCTCCTCTCTGCCGGTTGTAGCGCTGGAACGGCTGCTGTCAATGTCAGCCTCCTCGCTCCATATGTCCTTCAAAGCATCACGGGTTACTTCGTATAGGCTGCGGAGGACGAGGCCCGGTAGCATTTGCCGGCGCACGGCAACGAGGAACATCAGGTACTCCGACAACGCCTTGATGGCCTTGGCATGTCCATCCTCCCCATGGATCAGCGATTGGCACGTGAGGAAAACTTGCGTGGCGATGTGCCACACAAGGATGTCCTCCTGGAATTCACGGCCAAAGGCCAGCCTGAATCTCCTCAGTTTGTTGTGACGCCTCATGGCTGCCGCCTGGCCCCAGGATGTCGTGATGTCAGTCATGGAGTATGCACCATCCTTGTCCTTGTCCTCGAATGTCGAGTTGAGTAATGTTCCTACACGTTCGAACACCAGCCTCTTGACATGATGTGAAAGCTCAAGGCCTTGACAATGGCGGTGTTCGTTCCAACCTTCTTCCAGACCAATCTTCTTGGCTGCTCTCCCGCACAGAGTCGTGTCACGGGTACACACGTCTAGCAGGCTGTACTGCCCGATGGTGCCCGACCACGTTCGGTAGCGACTTGGCGCCCTGACAAGGACTAACCGGCAAGGATCTATTGATACCACGACACGACGGAGCCGGTACCATCTCCCAGCTGAGCCCAGAGCCTTTTCGTGAAGCCAACACAATGGACGAGCCTGCAGGAAGGCGTGCGTCCAGGTAGAGCCCAGTGCGCTGAAAAGCCATCTCATATCCAGGAGGAAGGTAGCCGAGAGCAAGGTGTAGGTGATAATCACATCTTCTCTCCTCTGCCCGTCTTTGCTGCACACCAGGAACAGAAAGAATGCCGTGACGGTGGCGAGCGGCGAAACAAAACGGATCAAGTAGCCGCCCCAGGTGTGGACCATGGCTGCCTTGGTGTAGAGAATGTCGTACATGAGAGAAAGCTCCATCTCAACCACCGTGCACATATTCTCCCACCCCAAACAGAATATTTTTCTGCTTGTATCAAGGCCAGGTGAGTCCATATCGACAGAGGAATCAGTCATTGCACGCTGGCAGAACGGGAACATGCTGTGAGCAACCATCAGGGCTTGCTCATCGTCCACGGCCCGTCCCCTTCTTAGGGCAGAGCCATCAGTGATGATTCGCTTCTTCATCTTCTTGCTTGAGCTCCGGATGTTGCCCAGATTGCCTCGCCGTAGCGCCAACGCCTTCTCCACATACTTGGCAACACCGACGACGAGAATGATGATGGATGCCGGAAGCAAAACCCGGTCGCCGCCGCCAAGGTATATGTGCTTGTACAGGACATAGATGGCTGCCCCGACCTGCACCAACACATTAACTGCTTGCCGCCCTGACAAAACATTATCCTCCAGAGAGTAAGCGCTGATGTTGTCCGGGCCGCCGAGATGCTGCAGGAGGAACGGTGCCCAGAACGCAGCAAGCTGCTCCTGCGACTTGCAGCCAAAGGACAGGTTACCGAGGGCGTATGTCGCGGCCCAATTGGCCAGCTGGTACGCCAGCCACAGAAGGAGCGTTCGCCCGCCGGAGGCCTTATGCCGACGGATCCCGGCGAGGAGGATGAGGACAAGATGCGCAACAAAGCTTGAAAGGACCGCTATCCGGATTATCCATAAATCCAAGAACTGCGCCATCTGGTTCAACCATCCTTCCATTTGCTTCTGCACTGAATTCAAAATTAGATTATCAGATCGCATATGCCATCATCTGCACTAAAATTAGGACCCATGGAACCAAACTAGTACTATAAGAAAAAAAGAAAAAAAAAACAGCGGATGCAACTTGTAAGGCCCCTATGATAGCCCAGGAGTATGTCCAACTCTTCCAACATGCATGGAAGAAGTGTTGTGTTGTTCTAAAGGTTATGTACATCTGTTGGCTGATCAACAGCATAACCTTAATTTCTATAGAAATTTACTCTTTCAGGAAAGAAAAAAGAGCAATAATCTTTGCTGATATCATCCTCGCCAAACATAAGGTTTCTCCTATATATCATCCCGGCCGGTTTTCCATGAATAAGGTTCTCATCCAAAAACTCCCCGTAAAGAAAATTTGGACCGAAACAGATATAGGACATAAAAATGGACAACCAATGAGATTAAACTGTAAAATTAGGAGAGGGAGAAAGATTCATGTTAACATAACACACGTAGCGACTCCACACGTGTTAACTTGGCCGGCAAGAACCAAGAACACAAGGTCGCAAACAGCGACCAATAACACTACTAAATAGAACAGAGGAAACGAAGTATTGAAGAAAAACAAACTCCACATGAATCGTATCGTTGTCGGTTACCTTTGTTGGGGTCGTGGACGGACGGCGGGCGCCTTCCTCGTCGCCGGCCGGCTGCGCGGTGTGGTTGGTGTAGCACAGCACTGCCAGAAATCAGTCGTCGTCCACTCCGCGTCGTCTGTTTGTTTGAATATATATCGACCATCCGCGTGGACTGGAGACAGCGTGATGTTCGATTTACGGTCTTGTCCATCATCAAACTACCGCGTGCCGGCCTGCCGGGAGTAGATGTTTGTTTGAATATATATCGACCATCCTAGGTGGGATGGTACAGTCGGTTCTAAATTAGCATTTTCCATATTATATTATTGTTTATTGATGCATCAGTAATCCACACTTACATCTCAAGAAAAAAAGGTCCACAGTTATTACAACGAAATTTTTTACCTAGATTTCCAGAACTACGACAACATGACTTACGCCAAATAATGTAAAAGTCATCCACACGGATAAAAAAAGGATTGTCTATGTCTCGGTCGACTGAGATTTAGCAAAGTGATAAAAAAAACCTGGTGACAATCATTTGGGTGGACAGTTTTACACAAATGAAGATAAAAAGAGATGAGCGTTTCCAACCTTTATCGATCTTATAATGTGTTGATAATAACTATAATGATCTAAGGAACAAATTTATCATTTCAGATATATTATAAATGCATGGGGATTACATAGGAAGGAAATAACTCCTATTTCCAGAGGATTCTTACACCATATATACTAACTCCGTCTCAAAACAATTGTTATTGAGATGGGTGTATCTACATGCATTTTATTGCTAGATACGCCCATTTTCATCAATTCTGCCGATAATTATTTTGAGACGGAGAGAGTACAAAACGGGACGATTAAAACGAGCGCTAGGGTCAAAACGGGACAGCAATGCAAGAAGTGGCGCCAGGCGCCCTAACTCTTTTCCCCGCATGAGCCGAATTGACCAGCGGCAGGGCCCTTAGGAGCAAGGGAAAAAATGGAGACACTTCAAGCCCGTCCTGACAAGGAGCAGGCCACAATGACTCATGTGGAGCGGGGAAACATGGTTCGTAAGGAGCGGCTCACCAGCTGCCGGCCACACCGACTCGGGAGGAGTCTGCCTATTTCCTACGCAAGGAGAAGGCACATGTCAATCTTGCGCCAGAGGGGGACTCCAAGGAGGGCTTCAGGTACCTTGACTCGGGCGCCACCAATCACATGACTGATGACCACACTATGTTTGGAGAATTCGACTCCAGCAACGTGGGAACTGTTAAATTCGGCGGTGGCCGGCGACTGATCATCTGCGGGTGATCTTGACGTGATCACACCCTCGTTGAATGATCCCAAGCGGAGGGTATGATGTAGTCTAGTTTCCACCCGTTAAGGAACCAAGGTTTATCGAACCAGTAGGACTCCATAGTCTTGGAGAAGGTTGCTTGTTGTCTGACGCGTCAACAAGCGTGGAACCTGCACACAAACACAAACTCTCTTTTGCTCCAGCTTTTCGGAAGGTTGTCAATCTTCCGGTCTTGCTAAAAACTAGATAATTAAACGTATATATTCTTGAAAAAGTAAATAAAGTAAAAAATGGAACAATAAGGAAATAATTATGAAAGTGTTTTAAAGAATGTTGCAAATATGAGGAAAATAGGACATGGGGCCATAAGTTCACTAGTGGTGTCTCTCCAAAGAAATCAAACATGCCGAGTGAAAAAATCACAACCGGGCAATTGACAAATCATGAACGTATAACAATACTATTACGACGAGATATAGTTCATGGATTCTAACTATGTAGGCATTGTTGGAATATTTGACCCATATGTGTGTGCTGAAATATTGGGCCCATATGTGGGTAGCCCAATAGACAAATCCTGAAATCTCAAAATGGCCCATGTGTACAAGTGAGTGGTGGGAGTGGGAAGTTTAGTCCCACATTGGAAATTTGAGGAGTTGCACACCACCTTATAAGGTGGAGTGTTGTAGGGATTGTATGTGAGTGAGAACAAGAGAGCCTCTCGCGCACTCCTCCTCCTCCGCTCGCTCGTCTCGACTCGACACGACACGACACGTTGCGATCGCGTTTCGTGAATCGAGCCTCCAGCCGAGACAATACTTATATTTATTTTGCTGTTTTGGAAAACCGATTTCGTAGTCGTGACGGACGCGCCCACGTTAGGGTTTTCCGAACCGCACTATAAAAGACGCGCACCGTGGGCGTTGTATACACACCAAAACCAATCTAGGTTTGCCACCTCGTTCCTTGCGCCGCCACCGTAGTCTACTCCATCCCGAGCGCCGGTGTCCACCGGCGAACGGGAGAGCAGGTCTCCGGAACCAGTCGCCTTTCTGATCCTGTACGGGAGAGGGCGAATTAGGTTTTTGGGAAGCACTTCGCGCGACTGCTCGCTGCTTCCACGACGGCTCGTCTGCCTAACAAGTCAGGCGGTGTTGTGTACCGTCGCCTCAAGCGTCGTCTACTCCGACCCGTCATCGCCAACGTTGTCATCAACAACGTTACTACGAACGATCGGTACGGAATCTGTGTCCTGATCTGTCTGTTTAACATGTCTACTGTTTACATGTTTAGAGAGATCGTGTTGCTATTATTCATGTTGTCTGCTGCATCTAGTATGTTTGAATTCCACATGTTAATAGCTTCTTTTGTCATGATTTATATTCTGGAATTAATCGTGGAAATTATGCCTAATTATTCAACAATCCAAAAACCTAATTGTAGGCAATTTCCTGAACTGACTATGGCCCACTTAAGTGATTCAATGAAACCGGAAAGATTCAATGGTACCACCTTTAAGAGATGGCAACTGAGAAGCCAACTGTGGCTCCAGTCCATGAAAGTGTGGGACATTATTATGAATGGCCTTCCTGAAGGAGCTTCTGACGAGGTTCAGAATAAGTTCAAGGAAGCCAATAATAATTTCAGAGGCTGTATTCTGAGTGTCCTGGAGGGACGTATGTGCGATGTTTATATGCACATCGAAGACGCTAAGGAGCTCTGGGATGCACTGAATACTAAATTCGGTGCGTCCGATGCTGGCAGTGAGCTGTATATCATGGAGAGTTTTAACGACTACAAGATGGTGAATAACCGTTCTGTAGTCGAACAGGCTCATGAGATACAATGCATTGCGAAGGAGGTTGATCTGCTCAAGTGTGTGATTCTTGATAAGTTTGTGGCTGGATGCATTATTGCAAAGCTGCCTTCTTCATGGAGGAGTTTTGCCACATCTCTCAAACATAAGAGACATGAGATATCGGTTGAAAACCTGTTAGCGTCTCTTGATGTTGAGGAGAAAGCCCGGGCAAAGGACACAACTGAAAGAGGTGGTGATTTGCAGTCTAGCGCCAATATGGTGCAGAAAAATCATCACGTCAAGAATAACAGCAAGAACAAAGGGAACTATAAGCCACAGTTCAATGGTCCTGTGAACACTACTGCCTTTAAGAATAATAAGAAGAAGAAGGTGCTGAACAAAGCTGGGCTCGAGTGCTTTACGTGTGGAGCGCTCGGCCACTTTTCTGCTGACTGCCCAGACCGTGCAGACAAGAAAGGGAAGAAAGGCTCCAAGAATGTCAACATGGTGACCGCTAGCAACACTGATGGGTACGGTAATATACCGATGGTACTTTAAGTTTTTCAATCTCCATGTTGGTGGATTGATACGGGTGCTAATGTTCATGTGTGTGTTGACATCTCTATGTTCACTTCTTATCAGGTCGCACGGGATTCTTCCGTCCTAATGGGGAATGGGTCACATGCTTCTGTTCGTGGTGTTGGCACGGTAGATCTGAAGTTTACTTCGGGGAAGATCGTGCAGCTGAGGAACGTGCAGCATGTCCCTTCTATGAATAAGAATCTCGTCAGCGGCTCCCTTCTTTGCAGAGATGGGTTTAAAGTAGTGTTTGAGTCCAATAAAGTAGTTGTGTCGAGATTTGGACAATTTATTGGTAAAGGCTATGAGTGCGGAGGCTTGTTCCGCTTTACTCTTTCTGATTTTTGCAATAAGTCAGTAAACCATATTTGTGGCAATGTTGATTCAGATGCTAGTGTTTGGCACTCTCGTTTATGTCATGTTAATTTTGGTTTACTGTCTCGGCTATCCAGTTTAAGTTTAATTCCAAATTTTACCATTGCCAAAGGTTCTAAGTGCCATAGTTGTGTGCAATCTAAGCAACCTCGGAAGCCTCACACGGCAGGCGAGGAGAGACACTTGGCACCTCTAGAACTCATACATTCTGATCTATGCGAGATGAATGGTGTGTTGACAAAAGGTGGAAAGAGATATTTCATGACACTCATTGATGATGCTACTAGCTTCTGCTATGTTTATTTGTTGCAAACTAAAGATGAGGCTTTAGACTACTTTAAAATCTATAAGGCTGAAGTTGAAAATCAATTACAGAGAAAGATCAAGCGTTTTAGGTCGGATCGTGGTGGAGAGTATTTCTCTAATGTATTTGATGAATTCTGTGAGGAACACGATATTATTCACGAGAGGACGCCTTCCTATTCGCCACAATCAAACGGAATTGCTGAGAGGAAAAACCGCACGCTGAACGACTTGGTGAACGCCATGTTGGACACTGCTGGTTTATCTAAGGCATGATGGGGGGAGGCTCTGTTGACTTCGTGTCATGTCCTGAATAAAGTTCCTAACAAGAATAAAGAGAAAACCCCTTATGAGGAGTGGGTTGGGAGAAAACCATCACTTTCTTATTTGCGTACTTGGGGATGCTTGGTAAAAGTCAACGTTCCAATTACAATGAAACGCAAACTCGGACCAAAAACAGTGGATTGTATCTTTCTGGGTTATGCTCAGCGTAGCATTGGTTATAGATTTCTAGTGGTTAAATCCGAGGTGCCTGATATGCATGTTGATAATATTATGGAATCTCACGATGCAACATTTTTTGAGAATATGTTTCCTATGAAAGATATGCATAGCTTTGCTATATTTTCTTCTGAATTAATTCCGGAATCTAGTACATCTAGTGATTATACTGACCAACCACATGATGAGAACGTCCTTGAGAAGGATGACAATGAAGCTCCTAAACAGAGTAAGAGACAGAGGATTAAAAAATCCTTTGGTGATGATTTCATTGTGTACCTTGTGGACAATACTCCTACGTCTATTGCAGAGGCATTTGCATCTCCAGATGCAGATGACTGGAAAGAAGCTGTCCATAACGAGATGGACTCCATTCTTTCTAATGGGACGTGGGAGTTATCTGAACGACCTTATGGTTGTAAGCCAGTGGGCTGTAAGTGGGTGTTCAAGAAGAAGCTAAGGCCTGATGGTACTATTGAGAAGTACAAGGCACGGCTTGTAGCCAAGGGCTACACTCAGCGAGAAGGCGAATATTATTTTGACACCTATTCACCTGTTGCTAGACTGACCACCATTCGTGTACTACTTTCCCTGGGTGCCTCTTATGGTCTTATCGTTCATCAAATGGACGTAAAGATAGCTTTCCTTAACGGAGAGTTGGAAGAGGAAATTTATATGGATCAACCTGATGGGTTTGTGGTAAAAGGTGAAGAAAGAAAGGTGTGCAAATTGTTAAAATCTTTGTATGGACTGAAACAAGCACCTAAGCAATGGCATGAGAAGTTCGACAGAACTTTAACTTCTGCGGGCTTTGTCATTAATGAGGCTGACAGGTGTGTATACTACCGCCATGGTGGGGGCGATAGTGTTATATTATGCTTGTATGTTGACGACATACTGATTTTCGGTACAAGCATAATTGTGATCAATGAGGTCAAGTCTTTTCTATCAAAGTGTTTTGATATGAAAGATCTGGGAGAAGCTGATGTAATTCTGAACATCAAGCTTATTAAGGATGAGAGTGGGATTACGTTGACGCAATCACACTATGCTGAGAAGATCTTGAGCCGTTTCGGCTTTATTGATAGCAAGCCTTCTCCAACACCTTATGATCCTAGTGTGACGCTTCGAAAGAACAAGAGGATTACGAAAGATCAATTGAGATACTCTCAAATAATCGGTTCACTCATGTACCTTGCGAGCGCAACGAGGCCTGACATCTCTTTTGTTGTGAGCAAATTGAGCAGGTTCATGTCAAACCCGGGTAATGATCATTGGCATGCACTTGAAAGGGTCATGTGCTATATGAATGGTACTATGAGTTATGGGATTCATTATTCAGGGCACCCTGCTGTGCTTGAGGGATATAGTGACTCCAACTGGATCTCAGATGTAGATGAACTCTACGCCACAAGTGGATATGCATTTCTTCTTGGAGGTGGCGCGGTGTCATGGAGGTCTTGTAAACAGACCATATTGACGAGGTCAACCATGGAAGCAGAACTTACTGCTTTAGATACAGCCACTGTTGAGGCAGAATGGCTGCGTGAGCTCTTGATGGACTTGTCGGTGGTTGAGAAACCATTACCGGCTATCCTCATGAACTGTGACAATCAAACGGTGATTGCCAAGGTGACCAGTTCTAAGGATAATGCGAAGTCATCAAGACACGTCAAAAGACGTTTGAAGTCTGTCAGGAAATTGAGAAACTCCGGAGTAATAACTGTTACGTATATTCAAACAGACAAAAACCTGGCAGATCCCTTTACGAAGGGACTATCACGAAATGTGATAGATAGTGCATCGAGAGAGATGGGTATGAGATCCGTGAGCGTTACACCATAGTGGTAACCCAACCTATGTGATCGGAGATCCCGTGAATTAGGACCTGGGAAGAACAAGCTAGTGGTTTGACTGAGGAGAGTATTTGGTAAACCCTCTCTAAGTAATGATGCATAAATCTCAAAGAGCTGTAAGGCAGGTTGGCAACATGCCTTAATGTGTTTATGTTGGCTATTCATAGCAAAGATGTTGTCCTATGTGAGTCCGACTGTAAACGTCGAAGTCTATGAGATTTGGGTGATCTCTAGTAAAATCATGAAGAGACCACGGAGTACGACGCATATGCTCCACCCGCGGGGTAGGCTACTGGCAGCCAAGTACTAGTTATGACTTTTGAGTAAAGTCTACTGGCAAAACTTGCAATTCAAGGCATAGTCCATTGTTCAAGTTGCTGATAGATGTAGCTTAAGGCTCTAGGCGGAAGTTCAACTTAACAGTCTCTGCTGAAACACTGGTATATAAACAAGTAGCGAGGATTGGCAAATCTTCAAATGGGCATTTGAGATCTGGTGGGGGATTGTTGGAATATTTGGCCCATATGTGTGTGCTACAATATTGGGCCCATATGTGGGTAGCCCAATAGACAAATCCTGACATCTCAAAATGGCCCATGTGTACAAGTGAGTGGTGGGAGTGGGAAGTTTAGTCCCACATTGAAAGTTTGAGGAGTTGCACACCACCTTATAAGGTGGAGTGTTGTAGGGATTGTATGTGAGTGACAACAAGAGAGCCTCTCGCGCACTCCTCCTCCTCCTCCCCCGCCGCTCGCTCGTCTCGACTCGACACGACACGTCGCGATCGCGTTTCATGAATCGAGCCTCGAGCCGAGACAATAATTATGTTTATTTTTCTGTTTTGGAAAACCGATTTCGTAGTCGTGACGGACGCGTCACAGCTGAGGCGGTTCGGGTCGCTCCCGTATCACGTGTTGCAACCGACTCGGACGTGCGGCGTGGGCCTCCCACGTCGCCCACGTTAGGGTTTTCTGAACCGCACTATAAAAGACGCGCACCGTGGGTGCTGTACACACACCGAAACCAATCTAGGTTTGCCACCTCGTTCCTTGCGCCGCCACCGTAGTCTACTCCATCCCGAGCGCCGGCGTCCACCGGCGAACGGGAGAGCAGGTCTCCGGATCCAGTCGCCTTTGTGATCCTGTACGGGAGAGGGCGAATTAGGTTTTTTGGAAGCGCTTCGCGCGACTGCTCGCTGCTTCCACGATGGCTCATCTGCCTAACAAGTCAGGCGGTGCTGCGTACCGTCGCCTTAAGCGTCGTCTACTCCGACTCGTCATCGCCAACGTTGTTATCAACAACGTTACTACGAACGATCGGTACGGAATCTGTGTCCTGATCTGTCTGTTTAACATGTCTACTGTTTACATGTTTAGAGAGACCGTGTTGCTATTATTCATGTTGTCTGCTGCATCTAGTATGTTCGAATTTCACATGTTAATAGCTGCTTTTGTCATGATTTATATTATGGAATTAATCGTGGAAATTATGCCTAATTATTCAACAGGCATTACGTCAAGGTGTATGGACCTCTATCTAGCTGACATCCATATCTAAAAGTCAACCTCAAGAAAGTTATCCAACAAATCTCTCTGGTATTTAGTTGCAGCAACGAAGTGATTGCTTTGTGTGCAACAGAAAAATGCATTAAGAACAATACATAATGTAAGAAGTGTTCCTCGTTCGTAGACAAGAGAACCGTTGTTTTCTCCATAATAGCAACAACACATCCCCCATCCGCCACGTTTCTGCCACCCGAGCACAGATGTGAGGGGGGCACATGAACCTACCATCTAGAATATAAACCCTCTCTTGGAGGTGAATTTAACTACGTGGCCAAGGTAATCATAAACACCAGAGAGCATTGCAAGACAGGATTAAAACTCTCTACAAATATAAGTAAAGCATATCAAATTGACATGAACAAAATAATCACAATCTCATGGTTCATCCGATCTCAGCAAACACAACATGCACAATTACATACCGGCGGTCTCGATCATGTGAGGCAGCTCATGAGACTCTAAACATAGAGGCATATGGGAGAGAACAACCATCTAGCTACTACAATGGATCCGAAGTCCCGAGATGAACTACTCACGCATCTGTCCGGAGGCAATCATGGCGACGAAGAGGCCTCCGATGAGCAGGGTATCGGAATAGGGCGCCTGGCACCCCTTGTAACCCTCCATCTCTTCTTTGGACTCCGTCTTTGTTCCGGGTAAAAACTGATTTCCATGAATTTTCAGCCCAGCCAAAAGACAACAACTGGCCTGGGCATCTTATCAATAGATTAGTCAATGAAAACATCCAGAAAACAAAGGAAAACATGTGAAAACATGATAATAACATAAGGGCATTGGATAGAAAACAAGCATGGACCATAAAAAAATTATAGATATGTTTGCAACGTATCAGCATCCCAAGCTTAACTCCTGCTCGTCCTCGAGTAGGTAGGTGATAAAAAATTTATTTTTGAGGTGACATGAAGCCAACACAATCTTGATAAATGTTATGTAAAATCATTGCAAGCTGAGATCAAAGTATTTTAAAAAAGGCATGATAAATATTATTTGAACTAATGTAAACTTAGAAACTATGTTTCACATGAAAAGTAACACAAATATTGACAATAAATAATGAAGCATTGAAAGCAATAAGTTTGTTTCAATCATAAATAAATATATAATAAGATGGTATCCTGTTTTTCCTTCGTGGAATAGCAAAACTTAAATTTCAGGACACCTTCAAAATTTAAATGGTGAATAGATACAAATAATTTGAGAGCAAGCAATACCACAATCATGAATCAATCAATTTTTTTTGGGACTATGCACATTATACTCAGGATGACAACTATGCTCTCTTAACTGGTGCATAAATTAAGAAGACGAAGAATCAGCATAAAAGTAAAAGAAAGGACCTTTGCTGAGGGAAGCAGGGAGTACTCATGTGCTAGAGCTTTTTATTTAATAAAAAAGAGATATTGACAACAATTTTGAGAGAGGTGTATGTCTATGTCAACGAATGCTATCAACTGACCCATCATCTTTTCATGTTTAATGGCTTCAAGAGCAGCTCCCATAAAAGAATCATAACATCCCCCTGTCTCTTCTGTTTGCACAAGCTAAGTTCATGATTTCTCAAGTCCATAGTGTGAGGAGATTTTAACGTTATTGTTGTAGCTTACTATGGGATGGGTACCCAGATGCATGCTCTTTTTGCAAAATTAAGGACTAGCACATTATTCATGCTAGTAAGGTGTGAAGCAATCAAACATGAAAACATAATAAAGCATTCAATACTTCCTCATGAGCAAAAACAGGAACGCAAAACTGGTTAATAATTTTGAAGGTTTAAAGGTAGCACACGAGAAATTTAATTGGAGTAGAGGTGAAATACCACATATAGATAGGTATGGTGGACACATTTGGTAAAATTTGGTTTTTGGGAGTTGGATGCACGATTAGAGCTCATACTCATTACAGGTGAAGGCTAGCAAAAGACTGGGAGCGACCAACTAAGAGAGAAATAACGGCCATAATCATGCATCGCGACAAAACATTATTAATCAAAGCATAAAGTGATATTAAAAGTCAGAAACTAACTGACCATCAAGTCTAGGTGAACTTTTTTATATTCATAACATGGTGGGAGCATGCGCCAAGTAAATCCAAGTAAATCATTCAAAGGAGAATAGCACAATACCATGCTTCAATATGAGGAAAAAACACATGATTTAATTACAATGGCACATTAAGAACTCTAGGCTATTTGAGACTAGTCATGATACATCATATACTACTAAGCACACAATTAAAATAAAATCTAACATGACATGCCAAAGTGCAAGCAACAGTCAAAACAAGCTTCCTATTGTACCACTCTAAGTATGAAATATTTTACTCTTTTCCCACACCAATTAATTTATTTGAAGTAACTCTCAAAGCAAATAATCATTAAATACCAGAGAGATAATCATATATAACTAAAGAAAACGAACAAGCTTTGAACAAAATTTGAGTGAAAAACAAGATCTAAACACAGTACTAGCAAAAACTGAACACTCACTGAACAATAAGAGTGAAAACTAGAGTGTTCTAGGTGATGACAACGGAGCGTATCTCTCTCCAAACTAAAACATGATAAGATTCAACCATAAAATGAAGCAAAGAAATAAAAACAAAACTGAAATAAAAATAACATGATGCTCCAAGAATAACACATATCATGTGAAGCAATAAAAATATAATGTTTTGAAAGAACGTGATATTTTTGTTGATGAAAAAGAGGATGCCTTGGGCATCCCCAAGATCTGATGCTTGTAATTCTTGGAGATATTTTGGGGACAAGGGAATCCCCAATCTTGAGATTTTGTCCATCCTTCATCTCATCATACCCTTCTTCTCTCCCTACACTTGAAAACTTCCTCCACCTAAAACTTCTCACAATCTTCATTAGCAACGTTAGTGCATCAAAATAATAAATCTACTTGGTTCAGTTTCAACACAAGTATAATACTAAATTTAAAACATTAGCTACTGTCACAAATTATTTAGGCTCTACCCCCTAAAGAATCTCAAAATAAAAATATTAAGAGGCAAATGCAAATATTGGCAGAAATCTGTAAAAACAGAACAACTGGCAAAGATGGATTTTTTCGAGGATCTTATATTGCTCAAATAAAAAAGTGGGATACTAATTAAAGTTAGATAACAACCTGGGGAAGATTCCCAAAGATTACAAAAGTTTCTCGGGATCTCGATGAGCGAACCGAGATTTTTGGTGAAAGGCAAATATCTGGACAAAAACAGCAATTTCCCCAAATCATACTAACTCTCTATTAGAGGCTATTATTGGCACAAAAACAAAAAAAATCATAAGGAGAGGTTGTTACGGAGGTAACAACTTCCAAGACACAAAAGTAACAAAAGAAAAGAGAAGAAAACAAAAAAATAACAAAGGAAAACAAAGTGGGTTGCCTCCCACAAGCGCTTTTCTTTAACACCTTTTAGCTAGGCATGTAGAACGAATCAAGTCTTATCAATAGAACTCAAAATTTAACTTAATTCTCTTTCTAGGGAAATGTTCCATGCCCTTTTTAAGGGGAAACTAAAATCTTATAATCCCCTCCTTTATCAATAACAACACCAATAGTGCGAAGAAAAGGTCTCCCCAAAATAATAGGACACGAAGCATTGTATTCAATATACAAAACAAGAAAATCAACTGGGACATAATTATCATTAGCAATAATAAGAACACCATCAATACTTCCCAAAGGTCTTTTAACAGTGGAGTCTATAAGATGCATTCCTAAAATACTCTCATCCAATGGTTTCAAATCAAACATATCATATAAACATTTAGGCATAATACAAGAACTTGCACCAAGAACACACAAAGCATTGAAATTAAAATAATTCACTCTTATTCTAATAGTCGGCTCCAAAGAATCTTGTAATTTTCTAGGAATAAAGGCTTCAAGTTCGAGCCTTTCTTCCTTAGCTTCAATGAGATAATTAGTGATATGTTTAGTGAAAGCAATACTTATCTTAATAGCATTATAATCTTTAGCTAATTTTTGTAATAACTTAATAACATCAGAGATGGTGAAATTATCAAAGTCAAGATTATCATCCTCAAACATGGTGGTAAAAATCTCTCCTAAAGTCATATTATCCTCAATCCCACTTGCAACAATTTTCTCACTAGAATTTTTTTTAATCTCCAAACTTTTGGGACTCTTTCTACCTAAAGTCATGACCTATCAGATCCCATTTGTTTTTACATAAAAATTCTTAGAAGCATTAGGATACTCATTGATACTGGAATTTTTCACTTCTTCAAAGGGTTGGATAGTATAAATTTTAACAGGCTCACTTTTAGCAGTTTTTTCATCAATTTCAGCTTCTCTTTTTCATCAACAATTTTATTGAAATATTTTTTGAATTGATAAATTATTTAAGCATGTACTCAAGATCAGAGTTGGAACTTTTAGGATTGTTATAATCATTGCCATAATAATTTCCATATGAATTACAATCATTATCAGGATATGGCCTATAGTTGTTACCCCCAAACTTATTCTTGTAAGCACTGTTGTCGAAGTTGTTTCTAGCAATAAAACTCACATGAATTTTATCATTATCATTAGCAACCATAGAGTTCAAGGGAACATTATTAGGATTCATAAGAACTTGTTTAGCTAGCAAAGAAGTAAGCATATCAATCTTATCACTCAAAGAAGAGACCTCCTCGACAGAATTTACCTAGTTACCTGTTGGAGCCCTTTCTATGTGCCATTGGGAATAGTTTGTAATTAGATCATCCAATAATTTGTTTGCTGCACCTAAAGTGTGGTTCATGAAGGTTCCCCCGCATCTGAATCCAATAAATTCCTTGAAGAAAAAACCTTCCATGTAGTTAGTCCGCCTGTGGGACAATTCTTAACCATAGTTTTTATTCTTTCCCAAGCTTGAGCAAAATGTTCATTATAATTTTTTATAAAGTTCATAATGTTAATCCTAAGTTTTATAATCTTTTTAGGTGGATAATACTTCCCAATAAAAGAATCTTTTCATTTAGACCAAGAATCAATGCTATTTTTAGGCAAAGACAATAACCATTCCTTAGCTCTTCCTCTTAATGAGAAAGGGAACAATATGACTTTCACAATGTCACCATCTACCTATTTATATTTTTGCATGTCAAATAAATCAAAAAAGTTATTTAAATGAGAGGAATCATGTAGAGGCCCCAAACCGGAAGGTTCAGAACCCCTCATATGCATTCATTCACAATCCCAGAATAACCAGTTGTGAACAACATACGTAGTTGGCATACAGAATACATCATCCATTACACGAATAATAGAGTCTTACATAAATGGTCACATGACCAAGTTCTTGATAACTGTCACACAGGACAGACATTCAAAATAAACACAGCGGAAGACGATAAGCATAGCGTAGTAGAACCCGAGTCACGCCTCATCCTACAGGCTGCTGACTGGGAGACGATCCTAACTCGCAGGGCCATCAGCGTAGAACTCCTCCTCATAGAACTCCTCCTGGGGTGGCTCCTCATAGTCTGATAAGTAGATACCAGGGGCGAAACCAAATGAGTACATTTGAATGTACTCAACAAGACGTCCTTTATGAGCTTACAATAATGCATACATGCTTATTTGGTGGAGTGGGTAGGCCATACATATGGTTCAGCTACCCATGACAGATAAAAGATTTATCATGGTTGATTCTTCAAGTTTAGTCCTTTATGGATAAATCAAGTAAATAATATAGTTTTTCTCTCGTAGATATCACATATCTTGGAGGTTTTATAAGTCTTTTAGAAAAGAAAGTTTTCTTTTCAGAAACTTGTAATAATAGTTTCCTCCTCCTCGGTATCTCGCAGATACCAAGTCATTCCTCCATAGTACCTCGCAGGTACAAAGCCGTCCTTCAAAACCTCTTTGAAAAGTTGACACAATACTAGCTACATGGCCATTCAACCGTCCATATCCGAGGACGCGGCTATCTCGAAATAGTTTTACTCTGCAGAGGTGTACACACTTCCACTAGATCCAGAATCCGCCATGAAACAACCATGGACTATTCCCAACCTATGGGAACATCAGATAACTGATCTTGACTATCCACTATGTACAAGCTAGAACATGACTATCTCTTCAATTGGGGTTACCCCTCCCGGCAAGCCGTGTCACACACCGCCCAGACAGGAGACCCAACTGCTGCATCCGGAGGGAAAATTAATCCCACACTTTAGATGTCCCGTCTGCTCACTCCTAGCGACACTTCGGTTCGGAGGATCCAATCCTCTATAGCACTTTGAGATAGCTCACATACTAACCATAACAAGTTTTTAATCAAGCCCCTACCCATATTGGGGTAAAGTGGCAGTACGATAATAGTTGTCCAGCGAAGACTAGGTTATGTGTCTTTTGTAAACATTTCTCAAAAATTTCCCTTCATGGCACTCTTCCGGTAGACAGGGTCTCACCCTTCATCCGGGGTTTTTCCTTCATAAGGTATTTGTTTACAAAAACACATTTTATTTAGTTCATTTAAGAACCCAAGTTTTAATTTGGTGGATGGTATGTATATACCATTTAGTGGCTAAGGGCTTGGCAAATACCAAGTTGACTATTATTATGATTCCTTCTTCTAATAATATTAATAGTAGTAGTATTCACAACAAAAATAGTTTTGAGAGTATAGTTTTGTAAAAACTTCAGAAGTAAAAAGCATGCATGATAGATAATGATAAGTATTTTATACAGCAAGCATTAGGATGGCTTGCCTTGGTACAAGTGATGGTCCTGATCCTGAAAGTAACAGGAGTTGCAATACCCTTCTTCAGCAAATCCTTCCTCCTCGTTTTCTAACGTCGTAAAAAGAAATAAAGGCACACTTTCAGAGCCAACCAAGACAAACAATGCTACAAGTGATACATACAGCAAGCAATTAAAAAGTAACACTCAAGCCATTCAAGTTTCCTTTAAGAAAATTGACAAGAAAACCATAGTGGAAAAATCTGCTTTTTCCTAGTGTTTATGTGTGGTGAAACTTAATGATTTTAAGACAAGAGCATCATGGACCAGTGGGGTAAATCACATGTTAATAGACAGTAGGGTGTCACATAAAACACAATTTGATGTCTAAAAACTCCCCCAATACTCTCTATGGCAAACACAAAATATAAGCTAAAATATGCAAGTGGTGAAAAAGGCTTATGACAATAAGTCAAGCTCTTTTTCCACCATGAACCAAAAATACCAGTGGGTGTTCCACTAGCATAATGCTTCATAAAGAGGTTAAATAAGCCTCTGGTCACATTTCTAAAAATGCTCAAAACAAACAAACTAGTCCCACAAACTCCTACTCATACTAGTAGAAACTTGGGAAAAAAAACTAGACTAGTTTATACTTCACTTGTTAATTTTAGGCACAAGTGTGCAAACTAACAGAGGTAAAATACTCCTATAATCAGTACCAAAATGCTACTGGATCCCACAAAATAACACAAAAAGTTTAGCTATGAAACAAGGAAAAACTAGACTAAAATTGCCACACATGTGAGGGAATTAAATCTAGGCACCCAAATGATACTCAAGCAATTCCTAATATTTGAGGGAAAATTAACAGAGGTGAAAACACAAGGATAACAATGCCACAAGGACATTTCATCCTCTGTTTTCAACCACAAAGAAACATATTTTTCCCTAGTGGAAAACAAAACAAAAGGCATGCATGTATAATCTAGTAGGAAATCTAGACCTTAAGCAATGCTATTTTAAATCTATTCTAAACTCAAAACACCAAGTAACCAGAGGTGTTGTAACTAAAATAACAGTACCAAAATGGTACTGGTTCCATGAAAAAAATCTAGCACAAGGCTTGATACAACTAAAAATCTACTCACAAACCTAGATAGAAAATAAGCTATGAGCAAGACTTAAGCATGGAAATTAATTCTAAAAATTCTACCACTCAAGCCATTTATTCTAACATGCTCATACAACTTGTAAACATCAATACCACACTAGATAACAACATTACAAGCAAGAACACAAATAGGTGCACATACAAAAAGATCATATAAAACAAGATCTAGGAATTAAAAAATAGGCAGAAAAGTGCTAAAACTTGTTCTGTCTCCCTAATTTTTTCTATGGCTCCAAAAATTAAATCCTTCTAGGATGTGATAGTACAATACAAAGCCTCTCCAATTGGTCCCACTCAAAAATAATGTCTCAAACTCCCCCTAAAATTCTTGGAATAGCTCACTGATGTTTTACCAAAATGGATGGCATTTCCAAATGATAACTCTCCTGGATGCAAACTAAAATTCTAATGGTAGGTATTGATAAGGGCTTTCCAAAACAGTTGAGTTTGCTCAAAAATGTTTTGTATTTTTGAAGTTCTATTCATTTCCATTTTAATGGTACTGTCTGGCAAAATGGCTATAGAAAAATAATAAAAGTCAAAACATTGTTCTGCCAAAGGGAGGTGGTTGTGATTTTGTTTGGCTACATGTACAAAAATTGGCAAAGCCAAATAAATTGTTTGCTATTTTTCCTAGGCCAAAAGCTAACAGGTAAGCATCTGCCAGAAAAATTCGTTTAAAAAATTAACAGGGGCTAGCCCAGATGGGCCAGATTTGCCGCGCCCAGCCCAACTAGCGCCTAGGCTAGCCCATCTGCGCGCGCGCGCGGGCGGGGGACGCGGGAAACGGTCGTTCAAGCGCGGCCGTTGATCTCGCGATCAACGGTCCCGCTCCTTTCTTCTTCCTCTCGCCTAACCCGACAGGAACGGCGTCGAACACCACGTGGGCACGCTCGGGACGGGCAGGGTGCTCACCTAGGGGGCCCGTGGAGCGACGCGTGGTGGCGGTGGGGTCGTGGGAGACTGGTGGCGCGGTGGTGGCGGTGATGGTCCCCTCGACGGCGAGGTCCTTTCCGCGGCGGCACGGCGGACACGGCGGACACGGCACGGGTACTCCTGCAAACGAATGAACCGCGGACGGTGTCAGGGGGGTGGCCACGGGTACGGGAAGCTTGTGCATGCAAGAATCGCGAGCTCACACGCACGGGGTTGCTCGAATTCCTTCGGTGGATCGTGCGGTGGCCGCGGCGAAAATATGCCCGTGCGGCTCGCACACGGCGAGGCACGGCCTGAATTTTCGGGTGTGGAGGCGTGGATGGGTGGGGTGTGTGGTGGCGAAACGGCTAGGCCGTTGGGGCTTTGTACGCACGGGGCCGTGTGGGTGCTCTCGGGTGCACATGGTGCGTGTGCGTGTTGGCATGCTGAGGGATGGGGGGGCCGTTTTCTCGTTGCATATCGAGCCAGGGGCGGTGCCAAACTTCACTGGTCACCACAGTGGGGCTAGGGTGGAGAGACACGACGGTTTTTAGGCCATGCCACTAGCACACCCCCCCTCTACTCGAGCTCTAGTTTCCCTCCTCTTTTCTTCTACTCTAGGGCACCACTCGGGCCAACTAGCACATGGGGTTACAGAGCATCTCAAGGCAATCAAAATAGACACCAAGTTTATTCAAATCATGAAGAATTGGCAGAGAAACAAACCTCCAAAGTTCTGTCCAAAAACAGTTTTCAGAAAATTCAGTAAAAGTCTTAGTGAAATTTTCACTAAGTGTTGGAAAAACAGAGTTTGAAGCAAAAGTTTGCTTCTGTTTTATTGGGCAATTGAACTTGGATTTTGGAAATTCAAGTTGCTAATTGTTATATGTACTTTCTAGTTTGAGAAAACAACAAGTACACAAGAAAATGAGTTGGTTAACCTTCTGAAAACATCTGCCCAAAAAGCTATGTTTCTGTTTTCCAAATAGAATTGGTTTTTCAATTATTTATACTAGAAAAACAATCATGGATTTGATTGTTTTCCAAGTGCTAAAATCAAACCAGTGGCATATAGTTGTACTACATAACATGTTCAACCATAATACCACAAGAAAACAACAAATCAAATATGTTTGATCCTTGAAAACAAGTGTGGAAACAGCTAGTCAAGTTGTTTTTCTGCTAAATGTTTAAATAGGAAATAAATTCCCAAAGCTATTTAAATCCCAACCAAAGTGTTTCCTTGGTCAAGACATGACTCAATAATGCTATCATGAGTGAATCAAGCATTCCCCAAGCTTTTGAGAAGAAAATCTTAGGGTTTCCAGTTGAAAAACATCAGGCAGACAATAATCAATCATCAGGAAAAATCCTCAAATGAGTGAAAAGAAACACACCACTTTATATTGCATAGATACACATGACTACACAATCATGTTGTCCACTTAATTGTTACAAAAGTCTTAAGAGGCTTGCTATATAGTATTAAACAAGGGCTTAAAAACAGGGGTGTTACAAATCTCCCCCCTTAAAAGAATCTCGTCCCGAGATTAGCGGGTCTAGTCTTTAAGAAAATCAGGGAACTCCTTCCTGATATCATCTTCACGCTCCCAGGTAGCTTCTTCCTCAGAATGATTCGTCCACTGAATCTTAAGGAATTTTATAGCACGCCTCCTGGTAGCGCGCACAATCTCCTCGAGAACCCGAAGGGGTCTATCACGATAAGTCAAATCATCATTGATATCAATGGTCCTGAAATCTATGTCTTGATACGAGAGATCCTTCTCCGGTATTGCAGACATTTCCGGAGCAATGACACATGGAACAACATTGTGAAACGCAGATAGCTCCTCAGGTAATTCTAATTGATAAGAAACTTCGCCACGACGTGCCAAGATCTTAAAAGGTCCAATATACCTGGGTGCCAGCTTTCCCTTGACATGGAAACGCTGCATCCTTTGAGTGGCGTAACACGAAGGTACACGAAATCTCCAATGCTGAAAGAGATCACGACGCTTCGTGTCAGCATAACTCTTCTGACGAGATTGAGCTGTCTTTAAACGTTCCCGAATAAGCTGAACCTGCTCTTCTGCAGCTTTCAAAGTGTCCACTCCAAAAACCTGACTGTCTCCAGTCTCAGTCCAATTCAGAGGTGTGCGGCATTTTACGTCCATACAGTGCTTCAAAAGGGGCCATTTGCAAGCTAGACTGATAACTGTTGTTGTAAGAAAACTCTGCGAAAGGCAGACAGTCTTCCCATTTCACTCCATAGGACAACACACAAGCACGGAGCATGTCTTCCAGAATTTGGTTCACACGCTCTGTCTGTCCATCAGTCTGTGGGTGATAGGCTGTGCTAAAAGCTAATTTGGTTCCCAAACTCTCGTGCAACTTCTTCCAAAATCTGGATGTGAACTGTGTACCTCGATCAGACACAATCCTGCTCGGGACTCCGTGCAGGCTGACAATCCGAGTAGTAATGTAAAGATCAGCAAGCTGATCTCCACGATAGGTGGTCCGGACAGGAATAAAGTGAGCAACTTTCGTGAGCCTGTCCACGACAACCCATATAGAATCATTTCCTCGGCTGGACCTAGGAAGTCCTGTGATGAAGTCCATCCCTACTTCATCCCATTTCCAAACAGGTACCTGCAACGGCTGGAGCAAGCCAGCGGGACGCTGGTGCCCAGCTTTCACTTGCTGGCAGACATGGCACTTGGCTACAAATGAAGCAATTTCTCGCTTCATTCCATGCCACCAGAATCTCTCCTTCAGGTCTTGATACATCTTTGTTCCTCCAGGATGGATAAATACATGGTCTCATGAGCTTCGACCATGATGGTCTGCTTGAGATCAGACTCAGAGGGAACACAAATACGGCCTTCATACCATAATCCCCCATCAGCATCGATAGTAAACCCAGCAACCTTCTCCTTCTCCATGCGGGCCTTAATACCATCAATACTTTTCTGGCCTTTCTGCGCCTCTTTGATTTGGTCAACCAGAGTTGGTTTAAGTTCTATGGCGTCCAACATACCATAGCTGACCACTTCAATGCCAAGTTGGTCAAGCTCTTTCCATAACTCGGGCTGCCTTACTAAAATCATAGCATTTAGAGAGGCCGGCTCTCGACTAAGAGCATCCGCAACTACATTTGCCTTCCCAGGGTGATAATGAATACTCAGATCATAATCTTTAATGAGCTCAATCCAGCGGCGCTGCCTCATGTTGAGCTCACGTTGAGTAAAGATATACTTTAAACTATGATCCGTGTAAATTTCCACTCTTCTTCCCATAAGAAAGTGTCGCCATGTTTTGAGGGCATGCACGACAGCAGCAAGCTCTAAGTCATGAGTGGGGTAATTCAATTCGTGGGGTCTCAACTGGCGGGATATGAAAGATATCACTTTCCCTTCTTGCATAAGTACGCTTCCAAGACCAAGCTTAGAAGCGTCACAATATACGTCGAAATTCTTGGTGATATCCGGCATTATAAGGATTGGAGCGGTCACAAGTCGATGTTTCAACTCATTGAAACTCTCTTCACACTTGTCCGTCCATAGGAACTTGCTATCCTTCTTGAGCAACTGGGTGAGGGGTCTGGCTATACTCGAGAATCCCTGAACAAACTTGCGGTAATATCCTGCCAAACCCAGAAAGGATCTGACTTCAGTCTGGTTGGTCGGAGCAGCACGCTTCTCCACAGACTGAACTAGAGTAGGGTCAACAGATATTCCTCCCGCAGATACTACATGTCCAAGAAACCCGACTTCCGTCAACCAGAATTGACATTTACTAAACTTAGCATACAATTGATGCTCACGAAGTGTTCCGAGCACAATTCTCAGATGTTCTTCGTGTTCTTCCTCACTCCGAGAATATATGAGAATGTCGTCAATAAACACCACGACAAACTTGTCTAGAAAATCCATGAATACCTTATTCATGAGATTCATGAAATAGGCAGGGCATTGGTTAGGCCAAAGGACATCACGGTGTATTCATACAACCCGTAACGAGTGGTGAAAGCAGTCTTGGGAATATCAGTATCACGGACTTTCAATTGGTGATAACCAGTCCGAAGGTCGATCTTCGAGAAGATTACGGCCCATTCAGCTGGTCAAACAGGTCTTCAATTTTGGGCAACGGGTATTTGTTCTTGATGGTAACATCATTCAACTTGCGGTAGTCCACACATAAACGAGTGGTACCGTCCCGTTTTTCCACAAAAATGATCGGAGACCCCCATGGCGATGCACTAGGGCGAATCAAACCTTTTCTCAACATATCATCCAGTTGGGTCTTCAACTCATCTAATTCCTTTGGGTTCATCCGATAAGGCTTCTGTGCTATGGGTCCAGTTCCGGGCACTAACTCGATCACAAACTCGATATCCCGATCAGGGGGCATACCGGGTAACTCTTCAGGAAAAACATCCGGGTATTCGCAAACGACCGTGACTTCCTCAAGGTCAGGGTGGGCTATACCAGTGTGGCAGTGAACTTGTGACGAGGGTTTAGTTGCAGTGTATGCAACCTTTTCCCCATCCTCAGAGATCATATCAATAGATTTCTTAGTGCAGTCAATAACCCCCTTATACTTGGCCATCCAGTTCATACCGAGTACCACTTCTATCCCCTTGGATCCCAGCACTATAAGATCAGCATGAAAAGTTTTCCCTTGTATTTCTACTGGCACTTCATTGCAAATTAAGTTGGCTTTAGTACTATCCCCAGGTATTTGTACTAACATAGGGTTGTGCATACGGGAATGCTTCATACCACTTTTCTCAGCAAACGGTTTTGTGACAAAAGAATGTGATGCACCAGAATCAAACAGTACTGCGGCTGGCACCGAGTTGACAGGAAACGTACCTATCACCATGTCTGGTGCCTCCTGAGCTTCTGCAGCAGTGACGTGGTTCAGGTGTCCCTTCATCCTATTCTGCCGTCCAGTGGAAGGACCATGGTTCATCTTGGTTGCAGTTGGCTGGGCTGTGGCAGTAGCTTTGGTAGGGCACTCACGAGCAAAGTGACCTTCCTTTCCGCAGGCAAAACAACCTCCAGAAGGCCTTGGGCTTGGGTTAGGTTTGGGAGCATTGTTGGAGTTGTTCCCATTTCCACTGTTGTTGCCTCCATAGCGGTTTCCATGATTATTCCCAGAATGATTACCATGGTTACCACCATAGCTATTTCCTCCGTACTTTGGTGCATAGTTGGGGTTGTAGTTGTTGGGCCTTGGTGCATAGTTGTGGTTGGGGCGGGGTGCATAAGCAGGCGCCTTGTGGGATGGTGGCCTCGCATACGGAGTGTTGCGAGTCCTTTGAGCACTAGGTCCTCCATGCACGGTCATCTTCCTCTTGCGGTTATCATCAGCAGATTTCCGCTTGTGCTCCAGTACCATAGCGGCATTTGCAAGGGTCTCCAAGTCCTGGAATGGAACCACCACTAGAGCGCACTGGAGCTCATCATCCAGCCCATTTAAGAACCTCTCCCTCTTCTTAGCATCAGTATTGATATCATCCTGTGCATACCTGGACAGAGTAGTGAAATTCTCCCAGTATTCAGACACAGGCATACTTCCCTGCCTCAGCTTCAGAAATTTCTCACGCATAAGTGTCATCATTCCTTGGGGAATGTGATACTTGCGGAATCTTGCAGAGAAATCCTCCCAGTTGAACACGTGACCAGCAGCAACAGTCTCACGTGTAGTCTCCCACCAAGTCCTGGCAGGACCAGCAAGAAAGTGGGAGGCAAACAGGACCTTATCATTTTCCTCAACTGATGCAACCTCCAGTTTGTTTGCGATGGTGCGGAGCCAGTCGTCAGCATCGAGAGGCTCCACAATCCTAGTGAAGACTGGGGGTTGGTGTGCTGAAAGTCTCTCAGTCTCGAGCGAGCACCATTGCCATTGCCATTGCCATTGCCATTATTGTTGGCGGCAGCAGCTAGTTGTTGCAGAGCGGTAATGGTAGCTGCACTCTCATCTCGGCTGGCCTGGCGATCTTCCATCAGCAGGGCCAACAGCGCCTCCACTGTGGGTGGTGGTGGCGGTGGGGGTTCGCGACGAGGTGCCATTCTGAAGTGAAAACATGTGTAAGTTTTAGAAGTATATTCTTGTTTTTGAAAACCCAGTACCTTTAACATAAGAAAAAGGAATACGAGTGATATGTTTCAAAAACAAGAGCGGGGCAGTCGCAAACATGGATGAAAAGAACGCCAAATAGTGACAATCATCAAGGAAACAAGCAGAACATTCCATTCATCACACAACTTAAACAGAGTCTTTGACATTACACACACACATTACAAGCCATATTTTACAAGGAAGGCTTCATCGAGCTACAAGGGGTGCGATTGGTGGGGTCATCGCAAGGCTACTACTAGCAAAACGATCCAGCATACTTATCTAGCATCTAGACCAGCATCAAGTGCTAAGGGTGAGGAGGCTGTGACTACACAGAGTCGTCACTGTCCCCAACCTCGAAGATACGCTCCTCAGGGTCCTCCTCCTCCTCCTCGCCAAGCAGGTCATCGTCATCCTGCTCGCTAGCCTCACTCATATCCATCCCCTCCAAGTCAGACGGAACATCCTCTACTGGCAGGAGCTCCTCAATCTCCCTGCTGAGCTCTGCGCCCTCCTCCTCAAGCTCCTCTATGGCAGAGTCTCTCGCGGCTATGTCGTCACGAGCTATGTGAAGCCTAGTGTGCAGAACTGAGTTAGCCCCCTCCAGAGCCGTCACCCTGCTGGTGAGACGAGCACGGCTCAGTCGGGTGGCCCGCAGCTGTCTCTCCAAGGCACGACTCCTCGCGGTGGCGGCCTCCAACTCCTCCCTCAACTCAGACAACTGCTGTGCTAGTGCTCCACTCTCCTCCTGGCTGTCCTGAAGCTCAGCCCTCAGCTCGTCAGTCTCGGCTATCAGTGTGTGGTGCACCAATGTGCCAAGGTGGTGAGCGAGTCGCTGATCGTCCAACCTGTGCTGAGTGCGGTACAACAGAATCTCCATCTCGTCCAAGTGAGGACCAACAGTGGTAGTGTCTGGCTCAACAGGAAGTGGTATTCCCTCCTCATCGCGCCTCCCAATCAACTCGAACCGGGAACCGATGAACATGTACTCCCCAATGTGTGCCAGTCGTGCCACTGACTCCTGAATCACCCGCACGGCTGCCTCGGTCCAAGAACGATCAACAGCACGAAAGACGTAGGCCTCTACTGTCGGGCTAGCCAGAGGTGCACGGATAGTGACCTCCGCGTACCAGTCTCCCTCCAGAGGTGCACCGTCAACTAGACCTCCTCGCAGCTCCGGAAGTGGGCGTCCCAACACAGTAGCCATAGCTACTAGCCTCTCCTCGAAAAGGAAAGTCTCGCCACGTGGACGTCCCAACTGGAAAGCCTCGGTGATGACCACGTCCATCTACACAAAATTTTAAGTATAGTTTAAGTGAGACCACAGTGTGCAAAGTTTTAAGTTTATGCAAAGAACAATCTTAATGCAAGTAGAGTTTGACACAGAGAGGTGGTGGGATATAGGGAATATTTTTATACATAGTCATATATCCAATCTTTTCGTAGTTATAACTTATATTTTTGGAGTATACACTAACGTCCATGCTAACTAAGGTCTCCTAGAGTCAGGATGGCTCTGATACCAACTTTGTAGAGGCCCCAAACCGGAAGGTTCAGAACCCCTCATATGCATTCATTCACAATCCCAGAATAACCAGTTGTGAACAACATACGTAGTTGGCATACAGAATACATCATCCATTACACGAATAATAGAGTCTTACATAAATGGTCACATGACCAAGTTCTTGATAACTGTCACACAGGACAGACATTCAAAATAAACACAGCGGAAGACGATAAGCATAGCGTAGTAGAACCCGAGTCACGCCTCATCCTACAGGCTGCTGACTGGGAGACGATCCTAACTCGCAGGGCCATCAACGTAGAACTCCTCCTCATAGAACTCCTCCTGGGGTGGCTCCTCATAGTCTGATAAGTAGATACCAGGGGCGAAACCAAATGAGTACATTTGAATGTACTCAACAAGACGTCCTTTATGAGCTTACAATAATGCATACATGCTTATTTGGTGGAGTGGGTAGGCCATACATATGGTTCAGCTACCCATGACAGATAAAAGATTTATCATGGTTGATTCTTCAAGTTTAGTCCTTTATGGATAAATCAAGTAAAATAATATAGTTTTTCTCTCGTAGATATCACATATCTTGGAGGTTTTATAAGTCTTTTAGAAAAGAAAGTTTTCTTTTCAGAAACTTGTAATAATAGTTTCCTCCTCCTCGGTATCTCGCAGATACCAAGTCATTCCTCCATAGTACCTCGCAGGTACAAAGCCGTCCTTCAAAAACCTCTTTTGAAAAGTTGACACAATACTAGCTACATGGCCATTCAACCGTCCATATCCGAGGACGCGGCTATCTCGAAATAGTTTTACTCTGCAGAGGTGTACACACTTCCACTAGATCCAGAATCCGCCATGAAACAACCATGGACTATTCCCAACCTATGGGAACATCAGATAACTGATCTTGACTATCCACTATGTACAAGCTAGAACATGACTATCTCTTCAATTGGGGTTACCCCTCCCCGGCAAGCCGTGTCACACACCGCCCAGACAGGAGACCCAACTGCTGCATCCGGAGGGAAAATTAATCCCACACTTTAGATGTCCCGTCTGCTCACTCCTAGCGACACTTCGGTTCGGAGGATCCAATCCTCTATAGCACTTTGAGATAGCTCACATACTAACCATAACAAGTTTTTAATCAAGCCCCTACCCATATTGGGGTAAAGTGGCAGTACGATAATAGTTGTCCAGCGAAGACTAGGTTATGTGTCTTTTGTAAACATTTCTCAAAAATTTCCCTTCATGGCACTCTTCCGGTAGACAGGGTCTCACCCTTCATCCGGGGTTTTTCCTTCATAAGGTATTTGTTTACAAAAACACATTTTATTTAGTTCATTTAAGAACCCAAGTTTTTTGGTGGATGGATGTATGTATATACCATTTAGTGGCTAAGGGCTTGGCAAATACCAAGTTGACTATTATTATGATTCCTTCTTCTAATAATATTAATAGTAGTAGTATTCACAACAAAAATAGTTTTGAGAGTATAGTTTTGTAAAAACTTCAGAAGTAAAAAGCATGCATGATAGATAATGATAAGTATTTATACAGCAAGCATTAGGATGGCTTGCCTTGGTACAAGTGATGGTCCTGATCCTGAAAGTAACAGGAGTTGCAATACCCTTCTTCAGCAAATCCTTCCTCCTCGTTTTCTAACGTCGTAAAAAGAAATAAAGGCACACTTTCAGAGCCAACCAAGACAAACAATGCTACAAGTGATACATACAGCAAGCAATTAAAAAGTAACACTCAAGCCATTCAAGTTTCCTTTAAGAAAATTGACAAGAAAACCATAGTGGAAAAATCTGCTTTTTCCTAGTGTTTATGTGTGGTGAAACTTAATGATTTTAAGACAAGAGCATCATGGACCAGTGGGGTAAATCACATGTTAATAGACAGTAGGGTGTCACATAAAACACAATTTGATGTCTAAAAACTCCCCCAATACTCTCTATGGCAAACACAAAATATAAGCTAAAATATGCAAGTGGTGAAAAAGGCTTATGACAATAAGTCAAGCTCTTTTTCCACCATGAACCAAAAATACCAGTGGGTGTTCCACTAGCATAATGCTTCATAAAGAGGTTAAATAAGCCTCTGGTCACATTTCTAAAAATGCTCAAAACAAACAAACTAGTCCCACAAACTCCTACTCATACTAGTAGAAACTTGGGAAAAAAAACTAGACTAGTTTATACTTCACTTGTTAATTTTAGGCACAAGTGTGCAAACTAACAGAGGTAAAATACTCCTATAATCAGTACCAAAATGCTACTGGATCCCACAAAATAACACAAAAAGTTTAGCTATGAAACAAGGAAAAACTAGACTAAAATTGCCACACATGTGAGGGAATTAAATCTAGGCACCCAAATGATACTCAAGCAATTCCTAATATTTGAGGGAAAATTAACAGAGGTGAAAACACAAGGATAACAATGCCACAAGGACATTTCATCCTCTGTTTTCAACCACAAAGAAACATATTTTTCCCTAGTGGAAAACAAAACAAAAGGCATGCATGTATAATCTAGTAGGAAATCTAGACCTTAAGCAATGCTATTTTAAATCTATTCTAAACTCAAAAACACCAAGTAACCAGAGGTGTTGCAACTAAAATAACAGTACCAAAGGTACTGGTTCCATGAAAAAAATCTAGCACAAGGCTTGATACAACTAAAAATCTACTCACAAACCTAGATAGAAAATAAGCTATGAGCAAGACTTAAGCATGGAAATTAATTCTAAAAATTCTACCACTCAAGCCATTTATTCTAACATGCTCATACAACTTGTAAACATCAATACCACACTAGATAACAACATTACAAGCAAGAACACAAATAGGTGCACATACAAAATCATATAAAACAAGATCTAGGAATTAAAAAATAGGCAGAAAAGTGCTAAAACTTGTTCTGTCTCCCTAATTTTTTCTATGGCTCCAAAAATTAAATCCTTCTAGGATGTGATAGTACTTAACAAT
Organism: Alopecurus myosuroides; assembly: GCA_028641055.1. Classification (NCBI taxonomy): domain Eukaryota; kingdom Viridiplantae; phylum Streptophyta; class Magnoliopsida; order Poales; family Poaceae; genus Alopecurus; species Alopecurus myosuroides. The sequence goes on along the minus strand of CM054057.1, from coordinate 597,630,085 downwards.
ACAAAGCCTCTCCAATTGGTCCCACTCAAAAATAATGTCTCAAACTCCCCCTAAAATTCTTGGAATAGCTCACTGATGTTTTACCAAAATGGATGGCATTTCCAAATGATAACTCTCCTGGATGCAAACTAAAATTCTAATGGTAGGTATTGATAAGGGCTTTCCAAAACAGTTGAGTTTGCTCAAAAATGTTTTGTATTTTTGAAGTTCTATTCATTTCCATTTTAATGGTACTGTCTGGCAAAATGGCTATAGAAAAATAAATAAAAGTCAAAACATTGTTCTGCCAAAGGGAGGTGGTTGTGATTTTGTTTGGCTACATGTACAAAAATTGGCAAAGCCAAATAAAATTGTTTGCTATTTTTCCTAGGCCAAAAGCTAACAGGTAAGCATCTGCCAGAAAAATTCGTTTAAAAAAATTAACAGGGGCTAGCCCAGATGGGCCAGATCTGCCGCGCCCAGCCCAACTAGCGCCTAGGCTAGCCCATCTGCGCGCGCGCGGGCGGGGGACGCGGGAAACGGTCGTTCAAGCGCGGCCGTTGATCTCGCGATCAACGGTCCCGCTCCTTTCTTCTTCCTCTCGCCTAACCCGACAGGAACGGCGTCGAACACCACGTGGGCACGCTCGGGACGGGCAGGGTGCTCACCTAGGGGGCCCGTGGAGCGACGCGTGGTGGCGGTGGGGTCGTGGGAGACTGGTGGCGCGGTGGTGGCGGTGATGGTCCCCTCGACGGCGAGGTCCTTTCCGCGGCGGCACGGCGGACACGGCGGACACGGCACGGGTACTCCTGCAAACGAATGAACCGCGGACGGTGTCAGGGGGGGCCACGGGTACGGGAAGCTTGTGCATGCAAGAATCGCGAGCTCACACGCACGGGGTTGCTCGAATTCCTTCGGTGGATCGTGCGGTGGCCGGCGGCGAAAATATGCCCGTGCGGCTCGCACACGGCGAGGCACGGCCTGAATTTTCGGGTGTGGAGGCGTGGATGGGTGGGGTGTGTGGTGGCGAAACGGCTAGGCCGTTGGGGCTTTGTACGCACGGGGCCGTGTGGGTGCTCTCGGGTGCACATGGTGCGTGTGCGTGTTGGCATGCTGAGGGATGGGGGGGCCGTTTTCTCGTTGCATATCGAGCCAGGGGCGGTGCCAAACTTCACTGGTCACCACAGTGGGGCTAGGGTGGAGAGACACGACGGTTTTTAGGCCATGCCACTAGCACACCCCCCCTCTACTCGAGCTCTAGTTTCCCTCCTCTTTTCTTCTACTCTAGGGCACCACTCGGGCCAACTAGCACATGGGTTACAGAGCATCTCAAGGCAATCAAAATAGACACCAAGTTTATTCAAATCCATGAAGAATTGGCAGAGAAACAAACCTCCAAAGTTCTGTCCAAAAACAGTTTTCAGAAAATTCAGTAAAAGTCTTAGTGAAATTTTCACTAAGTGTTGGAAAAACAGAGTTTTGAAGCAAAAGTTTGCTTCTGTTTTATTGGGCAATTGAACTTGGATTTTGGAAATTCAAGTTGCTAATTGTTATATGTACTTTCTAGTTTGAGAAAACAACAAGTACACAAGAAAATGAGTTGGTTAACCTTCTGAAAACATCTGCCCAAAAAGCTATGTTTCTGTTTTCCAAATAGAATTGGTTTTTCAATATTTTTATACTAGAAAAACAATCATGGATTTGATTGTTTTCCAAGTGCTAAAATCAAACCAGTGGCATATAGTTGTACTACATAACATGTTCAACCATAATACCACAAGAAAACAACAAATCAAATATGTTTGATCCTTGAAAACAAGTGTGGAAAACAGCTAGTCAAGTTGTTTTTCTGCTAAATGTTTAAATAGGAAATAAATTCCCAAAGCTATTTAAATCCCAACCAAAGTGTTTCCTTGGTCAAGACATGACTCAATAATGCTATCATGAGTGAATCAAGCATTCCCCAAGCTTTGAGAAGAAAAATCTTAGGGTTTCCAGTTGAAAAACATCAGGCAGACAATAATCAATCATCAGGAAAAATCCTCAAATGAGTGAAAAGAAACACACCACTTATATTGCATAGATACACATGACTACACAATCATGTTGTCCACTTAATTGTCTTACAAAAGTCTTAAGAGGCTTGCTAATATAGTATTAAACAAGGGCTTAAAAACAGGGGTGTTACAAATCATCTTCTCCAATACCACAAAATTGATCTTTCATGACAAGATTCAACAATGCAGGTTTAATTTCATAGTAATCTACTGTAGCAGTAGGCGGAGCAATTGGTGTGCATATGAAATCATTATTATTGGTACTACGCATAGATTAGTGGTATCATTGGTAGCCATGTTTGCAATATAACACAAAATAAACTAACAACACAAATAAAAGACTAGAAACTAGAGAACTATTTTTTCGGGATTTTTTGATAGAGAGAAAAGAAGAGTAAACAAAAGTAAACTAAGAAAGAACAAACCAAAAGAAACAGAGTGGAAGTATGAGACTCCCCTTGCAGCAAGCTAGAAGTCCCCGGCAAAGGCGCCAGAGAAAGTACTTGATGCTGACGTGATCACACGCTCGTTAGGAGACCCCAAGCGAAAGGTATGATGTAGTCTAGCAGAAATTTCTCCCAGTTAAAGAACCAGGGTTTATCGAACCAGTAGGACTTTGTAGTCTTGGAGAAGGTTGCTTGTTGTCTGGGGAATCAACAAGCATGGAACCTGCACACAAAAAGAAACTCTCTCTTGCCCCAACTTTCCGGAAGGTTGTCAATCTTCCAGTCTTGCTGAATACTAGAGAATTAAACATATAGAGTCTTGAAAAGTAAATAAAGTAAAAAAAAAGGAACAACAAGGAAATCATTATGAAAGTGCTTTAAAGAAGGTTGCAAATATCAAGAAAAATAGGATCGGTGCCATAGGTTCACTAGTGGTGTCTCTCCAAAGAAAACAAACATTCTGGGTGAACAAATTATAGCTAGGAAATTGAAAAATTATAAATGTATAACAATACTATTATGAAGAGATATAATTCACGGGTTATAACATAGTAGGCATTACATCAAGGCATATGGACCGATTTCTAGCATGCATCCATATCTAAGAGTTCACCTCAAGAAATCTATCCATCAAATCTCTCTAGTATTAAGTTGCAGTAAACGAAGTGATTTCTTTGTGTGCAACAGACAAATGCATTAACAACAATACGTAATGTAAGTAGTGGTCCTCGTCCGTAGACAAGAGCACTACTGTTTTCAACCTAGTAGCAACAATATATCCCCCACCCGCCACGTTTCTGTCATTCGAGCATAGATGTAAGGGTGGCATGAACCTATCATCTAGCATATAAACCCTCTCTTAGAGGTGAAAACAACTACGTGGCCAAGGTAATCATAAACACCAGAGAGCAATGCAAGACAAGATTAAAACTCTCTATGAATATAAGTGAAGCATCTCAGATTGATATGAACAAAATAATCATAATATCATGGTTCATCTGATCCCAACAAACACAACATGAACAATTAAATAACGGTGATCTCGATCATGTGAGGCAACTAACGAGACTCTAAAAATGGAGGCATTGGGGAGATAAGAACCATCTAGCTATTGTTATCGACCCGTAGTCCCGAGATGAACTACTCACGCATCTCTCTAGAGGTGATCATGGCGATGAAGAGGATTCTTATGATGATTCCTGATGTCTACGCGCGCTTCTATTCTTGTAGACAGTGTTGGGCCTCCAAGTGCAGAGGTTTGTAGAACAGCAGCAAGTTTCTCTTAAGTGAATCACCCAAGGTTTATCGAACTCAGGGAGGTAGAGGTCAAAGATATCCCTCTCAAGCAACCCTGCAATTAATATACAAGAAGTCTCTTGTGTCCCCAACACAACCAATATACTTGTCAAGTATATAGGTGCACTAGTTCGGCGAAGAGATAGTGAAATGCGAGTAATATGGATGGTTATAAGTAATAATAGCAATCTGAAATAAATATGGCAGCAGGCAAACATGTAGCAGAACAGGCGGAAAACGGTGTTTCAATGCTTGGAAACAAGGCCTAGGGATCCTACTTTCACTAGTGGACACTCTCAACAATGATCACATAATTGAATAACTAAATATCTTCTCTTCACTATGCTACTCTTAACCCTCTCCGGTTGGATAACGAACACTAATAATTGCGTAGGGCTGCAAAAAGCATTCCTTAAAGTAAGCATTCCCATGTCAAGTTAGCCCCACGCTGTCACTATGAGCGCCCTAGAAGGTACTAGACAAACACCACAATTCATAGAGGAGACACACACGATGTTCACACTGTAACCTTCACACCGCGGGACAAGGTGACTCCGAAGTTCATATTAATAAAGCACTTTAGTAGCAAAAGATGAAGAGTAACATCTACGAATTCAAATAGATTACAAAGCTCATGATCACATATAGATCACACCATGGGAGAGAGAGATGAACAACATGGCTACCGGTAGATCCCTCAGCCTCGGGGGAGAACTACTCCCTCCTCATCATGGGAGACAACAACGTCGATGGAGATGGTGGTGGAGTCGATGGAGTTGTTTCCCGAGGGCACTTCCCCGTCCCGGCAGGGTGCCAGAACAGAGATCTATCCCCCCCCCGAAACTTGTCGTCGGCGGCGGCGGAGCTACAGATGTATTTTGTGGAAAAGGTCGATTTTCTTTAGGGTTTTCCCTCGGGGGAGTATAAATAGGCGAAAGGGCAATGCTGGGGGGTGGCCAGGGGGTCCACACCACCAGGTGGCGCGGCCAGGGGGACCCGTGCCACCCTATGGTGTGGCCACCCTGTGGCCCCCCTTCGGGGCTCTTCAAGACTTCTGGATGCTTCTAGGGAAAGTAGGAACTTCGAGATTCGTGGGGTCCAATCCCGAGAATATTTCCAGAACAACTTTTCTGAAATAAAAAACAGTAGAAAACAGGGAACTGCCACTTGGCATCTCGTCAATAGGTTAGTCCCGGTAAACGTAATAAAACGTAGGAAAACATACGGAAAACATGTAGAAATTGGCATAATATCAACATGGTACATCAGAAATTACAGATACGTTGGAGATGTATCAAGTATCCCCAAGCTTAGTTCCTACTCGTCCTCGAGTAGGTAAACGATAAAACAAAAATGATTTCTGAGGTGACATGCTACCACAGAACCTTGATCATAATATGCAAAGTAGAGCATGTAAACTAGGATCAAATGAACTAAAGCTGTGATCTATATTTGATATCAACAAGTAATGCATAAACAAATAAGAACAAAGAAGCAAAACTTTTAATGAATCAATACTAAAAGACTATCAACCGTGCAAATATTATTAGAGATGATTAGCTTTCAAGAACAACAATATCATGCACGTCAAACGATCTTCACAACCCCTGTTAGGATCAAGACAAGCTTTCCACATGATGCAATGCTTGAATCTTAAACTATTTGCGCACTAAAAACAAGCAAGTATTCTGCGTTGTTCCCTGGCACCGGGATGTTATGGCAAAGAGAAAATTATGGGGGTTTGGAATGTCAATGGAAGAAAGGCTCACAAAGCTGAAAGTGGTCATTAGACAAGAGAAAGTCTTACAACCGAAGCTATGCAAGGAGTAGGGATTGTCACAAAACGGATGCACATAGAGCTATAATTGTATGAAAGCCCTCCAATGGAACTAGTGGGAGTACATCCAACTTGCTTGCTCACGAAGACCTAGAGCTCATTTGAGGAGGCTCATCATTGGAATATACAAGCCAAGTTTTATAATGTAAAATTCCCCACGTATTTATGAATGAATGATAATATGAAAACTTTCTCCAAACTGAAGTATTGGTGCTATAAAGGATAGTGATGCGCCCCTCTCTCTTTATTCTCTCTTTGGACCATTTTTCTTTTTGGGCTTTTTCATTTTTTTATAGCCTCACCGGTAGGGGCAACATTCTATATTACAATGAATCATCACACTTTTAGTACTCATAACTCATAAAGAAATATCTCTGATGTCTCTAACTGCATGCTCCTACCAGTGTAGCAGTATGCATAAATAACCATGAAGCTCATTGATACATCTCCAACATATCTATAATTTTTGATGCTCCATGATGATATTATGCCAATTGCTACATGTTGTCTCCCTTATTTATGTAATTTTTATCGATTTTCCGGGCTAACGTATTGACAAGATGCCACAGAGCCAGTTCCCTGTTTTCTGCTATTTTTAGTTTCAGAAAAGTTGTTCTGGAAATATTCTCGGAATTGGAAATTTCGAAGCCCGGAAGTCCTATTTTCGCCAGAAGTATCCAGAAGACCGAAGAGGAGACGAAGAGGGGCATCGGGGGGCCCACACCATGGGGTGGCTCCCCCTTGGCCGCGCCAGGGGGTGGTGTGGGGCCCCAAGAGCTCCACCGCCTCTGCCCTTTCGCCTATTTAATCCCCCCAGATGGAAAACCCTAATCACCTGATCAAATATCATCGAAAAGTTCCACAACCGCCATGACCATCAACCCTAGATCAGGGGGGTTCTGAAGCTGTCTTCGGCACCCTGCCGGAGAGGAGATCATCACCGGAGGCCTCTAAATCACCATGCCTGCCTACGGAGTGATGCGTGAGTAGTTCATCCTTGGACTACGGGTCCATAGCATTAGCTAGATGGTTATCTTCTCCTCATATGCTTACATGTTTAGATCTTGTGAGCTGCCTAACATGATCGAGATTGATCTTATATAATTCTATGTGCTATGCTTGCTGGGATTCGATGAATATTGAACTTATGCCAAGTTGATTATAGTCTTTATTGCATATGTTATTTGTGATCTTGCATGCTTTCCGTTGGTAGTGGTAGCTCTGGCCAAGTAGTTGCTAGTGACTCCAAGAGGGAGTATTTATATTCGATAGTGGGTTCATGCCTCCTCACCACCTTGGTCGAGTGACAGAAACGTGAAGGGGGAGGATGTGATGTTGCCATTAGGGAGAAAACAACGGTGAGAGTGTCCGTGTGCATAATCATTGCTTACATTACACACTTTTTTTAATGCAGTTATCTGTTGCTTGCAACTTAATACCTAAGGGGGTTCGGATGATAACCTGAGGGTGGATTATTAGTCATAGATGCAGTTGGATTACGGTCTATGTACCCGCCCGCACTAAATATCATAGTAGTCATCATGTCATATATGTGCACTACGGTGCAACCTCTATTTGTCAATTTCCCAGCTGTAATTTGTTCACCTAGCATGATATATTTTATGGAGAGACACCAGTAGTGAACCTATGAACCCCGATCCATTTTCCTATACTGTTAAACCAACCACCACAATTTCCTGCTTTCTTTACTTACTGCAATGATACATTATTTTCCACACTATATGTCTAATCTTTGTTTTCAGCAAGACCGGTGAGATTGACAACCTCACTGTCTCGTTGGGACAAAGTATTTTGGTTGTGTTGTGTGAAGGTTCCACGTTGTTGCTGACACCGGTGAGCCATCACCACCATCAGTGGCATCAACCTTCCGAAGGTCCTCTTTCTCCTACTGGATTGATAACCTTGGTTCTTAACTAAGGGGAATTTCCTACCGATGTGCTCATCACACCCTCCTCTTGGGATATCCCAACACACAACATCAAGGAAATTTCTGGCGCCGTTGCCGGGGAGACGGAAGTATTCTGGCAAGGGGAGTCTCTCACTCTCAACCTCTTTATTTTGTTTATTGTCTTGTTTTTTTTTTGTTTTTTTTTTGCTTCTCTTTATCAAAAACACACAAAAAATAGTTTACTTTATAGCATAGAAAGCAACTCAAGTATTTTCAAGTGAAGCATTCACTTGCTATTTTTTGCTTTATCATGCTAGCTATCAATGTTTGATGTCTTTGAAACTAGATCTTTTAGGCAAGGTGGGTTCACGGATAAACAACAAAAACATTATAAGGAACACCGCTTGTCACAAAAAAGATACACTTATGGGAGAAAATTAATAAATTGCATGACTAAGCTAAAAACTTGTGCGCTAATTATAATGTTACTTATTGCTTTGATAAATCTTGTTGCTGTAGGAGGTATAAACACCTCCCTTTTCAATGTGAGTGTAATGATGATGTTACCATATCTTCTTATGTTAAGGGAAATTATGAATTATAAGATGTGGAACAAATTGAAGAATTTATTGCATGGAAGGGTACATTCGAAATTGCTTATTTCCTTGAAAGTATTGATGTTGCACCTTATAAATACAAGATTTATGCTATACTTGAATATTGCTTTGATAATTACAAGGATTGTAATTGCTACATAATGGAATATCTTAATAAACTCTCTCAACCTAAGGAAGTAAATGATGCCTTGCAGGAGCCTATGGAAGAAGAAATTGCTGAATCTGGAAGCTCATTGGATGAAACAGAGGAGGAGAGTGATGATCAAGAGGAGGAAGAATGGAACCCATGTCAACCTCCCAATGATAGTAACTCTTTAACTCATACATATTTGATGAAATTTATACTTGATATACTTGTGACCTTGATACTACTATGAATGAAACTTGTCAGAATGATATTGCTACTGATAATCCATGCTACTTGGATAAATCCTATGATAATGCTCTTGATGATGGTCCTATGTTACTTGATGTTATAAATCATAATGCTACTGAAAATAGGATTGCTATAATGTGTCCTATACCTTTTAAGAGTTACCTATTATCTTGTTTTGCTATTGCTAAAAGTTGGGGAAAAGAAGAGCTGGTTTTAAATTTTGATCCCACTATTTTTGAGCTTGATATGAATTGTGTGCTTTTAGACCATGGAAAACATGCTTTATGTGATAATTATATTGTTGAGTTTATTCATGATGCTACTGAAAATTATTATGAGAGAGTAAAATATGGTTGTAGGAATTTTCATGTTACTAAAACACCTCTCTTTTTGTTGAAAGTTTTGAAGTTGCTCTTGTTCTACCTTCCCATGATTTCTAGTTTGAGCTTCTTTAATTTATTTCTTTACAATATTCCTATGCATAGGAAGTGGGTTATACTTAAATTTGTTTTAAATTTTCTTCATGATGTTCTATTTTTCTTCAATTAATATTTCTTATGTGAGCATCCACGTGATTCCACCTTTCTATGCCTAGCTGAAAGGCGTTAAAGAAAATCTCTACCGGGAGACAACCCGTTATATTTCGCTGTTTTCAACCCGTTTTCCTTCGTTTTATTTGGTGTGCTTTGCACCTGGGTGTTTTCTATTTCCTTAGCAACCCTGCGGTATCTTTTCTTTTGAGTTTTTTTTATACAAGTAAAGCCTGTAGTGGAAAGTTTAAGCTATATTTCGGATTTCTGTGCAGGAAACAGATTTCTGCTGTCCACTATTTATTCCATATAAAATCACAGAAAATTCAAAATGACCTGAGTTTTTTTGCGCGTAATCCTGGGTTATATACGCAACTTTTCTTAGTTGATCACTTTTTGATTTGGGTAACATAAGATTTTCGAAGAAAAAACATCTTTACCTGCTGTCCTGTTTTGACAGATTTCTGCCAATAATTGCATTTGCATTTTAATCGCTTTCTTTTGGTGTTCTTTTGAGAAAAAGAGTTTTAAAAGAAGTTGTGACAGTAGATAATGTATTTTTAAGTGTTAGACATGTGTTGAAACTGAACCATGTGAATTTATTATTTCGATTACACTAATGTTGCTAATGAAGATTATGAGAAGTTTGGTGTGAAGGAAGTTTTCAAGGGTCAAGAGAAGAGGATGATATGATGTGATCAAGAAGATTGAAAATACTAAGATTGGGGATTCCCCAATGATACATCCTAGAAAATTACAAGAAGACCCAAGCGTCTAAGCTTGGGGATGCCCAAGGCATCCCCTTCTTCATCAACAAATTATCAGGTCACTTTTAGTGAAACTATATTTTTATTCGGCCACATCTTATGTGCTTTACTTGGAGCGTCTTTTATTTTTGTTTTCAGTTTGTTTTTGTTTTTTCTTTCAGTTTGTTTTTACTTTTTCAATAAACTTGGTTGTAACCCAGCATTCTTTTATTGGAGAGTGACACACTCCGCTTTTTCATGAGAATACTTTGTATTCTTAATCTCTGTTTGGCTGCTGCATTTATTTAGCTAATGTTTTGCATGCATCTCTTATTAGAGTTGTTAGTTTTAGTAGTATTATGTGAGTACTCTCATGTTTGCTTGCTGTAGCATTTAGAGAGTTTTTGTTAAAACATCTTGTGTATGGTGCTTGTTGGGAGAAAGAAAGTGCTATTTAAAGTAGAATTTGTACTAGTGCAAGTAGAAGCTTGTATAGACTGTTGCTAGAACTTTTTCATGCCATGATAAATATTATTTTAGTTCTAAAGCCTTGTGATGTTGAGTAGCATGAATAGCCTCAAATATCTGAGAGTGCTTAATATGTCATTGAAAGATTCTTGAGTAGTTCTTGTCATAAGGGAGCATAAATTTTTGGTATTCTCTTTCGAATGTTTTATTTGGTTGACTTGGTGCATGCTCATGATGACACACAAGTATAGGGGATCGCAACAGTCTTCGAGGGAATTAAAACCCAATTTATTGATTCGACACAATGGGAGCTAAAGAATATTTTTGAGCCTTAACAAGTGAGTTGTCAATTCACCTGCACCTGAAAGTACTTTTTTCGCAGTGGTTTATCAGTAGTAACAGTTTTATAGTAGCAGCAGTGGAATGAAAATAGCAGCAGCAGTAGTGTTTGAAGTAAACAGCGGATTAAATACTGTAGGCATAGGGATGGATGAACGAGTGTTGCATGGATAAGAAAGTTCTAATAATGATCATGTCAGGAGCATTGCAGATAAATAAGATAAAGCATCCAAGCACTAAGTAACCATAGGCATGTGTTCCGTAAATAGTCGTACGTGCTCGCAATGAGAACTTGCACAACATCGTTTGTCCTACCAGCCTGTTTTCAGCAGGGCCTCAAGGGAACTACTGGTAATTAAGGTGTTCCTTTTAATAGAACACCGGAGAAAAGCATTAACACTTCGTGAACACATGTGATCCTCACATCGCAGCCATCCCCCCCGGTTGTCCCAATTTCTGTCACTTCGAGGTCTCGAGTTCCGGACAACGATATGTGTAAATAACTTGCAGGCATGATCAAGAAACAATAATGATCATCGTGATTCAATAACATGTTCAGATCAGATCATGGCACTCGTGCCCAAAGTGGCAAGCATTAAGCATAACAAGTTACAACAATGTCAATAGCTCTAATAGAGGACACTAGGCACTATGACCTAACAATCACGTCATTATTACATGAACGATCTCATCCAATACCTACCATCCCCTTCAGCCCACAGCGGGGAATTACTCACAAATGGATGCAGAAACATGGATGGTCGATGGAGAGGCGTTGGTGATGACGATGGCAATGATCTCCTCCACTTCCCCGTCCCGGCAGGGCGCCAGAACAGGAACTTCTGATCCCTGAATCGAGGATCGGGACGGCAGCGGCGCTCTATTGTGTTTTTGTGGAATATGACGAACCCCCTCGAGTTTTAGGGTTGGAGGCTACTTGTAGTCGAAAGGGGAGTCCGAGGGGGGTCCTGGGGGGCCCACACCATATGTTGGCGCGTCCAGGGGAAGACCCGCGCCAGGGGGTGTGGCCGCCCTGTGGCCCCTCTCCTAGCCCCTTCTGGCTCCCGGGGTCTTCCGAGGTGAAAACATCAATGGGATCTCTGGGCATTTTCCCGAAAGTTGATTTTTCTGCATAAAAACAAGACACCAAGGTAATTCTGCTGAAAACAACGTTAGTCCGTGTTAGTTGTATCCAAAACACACAAGTTTAGAGGAAAACAATAAGAAAAGTGTTCGGAAAAGGAGATACGTTTTCGACGTATCAACTCCCCCCAAGCATAGCTTATTGCTTGTCCTCAAGCAATTCAGTAACAACTGAGTGCGATAAAAGACTTTGTTTCATATGATGTAAATATACTCACTATGTGATCAAATACTTAATTATGCTCATGATAAGATACATGCAAGATACTGTCACTAATAGCTATGCAAACCATGAGAAGATAACAACATATTAATAATAAACAACATGAAGCATAACTATTTGCAAGATTGAAATATTCATAATAGGATCTGACAAGTGGTATCTCGCTTGCCCTTAAATGTGGGGCAAAACATAAATTCCAGGGCACCTCTGAAGTTCAAGGGAAGACTAGAAGTAAAGATATCAAAGATACAAGCATCAAAATTATACCACAATCAACCATGCTTTGGGACAAACATATTGCACTAAGAATGATAATTATGCTCTCAAGAAAGTGCTCAAAGAATATGGCGGAGACTCAACATAAAAGTAAAAGAAAGTCCCTTCGCAGAGGGAAGCATGGATCACTCATGTGCTAGAGCTTTTTATTTTATTAAACAGAGGTATTGAAAACATTTTGAGAGAGGTGTATGCTTATGTCAACGAATGGTAAACAGGCAATACAGTACGTCACAAGTCACCTGGATTCACAACAGCGGCTCCCATGTGAAGGACGCATATGGGTAGAAGGTCATCCCTCTTTCTCTTTTGTTTACACAATTATGCTTTGACTGATAAATCAGGGGCAAAAAGAGTGAAGAGAATTTGTGTATGTTAATTTTGGGTTGGGCACCCCGCTGCCAGCTCTTCTATCATTTGGATAAGCGGATGAAGCCACTAGTCCAGGGTGTGAAATCCAATCAACAAGTGAGATAAAGATTCCCTATTTACGTCCTCATGAGCTAAAATAGGGGCACAAAATAGGAATAATTTTTAGCAGGTTTTAAAGGTAGCACATGAGAAATTTACTTGGAGTGGCGGTTAAATACCACATATAGGTAGGTATGGTGGACACATTTGGCAAACTTTGGTTTTCAGGGATTTGGATGCACGAGCAGAGCTCATACTCAGTACAGGTGAAGGCTAGCAATAGACAGGGAGCGACAATCAAGAGAGCAACATCTATCATAATCATGTTTGTGACAAAGTAAAATTAACCGAGGCATAAAATTGATACTAGAACTCTGAGGCAAAATAAATCATCGAGGCTTATTGACTTTTTGTTTTCAGTCTTAGGATGTGCAAGCATGTTCCAAGTCGATTCAAATGAAACAGTCTGAGGAGGCTACCACAATATCATACCCTTCTATGAATAAAACAATGCGAACAAATATTTATATGACAGGTCATTTACTATCAATAAATTGGAACTAAACATGAGAGAGCATGAACTATTAAGCAGCCATTAAGTCACATATATCTTATACGAACAAACTAAGCATTCTCACATAGATGGATATATGTACAAAAATGAAATAAAATAGAATTCATACCAGCCTCTCACCACAACTTGAATTGTCATTATTGCTCTTCAGTTGTGGCTCGAATAATATATAATGAAAACCAAACTCCAATGGAATCACGAACGACTGTTGAACTCTGCAACAAACTTTACAAAACCAAAGAAGAACAACAAATACTTTTGGGTTTTTCAATTAAAGCACAAACAAAAAGAGAGCAAGCAAACAAAGCAAAAATCTTTTTGGGTTTTCAAAATGAAACAAGAACAAAAGAAAGCAAACAACAAACACAAGAAAATATTTTTGGGTTTTTGAATATTAAACTGCAACTAAAAGATAAAGCAAACCCAAATAAAGAAACTAAAGAGGCAAACAAAGAGAAACAACAGAAATATTTTTGGTCTTTTTGTGTTTTGGAAAGCGAAAACAAAACAATAAAAACAAAAGAAGCGAAAGAAAACGAAAACAAACGAAAGAAATGATAAACATGGATATACAAAGAACCGACCGAACATGATATATAAATGAGTGTGATGTCGGTATACCTCCCCCCAAGCTTAGGCTTTTGGCCTAAGTGGAGATCAATCACCAAGGGGCCCAAGAGGTGCCGTCCCCCATAATACGCCGAGGAGGAAGCCTCCTCCTGATATGTGCTCGAGGATGCGCCGGTGTACAGCGTGTTGTGGTCCTCGGGAGGCGCGTCTCGCCTCTCCTGCTGCCGGTAAAACTCCATGGTGCTCAGATGCTCGTCTACCTGCTCCTTTGAGAGAAACCATGGTGACCTGTCAATCTTAAACAAGACAGGCTGCGATAAAGTAACTTTCGGCTCTTCTCCATCCATATATAAAACTCTATAGACTAAACGTTCATTAGTAGAGTTAGAAGTGACAAACTGATGGGATTTCATAGCAGCAAGGTTAAGCCTATGTGGAGCAATAATTTCATCATTAGGATCAATGGAAACATGCAAAGCGGCTGCGACACGTGTAGCAATAATGCCACCAAAAATAGGCCCAGCAACGGCAAGGCAGCGTGCAACAAGTGCACCAAGGTTATACTTTGTGCTACGGTTCAGTGCAGCATCAATGAAAGCAAGGTGATAACTAGAAACATTGCTAGTGTTCTCCCTACCAAGAATACTAGTACCAATATAGTAAGTAAAGTATCTAAGAGCAGGAAGTTGAATGTTCCTTATCTTCCCACGTTGGGATGAGCGACCGTCATCGTTGGTGATCTCTCGGTAGATCCCCTGGAGGTCTTCTGGTCTATCTTGAATCCTGCTTGCCGTCCCGGTGGCGTTTATACCTATAATAGCACAAAATTCCACCAAGGACAAAGACACAAGACTACTATATAACTTGAATGCAACAGTTGGACCATATTGAGTGTTCTGAAATTTAAAGCTCTTAACAAAAGCTTTTGTGAGTGTGGCATACTGAGGGCTTTCATCCTCCATAAAGTTTGTGAGACAAACTCTCTCAACAAGCATAAGAAAATCATCTAAAAGACCTGCATTTCTTAAAAATGTATGACAAGGAAAGCTAGATGGGTAAATGATATCGTCATCTTCTGCATCATTAATAGTTGACGCCATAACGTATTAATCATATGAGGGCCTTTATGAAGTAGACGAGCGTGATGACCTTGTCCTTCTAGGAGCATAACTCCTAAATATCTCACCAAAGTTGTAACTATCCCTCTCTGAAATTTTTCAACAATCATCATAAAAATTAATTTCAAGCAACTATAAGGTGGAAACTACCATAGGGACTTATATGAGAGCTAAAAATACATCAGAACTATATTATTTCTACTCAAATCAAGCATGCAAACTCACATAAGCTGTCACCTACAGTACCAAAATAATCAAGAAATACTTCACTAAATAAAATTCTACTTGGATCATCGGAGGAGTCACATACCGAAGATCAAACACACCAAAAATCAGCACAAATGATGGGCTGAAGAGGGAAATCAAAAATCCAGAGGAAGAACACCAAGAACACGGGATCGAGGAAATGTTTTCAGCTTTTGGGGTGCGAGAGAAAACTTTGGCAGTGGACATAGTAAGTGGAAGGCCGGGGGCCCCACACCATGTGCTGGCGCCACCAGGGGGCACGCCGCGCCACCCTGGGGTGTGCCTTCCTGGTGGGTCCCCCTGGGGGTCACCCAGGTGGCTTTCTTCCTCATTTTTGACGTAAAAATTTATATGATTTTGCTGGAATTTTTCGAGAAACTTTATTTTTGAGGCATTTCCATAATTTTAATAATTAATAAAAACCGGGAAAACGAAATTGAAAACGTGAAAAAAAAACCAAAACCAGAACTATAGATGTTCTATGACACTCTAATGAAAGAATAACCGAAGAAAACAAAGGTGGTAGTGGTGAAAACAAAAGTATGGGTGGTGAAAACATGCATAACCTCATTAAACATGGAGAAAACATCAGGAAAACATGCATAAGGATGGTGGAAAAGATGATTGCACTCAATTAATAATGTGATAACAGAATTAAACATGGTAAAAACAATACGGGGAAGGTTAAAACATAGTGAAAACATTGCACATTTCATTTAAAATCATTTTGTTAACAAGGGAGATCAAGGCTTGCTACCAAAATAATTTTATATGAACCAAAACTTTGTTTCTCACTAAATAATTATGTTACCTCAACCTTGATAGGCATAGTCCCAATCATAATAATTTCATATTCTTTTGGTGGCTTTGGAATAGGACAATAAAATTCTCCAATCTTGATGGTCTCAATATTTTCAATGGAATTTAGACCATATTTTCTATCAATCTTCTTCGGAAAATAAACAGTGTGCTCTTTATCATTAACATTAAAAGTTACTTTTCCTTGATTGCAATCAATAACAGCCCCTGCAGTATTAAGAAAAGGTCTTCCAAGAATAATAGACATATTATCATCTTCAGGCATTTCCAACACAACAAAGTCAGTTAATATCAGACAATTATTAGCAACTTGAAAAGGAACATTCTCACATATACCCACAGGAATAGGAGTAGACTTATCAGCCATTTGCAAAAACATATCAGTTGGTATCAAATTTTCTAGGAGTAGTCTTTTATAGAGAGTAAAAGGCATGACACTAACTCCAAGTCCCAGATCACACAAAGCAGTTCTAACATAATTATTTTTAATAGAAGAGGGAATAGTAGGTATACCAGGATCTCCAAGCTTCTCAGGAGCCTTGCCATTAAAAGAGTAACTAGCAAGCATAGTGGAAATTTCCTCATTAGGAATCTTCCTTTTGTTAGAGACAATATCTTTCATATATTTTGCATAAGGAGGCAATTTAATAGCACCAATTAAAGGAATTCGCAAGAACAAAGGTTTCATACATTCACAAAACTTGTTATAGTGTTCTTCTCCTTAGATTTATGTTTCTTACCAGGAAAAGGCATTGGTTTTTGTACCCAAGGTTCTCTCTCATTACCATGTTTATTAGCAATGAAATCTTCCTTAGTATACTTTGCAGTTTTAGTTTGATTTTCAGGTTCAGCTACAGGTTCTTATTTATCAGAAGCATCATTATTTTCATTACCACTTTCAGTTTCAGCATCAGAGATAGATATACTATTAGGATCTTTAGCAGGTTCAGAGGATTCTACAACAGTTTTATGTTTCTTCTTCTTTTTCATCTTAGTATGAATAACATCATTATTAGTTTGGTGAGAATCTTGTTCAATTCTTTTAGGATGTCCCTCAGGATATAAAGGATCTTGTGTAGCAATACCGCTTCTAGTTCTTATTTCATAAGCATGTTTTTCTTTAGAAGCATTGACTAGAAAATCTGTTTGCACTTTAGCAAGTTGATCAATTTGAGTTTGGACCATTTGAAAATGTTTAACAAGCATTTTAACATCATTAGAGGTTCTTTATATAATACCATGCAAATCATTAATAGCTTTAGAGTTTTCCATAAGGTGGTTCTGCACTCTCTTATTAAAATTATCTTCCTTAATGACATAATTATCAAATTCATCTAAGCATTGATTAGGAGGTTTTCTATAGGGAATATATCTACTATCAAAATATTGGAGTGAGTGTACCTCTAAGGATGGTGAGTGAGGGATTGGCTTACATAATTCTTCTATAGGTGGAAGATTCTTCACATCTTCGATTTAATACCCCTCTCTTTAAGAGATTTCTTGGCTTCTCTCGTCACTTCGTCATTTAATTCAATCATTCCCCTCTTCTTGGGTGTTGGTGTTGGTGCAGGTACTGGAGTATGGGTCGGCTCAGGCTCAACCATAGTCCAATCATCTTGATTTTGGCTTATTTTAGCCATTAATTCCTCAGCTTCTTCTTGAGTTCTTTGCCTGAAAACACAACCAACACAACTATCTAGGTATGTCCTAGATTCAACAGTTAGTCCATTATAGAATATATCAAGAACTTTATTATCTTCTAGCTTATGCCCAGGTGTAGATCTAACTAAAGAACATAACCTTGCCCAAGATAGAGGCAATTTCTCTTCTTCCAATTTCTTGAAATTAAATATATTTTGTAAAGCAGCGTGTTGAGCACTAGCAGAAAAATATTTCTGAAATAAAGCATTAACCAAACCAATAGGACTATCAATAGATCCAGGAGACAAATTGTTAAACCAAGTTTGTAGCTTCATCCTTTAAAGAGAAAGGAAATATTTTAGCAACAAAGTAGCTACATTTCTTAAGATCATCAGAGAATAAACTACTCAAAGAGGAGAGCTCATTCATATGTTTCATAGAACTTTCATTTTCAGTTCCACAAAAAGGTTCTTTCTCAACAATAGATATATAAGATAAATCAAGAGAGAAATCATAATCCTTATCCCTAATATTAATAGGAGAATTGGCAAACTTAGCATCAGGAGATAATTTTTATCTAACAGCACGACTTTCCATAAGACATATAGCAGCATCTTTATCCTTCAAAGCATTATTTCATCAATAAGATCATCACTCAGTTCAATATAGACATCATCTAAATCATCACTAGGATTCTCTCTAAACCCAGGTGAAAAAGCAGGAGTAACATGATTTTTATCAGGAGTTTCAGTGTTTGCAATATTTTTAGCTTTAGCAATAGTAGCATCTAAGAAAGGACTGAGAGAACCACTCTCATCAAGCACAGTAGAAGCATCATCAAAAGTACCAGAATTATTTTCAGATTCAGCAGAAGTAGCATTTGGTGGTGTAAGCAGCTTACTCAAAACAGACGGTGAATCAAGAGCAACAGAGGTGTTCAGAGTTGTACCTCTTCTTGTAGTGGATGGTAATATAGGAACTCTTCCATCATGAGACTTACCCATGATGAATGATAGCATTAGATATAAATACTCTCCGGTGAGCTCGCAAATAAAGCTATGCTCCCCGGCAACGGCGCCAGTAAATAGTCTTGATGACCCACAAGTATATTGGACCGCAACAGTCTTCGAGGGAAGTAAAATCCAAATTTATTGATTCGACACAAGGGGAGCCAAAGAATATTTGTGAGCCTTAACAAGTGAGTTGTCAATTCACCTGCACCTGAAAGTACTTTTGTTCGCAGTGGTTTATCAGTAGTAACAGTTTTATAGTAGAATCAGTGGAATGAAAACAGCAGCAGCAGTAGTGTTTGAAGTAAACATGATTAAATACTGTAGGCATAGGGATGGATGAACGGGAGTTGCATGGATAAGAAATTTCTAATAATGATCATGTCAGGGGCATTGCAGATAAATAAGATAAAGCATCCAAGCACTAAGTAACTATAGGCATGTGATCCATAAATAGTCGTACGTGCTCGCAATGAGAACTTGCACAACATCTTTTGTCCTACCAGCCCGTTTTCAGCGGGACCTCAAGGGAACTATTGGTAATTAAGGTGTTACTTTTAATAGAACACCGGAGCAAAGAATTAACACTCCGTCAACACATGTGATCCTCACATCGCAGCCATCCCCTCCGGTTGTCCCAATTTCTGTCACTTCAAGGTCTCGGGTTCCGGACAATGATATGTGTAAACAACTTGCAGGTATGATCAAGAAACAACAATTATCATCATGATTCAATAACATGTTCAGACCTGAGATCATGGCACTCGGGCCCAAAGTGGCAAGCATTAAGCATAACAAGTTGCAACAATGTCAATAGCACTAATAGAGGACACTAGGCACTATGCCCTAAAAATCACGGCATTATTACATGAACGATCTCATCCAATCCCCACCATCCCCTTCAGCCTACAGCGGGGAGTTACTCACAAATGGATGGGGGAAACATGGATGCTCGATGGAGAGGCGTTGGTGATGACGATGGCAATGATCTCCTCCACTTCCCCGTCCCGGCAGGGCAGATGCCATAGGATGGCTAAAGATGTGGGGACGATGGACGCTGGAGGTGTCCGGGGAGGGATCACGCGACGAGTAGCCGCGTGAGGTGAGATCCACACAACACAAACAACACGATGTACCCAGGTTCAGGGCCCTCGTGAGGAGGTAAAACCCCTACTCCTGCCTTTCTCTATGTATTACGATGCCTCTCCGAGTAGGTACAATACAAATGATATCGCTACCGAGTAGCCCCTTGCCCCTCTCCGAGTAGAGCTAGGTCAAGGACTTAGGGTTTCTAGGGTTCGCTATGAGCCTGGAATGAGATCCACACTCTCGCAGGAGGCGGCGGGGCACCTTATATACATGGTGCCCTAGCCGGATACGTCCAAATCCTAGACAAGTGTCGACATAGTGTGCACACTGTCCTTTCTCCGAGTACCCGCTGACAGCTTTGGTCGTTGGTCTTGGCTGCTTCTGTAGAGTCGTTGGGCAAAACTAGGGGACAGACTGGTATCACTGTACCTAGTCACAGAGTAGGCCCCCCTTATCCTGCCACCGACTGCTTCCATGCTGTCACTGTCAGGCAGGCCGTCCCCACGTGAACAGTAGTTTCGAATGCTGCCAAGTACGGACCCAGGATACGCGGGATCCTGTGTCGGAACGGCTCCTTTGACTTCCTGCCCGAGTAGTTTCCCGCCAAAGGTTCCCGCCAATTGTTCTCGGGCCAAACCTTTTACTCGACGGGGTAGAAACTGATTGATATCTCCTTCTGGCCATCTTGAGGTGAGACCGAGTAGCAGTCGACCGGGTAGCGGGTACCCGGTAGTCGGCTACTCGACCAAACCTCTCTTCCGTAAGCGGCCTTTACCACATGTCTTTACCCTACTCGGGATAACCCCCGACAGCAGTCCCCGAAGCTGGTTGAGTCTTGCGAACTTGTTCACTAGGCTCTGCCAGCTTAAAACCAGCCTTCGCATCTCAGCCATCGAACCTCAAGATGCCGAGTAGGTCCCGAGTAGCTATCCGGAAAGTATCTTGAGTCTCTTTCCGAGTAGCACTTGCTTTCTACTCTGTAACCGAGTAAAAAGACTTAGCGAAATTTCGCAAGCTGAGCCTCTGCAGCGCAGAGCAACATCCAGCCCCTCACGCAGGCACTGCCCACGTGTCAAGCATCCACGACCTCGTCGTTTGGTTGCCCAGGACACGACGCCACGTGTCCAGTTTTCACGCCGTGGGCCCACCGGCGTCATGTCCCATCACGCGCAATTACTGGCCACGATCTGAAGGTGGGATCCAATGCGGCCGTTACGCGCGCAACCACGCTTGTGTGCGTTTCTAGCCGGCCACAGGACCCACCACACGCCGCAGTCGATCCCACTACCGCGGTGGTAACGGTAACACCGCGAGGGAGATATAAATACCCCCCGCGGTAACTTCCTTTCTTCTTCCCTGCTCTTTTCCCCTTCTGCCTCCTGTTCTTCTTCTCCACCGAGCCCTCCGCCGCCGCGCAAGCTTCCGCGCCGCCGCGGACTCTCTCACCGAGCAACTCCACTCGAAAAGCATCCACTCCTCCCACTCGCAACGATGGCCAAGGCTAGCTGGTCGGGTTCCTCCGTCACCAAGGCCAACCTCGCCTGGCTCGTGACCAGCAGAAGGGTTCCCCCCGGCGTGGAGTGCCGGGCACCGACGACGAGGTTGTGCCAACTCCACGAGACGGCGAGCGGGTGGTCTTCATGTCGCACTTCGAGCGCGGCTTTGGACTGCCCGCCTCAGACTTTCTGCGCAAGTTCCTCGACCATTTCGGGCTGCAGATGCATCATCTGCCGCCCAACGCGGTCGTCTTCCTCGCCTACCACGTCGTCGCTGCGAGGCTTTCCTCGGCATCAGGCCCACGACTGATACGTGGCTCAGGTACTTTAATCTCCGCCAACAGTCTGTCGGGAAGAAAGAAGGTGCAGGTATCGGCCGCGCCACCGACACGGGCTGTGCCATGATGGTGCAGCGGACGGGTACGAACCATCCCCGCATCCAGGGGCTGGACTCCTGCCGAATGTGGCAGCAGACCTTCTTCTACGTCAAGAACGTGCCCGCCACGGAAGGAGGTGTGGTTGATGATCGAATCAACCTGCCCGCTTGGAGGAACCGTGCTCCACTCGGGTCAAACTGGAAGGAGAAGCCCAACATCGACGAAATCGCCGTCGAGATAGAAGATAGACTCGGCGAGTTGAAGAAGCTGGGCCTCAAGAACGACGACCCGGTGATATGCTGGATCAAGCGCGAGTACTCCCTCTGCAGGAGCGCTGCCATCTCATGTGTTACATGGGAGGCCCGCGCGACTGCACCAGAACCACCACCATCGACATCGACGACGCGGATGTTGCCTATCATGCAGGAACATGCTGAAGACAAGCCTTACCGAGAAGTGGCGGTATGGCTTCGCCCCGTACAGCCGCAAGCAACCGATTGCCCGGGTACGTTCTTCCTTCTCTGTTTTCTGCCTCTGCCACCCGAGTAGAGAACTTCCCTTTCCGCCCCGACTAGCAACCACCTGGTGCACCGAGTAGAGCTCTTAGTCGACTCGCGCTTAGGCTTAGTATGCTTTATGTTTGCACGCCTATCCGGGTAGAACACTTGGAGAACTGCCTAGGCTTAGTGTGCTTTGTGTCTGCATGCCTGTCCGAGTAGAATACTTAGAAAACCGCATAGGCTTAGTGTGCTTTGTGTTTGCATGCCTATCCGAGTAGAGTTCCATCCTGCTACTCGGTTTACTTATGATCCTTCTCTGTCTTTCAGACTCTTACTCGACAGCTGATTGAGAGTCGGGAAGTTTTCGAGGACAACTGGTTCGCGATCGCGAGGAGGATGACATGCTGCCCTCTGACGACGCGGAACAGAGCAGTTCCGCTCCTGACAAGCGTGATGCTCTCCGCACTTGGTCGGATGAAGGCTCTCACGGTATGGTTATTTTCATTTTGTTTGCTTCTGAGAAACACCAGCCCCTTGCACTGCTGTTCCTGATTCTTCCTTCTGCTCCTTTGAACTTCTCAGATGAGGCCGCTGCGGAGAGGGACGACGAGGATGAGGGCGAGAACGAGGGCGATGCGCCCCTCGTCGTCCAACCTTGTCTACTGCCCCTCCCGAAACCCGCAAGCGGACTGGGAGCGAAGCGCAGGTACCTCCAGCCAAGAAGAGGAAGCCCGCCGAGAAGGAGGAGGCTGCCGAGAAGAAGAGGAAGGTTACTGTCAAGAGACCCCGACGACAGCTTAAGTCCACCAATGCGTGAGTTCTCTTCTCGTTTCCCCTCCTTCTCGCGTAGTACTGATTTCTCCCAAATCCTCTTCCAATCTCTGATCTCTTTCTTCTCTGCAGTCCTGCCATGGATGCGAACGCAGCCCTCGCGTCCGACCACGCCCAGAAGAAACCAGTACCTCTGGTCAACCTGGACGATGATGAGAGGATCGCGACGCCAATGCTGCCGCTGCCAATCCAGCACAAGGAGCAGCGTCAGAACCAGTAGCGCAAGACACCGCCGTCCACGAGAGACCCCCTTCTCCTCCGGCTAGCAACGCCGAGGAGAACCAAGAACAAGAAATGCCAGATGCCGCCGCCCTTGAGCGGCCAGAAGTAGAGCGGGAGCAGCCCCACTGAGGCTGCACAAGAGAACATCGCGCCGAGCAGCTGACGACAGACGACACCGCCGCGGATGCTACCGTAGCGGATGTCTACCACTGCCAGGCAGCGCACCGAGTGGTGTTCTGCCAGGAGCTGCAGCGGCACCACCAACTGCGCAAGGCCCTACGCCACCGACTGCGCAAGGCCCTACACCACCAACTTCCTGCTCGTCACAGAGCAAGGATACATCCAGCCCTCCTGGCGAGCAGCCAAGCAACAGGCCCTTGATGCTCTGAGGGATTACTGTTCCAAGAAGGGCCTTTCTGAGAAGGAGACTGCCGATAAGGTGGCTGCTGAGGAGGCCAAGGCCAAGGAGGAGGCCGCGAGAAGATCAGAGCTGAGAAAGAAGCTGCTGAGAGAGCCAAGGCCGAGCAGAAGAAGGCCAGGGCTGAACAGAAGAAGGCCGAGAGGCAAACTGCCGAGAAAGCAGTCGCCGAGAAGGCCAAGGCCAAGACTGAGGGAAGAAACCCGAGGATGTCGAGAAGCAGGAAATCGAGAAGGAGCAAACAAAGAAGAGGGCCAGAGACCAAGGCGCATCCGCAGGCGGAGCACTCGTGATCCGCGACTCCGGCCCGATTCCTGCTGCGCTCTACGGGCGCTCGCGCTGCTGGCCAGCCTTGCTACCCGGAGTATATGATTGAGGTTAGCCACCAACATAGCATCGGCTTCCCTCCCAAGATAAAGCTGTAGCTATTCAGAAAGGGAGGAAAGCTGTAGCCAGGAATACTCCTCCCTTCGATCCAGCCCAGAACAACCCGTCAATATTGCTTCTCGGGGAGCCCAAGACAAGCCAATAACCTCCAAGGGTCTTGAGCAGGTACTGGACACTGTCGGCTACATCAGCGCCAAGTGGGACAGCGGGTTCTCGGAGAGGAGAAGTGGCACGGCTTGACCCTTGGCTCCGTCGACCACTACGCGTGGAGTGGAACAAGATCGACCTGGGACACCAGCCATGTCCGTCTCCACCGATACCGCCACCCTCGCAGCCAAGATGTTCTTGCACCGCAAGAACGCCGAAGATATCGAACAGAGCTACGCAGTAAGTCTTTTTGCCTTTTCCGAGTTGAATTCTTCTCTTCTACTCGCCTTTCTTCTTTCTTACCATCACCCCAGTCCCGAGATTTGGGTCGAGTAGGCGGATACTCTCCGAGTAGCCTCCTACTCGGGCCGAATCTTCTCTGCTTTGCCTAACTCATTTTCTTCTCGGTTTTCAGGATAGCGTACTTAAGCGGACCAACTTATACCGCATCCTTCTCTGGAACCACTCCATCGCTAAGAGGCGAATTGCTGCGCTGGAGAAGGAGAAGTTTAGCTGCTGAGGCCGCGAGCAAAAATGCAAACGACAGCACCCAACAGCTGGCCGAAGTGCAAGGTACACGCTTAGCCACGCGGTTTCTGTTTTATGTTTACGCCCGCTTCTGCTTTCTCACGCGCTAACCTTTTCTTCTTTGCAGACAAACTGAAGGCCTTGGCCGATGAGCATGAGAAATGCCGCGCTTTCGTGGCGAACGCCGAGGCCACCATAAAGAAACTTGAAGGTGAGTTTGCTGTTTACTCGGTATGCCTTGAACTCGGTTCTTCTCTGCCCGCTTACTGACCTCATCTTATCTTTGCAGAAGATTATAAGTCGTTTGCTGAGGCGCACCAAGATTGCGTCCAGCCAGCCGAGGTGGAGAAACAGCTATCCGATCAGGACATTTCTCTGGTGACGGACCACACCACCGAGATGGAGAAAACTGCAGCTCCAGCTTCAGAATGCACTCCAAGATGCGTGAAGAGCCGAGAGGGACACGGCCATCGCCGAGAAAGCCAAGGCCGAGACCACTTCAAGGCCAAGGAGAGGGCCCTCGAGGCTGAGTGCGAGACTCTGAAGAAGACCAATGCTGATCTTTTCGCTCAGATGGACACCCTGCGCCAGGTCCAATCAAAGTACAATTAGCAACGAGGAATCTTGGAGAACCAAGCTGCACCAGCTGCGCCGCCAACTGATCGGTAAGTTTCTTTTCCATTGCATCTTTTCTTCTCGGTCTTATTCCTTCTCGGCTTCCTTTTTTCTTTCTCGGTTTTTGATCTTGCCACTTGCTATTTCAGATATCTGGCCTCGTCTTGAGTCTACCTCTGCGCCCTCGATAGCCAAGGCCCGAGCAGTTCGCCTTTCGCTGGGTGAGCCGATTGACACCAGGGCTGATATCGAGGACAGCTTGCAGGTGCTCAAGGGTTACTTTGAACAGCTGGCCGGTTGCGGGACTGATTTGATGCATGCGGGCTTTGAGCTCCACCGGCTGTTCTGGCCTCATGATGCTGAGCCAAGGAGCATGCGGGAGCTCGCCCTCAAGCTGGAGAACGTGAAGGCCGAGTGAAAAAATGGCGAGCCTCCGGAGCCCGTGCTGGTGCGGACGTGATGCTACTCTGCATTGCGTCCTGGTATGAAAACCTGGACATGCAGCTCATCCGCGGGAAGCGCAATAACTCCAAGTGGGAGACTGATGCCGATAGCGTGGCCTTGCGCAAGCAGATTGCATATGATGTCGCAGAGTGCGCCGAGACGGAGGTCTACATCGATGGCGTCCCCGAACCCGACACCGAGTACGAGGACGACGAAGATGACGACGAGGAAGAACTTGGGGACTACTTCGAATCTCCCAAGGGCAAGGCCGGGAAGGGCAAGGCCACCGTCGTCGCGAGTAGCGATGAAGACGAGGGGGCGCACATCGACAGCGAGCCACTCGACTTCGGCACCTCCTCAGGTGCTGCTCTCGACGACACGGTGCCTCCTCCTGGCCACGCTTCAGGCTCCTCCTCGGCTCCGGGACCCGTCTCGGTGGCCACGGCACTTCCGAGCAGGCGGCCACCCAGGAGAGCGCCGGGATGGAGGAATCCGCCGCCGTGCAGACGGAGGCTGATGCTACCCACGCCAGCACGAAGGAAACAGCCGCCACGACTGCCACCGAAGAAAACTGCTGCCAGGACCGCCGCCGAGGAAACAGCCGCCAAGGCCAGCGCCGAGAACGTCTCCTCTTCACTTGAAGCAACCTGCAATCTTTTCTTTCACTTGAACATTTTATCAGATCCCGGAATGCCGGGAGCAGATGTAACAGACTACCTTTATCTTGCTTGCTACTCAGTTTTTATGCCCACTCGGTTTACGTTGACCTTAATCAATTTGAACGACACTGGCTTAATGTCGAGTTGTTTCCATGCGAGTCCCCGAGTAGCATTTCTTATTCACCCTGTCTTTTTCATCTCTGCTCTACCTGCGACTTGTCGCTTGTTTGGTATTCGAGTCACAAGAATCAAGGAACAAGGCTGCAAATACTTAGCCGCTAGAAACAATCATGATAACGCAGCCCACCACTTAGCCGAGAAGGCGAAAACGGGGAACAAAAAGTAACCGACACCTACTCGGTTCCTGCACTCCTTCTTCCTTAGTGATTTTCGTGTGCTCATTGACCTTTTGCTTGTTCTCTTGCTTGCCATGAAGCGGGTTTCGGACAGCAGCAAAGTCGAAGAGTTGGCATATAGGTTTAAACAGTACTCAATTCACTTTTGAGTTCTGAAGTGAAGCAACCGAATAGACAAAGGAACAAGCTAAGTAAGAAAAACACTTAGAGCAATTTTGGACGAGGGCAGTCCCGAGAACAATTTTAGATTGCAGAGTAGAATTTCAACTCGGATGAAAGGGTACATACACATCTTTGCTCACGAATGAAAACGACGAAGTAGAGCTACATTCCAGGGACGCTTAGTTTCCTCTCCAGCTTTATCTGCCCTTCGCCTGCGATGGGCGCACATCTACAAGATAGTACGCGTCATTGTGCAGCGCTTTGCTGACAATGAAAGGCCCTTCCCAAGGAGGAGACAACTTGTGCATCCCGGCTGTGCGCTGCACCAGCCTAAGGACCATGTCTCCTTCTCGGAAACCCTTGGGTTCACCTTTCGGCTATGATAGCGCCGCAGGTTTTGCTGGTAGATAGCCGAACGTGACAGAGTCAGCTCTCTTGCTTCTTCAAGCAGGTCACGTCGTCTTCTCGAGCTTCTCTCGCCTCCACCTCAGTGTAGAGGGCTACTCGGGGGGAGTCATGCTCTAAGTCTATTGGCAACACGGCCTCAGCCCCGTATACCAAGAAGAATGGCGTGTAGCCGGTTGACCGGTTAGGGGTAGTCCTTAGACTCCACAACACCGCTGGCAACTCTTCTAGCCAACACCCAGGTGTTTTCAGCAGTGGCTCAATAAGCCTTGGCTTGATGCCTGCCAGTACCATCCCATTTGCTCTCAACTTGCCCATTGGAGGCAGGGTGCGCGACTGACGCAACGTCTAGTCGGATATGCTTATCTCTGCAGAATCGCACCATTGCCCCCTCTGCAAAGTTGGTGCCGTTGTCGGTGATGATACTGTGCGGGTAGCCATATCTCATGATCACATCCTTCACGAACTTCACATCTGTGACCCCATCGCACTTCCGAATAGGTTTCACCTCGATCCACTTGGTGAACTTGTCCACCATGACCAAAATATGTGTCATGTTGCCCTTAGCCGGCTTGAAAGGACCAACCATATCCAAGCACCAGACAGCAAAGGGCCATGTGATAGGAATTGTTTTCAACTCGGAAGCTGGCATGTGAATCTTACTTGCGAACATCTGGCAGCCGGCGCACTTCCTCACAATATCCTCAGCTTGCTGCGATGCAGTGAGCCAGTAGAAGCCATGCCGAAAAGCTTTCTTGACTAAAGCCCGAGAAGAGGCGTGATGCCCACATTCCCCTTGATGTATCTCCACCAAGATTTCTTCTCCTTCCTCTGGGCTCACACAGCGTTGTAGCACACAGTGGCACTTCTCTTGTGCAGCACATCTCGGACTATGGTGTAGCCCTTGGACCTTCTCTGAATCTGCCTCGCAGTCACCTCATCTTCAGGTAAAGTACCGTCCCTTAGAAAGGATAATATGGGCATTGCCCAACTCGGTGTCTCCCGCACGGGAAACACTGGTTCATCCATTTCCATTGGGACAGGCTCTGGTGGTTGCACAGGAGGAGTAGGAGCGCTTCTCTGCAGCCCAGACCGATTGGCGAGAACTTCTTCAATGAATGCGACAGCTTCTGGGTTGAGGGGCAGTCCCGAGTAGGGAGCGGCAGTCCCCGAGTAAGGAATGGCAGTCCCGAGTGTAGGACGGCAGTCCCCGAGTAAGGAACGGCAGTCCCCGAGTAGGGAACGGCAGTCCCCGAGTATAGGACGGCAGTCCCCGGGTTTCCTGCAGCACTCTCCCAGTCAATCTCCATTGGGTCAGATTCCTCACTTGGCAGAGAAGGGACAAAGATGGATTCCGAGTTGGGGGAAGGCTTGATGGATGGCTTCCTTAAATGCTCCAAGGCAATCCCTGCTGGGATGGACTGCCGAGAAGATCCCAACTTGGACAGCTCATCTGCTGCTTCGTTCTCTGCTCGTGAATGTGCTGGAACTCACAGCCTTCGAAAAACCCAGTCATTGACTGCACCAGGAAGCGATACGACGCCATGTTGGCATCCAAAGCGTCCCAGGTACCTGAGACTTGTTGCACCACCAGATCTGAGTCGCCATAGCAGATAATGCGCTGCACACCAACCTCCTTTGCTACTCGCAAACCATGCACTACTGCCTCGTACTCGGCTACATTGTTAGATGCCTTGAAGTGAATCTGCAACACATACTTGAGTTGATCCCGCTTTGGTGACGTAAGCACAACGCCAGCACCGAGGCCTTCTTTCACCTTTGAGCCATCAAAATGCATCTTCCAATAGTTGGAAACTGGAGCGGGAGGTTCATATTGCATCTCGGCCCAGTCCACAAGAAATTCCGCCAGTACCTGAGACTTGATTGCTTCTCTTCTCGTATACGCGGGAGCGTACGCGGCTAGCTCAATCGCCCACTTGGCTACTCTGCCACTCGCCTCCTTGTTACCCATGATGTCCGAGATGGGAGCCGAGCTCACAACAGTGATGGGATGCTCCTGTAAGTAATGTTTAGCTTCCTGGCGCCCAGATACACACCATATGTCATTCTGGTAGTGAGGATAGTTTTGCTTGGAACTGGACAGCACTTCACTGAGATAATAGACTGGGGCTGCACACTCTTGCCTTCTTCTTCCCGCTCCACCACTATCACCACGCTGACTACTCGGTTAGTCGCGGCAATGTACAGCAGCATAGGCTCCTTGGGTAGCGGACTAGCCAAGACGGGAGCGCTAGCCAGCATTGCCTTCAGCTCATTGAATGCCACATCCGCCTGTGGAGTCCAGACAAACTTGTCGCTTTTCTTCATCAGCTGGTACAGAGGCAAAGCCTTCTCGCCCATCCGGCCAAGAAAGCGGCTCAGAGAAGCCAGACAACCCGTGAATTTCTGCACATCCTTCAATGATCTCGGCAAAGACATGCTCTCGATAGCTTTTATTTTAGACGGATTGGCTTCGATGCCCCGACTAGAAACCAGAAAACCGAGTAGCTTTCCAGCTGGTACACCAAAGGTACACTTACTCGGATTCAGTTTCATTTTGTACCTGCGTAGGTTAGCAAAGGTTTCCTCCAGGTCGGCAAGCAGAGTATGTGTTTTATTCGTTTTGATGACAATGTCATCTACGTACACCTGCACATTCTTGCCGAGCTGGTCATGCAAGCATTTCTGCATGCATCTCTGATAGGTTGCACCCGCATTCCTCAGGCCAAAACACATGACACGATAGCAATAAGCCGTACGGGGTAATGAAAGCAGTCTTTATTTGATCAGCAGGATTGAGTGCAATCTGGTGGAAACCAGAGTAGGCATCTATGAAAGACAACAGTTCACAGCCGGCAGTGGAATCGATCACCTGATCGATGCGAGGTAGCGGGAAGGGATCCTTGGGGCATGCTTTGTTCAAGTCGGTGTAGTCGACGCACATGCGCCATGCGGTGGCAGCCTTGGGATCTTCCTTTTTCTTCTCGACCATGACCGGGATTGGCCAACCAGTCCGGGTGCAGCACCTCCATGATGAAGTTACTGATCAGCAGTTTGGTGATTTGATCACCGATGGCCTTTCTTCTCTCATCCCCGAAACGGCGTAAAGCCTGCTTCACGGGCTTGGGTCAGGACGCACATGCAAAGAGTGCTCAACCAACTCCCTCGGGACTCCTGGTAGATCTTCATTGGTCCAGGCGAAACGTCCCGATTCTCACGGAGGAAGTGGATGAGCGCGCTTTCCTATTTCTCCGCCAACCCGGCACCAATGATGGCCACGCGCTCCGGGAACTCGGGGTCCACCTGGACTGTCTTGGTCTCCTTGGCAGCTTGGAAGGCAGTACCATGCTGAGTACTCGGCACACCTTGCGTGCTGTGTGCGGACTGAGCCATGGCCACCACCTCGTACATCTTCTTCTTCTCGGCAGCAATCACCATCGATTCCGCCAGCTGAGAGCTAGCAGAGGCCTCCATGGACCTCTTGTAATCTCCGAGATGGTGATGATGCCATTGGGCCCGGGGATCTTCATCTTCAGATACGCCACATGAGTAGAGGCCATGAACTTGCTCAGAGCAGGCCTGCCGAGTAGAGCATGATATGGGCTCTGATGATCCACCACTTCAAACTGCAGACGCTCAGTGCGGCAGTTCTCCCGAGTACCGAATAGCACATCAATCCACACTCGGCCAATCGGGTTGCATGAGATCCCGGGCACAATGCCATGGAAGGTGGTCTTGCTGGGCAGCATCATGTTCTCGGCCAGGCCAAGCTTCTCGAGCGTGTCCTTGTACACGATGTTGATGCTGCTGCCGTTGTCGATCAGCACCTTGCTGAATCTCACATTCTTCTCGGGGCCCAGGAAAGTGGGATCCAGCACCAAAGCATAGGTACCCGGATTGGGCATCACCTTGGGGTGATCTGCCCGAGTCCACCTGATCTCCTGGTCACACCAATACATGTAGTGAGGCACAGCCGGAATCACTGCATTGACCTCCATGGCCCGCCTGTGCTGTGACTGCTTGTCGACTGCCTCAGAAGTGAAGATCATATAGCTCTCATGGTGCTCTTGGTACTGGTTGGAGCCATTGCCCCCATTGTTGCCA
This sequence comes from Alopecurus myosuroides, assembly GCA_028641055.1. Classification (NCBI taxonomy): domain Eukaryota; kingdom Viridiplantae; phylum Streptophyta; class Magnoliopsida; order Poales; family Poaceae; genus Alopecurus; species Alopecurus myosuroides. The sequence continues at coordinate 597,598,714 of CM054057.1, read as the reverse complement.
TTGTTGCCATTGTTGTTGCCTGGTAGTTGTTGTTGCCTTGTTGTTGTTGTTGCGGTTGTAGTTGTTGTTGTTGTTGCGGTACCTCTCGTTGTTGAAGTTCTGGTTGGCCTAAAGCCACCTGGTTGACATTCTCCCTTCTCGGGTACACTGGCGGCCGAGCTGCAGGAGCGCGAGTAGGCTGAACAGTGGCATTGCGGCTGGCAAAGGAGGTGGAGGAGGCAAGCCATCACTCTTGATCACATCCCACCACTCGCACTGCCGAGTAGTATGGTTCGCAGGCCTTGAGGGGTGGTGAGTGTGAAAGCTGCATGGCCCATCCTTCATGTCATCGAAGACAAACTTCTTCGGCTGCTCGGAGTTCCGCTACTCGGCTGCGCTGCGGAACGGTTTTTGTTGCCTGGCCCTGGTTCTGGTTCTGCCGTAGGCTCCAGCAGGTTTCTGCCTTTGGCCACCACCGCCTCCGACATTCACTGCATTCACCTCTTCGGGATCATACCGAGTATCTACTCGGCGCTTGTTGCGGAACTCGTTGCGCTTGCTGCTGTTGAAGTTTCTTCTCGGCTCAGAGGAATCCATCAGTGGCTGAGTAGGATCACCGAGTGCGTACTGATCCGCAATCTTGATGGTCTCGGCCAAGGTGTTTGGCATCTCCCTTTGCAATCTCTGCCAAAGCATGCTGCCATGTCGGCAACCCTGTGCAAACCAAGTGATGGCTTGCGCCTCATTCACACCCTCACAGGTGTTCCTCAAGGTGCTCCACCGAGTAAGGTACTACGCGGTCTGTCTCGTCTTCTCGCTGCCGGCAAGCCGACAACTGCTGTGGCCTATTCGGCCTCTTGTAGGTGCTGGTGAAGTTGCTGATGAAGGCATCCGAGAAGTCCAGCCAGCAGTTAATGCTGTTCTTGGGCAAGTTGTTGAGCCAAGTGCGAGCTGGACCTTCTAGCATCTGCGGCACATAGCGTACCGCCATTCCTGTTGCCATTCGCGATATGGACCGCGGTGACGTAGTCATTGAGCCAATCTTCAGGCTTAGTGCTACCATTGTAGCTCTTGGTGCCCCTTGCGAGCTGGAAGCCCTTCACGGAAGGCTCGTTCATGATGCGCGGGCCAAAGCACTCGGGGCCAGGGGGACCCGTGCTCTCAAGCCGCGCCGACAAGCTGATACGGTCCAGCTGGTGCCTTGCATCTCCAGGCGCCAACACACGCTCACCAACACGGTCATGAATATCATAACCAGCCATCTCCATAGCCGAGTAGCCATCGTCATACCTATCCACCTGCATAGCCGCAGGCTGCTCCACCGGGTTGGCGACTGGTGCCGCCGGGCGCGGCTGCTGCCTCTGCCGAGTAGGCGGAGCTGCGGGTTGCCGAGAAGTACCCGGCGTGCGGCTTCTCGGACGGCTTTGAGCTTGATGGGCTTGAGAGCCTGCTCTTGCAGTGTTGTGTTCCTGCCGGGCTGCTGCGGCAGCAACCTGTTTCGCGGCAGGCCGGGTCATACTGCATTTGCCTGTCTCTACCCGTACGCCCGCTGCGGCTCTTCTCGCGGCTGGGATGCGGAGATGAGGCTTGATCGTTAGATCTAGCCGCGTGCGAGTGAACCACCTGCGAAGCTCCAGCTCCCGGGTTGGCCTTCCGGAACTCCTCGTTCTGCCTGGCGGCCTCCAGCACCAGCTCTCCGAGCCTCTCCTGCTGCCTGCGACGCGCTTCTCCCTCTAGGCGCGGCAACTCGGCAGCCACAGCTTGCGCAGCTCGCAGCGTCTTGGCGGGCGTGCTATACCTTGGCCTTGTGAAGGTGTTCGCGGTGGCGGACTGCGCGGGCTCCTCCGCAACAGTCGCCATCTCGGCGCCCAGGTTGCGCCGGGTAGCGCCTACCCTGCTAGGCCTCCTGGCGACCGGCGTGAAGCCGTGAGCCTTGTTGTACTCGAGCTGATCCAGGCTCAGCTCCAACCTGATCTTCTCCAACTCCGCCTGCTCGGTGAGCAGCTCCTGGCGTTGCCGCTCGAGCTGCTCCCTCACGCAAGGAGCTCAACATCGGTGGGAGTGGGCATGCCGGTTCGCGCTGCAGACGCGGGAATGACCGTAGACGTGGAAGGCGGCAGGTTGCTCTCCTTCTCGTAAGGCCGGTGAGTCCTGCCACCAGCAGGCGGGTCGTCAACCTCCTCGACAACGGCCGCAGTGCCAGTAGCAGCTGCGCCAGTTTGCCGCCAAGCTCGTCACCATCACCTCCGCGCAGCATGCAGAGCTGCATGCGGGCCTTCCGCGAACAGCGACAACCGCGGGAGGATCCTCCGCGTCGTGCACCAGCTCGGGGTAGGTGTCGTTGGCGACGGTGGCGACGTAGACGAGGTGAGAGCCGAAGGAGATCACGGAGCCGCCCTCCGGCATGGCCTTGCCGCCGAAACAGCCGGCGTTGTCGGTGACGAAGTCGAAGGAGCCGAATCTGTGGACAAGGCCACAAACTACGCGCTCCGCTGATGAAGATCCCGTCCGAACAGAAGCTCCAGCCAGCGCCGCTGGTAGCCCCACGGTGGGCGCCAACTGTCGTGGTGGAGTCACGGCAGATGCCATAGGATGGCTAAAGATGTGGGGACGATGGACGCTGGAGGTGTCCGGGGAGGGATCACGCGACGAGTAGCCGCGTGAGGTGAGATCCACACAACACAAACAACACGATGTACCCAGGTTCAGGGCCCTCGTGAGGAGGTAAAACCCCTACTCCTGCCTTTCTCTATGTATTACGATGCCTCTCCGAGTAGGTACAATACAAATGATATCGCTACCGAGTAGCCCCTTGCCCCTCTCCGAGTAGAGCTAGGTCAAGGACTTAGGGTTTCTAGGGTTCGCTATGAGCCTGGAATGAGATCCACACTCTCGCAGGAGGCGGCGGGGCACCTTATATACATGGTGCCCTAGCCGGATACGTCCAAATCCTAGACAAGTGTCGACATAGTGTGCACACTGTCCTTTCTCCGAGTACCCGCTGACAGCTTTGGTCGTTGGTCTTGGCTGCTTCTGTAGAGTCGTTGGGCAAAACTAGGGGACAGACTGGTATCACTGTACCTAGTCACAGAGTAGGCCCCCCTTATCCTGCCACCGACTGCTTCCATGCTGTCACTGTCAGGCAGGCCGTCCCCACGTGAACAGTAGTTCGAATGCTGCCAAGTACGGACCCAGGATACGCGGGATCCTGTGTCGGAACGGCTCCTTTGACTTCCTGCCCGAGTAGTTTCCCGCCAAAGGTTCCCGCCAATTGTTCTCGGGCCAAACCTTTTACTCGACGGGGTAGAAACTGATTGATATCTCCTTCTGGCCATCTTGAGGTGAGACCGAGTAGCAGTCGACCGGGTAGCGGGTACCCGGTAGTCGGCTACTCGACCAAACCTCTCTTCCGTAAGCGGCCTTTACCACCTGTCTTTACCCTACTCGGGGATAACCCCCCGACAATCAGTGGAATGAAAACAGCAGCAGCAGTAGTGTTTGAAGTAAACATGATTAAATACTGTAGGCATAGGGATGGATGAACGAGAGTTGCATGGATAAGAAATTTCTAATAATGATCATGTCAGGGGCATTGCAGATAAATAAGATAAAGCATCCAAGCACTAAGTAACTATAGGCATGTGATCCATAAATAGTCGTACGTGCTCGCAATGAGAACTTGCACAACATCTTTTGTCCTACCAGCCCGTTTTCAGCGGGGCCTCAAGGGAACTATTGGTAATTAAGGTGTTACTTTTAATAGAACACCGGAGCAAAGAATTAACACTCCGTCAACACATGTGATCCTCACATCGCAGCCATCCCCTCCGGTTGTCCCAATTTCTGTCACTTCAAGGTCTCGGGTTCCGGACAATGATATGTGTAAACAACTTGCAGGTATGATCAAGAAACAACAATTATCATCATGATTCAATAACATGTTCAGACCTGAGATCATGGCACTCGGGCCCAAAGTGGCAAGCATTAAGCATAACAAGTTGCAACAATGTCAATAGCACTAATAGAGGACACTAGGCACTATGCCCTAAAAATCACGGCATTATTACATGAACGATCTCATCCAATCCCCACCATCCCCTTCAGCCTACAGCGGGGAGTTACTCACAAATGGATGGGGGAAACATGGATGCTCGATGGAGAGGCGTTGGTGATGACGATGGCAATGATCTCCTCCACTTCCCCGTCCCGGCAGGGCGCCAGAACAGGAACTTCTGATCCCGAATCGAGGTTTGGGACGGCGGCGGCGCTCTGTTGTGTTTCTGTGGAATATGACGAACCCCCTCGGGGTTTAGGGTTGGAGGCTACTTGTAGTCGAAAGGGGAGTCTGAGGGGGGTCCTCGGGGCCCACACCCTATGCTGGCGCGGCCAGGGGAACCCGCGCCATGGGGGTGTAGCCACCCTGTGGCCCCTCTCCTAGCCCCCTTCTAGCTTCCGGGGTCTTCCAGGGTGAAAACATCAATGGTCTCTTTCCTGGGCATTTTCCCAAAAGTGGATTTTTCTGCATAAAAACAAGACACCAAGGTAATTCTGCTGAAAACAACGTTAGTCCGTGTTAGTTGTATCCAAAACACACAAGTTTAGAGGAAAACAATAAGAAAAGTGTTCGGAAAAGGAGATACGTTTTCGACGTATCAGCTCATACCATGTTTATGAACACAAACCAGTCACGAATATCCTCCATGACCACTTAGTTTTTGAACTATGATACTACTTATGCTTTAATTAATGATACTTATGTCGCTATGCATGATTATGGCTCTTATGCTCTCTTGATTTTTCGCTCCCAGTCTTTTGCTAGCCTCCACCTGTACTGAGTATGAGCTCTATTCGTGCATCGAACTCCCTTAAACCAAATTTTTTCCCATCGTGTCCACCATACCTACCTACATGGGGTATTTAACTACCATTCCAAGTAAATTGCTCATGTGTTACCTTTAAAACCTTCAAAATTACTCCTGCTTTATGTTCCTGCTTTTTCTCATGAGGACGTCAATAGAGAATATTTATCTCACTTGTTGATTGGATTGCACACCCTGGACTAGTGGCTTCATCCGTTTATCCAAATGATAGAAGATCTGGCAGCGGGCTGCCCAGCCCCAAATTAATACACACAAAATATCTTCACTATTTTTGCCTCTGATTTATGAGTCAAAGCATAATTGTGTAAACAAAAGAGAAAGAGGGATGACCTTCTACCCTTATGCACCCTTCACATGGGAGCCGCTCTTGTGAATCCAGCTGTCTTGTGACGTACTGTATTTTCTGTTTACCATTCATTGACTTTAACATACATCTCCCAAAATATAGACACTCCTCCACGGTATGTGATTGTTGGCAGGCACCCGAGGATTCGGTTAGCCATGGTTTGTGAAAGATGGATGGGAGAAATGTCAAACTTTTAATATCAATGTTTAATAAAATAAAAAGCTCTAGCACATGAGTGATCCCTGCTTCCCTCCGCGATGGGCCTTTCTTTTACTTTTATGTTTAGTCCCAATCTTCTAATTTTATGCACAGTTGAGAGAGCATTTTTGCCATTCTTAGTTCTACATGCATTGTCCCATGAAAATCAATAATTACTTCATGATGTGATATCATTTGTTCTTAAATTATTTGCTCTAGTCTTCCTCATGAACTTTGAAGGTGTCCTAGCATTGATGTTATGCCCCACTCTTAAGGACTAGCGAAATATCACTTTGCCATGCTTTCTCTATACCTGAAACAGACGTTTATCTTTCTTTGCTTTGTTTCTCATGATCCTTTATTTGAGATACTCTTCATGATGAAAAAGTTATCGCTTTGCTTTATCATTAAAGTTCTATTTATCATGTTTGTGTTTGAAGTTCTATGATCTCAGCTTGCATATGCCTTTACATTTTTATGATCAAGATTATGTTAGTAGCATGTCACCTCAGAAATTATTGTTCTATCGTTTACCTACTCGAGGATGAGTAGGAACTAAGCTTGGGGATGCTTGATACGTCTCCAACGTATCTATAATTTCTGATGCTCCATGATGATGTTATGCCAATTGCTACATGTTTTATCCCTTCTTTATGTCATTTTTATCGATTTTCCAGACTAACCTATTGACAAGATGCCACAGAGCCAGTTCCCTGTTTTCTGCTGTTTTTAGTTTTAGAAAAGTTGTTCTGGAAATATTCTCGGAATTGGAAAGTTCGAAGCCCGGAAGTCCTGTTTTCCCCGGAAGCATCCAGTAGACCGAAGAGGAGACGAAGAGGGGCATTAGGGGACCCACACCATGGGGTGGCAGGACCCCCCTTGGCCGCGCCAGGGGATGGTGTGGGGCCCCCAGAGCTCCACCGCCTCTGCCCTTTCGCCTATTTAATCCCCCCGGATGGAAAACCCTAAACACCTGATCAAATATCACCGAAAAGTTCCGCAGTCGCCGTCATCGTCAACCCTAGATCAGGGGGTTCTGAAGCTATCTCCGGCACCCTGCCGGAGAGGAGATCATCACTGGAGGCCTCTACATCACCATGCCTGCCTCTGGAGTGATGCGTGAGTAGTTCATCCTTGGACTACGAGTCCATAACAGTAGCTAGATGGTTGTCTTCTCCTCATATGCCTCCATGTTTAGATCTCGTGAGCTGCCTAACATGATGGAGATTGATCTTATGTAATTCTATGTGATGTGTTTGCTGGGATCCGATGAATATTGAACTTATGCCAAGTTGATTATAGTCTTTATTGCATATGTTATTTGTGATCTTGCATGCTTTCCGTTGCTAGTGGTTGCTCTGGCCAAGGAGTTGCTAGTGACTCCAAGAGGGAGTATTTATGCTCGATAGTGGGTTCATGCCTCCTCACCACCTTGCTCGAGTGACAGAAACGTGAAGGGGGAGGATGTGTTGTTGCCAGTAGGGAGAAAACAACGGTGAGAGTGCCCGCGTACATAATCATTGCTTACATTACACACTTTGTTTAATGCAGTTATATGTTGCTTGCAACTTAATACCTAAGGGGGTTCGGATGATAACCTGAGTGTGGATTATTAGTAATAGATGCAGTTGGATTACGGTCTATGTATATTGTTGTAATGCCCGCACTAAATATCATAATAGTCATCATGTCATATATATGTGCACTACGGTGAAACCTATATTTGTCAATTGCCCAGCTGTAATTTGTTCATCCAGCACGCTATCTGTTATGAAGAGACACCACTAGTGAACCTATGAACCCCGGTCCATTTTCCTATACTGTTAAACCAACCACCACAATTTCCCGCTTTCTTTACTTACTGCAAGCCTACATTATTTTCCACACTATACGTCTAATCTTTGTTTTCAGCAAGACCGGTGAGATTGACAACCTCACTGTACCGTTGGGACAAAGTATTTTGCTTGTATTGTGTGCAGGTTCCACGTTGTTGCTGACACCGGTGAGCCGAAGGTCCTCTTTCTCCTACTGGATTGATAACCTTGGTTCTTAACTAAGGGGAATTTCCTACCGTTGTGCTCATCACACCCTCCTCTTGGGGTATCCCAACACACAACATCACTCATCATCAAGTAACATAATGGAGGTGGATGTTGTGCAGCAATATATCTCGGAATGGCTATGGAAATACCATGATAGGTAGGTATGGTGGCTGTTTTGAGGAAGAATATATGTGCTTATGTGTAGGAGAGCAAAGTCCTCCCACAGGATTTGGATGCACTGGTGAAGTATGCACCAACTCTCAATGTGAGAAAGGCAATGCACATTACCGAAGAGGCTAGCAAATATGGATGGTGGAAGTGCCAGGAACCTCAACATAGACTCACGAGTTTAAAGATTACAGCAAGAAAATCATCTTACAAGACACAATGCAAATCACTCCAAGAGGGTCCGTGGCAGTGACAAGTCACTGTTAGCTACCCCGACCATAGTGCATAACAAAAGGCCGATAAAAAATGTATCACTTGTAGCAATCATATACCATTGTTTCTATCAGCTGGTAATTTTAAGTGTGGCATAGCTTCAAGTTTCTTAGACCAACCATTAAAAGTTTCTACTTACTAGTCCTTTCGTATTATCCATTAAGAAAATTAATATCTCAAAATAACAACACTGATCCAAGTGAAGCAGTTTAGTGATCTACAAGACCATGCAAAATTTTCCACTATACCAACTACCACATAAGCATTTCTATTCCCAACAAAGCACATATATGAGACAAAAAAACTCTCTCTAAGTATATAGCAATGAAAATTAGAGAGTACTAACAGCTCTAAAAAAGAGATGATTGAAAACAAAGGCTAAACACAGTACTAGCAAAAAGTGAACACTCACAGAACAATAAGAATGAAAACTAGAGTGTTCTAAGCAATAAAAACAGAGCGTGTCTCTCTCCCACACAAGTATGATAATATCCATCCATAAACTACAGCAAAGAAAACTAAACGAACTGAAAGCAAAAATAAAGATGCTCCAAGTAAAGCACATAAGATGTGACCGAATCAAAATATAGTTTCACTAGAAGTGACCTGATAATTTGTCGATGAAGAAGGGGATGCCTTGGGCATCCCCAAGATTAGACGCTTGAGTCTTCTTGGAATTTGCTGGGATGTACCTCTGGGGCATCCACAAGCTTAGGATTTTCACTCTTCTTGATCACATCATATCATCCTCTTCTCTTGGCCCTTTAAAACTTCCTTCACACCAAACTTCTCACAATCTTCATTAGCAACGTTAGTGCAATCAAAATAATAAATTCACATCATTCAGTTTCAACACAAGCCGAACACTAATAAACACATTAGCTACTGTCACAACTTCTTTTAAAACTCTTTTTCTCAAAAGAACAACAAAATAAAGAGATTTAGAGGCAAATGCAATTATTGGCAGAAATCTGTCATAACAGAATAGCAGGTAAAGATCGATTTTTCTAAAATCTTCTGTTGCTCAAATAAAAAAGTGGTCAACTAAGAAAATTTGCGTATGTAACCTAGGATTATGCGCAAAAACATTCAGGTCATTTTGAATTTTCTGTGATTTTATACGATTTTAACAGTGGACAGCAGAAATCTGTTTCCTGCACAAAAATCAGAAATATAGTCTCAACTTTCCACTAGAGGCTTTACTTGGCTCAACAAAGACACAAAAAAATATACAGGGGGGTTGCCTTAGGAAATAGAAAACACCTAGGTGCAAAGAAAAAAAAAGAAAACGAAGGAAACAGGTTGAAAACAGAGAAATAAAACGGGTTGTCTCCCGGTAGCGCTTTTCTTTAACGCCTTTCAGCTAGGCATAGTGATTTTTAAAAGATGCTCACATAATAATAAGATTTTGAGCACAATAAGAGAGCATCAATAAGCAAATATAAAACACATTTAAGTCTAACCCACTTCATATGAAAAAGAATCTTGTAGAAAAACAAGTCAACGAAGCACAAAGTGACCAGCATAGGAAGACAAAATAAGTGCAACTTCAAAAATTTCAACATAAAGAGGGGAAACTTAATATTGTTGAGATGCATAAAACCATTTTTCCCTCTCTCATAATAACTTTCAGTAGCATCATGAATAAAATTAACAATATAACTATCATAAGAAACATTCTTATTATGATCCACATGCATAAAAGAATTAATACTCTCCACATAAGCATAGTCATTCTCATTAATAGTAGTGGGAGAAAATTCAACAAGATAGCTATCATTACTATTCTCATCACCGTAAACATCAAATATAGGAGGCATATTATAATCATACTTAATTTTTTCCTCAATAGTAGGTTGACTGAAAATATCATATTCATCATTGTAAACAGGTGGAACTAGAATACCACAATCATTATAATCATCATATATTGGAGGCAAGGTATCATCAAAGAAAATTTCCTCCTCAAAACTTGGGGGACTAAAAATATCATATTCATCAAAACTAGCTTCCCCAAGCTTAGAATTTTCCATAGCATTAGCAATAATGGTGTTCAAAGAATTCATACTAATAACATTGCTATTAGCATGCAAATAAAGCTTCATAGGTTGTTTAATTTTCTCTTCAAACACTTCATGTCCTAACTCAATAAAAATATTATAAAGCTCTCTCATATTTTTGTTGTTTTCCATTAATCCTAACTAGTGAAAACAAGAAACAAAAAGAAAAAATTGCAGAATCTAAAGGAAATAACTTCGAGCACTCACACTCGAGGATGTGAGAACCTTTTTTTTTTTGAAGATTGTACCGTAGGGAAAAATCCCTACGGTTAGATTTTCAAAATTATGTGGGGCAAACAGAGTGCCACCAAAGTTACAAATGTGTTACATAAGGTAGTTCAAGGAGGTAAAAAATAAAGGCTACAATACATCACGTGACAAGGTTCCTAACCCAAGCAATGAGGGGTTCCCTAAGAGAGACTTTCACTCTATACTGATGCAACAGGATATCAGATGAAAACCTAATATGCCAACTCAAGTATGAAGCCTCCTTGGATTGGAAGATCAGATCATTCCTAGTCTTCCATATATTCCATGTGGCACAAGCAAAAATCTCCAGAAAACAGGGCCCGCGAAAGTGCAACCTAGCCAAAGTAATCCTATCCATAATGGTCTTGGTGAGATCCCAATGAATGCCTAGCGCAATCCAACAATCCCTGGCAAAGCTACATTCAAAGAACAGATGACTAGTAGATTCATATGTGTTGCTGTCACATAAAACACATGAATACCCCTCAGGTAGATCCAGTGTCTGCGGCTTAAAAGATCTCTGGTGTTCAGACGATCATTGAAAAGGAGCCACAGGAACACCTTCAGTTTAGGGAGGCATCGGGAAGTCCAAATATCCTTGATAAGGTGATGACAATGGATATTGTTAAAGAGGAATTTATAAAATCGTGCAGAGCTGTAATGTCCATTGCCCCAGCAATATTGAACCTGATCATGACTAGAATGGTCCAGATCAATTTGTTCGATAGTCTGTGATAGATCCTGATATTCCTCATATGCTTGTACAGATAATGGCAGAGCAAAATCTTGTAAATTATGTGAATTGCATATCTGTGCCACGGAGGAATCCTCATTAAGTACAAATGAGTATAGTCTAGGCCAACGATCACAAAGTAAAGTATTGCCCTGCCAAAAATCCTTCCAGAAAAGAGTATTGCATCCATTTCCAATATTGAAACGAGCAATACTGCGATATAAAGGTATAATCTTGAGGATATCCCTCCACCAGAATGAACCCTTAACAGCTTGAGCATGTGGTGGAGAGTGATCATATAGATTCCAAACAAGTCTGACCCAAGGTGAATCATAATGATTATAGAACTTGTGTAAGTATTTGATCAGGAGTGCATTATTTTGGAGCTCAAGATTCATGATACCAAGACCCCCATGTTTTTTGGGCTTACATCTCCCAGGCAGCTAAATACTGAGGTGTAGCAGATCCTCCCTCTTTGGCCCATAGACAGTGACGTCGTATACGATCAAATGAGCGAATAATAGTTTTAGGCAGCTTAATGGAGCCTAAAAAATGTGTTGGAAGGGATGATAGGACTGATTGTATCAGTACCAATCGCCCACCATAATCCAGATATCTGGAGCAGGCATTCAATCTTCTCTCCATACGATCAGCAAGAGGGGCAAGATCAGCAATGGTGGGTCTGGTGGTACCAAGGGGGAGGCCCAAATAAGTGAATGGCATAACACCAGTAGAACATCCAAAGACATTGGCCAGTGCCGACAGTTGTTCTTGAGTGATGTTTAGGGGCATGATGCAAGATTTGGAGTAGTTAACCGACAGACCCGTGGCCTTTTCAAATACAGTAAGAAGCTCCTTAAGTATAGATAGTTGTCTGGAACAAGCCTGTGTGATCAGTAAAGTATCATCAGCGTATTGCACAATAGGAAAAGCAGCCTCTAGAATAGGAAGTGGTGCAGTAAGCTCCCCCTCATGCATCAATCTATTGACCATAGACTGAAGAAGATCAGCACCTTCCACAAAAAGAATAGGTGAGAGAGGATCGCCTTGACGAACCCCTCTCTTACAGGCGAATTTCTTGCCAGGGACTCCATTAAGCAAAACCGCAGAAGTACCAGTACTGAATATAGACCGAATCCAACCCATCCATCTGTCATCAAATCCACTGGCCATGAGTATTCTTAAGATGGCATCATGTTCAATAACATCAAATGCTTTACTGAAATCCAGCTTGATAATAACTGCCTCGGTTCCAGATGCCTTGACCTGATGAATGTATTCATATGCCCAAGCAATGCAATCCTGAATGTTGCGATTTTTAAGAAATCCATATTGGTTTTGGTGAACAATAGATAAAATGTGCTCTTGAAGTCGATTAGCTAGAATCTTAGTCAAAATTTTGAAGGAGGAGTTGAGTAAAGAAATGGGACTGTAATCATTAGCTTGACTAGGAGCAGGGATCTTTGGTATCATAGTGAGGAAGGCGTCGTTGATACTCTGTAAATTAACAGTACCATGCCAAAAATCATCAAATAAATTATAGTAATCCTCTTTAATAATATGCCAGCAGCTCTTGATAAACTGCCCGTTGAAACCATTTGGTCCAGGAGCCTTATCAATAGGCAAAGATCGAACCATAGCATCAATATCGTCACGAGCAAAAGGGCGGGAGAGGCATTCCAACCCCTCATGACGTGGGAGGTATCGAGAAAACTCGAAATCGTTATCAATTCCCACCGTAATCCCCATACGCGCTTGAAATGTGCTGCGTAGCAGTGCTGCCTTCTCATGATGATCAAATGTAACGGAACCATCTTCCCGTTCAAGTGATGCAATATTGTTAGCTCGATAACTGACGGTGGCCATAGAATGAAAGAAGGACGTGTTCTCACTGCCATTCTTAGCCCAGTGGGCCGTGCATCTATTTCTCCAATAGTCCGATTTGCAGCGAAGAAGATGGGCCAGTTGGTCTTTGATCACATTGCGGAAATTCCATTCAGAAATAAATAATGGTCTAGCGTCCTCAATGGAATCCATAAGAAGAATAGTATTATTACAATTTGAGATAAAGTGATTGAGTGTCGAGATGCTATGTTGACATTTCCTCAAACCTTTCCTTAATAATTTCAATTTAGATGAAATGCGCTTGGCACTATCACCTGGACAATGAATATTCCAAATATTTTTGACACTGTCATAAAAATCAGGCATCCTAATCCAATAATTTTCGAAGCGAAAGATTTGAGCTTTGGGAATGGAAGTTCCAATGGATAGTACACATGGGATATGGTCAGATGTAGGTCTAGCCAAAGGAGTGACCATCGAATTGGGGTAAGTGGTGGTCCATGCAACCGATGTGAAAAACCAGTCAAGCTGTGTCAAAAGGGGGTCCAGCTGCATATTACTCCAAGTGTGGGATCGACCTTTGATAGGAAGTTCAATAAGCCCATGAAAACTAATGATTTCATTGAAAATCTCCATATCCTCTGTGTTGGCTCCAGGTTTATTCCTACTGTCCGAGAAACGATAGAAATTAAAGTCACTAATCAGTAACCATAGGGCGTCATCAGCAATATCCAAGCTAAACAGCCATGCAACAAAATTTTGGCTCGCCAGTCCTTCGCAAGGTCCATAGACAACCGTAAGATGGAATGCTTCCATCGATGCAAGAGATGTAAAGCGCAGCACTATGCCGAATTGCTCCGCTAACAATACCTCTCCCGTAAATTGATGCCCAATCCATAGGACGAGTATACCTCCAGAAGCACCATCCGAAGGAATATACTCAAAGCGATCAAAACGTTTAGGGGCAAATTTCTTAATATAATGAGTGTCTAAAGCACCCCTCTTTGTTTCCTGGAAACACACAATATTAGCCATGCTTTCCTCAATCTTATTATGAATAAGCGGCCATTTTTCTGGGCTGTTTAGTCCCCTAATATTCCAACAGAGAATTCGCCAGAGCTTCAGGTCATAGGCAGATGACGTCATGGGAGGCAAAATAGGCTAAACGAGCAAGTACCGAACGATTGCATAAGCATACATCACAGGTACTTAACACAGACACCAAACATAAGATATGGTCTCGATCATACGAAGTTTTGATCACATAAAGTTTAGGACTAACGACCAAACAAAATAAAAGATAGCTCGCCATAATCAGGTTCACAAGTGCGTGCCACACCCACCACCGTGACTGAAGGAACCAGTTACGCAGAAGGGTCCCGGAGCAATTTTTCGTCTGAAACATCTTCAGGAGCAAGTCCACATTCTTCAACGCCAATGCGCTGCATCTCAGTTAATAGCATCTGTGCAGGTGCCATCGCACGGGGAACAGAAGAACTGCGGCGCCTAGGTGCCATATCTGGCAATGCAATGTGCATAAATCCATCGTTGTTAAGCCTAGGAGAACGTCTGACAAGGCTAGCAACAGGTGGGGTAGAGATCTTACCCGCTCGAGCCTTGGCACGAGTCATGATCGGCAAAGGAGCACTAGACGAAGAGCTAGGGATCGGAGTCCCTGCAGTATCCATCAGAGGCAAATCCTGTACAAAACCCAGGTCCGCGCGAACCATCTCCATTGTGTCAGGTAGCTCAATGCCCGTGATCACTCCATCGGTCGCTCCCCTCACCGCCGACAGATAGTCGCGTAAAATAGGCGAGAGCTCCACAAAAATCCAAGTAGTAGTATCAGTAGGGAATTGGGGCAGATGAAGAGCAATACGTATGATAGTTGGCGGAACGATGTCAACGGGGGCACCAGCACGGATAAAACTAGTCCACATATGTTGCATACCGGCAGATATGACCGCATTGACCAGGTGTCCCAAGCATAAACCAGCATCCACAGGAGCAGAAGGGATAATAGCGCGTGTGTAGACCTGACGCATGAGCAAACCCAAGAAAACCCAGTATTCAGTTCCAGCTTGCACTTCAAGGTCAGTTAACTGTCCACCAGCACGTCTGAAGTGCAGTTCCCCCGGTGGATGTCCCAGGATGACATCCATCGCAGCACGTTCCACCTCCTCAACATGATCATTCCATGCATCCATTGCGTCATCAGAAAAATTGTCAGAGTTGGCCACACCATCCAACAGAGATGGGCCGTCGTATCCCAAATACCGCCTCATGTCCACACCCAGATAAATTTCAGGTACAGCAGGCCAATGTCCCCATTCCTCTTGTCGTTCCTCATGTGCCAACACATCACCTTGCCAGTTAGCTTCAGCCTGCTGCTCATTGAATCTCTGAACATCCAGATGGTATTGCTGCATGACAGTCAGGTAAGGGAGCTCATATGGGTGCGGTGATGCATTCATAGGTGGAGGAGGTTCTTCAGTATCAATCAAACCCGCCAGATCCTGTCGGCTATTGAGAATATACACAGGCACCGTCCATGAAACTCCATGTCCAGGGAGAGAAGAGACCCTGGTGACAATGATGCTGCGGGGAACCTCCTGAGCACACCGCAGTTGGACGCGCATAAGAACCCTGGACCTGCTCGCCTCCGGTCTGTGCCAGAGAACGAGCCTCCCAAAGAGCAACACCGCCTTGTTGATGTAGTAGTCAGTCAAGTAATCCGCGGGGAAAGCCAAGAAGAGGATCCACGCATCAAGATTGAACACTGGTCGTCGCATATTCAGCCCCTCATCGTGCCGAACAAAAGTGAACGAAGACTCTTCATCAAAAACATCAAATGGGTGCGGGCTATCCCTAACCATCATGTCACGGATTTCAGCTGAAGAAAATCGCACCAGCCCCACCCCAAGAATGGAAATCTCCGCCTCAGAGATGATATTATCATAATCTTCGTTGACCGAAGCGACGATTTGATCCAGAACAGTGCGACGAAGATTGTCAGAGACAGGGGGATTTACCAGAACAATGGCGGAGTCTTCATTGGTGCGGGGGGGGGATCACCGACCACCAATCGAGCACGTTGGAGACGGTCATCAGGCCCAGGATCTATGTTGGAGTAGGCAGACACGAAATCGAAAGGCCTGACCGGGAAGTTCGCCATTGCTGTGCTCTGCCCAAGAGAGGAAGCGGAGGTGCCGAGAGGAGTCGCTAGGTGTTCCAGTTCTCCAGCTTGGTCTGGTGTAGTCAAAGGAGGTGTGGGCCCAGAATGTGAATCGACCACCGCCCCAGTTACCAAATTAGGAGATGTACTTCCTTTGGGTACCCATAAAAACCGTTGATGGCAGGCAGAAGATTGATGCCCCTTTAAATTGCAACGCCGACAAACAATCTTCGGGCAATCCGGAAGAAAATGATCTGCAGCGTGACAAAATCTGCAATACACCTTAATTGGACACCCTCTGGCCAGGTGACCCCACCCAAAGCAAGCAAGACATTTAATATCATTTTTACAATCTTTCCTTATATGGCCTAATTCCAAGCAACGAAAGCAACATGGAAGAGGCCCAGAGTCAGATATATCTCTGAGGGGAGCCAATGGGCCAGCATCATTAGATGGGCCCGAAACACCGGACGGCCCAATAACGGAATTGTCAGCAAAAGGCTCCGAGGAATCGCAGTCAACACATTTAAAACCGATAATCTGACAATGTTTGCATATACCCGGGCACTCGGGCCGAAGATGATCCTTGAGGCCACAACGGGAGCAACGGCCCAAAATTTCAAATACCAGTGATCGAGGCGGGATAAAAGGAATAGATAGAGCCTCTTTAATCTCCTGCCCGGAATAGCCAGCCATCCTAAGATCTTCAATATTCTCAAGTGTAGATGATGGTAAGTCCATGCCAATATCCTGGCGAAATAAAGGGGAATAGAAAAGTCTTTTCCCAGAATGATCACCCGTAGAAATCGGAGTAATGAACTTTCCAAAGGAAATAAAATTATCAGCTTCGGCCAACGCCGGCGTAGCCTCCGGTGGTGGCTGATCATCCACCAGATCGTGGGAAGGTGAAGAAAACTTAGGCTGCCCGAGAGGTGTAGCACGAGTGGGTGCCTCAGAATCACGATAGAAACCAAATTTGGCCAGTTCAGCAGAAGCGGAGTGATCCAGACGTGCACTGGCCTCAAGAACGTGCAGCTGATGCTTGACACGAAGGGGTGAACATAGGGATATCTCTTTAATTTCAACATTGGAAGCCCATGAACGATGAACGTTGTGAACAAATCCAGTAAGTTTAGGGTCAGAACCCCTAAAGAGAGTGAAGTGGCATATAAAATCCGGCCAAATACGATCACGGAGATGATAAATAAAATGGCCAACTTTATTGGATGCCACCGAAAATCGGAAACGAGCATCAGAGAGTTGAAAAACCTTGAAATCTTTGTGAAATCCCCCAATACATGATTGAAGGGCTAAACCCACAGACTCTTCAGTGAGTTTGAAAGATGCCGAGGAAAAATAGACCACCAAGTAAAACTCCTTGAGGCCGGAAGAGGGGGAGAAGGTGACTGGTGTACCAAACCTACGACGAACCTGTGCTTCCACGGCCAATCCCGGGGAGAAATCCCAGTGAAGGAGGGCCTCCATGCCGACTAGATCCGGTCAACATCGCCATTGGAGGAGGGTGGGTGGTGGGAGAGGTGGGAGAGGTGTGAGAACCTTTTACCTTACCTCCTCGGCAACGGCGCCAGAAAAGAGCTTGATGTCTACGCACGCTTCTATTCTTGTAGACAGTGTTGGTCCTCCAAGTGTAGAGGTTTGTAGAACAGCAACAAGTTTCCCTTAAGTGGATCACCCAAGGTTTATCGAACTCAGGAAGGTAGAGGTCAAATATATCCCTCTCAAGAAACCATGCAATTAAGATATAAGAAGTCTCTTGTGTCCCCAACACACCCAATATACTTTTTATGTATATAGGTGCACTAGTTCAGCGAAGAGATAGTGAAATGTGAGTAATATGGATGGTTATAAGTAATAATAGAAATCTGAAATAAATATGGCAGCAAGCAAACATCTAGCAGAACAGGCGGAAAACGGTCTTTCAATGCTTGGAAACAAGGCCTAGGGATCCTACTTTCACTAGTGGACATTCTCAACAATGATCACATAATTGAATAACTAAATACCTTCTCTTCACTATGCTACTCTTAACCCTCTCCATTTGGATAACGAATACTAATCATTGCGTAGGGCTGCAAAAAGCATTCCTTAAAGTAAGCATTCCCATGTCTAGTTAGACCCACGCTGTCACTATGAGCGCCCTAGAAGGTACTAGACAAACACCACAATTCATAGAGGAGACACACACGATGTGCACAATGTCACCTTCACACCGCGGGACAAGGTGACTCCAAAGTTCATATTAATAAAGCACTTGAGTAGCAAAAGATGAAGAGTAACATCTACGAATTAAAATAGATTACAAAGCTCATGATCACATATAGATCACACCATGGGAGAGAGATGAACCACATAGCTACCAGTAGAGCCCTCAGCCTCGGGGGAGAACTACTCCCTCCTCATCATGGGAGACAGCAACGGCGATGGAGATGGCGGTGGAGTCGATGGAGATGGTTCCCGGGGGCACTTCCCCGTCCCGACAGGGTGCCAGAATAGAGATCTGTCCCCCGAAACTTGTCAGCGGCGGCGGCGGAGCGACAAATGTATTTTGTGGAAAAGGTCAAAATTTCTTTATGGTTTTCCCTCGGGGGAGTATAAATAGGTGAAAGGGCGATGGCGGGGGGTGGCCAGGGGGCCCACACCACCAAGTGGCGCGGCCAGGGGGACCCGCTCCACCCTATGGTGTGGCCACCCTGTGGCCCCCCCTCCGGGGCTCTTCGGGACTTATGGATGCTTCCGGGGAAAATATGAACTTCGAGATCCGTGGGGTCCAATTTCGAGAATATTTCCAGAACAACTTTTCCGAAATAAAAAACAGAAGAAAACAGGGAACTGTCACTTGGCATCTTGTCAATAGGTTAGTCCGGAAAACGTAGGAAAACATACGGAAAACATGTAGCAATTGGCATAATATCAACATGGAACATCAGAAATTATAGATACGTTGGAGACGTATAAATTCCCCCCTTCGGCAGGTGCCGGAACAGGGTTGTAGAAGCCCTAGATTGGACTTTCGAGGTGATGGATCCTGTTTGTATGTTTTGTGGAAAATAACTCTGTCCCCGCTGTATTTAGGGTTAATTAGGGAGATCTTATAGGCTAAGTGGCGGTGGCCAGGGCAGTCAGGGGCCCACCAGGCGTGGCCTAGGTGGGGCTATGTCTGGCACCCCTGGTGGCCCCCTGCCACCCCTCCGTTTCTTCCTTGGACTTCGTCTTCGTTCCGTGTAAAAACTGATCTCCGTGAATTTTCATCCCTTTCTGAGATAGAAAACCCGTAAAAAACAGCAACTGGACTGTGGCATCTTGTCAATAGGTTAGTCAATGAAACATCCGAAAAATGAAGGAAAACTTGTGAAAACATGATAATAACATAAGGGCATTGGATAGAAAACAAGCATGAAACATCAAAAATTATAGATATGTTTGCAACGTATCAGCGAGCAAGTCAGGCGAGCACCACGCCGTCACCGAGGTGTACTACATACACCAGCTGAAAACTAAGATCATCGGTCTAGGCTCGTTCTACGAGAACGAGTGTCAGATCATGGTCGAGTACGTGCTCCTTGTGCTGCGTGTACAAGCAGCATGCGCTAGTCACCCAGTCCACATGGACATGGCATGCGAGGTTCATGCACCTAAACTTCTATGGTTCGTGTCGACTGGTGAAAGGTGGCATGGTGCGTGGCCTTGCTGATGCATGTAAATGCATAGATGAATTTTGCATATTTTCACATGGTTTTCTATTACATATTGCATCATATAAGGGTATAATTTAATGTTTTATAGTATTTTGGGGTTAAATTACAAAGTCCCCCAACTTCTATGGAATTAACCCTGCCTGTCAGAAACCCCGTTTTCTATATTTTTGACGTTTCAGGGGGCAAACTTCCGTGAAATCACCTGAAAATCTGCGGGGGTCATTTTCTTGGAAGGAGAAGACTTGCGGGCGAACGATCCACGAGAATTGGGCAAGGAGGCCCAAAAGAGGACCCTCCACGCGGCCAGATTCCTTGGCTGCGTGAGAGGCCCCCTTTTGGCCCCTGTGGCCCCAATTCCTTCCATCTTCGACTTACCGACTCCGTCTTGACCTAAAACCGACTATAAAAAGGGTCCCCCGTACCCTTACGGAGAAGAGCGCCGTCGGAACACCGAAACACCAAAACAGAGACCAGAAGTTCCAGATTGGAGGGGGAAAACTCTGGCGGGGAGCTGCCGGTGTGATCTCCTACCCCTCCAACGTCATCTCCATCGACATCTCCATGAAGAGGGAGTAGTCCACCCCAGGGCTATGGGTTTGTGGAAGTAGCACTTGTATCTCTCTCTCTCTATGTGCTTCACTAATTAGATCCGTATGATCTGCCTCACATGATTACGGGCACCGTTGTAATTCCTATGTGGTGGATCTTTTCTATGAGTTATTGAATCTGAGATTGCAATTGTTTCTCTTGAGTTATTTGAGTATATGTATCTTATGTACCCCGTTCTTATTTGCTAGCTTTGATCAATCTAGTTCTTGAGAGCGTGTGTGGGGTGATGGGTGCATTAGTTGGAGTAACGGGGGGTGGCTAGTGCTGTGAAAGTGACAGAAGTTCAGCGATCCACTTAGGTTTTGTTAAACCTTTCTTAGTTACCTCACTAGGGATAAAAAGGAGTACCTTGTTACCGGGGATTTGAAGTGACACTAATCAATCTCCATGACTAGATCTAGCAAGTTCTTACTTCAACTTCATGTCACATTGCTTAAAGCTATACTCTGGTTTTTTCTTAATTATCGAGGTGTTATGATTTATATCGCATCTTGGTGGAGTATAAGAGGGATCAATATGACCGTAGAGATCTCTATGCTAGGACGTGATGCCAATGTGAAAGTACTCAATGTTAAACATGTTATTGTAATCTCACATGTAATTCTTTATGTCCACCGTCTACCACTTTATTTGAGAGAATGCAAGTGTGAAACCATGAACCCCTGTCCTATTTTAAATATAAGAAAACACTCTAGTTACTTTGCTGCAATTTACTTTACTTGCATTTCCAATTCGAATTTACATTATCTCTATCACCACTTGCATCACAAAAATACAAAAACAATCCATTGCATATTTATTTTCTCATTTGCATTTAGTAGTAGATTTAATTATTGCACATTTACTTTCAGTTTTGCATTGCAATTTAGAAGTCTCACACCTTGTGCTTGACAACCTCTTGGTGAGGTTGAGGGCACAAAATTCTCTACTTGTTTGCAGGATCCTGGAGGAAGCTTGGAAGACAACTGCTGAAATACTGGCTCCCCAAGAGTTCGATATAAACTCTTGAGTCACCCTCGTGGGGAAGAAGGCTTGCCACTAGCTACACACTCTGCACTTGGAGTCTGAACCTAGCCATCAAGCGTTTTTCTGGCGCCGTTGCCGGGGAGCCATAGGTGAAGGAGTTGTCCAAGGAAGCTCACAAGAAGTCTTCATCACCAACAAGGTGTGCAAACACCTAAGCTTGGGGAGGTTGCACCTACGTGAGTACCGTCCTTTCTATCTCCACCTTCTTTCAAGTAGATTGTTTTGTTTCTTGTCTTGTTTTTGTTTTATTTTTTTTCCTGTTTTTGTTTTGTCTTACATATTTTATTTTAGTTTGCATTTTAGTTTTGCATTTAGTTATCTAGTTTATTTTAGTATTTCGAATTTGCCTAGTTACTTTACTTTTGTTTTGCATAAAAAATTATAAACTACATAAAAACTGTTAAAATGGGTGATAGAACTAAATTAAGTGACTACACAAATACACCCAATGACCAATTCATTGCTAGGCCAATTACTACACCTGAAATACAAGCTGAAAGCTATGAAGTAAGTCCTAGTTTATTGAATTTAATTACTAGAGAGCAATTTGGTGGTAGTGCTATGGAGGATGCCTCTATGCATCTTCATGATTTCATGGAAATATGTGATATGCAAAAATTTAAAAATGTGGAAAGTAGTGTTTTAAAACTGAAATTATTTCCTTTTTCACTTATAGGAAAGGCTAAAGAATGGTTACTTTCACTACCTACAGCTAGTATAAAGTCTTGGGATGATTTAAAAGAAGCTTTCATTAAGAAATATTATCCTCCCGTTAAAATTTTGCAAAATAGGAATAATATCCTCTCATTTAGGCAACATGATAATGAACATGTAGCCATGACATGGGATAGAATTAAATTAATGCTTAGAACATGCCCATCACATGGAGTAAATGAATGGACCATACTACACTCTTTTTATAATGGTCTAAACTATATGTCTAGAAATATACTTGATTCTGCTGCTGGAGGTGCCTTTATGAGTAAAACTGTAGGTGAGGCTAAGAGCATATTAGAAAGCATATTGCAAAATTATAGTCAATGGAATACTGAAAGATCACCCAATCCCACTAATAAAATAAACTCAATTGAAGAAACCAATGATTTGTCTTCCAAAATGGACACTATTCTTGCTTTTATTAATAAACAAAATATGGAGAATGTGCCTTTGCAGGAGCTAGTTGGTAGTAATTCTGAAAGTGTGGATGTTAATTTTGTTAGAAATTATGGTAGCAATGGTTTTGGTAATGCTTACAATTCATATAGTAAACCTCCTTATGTGCCAAATAAAACCTTTTGTTCCATATCCTAATGCTAATGAAAATAAGTGGAAGCCTTCTAGTGAAATTTCTGAATCTAATAAATTGCTTATGGAACAAGTTGCTAGTCACAATGCTATGATACATGAGTTAAATAAGTCTATTGCATCCATTAGTAGTGATATTAAAGGATTGCAACTTCAATCTTCGAATTTAGATAAAGCATTGTCAAAATTAGCTGATAATCAAGCAACTATATTAAGCATGTCAGCAGGAAAGCCACAAGCACAACCTAGTGTAGGAATGAATTCTATTACTATTGCTGCTCCTATTATTGAAAATATTGATCATATTGCTAAGAATACAAGTGAGCATGGCCCTACTAGCTTAGAAGAAACTTTGAATGAAATAGTGAAGTACCCTGAATATTTACTTCCATATATGTCTTATCTTGCTAGCAAAGATGAAATTAGTCCTCATGAATCAAGCATGATAGCTAAATTAAAGAGTAAAGTAGAGGAAATTATGATGCTTACTTAAATTAAGGATCCTTTTCTTGATTTAGAAAAAAGTAGCTTGCAAGAACTTGTTGCTACTCTACAAAAATTTGCTAGTGATCCCACTATAAATGTTAATCAACCTGGCTTTGGATCTTATATTGCTAATCATGTCTTGCAAGAAAAAATTGCTAGGTACAAGAATGAGGCCATGATACCTCCTAAGCTTGGGGATGCATGGATCCCCAAGGTGCTAGTTTCAATTGGAAAAGAAATTCACCATGCTATGTTAGATCTAGGTTCTAGTGTATCGGTACTCTCTAAAGAATTATATGAATTGCTAGAACTAGAAAATTTAGAAAAGTGCTCAAGTGAATTTGTCTTTGCTGATAACTCTACTAAACATGCTATAGGACAAGTAAAAGATGTTATGATTGAATTGCACATGACTTTTGTACCCGTTGATTTCATTATTATGGATATGGGGGATAAATCCCCTAGTCCTATTATTTTGGGTAGACCTTTTCTTCGTACTACAGGTGCAATCATAGACTCCAAGGAAGGGAATGTCAAGTTTCAGTTCCCTCACAAGAAAAGCATGGATCATTTCCCAAGGAAGAGGGGCACTCTTAAGAACAATCTCCCTCATGAGTTGTATCCCTCTTGATTATCAAGTAAGTAAAGCCTAGCTATATGGCTATAAAGAAAGCGCTTTACGGGAGGCAACCCGGTTGTTTTTGTTTGGATTTTCCTAGTGTCCTCTTGCTGTCTCAAGAGATTAGTTTTTTTTGTTTTAATTCTAGAGTTTTCAATAAAGAGTCAAGTCAAACATTTGGACTTATAAGTTACTATCCTAGTGCATGAAATTTCTGTTTCAGCACGAGTCTGCTCACCGTATGATTTTACGTTTTTTATTGGTATGTCGGATTGCGCTAATTTTTTAGTATGTTCTGAAACTTTTTGTCCTCTGTAAGCACAAAAATTGGCTTAATTTTTTGACGAGTCTAGCTTAGGGAAAAACGTTTGTTTTTCTGCTGTTTCTTTTCTGGACAGATTCTGCCTTCTTTTGTTTTATGCACTCTTTGGGCTTGGGAATCGAATTTCCATGATTATTTCAAGCAAAAGAGTGAACATACAACATAATGAACCTTATTGTCTATCTAATTGAGCATTTGATTTGGAATTTTGCACAGCAAGCATGTGATTTGTTTGTCCTTGCTAATCTCACCCCACAGAAAAAGAATGGGAGAAATATGGTTTGTGAAGTTTTTTCACAAGGAATAGAGGAGTTGCGCCTCAAGACATCGAAGAATGGTGAAAGCCATAAGCTTGGGGATGTGATGAACACCCCACTGGATCTACACTCTTTTGGTTAGCACACGTCTACTTTCTGTTTTTCTAAGCAAAGCATTTATCGTAGAGACTTGAAGCGTCTAGTTTTTGTTTTTATTTTTGTTTTGATAAGACCACCACCATCATTTTATATGAGATTGAGCTAATGGAGTTTGGGGTTGGAATGTATTGTATGCTAGTATTATGACTTGGAATAGGGATTCCATGGTTGCTTTGAAGAGCTACATATGTTTGCATGATTTATAGGCTTTTTATGTGTAGAAATTTGCAATAATGTTGTCTTGAGCTATCTCTTATTCATGTCCTTGATGTTAATTGATGGTTTATTTAGTTTGTCATGAAATTAGTAGTTCTATGGACATATGCATGCATAGTAGCTGGTCAACTATCTCCCTCTTGCTAGCCCAAAAATTTAAAAATTCCAACAAGTAAAAAGTTGTTTCCAACACTCCTTAGCCAAGTATTTCCAGTGAGTCCACCATATCTTCCCATTAGGTTCATTGCTATTCCGAGTATGTTCACCATGTTATTGTTTTATTTATGTTCTAAATTAAGATATTCAATTTATTAATTGTCATGGGTTGAACTTGGGATAGGACTCTCACGAACTTTTGAAGGCACACTTTACTTTTTATGCATCTAATAAACATGACCCAATAATGGGAGCCACAAGTTTTGCGTTTGAAAAGTGTGTGGTGGGAGCTAGCTATAAACGTGTATCCGGAAAGCTTTCAACATTGCACAATTTTTTTACATTTGGTTGATATCATGTACTTTTGTTTTTGGACTCCTGCCATGCCGAAATGAAATAGAGGAATAGTAAGTTTTGATGAGTAAGTATCTATATGACTAGAGAAACACATTGGGCCGCTAACCCAAGCCATGCTTTATCATGGTGGAAATTTACTTATAGCTTGAGTGACTCTACAACACATCCTATAATAAAATAAGAAGCTATGCATAATAGTGAATGAAAATAAAAAGGATGATGAGTCTACTCCGTTTGTTCATCTTGTCATTGTAACATGGGCTTGTTTCCATGTCATGGGCAAGAGGTACCTCTTTGCGGTTCTCTATGATGTCATTAATACTTATTATGATTGTACAAAGCTTATTAGGAATCTTAAGTTGAGTAATCATGGAGTAGGTTTTCAAACTCACGGGGCATGAGGCTTTCAACCACCTTGTCATTCTCATTACTTCAATACTCACAATTTTAAGATGCTAGTGATAAAGGGGCAATGAGAGTCCTAGATCAATGGATACCACATTTCAATTAGTAATTTTAGTTGAGTAATTTAGAGGCTAAATAAGACTTGATCATGTTTTACCTCTACTCAATTTTCTCCAAAGTGTCCACCATATTTTCTATTTTCCATTATGCTATTCTTTGACCAATATATGATTTTATTTTTCATTGTGTGTATGCATTTGGTCCATAGTGCTTTTATTTCATTATACACTTTGTGAACTTTCATGAAGCATCTTTGCTTGCATATTTGATATTTCTTACAACATGAATTGTATATTGCTACTCATTTCTAGTATTAATCATTTGATTATATGTAGCATGAATAATCCTTGATATCCCATGATTGTTTCAATATGCAAAACCCATCTTAGTTTTATCACCTTCATACTCGACGAGCATGGGTTAAGCTTGGGGATGTTGATGCATGTAAAATGCATAGATGAATTTTGCATATTTTCACATGGTTTTCTATTACATATTGCATCATATAAGGGTATAATTCAATGTTTTAGTATTTTGGGGTTAAATTACAAAGTCCCCCAACTTTTATGGAATTAACCCTGCCTGTCAGAAACCCCGTTTTCTATATTTTTGACGTTTCAGGGGGCAAACTTCCGCGAAATCACCTGAAAATCTGCGGGGGTCATTTTTTGGAAGGAGAAGACTTGCGGGCAAAGGATCACGAGAATTGGGCAAGGAGGCCCAAAAGAGGACCCTCCACGCGGCCAGATTCCTTGGCCGCGCGAGAGGCCCCCTTTTGGCCCCTGTGGCTCCAATTCCTTCCATCTTCGACTTACCGACTCCGCTTGACCTAAAACCGACTATAAAAAGGGTCCCCCGTACCCTTACGGAGAAGAGCGCCGCCGAAACACCAAAACAGAGACCAGAAGTTCCAGATTGGAGGGGGAAAACTCCGGCGGGGCGCCGCCGGTGTGATCTCCTACCCCTCCAACGTCATCTCCATCGACATCTCCATGAAGAGGGAGTAGTCCACCTCAGGGCTATGGGTTTGTGGAAGTAGCACTTGTATCTCTCTCTCTATGTGCTTCACTAATTAGATCCGTATGAGCTGCCTCACATGATTACGGGCACCGTTGTAATTCCTATGTGGTGGATCTTTTCTATGAGTTATTGAATCTGAGATTGCAATTGTTTCTCTTGAATTATTTGAGTAGATGTATCTTATGTACCCCGTTCTTATTTGCTAGCTTTGATCAATCTAGTTCTTGAGAGCGTGTGTGGGGTGATGGGTGCATTAGTTGGAGTAACGGGGGTGGCTAGTGCTGTGAAAGTGACAGAAGTTCAACGATCCACTTAGGTTTTGTTAAACCTTTCTTAGTAACCTCACTAGGGATAAAAAGGAGTACCTTGTTACCGGGGATTTGAAGTGACACTAATCAATCTCCATGACTAGATCTAGCAAGTTCTTACTTCAACTTCATGTCACATTGCTTAAAGCTATACTCTGGTTTTTCCTTAATTATCGAGGTGTTATGATTTATTTCGCATCTTGGTGGAGTATAAGAGGGATCAATATGACCGTAGAGATCTCTATGCTAGGACGTGATGCCCATGTGAAAGTACTCAATGTTAAACATGTTATTGTAATCTCACATGAAATTCTTTATGTCCACCGTCTACCACTTTATTTGAGAGAATGCAAGTGTGAAACCATGAACCCTGGTGAAAGTAAAGTATAGGCACCTAGAGGGGGGGTGAATAGGTGCTACGGAAAATTTTAATTTTTCTCAAATTTAAGCTTGACAAGAAAGGTAAATTCTCTAGATAGTGCAACTAGTGATGAATTTACCTATATGACAATACAAGCAATCAATGCAACAAGTACAAGTAAGTAAAGAGAGGGAGGAACGAGGTAACCGATGGAAGCACACGGAGACACGATGTATTTCCGAGTTCCTCCTTTTTAGGGGAGTACGTCTCGTTGGAGAGGTGTGAGCTCGCCACAAAGGCCTACTCAACGCCACTAAGGCTTCACCCTATTCTCCGATGAACTTCGCCACAAAGGCCTAGTTCACCTTCCACTATAGAACCCCTTTGAGGCGGGGATCAAATCCTTTACAAACAACTTGGGGCACACACCCACAACTTAATTGGGGGCTCCCAACTCTTCTTGAATCACCAACAAGAAACAAGAAGCCTAGGTTCTCCACAAGAGGAAACCCTAGGCAAGATCCCTCGAGCTAGAGAGGGGGAAATGAAGAACGGGTTGGTGAAGATGTAGATCCGGTGGTCCTCCTTCAATCCTCAAAGAATCAACGAGTTTGGGTGGAGGAGGAGGGAGATCTTGCTAGTGGGTGAGCTCCATTAATGGTGTCTTCAATGCTGGGAAGAGCTAACCCTTGGAGAGAGAAGTGAAGCTCTATTTATAGCCTCCAAGAAACTAGCCGTTTTTGGGCCAGATTTCGACCAGCCCGGAATGGTCCGGAATTTTCCGGACCCCTGGAATATTCCGGAGCAATCCGGATGCCAACCGAGCAATTCGCCGTTGTGGCCGGAATGGCCCCCGGAATATTCCGGATGCCAACAGAACAATTCTCCGCTGCGGCCGGAATGGCCCCGGAAAATTCCGGCTGCCGGAATATTCCGGAATATTCCGGATAGCAACAGAGCAATTTCCCATAGTGGCCGGAATAATCCGGAATCATTCCGGATGCCGGAATTTTCGGCCTTTCCTTTGAAACTCTGTTAAAGGCCAGAAAAGTTCCATTGATCTTCGAATTCTTCACCATTTCTTTGACACCGTATACGTGCTGATTTAAGACCAACCTTTTAACAAAATAGCACATACGGTTAGCAACTTCTTTATGTTGTTAACAAACACACAAAACAGTGAGATATCAAGAATGCACTTTCAATCTCCCCCTTTTTGGTGTTTGATGACAACATAAAGATTTCACGGGGAGAAACAATATGAACTAAAGAAATGGTGTCCACAAAATAGACAGAGTTCTTCCTCGATGTGTGTCGTGAGACACACACTTCATAGGCTTTGCTCCCCCTACGTTTTAAACACCAAGCCGGCTAAACAAGTTCATACAACATGCATAGATAAAAATAGACAATAAAGGTACGCATGATAATAGTAACATAACCACGGGAGGGGTGACACGAATACGTCACGAGGTTCCACACACATAGAACAAAGTTTTAAAACGAGGAAACGAAATAAAGACACCGGAGCACAAGCCTATAAGATCGAAATCAAAGGCAAAAGACTTGTGCCCCAACCCTTGCAAAACCCGTGGAAACCTAATATGGGGGACTCCTTCTCCCCCTTTGGCATCAAGACGCCAAAAAGGGACAAAGAGTCCACTAGCGCCCCAAGAGATCACTCCATGAAGTCATCTTCTCCATGCCCTTCCTCATCATCGCCTTCTTCCTCATCACCGCGTCCTCCAAGCCCAGCAGGATCAAAGTCATCACCATCATTGGAAAGCTCCTCCTCATCAACATCTGCCGATGGGACCCCGAAGTAGAAGTCATCATCATGGATCTCGGGCATCTCAATGGGGACAAGATCGGCAGCAGCAAGTGAAGTGGGATCAGCAGGCACATCAAAACCAGCAAGCCTACGGTCGGCGTTCTGAATACGCCGAGTCTCCTTGGCCAACTCACGCGCCTCATGGGCAATGGCCCTAGTGTCTTTGCACATGTTGAACATAGCCTTGAAAAACTTTGCAATTCCACTAGAGGGACGCTCAGGAATGCCACTTGAGGAAGCAGAAGGAGTGGCCGAGGGGGACTTGGACTTCCCTTTGGCAAACTCCGGAATCTCATCACCATTGATCAACCGAGGAGCCATCTTCTTGCACTTGATCACATCATAGTTTTCCATGATTTCAACCCCTACCTTGGAATTGATGAACTTCTGAATGAGTGGGCCATAAGCGGGCTTCCTCTTCTCCATGACCCCTAGACAAATCTCCCGGTAGATGAAATCCATCACGTCAATCTTCCTTTGGTTTTTAGGCCTTGTGAGGAACATGAGGTTCACCATGAAGGCCCTGATAGCTGAGAAGTCACCGGCCTTGATCACAATGGAGGCACGGAAGATCTTGGAGAGCAAGTTGTAGTAGGGGTACATGTTGGAGTTGAAAGGCTTAGTCTTGCCTTTAGCATTGGGAGGATAGCAGAAATCCAGACTGGAGATATCATACTCAGGGGCATCATGAATTCTGTAACCGTGATCAGCATAGGTGGCAGTCCAGGTGTAGCCCAAAGCCTCAGCAAACTCAGTCAAATTGCTGGTGATCTTCTCCTCTCCACACATCCAAGTCATGGAGTGTGTGGCATCACCCTTAGCATGGAGTGTGCAGTAGAACTGAGCAACCAACTCCGGGCAGTACTCACTCTCAGTGTTGTCAAACAGAGGCATCATGCCAAACTTCTCCAAACAGGCATGCACATGGCGGAGCTCAGAGTTTTTGTACCTATTGTAGACGTCCATGTCCACTTGAGCTTGCACACAAGTAAGAGGCTGCTGAGAATAGAACTCATCCCAACACTTGAGCTGCAGATTTGTCCAGAACCGAGGATCCTCACAGGTGGAATCAGGGAAACGGTAAGGATTCTTCCGCTTGATATACTTCCACTGAGGGATGGAGCAGGCTTTCAGATCAATCTCAGGAACTGATTCAGTGTGAGCATCCTCACGAGTCTCATGAAAGGAGGAGGAATGACCAGCCCGTCCTCTGACCGGACGAGCACCCCTTGAAACAGATTGCTTCCTTTTCAGACCAGTACGAGCTCCAGGACCTGCGAATGGAGGATACAAGAGTAGCAAAGATAAGTGCATATGCCATAAGGGTCAAAAGGAACTCCAAAAGGTTAGGTGTAGTGCAAAAACTCGAATTCCTGGCAGCATCCGGAAATTTCCGGAGAGATCCCGAATATTCCGGCTGGGCCGGAATATTCCGGCTGAGCCGGAAATTTCCGGAGCAATTGCGAGCTCCTCGATTTGATTCGAGGAACTGCCTAAGACTTCGAATTTTTGTCTCACAACTACACCAAACATCTAGGAATACCAGAGAGGATGCGCCTAGAATAGATCTACGTGCTGGAAAAGTGGGAAGGTCACAAACTAAGATTTGGATCTAAGTCTAGATGTAGATTGGTTAGACTAGATCAAGAGAAAGCATGGCATCTAGGTAGTGAATGGCAAGATAAACACATTGATAGAACTTGGAACTAGATCAAACCCTAATGTGATTGCATCTAGAGCCAAAATCAACCAATCAAAACGAAAAATAAGAGATGCCAATCAACATACCGTCCATGGGGATGTCCTTGTCCAAGGGAGGGATCCAACAATCCTCCCTAGGGGCAACGGGGACGAAATCGACGAAAGGAGGCGGCTAGGGCACGGGAGGAGTGAAAGAAGTGGAGGAAAAACTTCCTCCCGTGCGTGCGGGGTATTTATAGACGAAAACTGCCCATCCGGAATGGCCCGGAAAATTCCGGAGGTCCGGAATATTCCCGGCTATCCGGAAAATTCCGGATGGTCGGGAAAGCAAGAGCAACAATCAGCTCCAAAAATTTCGGGGGGGGGGGGGGGAAAGTGCATTTCGTTTTCCCAGTGTTTTGTGTGTTAGTTAACAATACTAAGTACATTATTTATCGAGGTGTTTAGTGTGCAGGTGTTATACTTAACATCGGCATCGAGCACCGAAAAGTCGGTGAAGTTTGGCCTGAGGTTTTTGGGACAGAACTCAACCGGATTATTCGGACCGGATTATTCATCCTGGATATTCCGGTTGCTGAGAAAGGAGCACAAAAATGGCTAAGGACTGAGAGTTTCGCATACTGGAGTCAACCGGATTATTTGGTCCGGATTATTCATCCTGGACCGGATATTCCGGTTGCTGCGAAAAACTGCTAAGGACTGGAAGTTTTGAGCTACTGGAGTTAACCGGATTATTTGGTCCGGATTATTCATCCTGGACCGGATATTCCGGTTGCTGCGAAAAACTGCTAAGGACTGGAAGTTTTGAGCTACTGGAGTCAACCGGATTATTTGTACCGGATTTCATATCTATACCGGATATTCCGGTTGCAGTTGAAGAAGTGGAAAAATGGCTAAGGACTAGAAGATTTGCGTACTGGCATCTACCGGATTATTTGTACCGGATTATTTCAGATCAACCGGATAATCCGGTCCAGCACTGCAGATCTGCGTGGAGCAAACTGACCGGATATTCCGGTCCAAACTTGAACCGAATATTCCGGTACCTTTTTTCCTGCACAACGACTAGTTGTGAGGAGGGACTATAAATCCTCTTCTTCCTCAAGATCTAGTTCTTCCCCTTAGCATTGATGAGCATTTAAGAACTCACCAAATCCCTCATAACTCCCAATCCCTCCACCCAATCTTGAAGATCTTTGGAGGATTGAAGGAGAAGGCCCCGATCTACATCTTCATCGACCGTTCTTCATTTCCCCCTCTCTAGCTAGAGGGATCTTGCCTAGGGTTTCCTCTTGTGGAGAACCTAGGCATCTTGTTTCTTGTTGGTGATTCAAGAAGTGTTGGGAGCCCCCAATTAAGTTGTGGGTGTGTGCCCCAAGGTTTTTGTAAAGGATTTCATCCCCGCCTCAAAGGGGTTCTATAGTGGAAGGTGAACTAGGCCTTTGTGGTGAAGTTCATCGCAGAATAGGGTGAAGCCTTAGTGGCGTTGAGTAGGCCTTTGTGGCGAGCTCACACCCCTCCAACGAGACGTACTCCCCTAAAAAGGAGGAACTCGGAAATACATCGTGTCTCCGTGTGCTTCCATCGGTTACCTCGTTCCTCACTCTCTTTACTTACTTGTACTTGTTGCATTGATTGCTTGTCTTGTCATATAGGTAAATTCATCACTAGTTGCACTATCTAGAGAATTTACCTTTCTTGTCAAGCCTAAATTTGAGAAAAATTAAAATTTGCCGTAGCACCTATTCACCCCCCCTCTAGGTGCCTATACTTTACTTTCAATTGGTATCAGAGCCTCGGCTCTTCTATCGGGCTTAACCGCCTAAGAGTTTGAGTATGGGAGATGATGTGGTTGACACTCCGTCCGATGTCAATGTGACCATGGATGATCTCAATGAATTGAGAGCTTCATTGACCTCATCCATAGACACAAAATTTGATGAGTTGCGTCAATTCATGGCACAATTCCTCAAAGACAAAGGACCGGAGGTGTCCGACCCCCGGAAACGAAGGGTGCCAAGAAAGGGGTTGATGGTGAACCACTTAAAACTGCTTCCGCCGAACAATCCGCTAAGAAGGGTGCGGGTGGAAAGGAAGGATACCATGCCGTTGAAGGGCAATATTCTCCCGATCCTCCCATCCCTTTTCCTCATATAATTCCTAGGGGAGATCCACCTAAAATTGATGCATATTCTTTTCGTGAATGGCAATACTACATGGAGACTCACTTGAACTCTTCTTGTATAGATCTTTGGAGAATCACTCGTGATGGATACAAGCCATATGATCCCAAGAATCTCACAAGAAGAGAGGTTGTAGATTGCCAACTCAATTACACCGCTTTGTCCATCCTTCATCAAGCCGTGGGCCCCAATCACATGCCGCATCTTCAACACTTCTCCACCGCCAAAGAGACATGGGATGCACTTGTCGTCATGTTTGTTGGGAATGAAAGCATGCAAAGAAATCGCTATGACACCTTGACCAATGAGGCCGAAGGATTTTTCATGCGTGATGGAGAAGATCACGTTGACATGTATCGGAGGCTCAAATCTCTTGCCACCGCTTTCTCTAATGGGTGCAACACATATTGATGATGCTTGGATCAAGAGGAAGTTCATAATTGCCGTGATGCCTTTTGAGGGCACGGATATGAAGAGCATTCAAGGGAGACATGATTTCTCCACCATGACCTCTACTCAAGTCATGCAAGAATTGAGCTCCTACAAAGTGCAAACCAAGAATGCTCTTGACAACCGTGCTAGGGCCATTGGAATGCATCAAGGAGCTTCCGTTGCTTTGAAGGCCAAGGTGTTGGCAAGAGAAGTTGAGAATGATGAAGATGGTGAAGAAGCATTGCCTCCATTGAAGGAACAAGAATATGATCCCGTTCTAAAGGATCTAATAGCTCTCACCGTGCAAAAGTTTTGGAACAATCCCCCAAAAGGCAAGAACCAAGTTCTCGTTATGGTAATGATGGGGCTCAAAAAGTGAGATCTTGCTTCAATTGCCAAGACAAGTACCATTTCATTGCGGAGTGCCCCTATGAGAATAGAGAGAACCATAGCGGCAAGCTCATCCGCAAGGACAAGTCCAAGGTTGAATACAAGAAACCTCATTTCAAGAAGAAACCTTTCAACAAAAAGACTCCTACCAAGTTTGTGCTCTTGACTCAAGAGGAGTATGATTCCGGGAGTGATGAAGAAGAAGAAACCACAAGTGAAGTGGCCGCTCTAGCCATTGCTTCCACTCCATCTTCGTCATCTCTCTTTGAATCCCCCAATGAAAATCTTCCTCAACGCGATGCCAAGTGCTTCATGGCTAAGGCCACGGAGGTATCATCTCTCCTAACTCTAAGACCCCTAGTGAACTAGAACATATTGCTTGTCTTAGAGAAGAAGAGGAAAGAGCCTCCTTGGACCGTTTTATGTCTAACATGCAAGGGGAGACCAAGAAGTACTTTGAGCATCTCATGAGGCAATTGGGAGAGGCCCAAGAGGCCCTTGAGAAGAAAGGTGAGATTGAGAGAAGGGATGCGGATGAAATTGCATCTCTCTCAATGACTCTTGAAGAAGAGCATGATGGTAGAGTTTCTCTAGAGGATGAACTTGAAACTATTGAAACTACTCATAATGAACTTGTCTCTAAAATCATTAAGGAACGTGATCTTGCAATTGCTAAATATAAAAAGGCTAAAAAGGATAAAGTAGAGTTTGGGGTTGGTCATGGTAAACTAACCGAGGAGTTTGAAAAGCTAACCATTGCTCACAAAGCTTTGGAAAGCCAACACTCATCCCTCAAAGAGTTGCATGAACAACTTCAAACTCAACTTACTCAATCAACCATCCTAGCACTTCTACTTCTTCTTGTGATCATGCAAATATTATTGAAGAAAATGCTAGGTTGAAGGATGAGCTAGCAAGGCTCAAGGGCAAAAGCACTCAAGTTGAAAGGTGGTGCTTGCACCCCACAAGTGGTTGCCTCAAGCACTAATGCGGTCATTTCTAGACCACAAGTGAGTGCTCCAAGGCAACAAGTGGGCAAGCAAGGTCTTGGCTATGTAGAAAAGGAACAAGAAGAAGAAGAACAAGAAGAAGAACAAACATGGTGCTTCGGGTGGTATTGTCATGAGGGACAACACTACTCGTAGCTCCTCCGCGGGAACTAACAACCCACACCATTTCTTATATGTTGATTATTATGGTGTTGTGCAAGCTAAATATGTTGGTCTATTGACGGTTTTATTGACTACACTATGGGTTCCAAAGACCCTTGTTGCTAACATGAAGGGACCCAAACTCGGGTCCTAACTCTAGTCAATGATCTCTTGCAGGACTATGCTTCCGGTGGGACTAAATGGATTCTTGATAGTGGATGCACTAATCATATGACCGGAAGCAAAGAACTAGTGACGGAGTTGCGACCAAATGACATCCAAGCAACCGTCACTTATGGGGACTCGTCCAAGTCTAAGGTATCCGGGTTTGGCAAGGTTGTGGTGGCTCCCGATATCACTATCGTGAACGTCATGCTTGTCGAATCCCTTGGTTACAATTTACTTTCCGTCCGCTCTCTTAGTAAGAT
Organism: Alopecurus myosuroides; assembly: GCA_028641055.1. NCBI lineage: Eukaryota > Viridiplantae > Streptophyta > Magnoliopsida > Poales > Poaceae > Alopecurus > Alopecurus myosuroides. The sequence continues at coordinate 597,563,268 of CM054057.1, read as the reverse complement.
GGGGTTCTCCGTCTTCTTTGATGGTGATATTGTGGTCCTTTTGAGGAGCAAGACTCTTGACGTCGCTCACGTGGGACCTGTTGAAAATGAGTTGTATGTGGTAGACTTTTCTAAGTCAACCAACACTCAAGCAATGTGTCTTTTTGGGAAGGCGGACTTGGGATGGTTATGGCATCGCCGGCTATCCCATGTCAACATGAGAACTTTGCAAAGTCTTCATAAAAGTGGCCTTATTGTTGGACTAAAAGAAAATGTTTCCTTTGCAAAGGATCGCGTTTGTAGGTCGTGTGTTGAAGGGAAGATGCATGACATTGTGCACAAGGCCAAGACTATTATCTCATCAAAGAGGATCTTGGAGCTTCTTCATGTTGATCTCTTTGGTGCCGTGCCCGAGGCAAGTCTTGGCGGCAAGAAGTATTGCTTGGTGATTCTCGATGATTATTCAAGATACACTTGGGTTTATTTCTTCAAGTGCAAGAGTGAGACCCAACAAACCATCATCGACTTCTCCAACGAAGTGCAACGTCAACACAATGTGCAAATCATGGCTATTAGGAGTGATAATGGGTCGGAGTTCAAGAACTATACATTGAATGAATTTCTTAGTGAAGAAGGCATTCGTCACCAATACTCCGCCACTTACACTCCTCAACAAAATGGTGTTGCCGAAAGGAAGAATCACACTCTCTTGGATATGGCAAGGACCATGTTGGCGGAGTACTCCTCTCCCCAATATTTATGGACCGAGGCCGTATCCACCGCTTGCCACTCCTCCAACCGCCTCTACATCCGCAAAGGCTTGAGCAAGACCCCATATGAGATCCTCACAAGCCCAACGTATCCTACTTCCGTGTATTCGGTTTAAGTTTTTTATTTGATCAAGGGTATTAGGTTGTCGAATTTCATCCAAAAATTGAGGGTATTTTTGTTGGTTACGGTGCCGAATGCCACACTTATAGAGTCTATGACAAAGCCTCACGGATTGTCATAGAATCTTGTAGTGTGGTGTTCGAGGAAAATGACGGCTCCCAAGTGGCGCAATTTCATGTTTCGAATGTAGATGTTGAAATGCCTCAAGAAGCCATAGGAAGGATGGGTGTGGGATTCTTCCGCCCCATCGAGGGACACCTTATGGCGACTCGAGAAGGACTATGCTCTACCCAAGTGGAGCCCTCCTCTACATTTGAAGATCAAGCCAAGGAGCCAACTACTACCTAACCGAGAACATATTCAAGACCCTCCTCTCATTGATCAAGTGACTCCGCAAGTCGTACCCACTCCTCTCACTAAATGCGAGTCAAGATCAAGGCCAAGATCATTCATCCTCGTCATCCTTTCTCAAGTTGAAGCTAGTATTGAAGATATTGTTGATGACAATGTTGTTGATCAAGGCCATGTTGGTCAAGATGGGGACCCAAATGATCAAGATGATCAAGTGATTCCTCCTCGCAATAATGAGGAGATCGAAGCCCGTCGCATCAAAAGGATAAGAAGAGCTTTGAAGCAAATTGATGCCCAAGATGACAAGGTCTTGGGGATGTTCAAGCTAGAAGATCCACTAGAAGGCAATTGGCTCATTTTTGTGAGCATCAAGCTCATATCTCTATGGTGGAGCCTAAGAAAGTGTATGAAGCTCTTGAGGACTCCGATTGGGTTGAAGCTATGCATGATGAGCTCAATAACTTTGAGCGCAACAAAGTTTGGAGATTGGTTGAGAAACCCAAGGATTGCCACAATGTTATTGGCACCAAGTGGATATTCAAGAACAAGCAAGATGAGAATGGCATTGTCATTAGGAACAAGGCAAGATTGGTCGCTCAAGGTTACACCCAAGTTGAAGGCATTGACTTTGATGAAACTTATGCGCCCGTGGCTCGCCTTGAGTCCATCCGTATCCTTGCTTATGCATCCTCACATAATTTCAAGTTGCAACAAATGGATGTGAAAAGTGCTTTCTTGAATGGTCCACTAAAAGAGGAGGTATATGTTAAGCAACCTCCGGGGTTCGAGAATCTCAACTTTCCTAACCACGTTTACAAACTTGACAAGGCTCTCTATGGTCTCAAACAAGCACCTCGTGCTTGGTATGAGCACCTTAGGGAGTTGTTAGATGATCGTGGTTTCGAAGTTGGGAAGATTGACCCCACTCTCTTCACCAAGAGAGTAAAGGGAGAGCTTTCATATGCCAACTCTATGTGGACGATATCATCTTTGGCTCAACTAACCAAGCTTTCAATAATGAGTTCTCTAAGCTTATGACTGACAGGTTCGAGATGTCTATGATGGGTGAGCTTAAATTCTTCCTTGGCTTTGAGATCAAGCAATTGGCTCGTGGGACTTTCATTTCTCAAGCCAAGTACACCCAAGATATGCTCAAGAGGTTTAACTTCCAAGATGCTAAGATCAAGACATCTCCTATGCAAGTCAAGTGTCATCTCTCTCGTAATCCAAAAGGGAGTAAGGATATGGACCAAAAGCTTTACCGTTCTTTGATTGGTTCTTTGCTCTATCTTTGCGCATCTAGGCCCGATATCGTTTTGAGTGTAGGTGTGTGTGCAAGGTATCAAGCGGCTCCTAAGGATTGCCATCTAACGCGGTTCATAGGATCTTTCGTTATTTGGTTCATACCTCAAGATTTGGTTTGTGGTACCCAAAGGGGGCACAATTTCTCTCAATGGATATACGGATTCCGATTGGGCGGGTGATCAAGATGATAGGAAGTCAACTTCCGGGGCTTGCCAATTTCTTGGTAGGTCCCTTGTAAGTTGGTCCTCGAAGAAACAAAATTGCATTTCTCTCTCCACCGCCGAAGCCGAATATGTTGCCGCAAGTGCTTGCACCCAATTGCTATGGATGAGGCAAACTCTCAAGGAATATGGAGTTCATTTGGACAAAGTACTTGTATGTGACAATGAAAGTGCTATCAAGATTGCATACAATCCGGTGCAACACACAAGGACGAAGCACATTGAGATTCGCCACCACTTCATCCGTGATCACGTGGCGAGAGGAGACATTGCACTCGGTTATGTGCCCACCAAGGACAATCTTGCGGATATTTTCACGAAGCCACTTGAGGATGCAAGGTTCTTGTCTTGAGGAATGAGCTAAATGTGATTGATTCAAGGAGCTTGACTTGACTATCTTGCGCACACCCCTATAGATGAAACGTGTTCGAGCTTAGATGTAGGCATGGACATAGGGGGAGTGCTATCCTAACAGATTGGGTTCTCCCTCCCCCCATTATGCCCATAGCAAAAATTCATTGTGATCTCTCTTTTTCTAATGTTGAATTGTGAGCTTCAATGTTGAGTTTTGGCAATGCCCCCAAGATATATCTTCGCGGTTGCATACCAAGAACTCTTACATGGTGGCTTCGGCCACCAACCTCTTCATTTCGAAGAGTTGGATCTTAGTTGGGTTTTTCTACTTGTCATTTCATTGCTTTTTGTGTGTTTTTCCCGGCTAAGTGGTTCTTCCTAGGAAAATCCCACTCAATTGTTATTTTAGTTGGTAGTTTCTTGCTCTTGAGAGGGATACGTACTAGTCTCAGTTTGTTATATCTATCCTAAGCCTTTCTCTCAAAAGCCTTTCTTTTCTAAGCACTAGTGTCGTCCGTTGAAAACGAGGAAATTTCGAATCAGGAGGCAGTCGGAATTTCCGGTTCAGTTTTGAACCGGAATTTCCGGCTGAACCGGAATATCCGGTTCAAACTTGAACCGGAATTTCCGGTTAGGCGAACTTCATAAAGCCTGGAGCCCGACGGGAGGGGCAGTTCCTTTTCCCGTCCGCTCCTCTCCACCAAATCGCCGCCGCCGTGATTCTTGGCCTCCCGGGCCGTTTCCTCCGCGAGATCTTGGAGCTTTGGCCCGGATCTTGTTCTCCTCGCGATTTGGAACGTTTCTACCCAAGCATTTCTCTCCATGGATCCCGGTAATGTTCAAATCTCTTGAATCTTGGTGCTATAACCTTACCTTCCATGGATTTGCGTTTTGTTGGCTATGCTTGGTAGATTTCGTTCCAGAGGACCCCCCTACATGCTAGAAACCATACACTAGATTACTTGTTTGCAATCCCTGTGGAAATCTGCGATTTAAATTGATTTTGTGCTGATCCGCAACTTACCGGAATATCCGGTCCGACTGAACCGGAATATCCGGGTAACCGGAATATCCGGTTCAGCTTTGTACCGGAATATCCGGCTATGTCCAGTACTGCTTTAGGACAGCCCCAAATTGATTTTTTCCCAGATTTCTACCTCGATTGTTTCCTGGAATCTCTTCTATCGTTTTATGCATGATTGTATCCGTTGTGTGACACTAGTGTACTCATCTTGTGCTATCCCCCTACTATCTTGTTTCACAGGTGGTGACACGAACGGAGCGTTCCGAAGCACAAGAAGCAAGTTTCTACCCGTAACAAGAGGAAACCTCGGATCAACTATAAGACCGATATTCCCACTCAGGATTTCAATGAGCTCAGAAAGCAGGATGCCTATCTTTCTCCGAGGGTTGCAAATATTGATTCTCGTTTCTGGAATCTGGAGCAGTCCTATATTTATGCTGACATCTATTGTGACTACCGCTATCCGTGCCGCCCTATGCATCCATTTGACCATGCCGCTCTCAAGGCCAAGGAGGAATTTGCTGATGCAGCCAGTGTTGTTGAGCGTTTCGGTCTGGTGAAGCTCATGGAGACTCAGTGCAACTACAACACGCAGCTTGTGATGCAGTTTATGTCCACCCTCGTGTTCTCCACTGGTGATATTGTGACCCATCTCAAGTGGATGTCTGAGGACACACCGTGTGAAGCATCTTTTGAGAGGTTTGCTCGGCGTCTTGGCTACTCTTACAGCGAGCACCCTCCTCTTGGTCGCCGCGTCCATGAGGTTGATAGGCCGAGGAGGGAGGTGTCCATGGCTGAGCTATATGCCCCTGGTTTCACTGTTGGGGGACTTGAGGGACTTCTTCCTCTTTATGATCAGCTTGTTCGTATCTTCAGAGCTTTCCTTGTGCCGAGTGGAGGTAACAACGATGCCCTCACCACTCCTCTGTGCAACCTTCTGATTCTGGCTAAGGAGTGTATGGAGGAAGACATCTCTTTTGTTGGATAACCTTCTGAGGTAACAACGATGACATCTCTTTTGTTGTGAGCAAATTGAGCAGGTTCATGTCAAACCCGGGTAATGATCATTGGCATGCACTTGAAAGGGTCATGTGCTATATGAATGGTACTATGAGTTATGGGATTCATTATTCAGGGCACCCTGCTGTGCTTGAGGGATATAGTGACTCCAACTGGATCTCAGATGTAGATGAACTCTACGCCACAAGTGGATATGCATTTCTTCTTGGAGGTGGCGCGGTGTCATGGAGGTCTTGTAAACAGACCATATTGACGAGGTCAACCATGGAAGCAGAACTTACTGCTTTAGATACAGCCACTGTTGAGGCAGAATGGCTGCGTGAGCTCTTGATGGACTTGTCGGTGGTTGAGAAACCATTACCGGCTATCCTCATGAACTGTGACAATCAAACGGTGATTGCCAAGGTGACCAGTTCTAAGGATAATGCGAAGTCATCAAGACACGTCAAAAGACGTTTGAAGTCTGTCAGGAAATTGAGAAACTCCGGAGTAATAACTGTTACGTATATTCAAACAGACAAAAACCTGGCAGATCCCTTTACGAAGGGACTATCACGAAATGTGATAGATAGTGCATCGAGAGAGATGGGTATGAGATCCGTGAGCGTTACACCATAGTGGTCACCCAACCTATGTGATCGGAGATCCCGTGAATTAGGACCTGGGAAGAACAAGCTAGTGGTTTGACTGAGGAGAGTATTTGGTAAACCCTCTCTAAGTAATGATGCATAAATCTCAAAGAGCTGTAAGGCAGGTTGGCAACATGCCTTAATGTGTTTATGTTGGCTATTCATAGCAAAGATGTTGTCCTATGTGAGTCCGACTGTAAACGTCGAAGTCTATGAGATTTGGGTGATCTCTAGTAAAATCATGAAGAGACCACGGAGTACGACGCATATGCTCCACCCGCGGGGTAGGCTACTGGCAGCCAAGTACTAGTTATGACTTTGAGTAAAGTCTACTGGCACAAAACTTGCAATTCAAGGCATAGTCCATTGTTCAAGTTGCTGATAGATGTAGCTTAAGGCTCTAGGCGGAAGTTCAACTTAACAGTCTCTGCTGAAACACTGGTATATAAACAAGTAGCGAGGATTGGCAAATCTTCAAATGGGCATTTGAGATCTGGTGGGGGATTGTTGGAATATTTGGCCCATATGTGGGTAGCCCAATAGACAAATCCTGACATCTCAAAATGGCCCATGTGTACAAGTGAGTGGTGGGAGTGGGAAGTTTAGTCCCACATTGAAAGTTTGAGGAGTTGCACACCACCTTATAAGGTGGAGTGTTGTAGGGATTGTATGTGAGTGACAACAAGAGAGCCTCTCGCGCACTCCTCCTCCTCCTCCGCCGCTCGCTCGTCTCGACTCGACACGACACGTCGCGATCGCGTTTCATGAATCGAGCCTCGAGCCGAGACAATAATTATGTTTATTTTTCTGTTTTGGAAAACCGATTTCGTAGTCGTGACGGACGCGTCACAGCTGAGGCGGTTCGGGTCGCTCCCGTATCACGTGTTGCAACCGACGGACGTGCGGCGTGGGCCTCCCACGTCGCCCACGTTAGGGTTTTCTGAACCGCACTATAAAAGACGCGCACCGTGGGTGCTGTACACACACCGAAACCAATCTAGGTTTGCCACCTCGTTCCTTGCGCCGCCACCGTAGTCTACTCCATCCCGAGCGCCGGCGTCCACTGGCGAACGGGAGAGCAGGTCTCCGGATCCAGTCGCCTTTGTGATCCTGTACGGGAGAGGGCGAATTAGGTTTTTTGGAAGCGCTTCGCGCTGCTCGCTGCTTCCACGATGACTCGTCTGCCTAACAAGTCAGGCGGTGCTGCGTACCGTCGCCTTAAGCGTCGTCTACTCCGACTCGTCATCGCCAATGTTTATACAACGTTACTATGAACGATCGGTACGGAATCTGTGTCCTGATCTGTCTGTTTAACATGTCTACTGTTTACATGTTTAGAGAGATCGTGTTGCTATTATTCATGTTGTCTGCTGCATCTAGTATGTTCGAATTTCACATGTTAATAGCTGCTTTTTTCATGATTTATATTATGGAATTAATTCGTATTATGCCTAATTATTCAACAGGCATTACGTCAAGGTGTATGGACCTCTATCTAGCTGACATCCATATCTAAAAGTCAACCTCAAGAAAGTTATCCAACAAATCTCTCTGGTATTTTTGCAGCAAAAAATTTTCACAATACAAAAAAAATTCTCGTCGTAGACAAGAACCGTTGTTTTCTCCATAATAGCAACAACACATCCCCATCGCCACATTTCTGCCACCCGAGCACAGATGTGAGGGGGGCACATGAACCTACCATCTAGAATATAAACCCTTGGAGGTGAATTTAACTACGTGGCCAAGGTAATCATAAACACCAGAGAGCATTGCAAGACAGGATTAAAACTCTCTACAAAAATAAGTAAAGCATATCAAATTGACATGAACAAAATAATCACAATCTCATGGTTCATCCGATCTCAGCAAACACAACATGCACAATTACATACTAAAATTTGCCGTAGCACCTATTCACCCCCCCTCTAGGTGCCTATACTTTACTTTCAGGGGGCAAGTTTTGAAAGGCAAGGAATGATGTGTGATGTGTGGAGTATGGCATATGCATAGATGAACATGGGAGAGGATAAATAGAGCAAAACACAAGGGTTAGGTTTCCTAGTCTTACTTCTCGGAAAAGAACCAAATAAGATCGAAATAGCAACGAGAAGTAGTATTCGGAGAAGAAACACCATAACCATAAGATATTCAACTAAGAACCAACTCTTCACATGGGAAGAGGTTGGTGGCCTAAGCCACCATGTAAGAGTTCATGGTATGCAACCGCGAAGATATATCTTGGGGGCATTGCCAAAACTCAACATTGAAGCTCACAATTCAAAATTAGAAAAAGAGAGATCACAATGAATTTTTGCTATGGGCATAATGGGGGGAGGGAGAACCCAATGTGTTAGGATAACACTCCCCCTATGTCCATGCCTACATCTAAACTCGAACACGTTTCATCTATAGGGGTGTGTGCAAGATAGTCAAGTCAAGCTCCTTGAATCAATCACATTTAGCTCATTCCTCAAGAACAAGAACCTTGCATCATCAAGTGGCTTCGTGAAAATATCCGCAAGATTGTCCTTGGTGGGCACATAACCTAGTGCAATGTCTCCTCTCGCCACGTGATCACGGATGAAGTGGTGGCGAATCTCAATGTGCTTCGTCCTTGTGTGTTGCACCGGATTGTATGCAATCTTGATAGCACTTTCATTGTCACATAGAAGAGGTACTTTGTCCAAATGAACTCCATATTCCTTGAGAGTTTGCCTCATCCATAGCAATTGAGTGCATGCACTTGCGGCGGCAACATATTCGGCTTCGGCGGTGGAGAGAGAAATGCAATTTTGTTTCTTCGAGGAACAACTTACAAGGGACCTACCAAGAAATTGGCAAGCCCCGGAAGTTGACTTCCTATCATCTTGATCACCCGCCCAATCGGAATCCGTATATCCATTGAGAGAAAATTGTGCCCCCTTTGGGTACCACAAACCAAATCTTGAGGTATGAACCAAATAACGAAAGATCCTATGAACCGCCATTAGATGGCAATCCTTAGGAGCCGCTTGATACCTTGCACACACACCTACACTCAAAACGATATCGGGCCTAGATGCACAAAGATAGAGCAAAGAACCAATCATAGAACGATAGAGCTTTTGGTCCACATCCTTACTCCCTTTTGGATTACGAGAGAGATGACACTTGACTTGCATAGGAGATGTCTTGATCTTAGCATCTTGGAAGTTAAACCTCTTGATCATATCTTGGGTGTACTTGGCTTGAGAAATGAAAGTCCCACGAGCCAATTGCTTGATCTCAAAGCCAAGGAAGAATTTAAGCTCACCCATCATAGACATCTCGAACCTGTCAGTCATAAGCTTAGAGAACTCATTATTGAAAGCTTGGTTAGTTGAGCCAAAGATGATATCGTCCACATAGAGTTGGCATATGAAAAGCTCTCCCTTTACTCTTGGTGAAGAGAGTGGGGTCAATCTTCCCAACTTCGAAACCACGATCATCTAACAACTCCTAAGGTGCTCATACCAAGCACGAGGTGCTTGTTTGAGACCATCGAGAGCCTTGTCAAGTTTGTAAACGTGGTTGGGAAAGTTGAGATTCTCGAACCCGGAGATTGCTTAACATATACCTCCTCTTTTAGTGGACCATTCAAGAAAGCACTTTTCACATCCATTTGTTGCAATTTGAAATTATGTGAGGATGCATAAGCAAGGAGGATACGGATGGACTCAAGGCGAGCCACGGGCGCGTAGGTTTCATCAAAGTCAATGCCTTCAACTTGGGTGTAACCTTGAGCGACCAATCTTGCCTTGTTCCTAATGACAATGCCATTCTCATCTTGCTTGTTCTTGAAAATCCACTTGGTGCCAATAACATTGTGGCAATCCTTGGGTTTCTCAACCAATCTCAAAACTTTGTTGCGCTCAAAGTTATTGAGCTCATCATGCATAGCTTCAACCCAATCGGAGTCCTCAAGAGCTTCATACACTTTCTTAGGCTCCACCATAGAGATATGAGCTTGATGCTCACAAAAATGAGCCAATTGCCTTCTAGTGGATCTTCTAGTTTGAACATCCTCCAAGACCTTGTCATCTTGGGCATCAATTTGCTTCAAAGCTCTTCTTATCCTTTTGATGCGACGGGCTTCGATTTCCTCATTATTGCGAGGAGGAATCACTTGATCATCTTGATCATTCGGGTCCCCATCTTGACCATTATGGCCTTGATCATCAACATCATCATCAACAATATCTTCAATACTAGCTTCAACTTGAGAAGAGGATGACGAGGATGATTGATCTTGGCCTTGATCTTGACTCGCATTAGTGAGAGGAGTGGGTACGACTTGCAGAGTCACTTGATCAACGAGAGGTGGGTCTTGAATATGTTCTCGGTTAGGTGTAGTAGGTGGCTCCTTGGCTTGATCTTCAAATGTAGAGGAGGGCTCCACTTGGGTAGAGCATAGTTCTTCTCGAGTCGCCATAAGGTGTCCCTCGATGGGGCGGAAGAATCCCACACCCATCCTTCCTATGGCTTCTTGAGGCATTTCAACATCTACATTTGAAACATGAAATTGCGCCACTTGGGAGCCGTCATTTTCCTCGAAAACCACACTACAAGATTCTATGACAATCCGTGAGGCTTTGTCATAGACTCTATAAGTGTGGGATTCGGCACCGTAACCAACAAAAATACCCTCAATAGTTTTGGATTGAAATTTCGACAACCTAATACCCTTGATCAAATAAAAGCACTTACAACCGAATACACGGAAGTAGGATACGTTGGGCTTGTTGCCGGTGACGATCTCATATGGGGTCTTGCACAAGCCTTTGCGGATGTAGAGGCGGTTGGAGGAGTGGCATGCGGTGGATACGGCCTCGGCCCATAAATATTGGGGAGAAGAGTACTCCGCCAACATGGTCCTTGCCATATCCAAGAGAGTGCGATTCTTCCTTTCGGCAACACCATTTTGTTGAGGAGTGTAAGTGGCGGAGTATTGGTGACGAATGCCTTCTTCACTAAGAAATTCATTCAATGTATAGTTCTTGAACTCCGACCCATTATCACTCCTAATAGCCATGATTTGCACATTGTGTTGACGTTGCACTTCGTTGGAGAAGTCGATGATAGTTTGTTGGGTCTCACTCTTGCACTTGAAGAAATAAACCCAAGTGTATCTTGAATAATCATCGACAATCACCAAGCAATACTTCTTGCCGCCAAGACTTGCCTCGGGCACGGCACCAAAGAGATCAACATGAAGAAGCTCCAAGATCCTCTTTGATGAGATAATAGTCTTGGCCTTGTGCACAATGTCATGCATCTTCCCTTCAACACACGACCTACAAACGCGATCCTTTGCAAAGGAAACATTTTCTTTTAGTCCAACAATAAGGCCACTTTTGTGAAGACTTTGCAAAGTTCTCATGTTGACATGGGATAGCCGGCGATGCCATAACCATCCCAAGTCCGCCTTCCCGAAAAGACACATTGCTTGAGTGTTGGTTGACTTAGAAAAGTCTACCACATACAACTCATTTTCAACATGTCCCACTGTGAGCGACGTCAAGAGTCTTGCTCCTCAAAAGGACCACAATATCACCATCAAAGAAGACGGAGAACCCCATCTTACTAAGAGAGCGGACGGAAAGTAAATTGTAACCAAGGGATTCGACAAGCATGACGTTCACGATAGTGATATCGGGAGCCACCACAACCTTGCCAAACCCGGATACCTTAGACTTGGACGAGTCCCCATAAGTGACGGTTGCTTGGATGTCATTTGGTCGCAACTCCGTCACAAGTTCTTTGCTTCCGGTCATATGATTAGTGCATCCACTATCAAGAATCCATTTAGTCCCACCGGAAGCATAGTCCTGCAAGAGATCATTGACTAGAGTTAGGACCCGAGTTGGGTCCCTTCATGTTAGAAAAAAGGGTCTTTGGAACCCATATAGTGTAGTCAATAAACCCCTCAATTGGACCAACATATTTAGCTTGCACAACACCATAATAATCAACATATAAGAAATGGTGTGGGTTGTTAGTTCCCGCGGAGGAGCTACGAGTAGTGTTGTCCCTAATGACAATACCACCCGAAGCACCATGTTTGTTCTTCTTCTTGTTCTTCTTCTTCTTGTTCCTTTTCTTGGCTACATAGCCAAGACCTTGCTTGCCCACTTGTTGCCTTGGAACACTCAATTGTGGTCTAGAAATGACCGCATTAGAGCTTGGGGAAACCACTTGTGGGGTGGCAAGCACCACCTTTTCAACTTGAGTGCTCTTGCCCTTGAGCCTTGCTAGCTCATCCTTCAACCTAGCATTTTCTTCAATAACATTTGCATGATCACAAGAAGTAGTAGAAGTGCTAGGATGGTTAGATTGAGTAAGTTGAGTTTGAAGTTGTTCATTCAACTCTTTGAGGGATGAGTGTTGGCTTTCCAAAGCTTTGTGAGCAATGGTTAGCTTTTCAAACTCCTCGGTTAGTTTAGCATGACCAACCCCAAAATCTACTTTATCCTTTTTAGCCTTTCTATATTTAGCAATAGCAAGATCACGTTCCTTAATGATTTTAGAGACAAGTTCATTATGAGTAGTTTCAATAGTTTCAAGTTCATCCTCTAGAGAAACTCTACCATCATGCTCTTCTTCAAGAGTCATTGAGAGAGATGCAATTTCATCCGCATCCCTTCTCTCAATCTCACCTTTCTTCTCAAGGGCCTCTTGGGCCTCTCCCAATTGCCTCATGAGATGCTCAAAGTACTTCTTGGTCTCCCTTGCATGTTAGACATAAAACGGTCCAAGGAGGCTCTTTCCTCTTCTTCTCTAAGACAAGCAATATGTTCTAGTTCACTAGGGGTCTTAGAGTTAGGAGAAGATGATACCTCCGTGGCCTTAGCCATGAAGCACTTCGCATCGCGTTGAGGAAGATTTTCATTGGGGGATTCAAAGAGAGATGACGAAGATGGAGTGGAAGCAATAGCTAGAGCGGCCACTTCACTTGTGGCTTCTTTTCTTCATCACTCCCGGAATCATACTCCTCTTGAGTCAAGAGCACAAACTTGGTAGGGGTCTTCTTGTTGAAAGGTTTCTTCTTGAAATGCGGTTTCTTGTATTCAACCTTGGACTTGTCCTTGCGGATGAGCTTGCCGCTATGGTTCTCTCTATTCTCATAGGGGCACTCCGCAATGAAGTGGTACTTGTCTTGGCAATTGAAGCAAGATCTCACTTTTTGAGCCCCATCATTACCATAGCGAGACTTGGTCTTCTCCTCAACAAACTTCTTGCCTTTTGGGGGATTGTTCCAAAACTTTTGCACGGTGAGAGCTATTAGATCCTTTAGGACGGGATCATATTCTTGTTCCTTCAATGGAGGCAATGCTTCTTCACCATCTTCATCATTCTCAACTTCTTTGCCAACACCTTGGCCTTCAAAGCAACGGAAGCTCCTTGATGCATCCCAATGGCCCTAGCACGGTTGTCAAGAGCATTCTTGGTTTGCACTTTGTAGGAGCTCAATTCTTGCATGACTTGGGTAGAGGTCATGGTGGAGAAATCATGTCTCCCTTGAATGCTCTTCATATCCGTGCCCTCAAAAGGCATCACGGCAATTATGAACTTCCTCTTGATCCAAGCATCATCAATATGTGTTGCACCCGCATTAGAGAAAGCGGTGGCAAGAGATTTGAGCCTTCGATACATGTCAACGTGATCTTCTCCATCACGCATGAAAAATCCTTCGGCCTCATTGGTCAAGGTGTCATACGATTTCTTTGCATGCTTTCATTTCCAACAAACATGAGGACAAGTGCATCCCATGTCTCTTTGGCGGTGGAGAAGTGTTGAAGATGCGGCATGTGATTGGGGCCCACGGCTTAATGAAGGATGGATAAAGCGGTGTAATTGAGTTGGCAATCTACAACCTCTCTTCTTGTGAGATTCTTGCGATCATATGGCTTGTATCCATCACGAGTGATTCTCCAAAGATCTATACAAGAAGAGTTCAAGTGAGTCTCCATGTAGTATTGCCATTCACGAAAAGAATATGCATCAATTTTAGGTGGATCTCCCCTAGGAATTATATGAGGAAAAGGGATGGGAGGATCGGGAGAATATTGGCCTTCAACGGCATGATATCCTTCCTTTCCACTCGCACCCTTCTTAGCGGATTGTTCGGCGGAAGCAGTTTTAAGTGGTTCACCATCAACCCCTTTCTTGGCACCCTCCGTTTCCGGAGGGGATGAGTCGACCACCTCCGGTTCCTTGGCTTTGAGGAGAGTTGTCATGAGTAGACGCAACTCCTCAAATTTAGTGTCTATGGATGAGGTCAATGATTCTCTCAAAGCATTGAGATCATTCATGGACACATTTCGTTCGGACGGAGCGTCATCTACCTCATCACCCATACTTAATCCCTTAGGCGGTTAAGCCCGATAGAAGAGCCGAGGCTCTGATACCAATTGAAAGTAAAGTATAGGCACCTAGAGGGGAGGGGTGAATAGGTGCTACGGCAAATTTTAATTTTTCTCAAATTTAAGCTTGACAAGAAAGGTAAATTCTCTAGATAGTGCAACTAGTGATGAATTTACCTATATGACAATACAAGCAATCAATGCAACAAGTACAAGTAAGTAAAGTGTAACATCCCAAGTCTGAAAAATAGCCTTTAGAATGTTTGCTCTCTGTTATTTTATGTTTTGCATCATGGCATCATGTTGATTGCATTTGTTTTGTTTGTTTTCCAAATGTTTTCCTTTGTTTTCCTTTGTTTTCTATTTGAATTTCAACTCAAATTTCAAACCCTTTGTTTCATCCTTGTGATGTTACAATGTCTAAAATGATATTTCAAAATAAAACAATTATTTGTTTCCATTAAAGTGTGATTCCAAACCTATTGTTTTATTTCTATAAAAATGCATCCAATAATCAAACCCTTGTCAAACTCAATTTGCTTTCCATTTGAAATTCCAAACCAACATCCAAATAGTTGTTTCCAAATCAAAACCTTAATTGTTTTCCAATCATCCCATAATGTTCCACTAATAAAATGGTGTTTTTATTTCAATTAATTAATTCCAAGATGGTTTCAAATTCAAAGCAAATCATTCAACAACAACTCATTTGGAAATTATCAAATAACAAACCATTCCAATGTTTCTAATCCAACTAATAATAGGGTTCACCCTATTAAATTGTTGGTTCTAATCAATCATTTAAATCCCAATCATATTTAAAATTCAAATCAAAGCATTCAAACAGAACCACTTTTGAAGTTATAACCTTACCAAGCCAATCAACTAATCTTTCAATCAAATTAATCATAGGGGTTCCCCTATTCAAAGTTGTTTTTATTAAAGTGGCACTTAATTAAAATACATCCAAATTTGATTTTCAAACAAACCTCAATCAATTTTAAAGTTTTCTGAAAACAAAACTTGGCTAATGTTTTCTTCTAACCCAACTAGCTTAACTAAATTTTTATAACATTTTTGCTAACCCACACATCACCTTTCTCCTTCCAATTGGTTTGCAGCAAAAAAAAATAATAACAATAAATAATAAAACTAAGGGAGAGAGAGAGAGAGCACAGCAGCCCAACTCCCAGCCCATTTTCCTTCTCCCCCCAAGCCCACCTCCTTGGCCCACACCGTTCCTTCCCTGTCGCTGTCGTCCTTGTCATATCAGTACGAACTTCTCTGAACCAGACGATCACCTCCATGCCTCCTGGGATTGCTGCCGTACAGGTTCCCTTCCCCCTTAAGTAGCACCTCCCCCCTCTGCCCCTCAAACCCTAAACCCTAGCGCCCTCCTTCCCTGCGCCGCCGATCTCATCTTCCTCTTCCCCACGATTTCCTTCTGTACCTGAACCCTGCAACTCTGAAACTGCAACCACCGTGAGCTCCCGTCGGTCCACCACTTGCCTCCTCACCGCCGGTGGCCTGGTCGCCTCGAGGGGGCCTCTAAGGGGTGAAATGGAACCGCCACGGTCCCTGGATCCTCACCGTCCACTCGCCTCACGCCGGGAGGGCTCGAAGTGGCCGCGCCGTGCCGGAGAAGCCCACCGTTTTCCTGCACCGACGCCCTGCCTGCTCCCTGTCTGCCCGACCAGCTGCTTCCGATCGCCTCCAGATCGCAAGGTGAGCAGCCCGATCGCATCTCCCCCCATCTCGCCTCCCCCTCCTCCTCTCTACCCGCAAGCCCTCCTCCACGGCGCCCCCTCCGGCGAGGGCAGCAGCCATGGCTGTCCATGTTTCTGTTCGCATGGTTCTGTCGCTGCCTGTACCTGTTCGTTTGCAGTTTCAGAGAAATAGAACCCGAAAAATCACCTTAAGCCCCCCCAGTCTGCCTTCCTATCACAACAACGCACCAGCTGCACTGGTTCTGTCCCTTGAGCGCAGCAGTGAGGTTGTGGGTTCGATCCCCCTCCAACACAATAAAACCCACCTTTTTGTTTTACATGCTTTTGGTCACGAAACTTTCTGGTAATCACACCTAGGCCCTTGCAAGTTAATCTAGATCCCTGGAAAATATTTTCTAAGTCCCTGGTTCAATAAAAATGGCAGATTTGCACCCAAAATTGTAAATTGCATAAGAAATTCATCCTAACTCCAATTTCAACATTTTTAATATGTTTTCAATACCAAATTAAATGTTCTTTCCAAATATAAAATTTGTTTACTGTTTTGAATATTTTAAATTGGTGCAATATTTGAAAACTTGTCAAATTCACTTAAATTTGCAAAATTCATAACTTGCTCATAAAAATTCCAAATTTCACAAACCAAATATGTTTTCCAATCAATTTTTCATGTACTTTCCAAATATA
The DNA here is from genome assembly GCA_028641055.1 of Alopecurus myosuroides. Classification (NCBI taxonomy): domain Eukaryota; kingdom Viridiplantae; phylum Streptophyta; class Magnoliopsida; order Poales; family Poaceae; genus Alopecurus; species Alopecurus myosuroides. Next base: position 597,546,696 of record CM054057.1, on the reverse strand, counting down.
AATTTTGTTTGCTGTTTTGAATAATTTAAATTGCTGAAAACAACTGTTTCTTATTTATTGCATTTAAAATTGCCAAAATAATAACTTGCTCATTTTAAATCCAATTTCCACAAATGAAATATGTTTTCCATGCAAAATTAAACCATCTTTCCAAATATAAATTTTGTTTCATGTTTTGAATAATTAAAAGTGGTTAAATAATTTAAATCTTATTTAATTCATTTAATATTGTTAAATTTATAACTTGATCAAAACAAATTCTTTTGGAACATATAAAATATGTTTTCAAACCATCAAAGCATGACCTTTTCAAATATAAACCTTGTTATTTGTTTTGAACACTTTAACTTGTTGAAAACAACAATTACTTGTTTAACATCATTAAGTAACCAATAATTTCCAAAACTTAATAATTGTTTTCTTAACTTGTTAACCCTCATTACAATTGCAATTAATATTGTTATTTTGTTGTTATCTTGTCATCATCATCATGCATGCATCATGTTTAACTACTCACACTTGTTAATCAAATGTAGATCATTGCTTCAACCTAAAGCATTTGCATCCATATGCAATTCTCATTGCATATGGATCCAATTAAATTGTGTTACTTGTCAAGTAGGTTACTTTGATGCATCTATTAACATGACATGCATCATCCCATGTTTGTGCACCTATGCCATGATAATGATTGCTTATCTTTCTGCAATGCCTGTTTGCTTCTTCTCGGATACACGACGACGTTGAGACCGACGATACTTACGACATCCCTCCTAAGGATTTAGCTCAGTACCAGGCTACTGGGTTTTGCAGGCAAGTTATCACTCACATGAACCACTGTGTTCCTTTCAACATTGGTTACCGATACTTTCCGTTGAATCTTTTCTGCTAGCCTTAGTGGTAGTTGTTTCTGTTACGAACCTATCACATGATACCCTGAACCATGATATTGCCTCACCTCCAATCCTATCACCCCTTTGGTTGAGCCCGTGTCTTACTAGCATGCTTAGGTTGTTTTGCTCGAGTCTGTTACCCGTTACTTTCTGTTACTATTTCTATTACGTTGTGGGGGCTCGATGTTTAATCAATCAATCATGCTAATGTTACTATTAATAATAAATTTGATGATAAGGCACCGGCAGGAGGCCCATGAGAGGTTTTGGAGCCTGCTAGTGTCGACCCTAATAGGAAAGGGTCTTGTCTACTGATCCATGATGAGCGCACTACCCGCATTTGGAAGCGAGTATGGGCGCCCCCCTCAACTTGACCTGATTCGCATCTCGTCCAAATCGCCTCATTTAGTTCGTGTTTTCCATTTGCCGCATGCATGTTTTTGCGAGCCCAGGCCAGGGTGGAACTTTTGTAGTCGGCATATAGGGGGACACGTTCTTAGAGTGCTATGAGGGTCCATTTTCTGGGCTCGATTAGCCGTGCGCCCAAGGTTCTTTGGGCTTGATGCGAAGAATGGTTGGTTGTGTTGAGTGCCCCGCTTGGTGGGGTGATCTCCCATCTGGCGGGATATTCATGAGTGTACGGCCAAATTGGTGCAACCCTGCAGGGATAATCTTCTCGAGAAGCCGTGTTTTCCGCGGTTATGGATTACTTGGTGAAAGTACTGGCTAACAAGTACTCAGGACAACTTAAACCTAATGATTAACAACTTTACACCCCATGATTAATAACTTGACTAGTAATAGGCTTATTGCCACAATAATTTGAACCATCATTATTACAACTGTGTGAGTTATCCTCGGATTGCTTCTTTGGATACGGGGCGAGATCCAGGATGGGTTTGTTTGAAGTTATCTTTCAGTTGGTTACAATCCTCGATCTTATCTCCTTTCTGTTAGCCGGAAGTGGTAGAAATCTCTGTAGTTGGTTAGTGCAGCCAGTTGCAGCATCTTTTATATCCCCTCTCTTCCGTTGAACCCAAGGCATCTGTACTTGGTGTTGACGGGTTACACTTTGGTGAACTGTGAGTCTTGCTTGCCAGTACGTTTATGTACTGACCCCTTTGGGGCTGTGGTTTACGCAGACGACGTTTCCGAGGATCTACATGGTGGCTACTACGTGGAGTATGACGACGAGACTGCTGACGAGTAGATAGCGGACCCGGGCAGGATCCGAGACCTTCATGGATGGGCTCCGTCTGTTTGTTTCCGGCCTCTTAGGCCTATTTGGTTCTTGTTGTACTCAGACATGTTGAATGCTTCCGCTGTATTGTAATGATGTATTGTTGGGGCAGGTGCCCTCTGAATGATTGTGCTATCTCTGCTCTAATGAGAGCCATTTGCAACTTATTTCAGGCTTTTGTGTCGTAGAGATCTGTTGTGATATCACTTGTTAAACGCCGTTGACGTACCATGTGTGTATGGTTTGAAGTACGTCGACGGAAGTGCCTTTGATCTCTAGTGGATAGTTTACATCGACGATGGAATAGCAGGGCTTGTGTTGTCGCGCATAAGCGCAGGCCTACCAGGAAGCTGGGACGTGGGAGCAGTTATGCCCCATAATCCAAGCATCTGCTATCCAGTTCGTACGGTGAGTATCCCTAGAAGTCAGGGTGCGACAATGGTATCAGAGCCTGTCTGCCTGTAGGATCCCTTTTTACTGGTCGCAGAGTTAGAAACTATTTTGTAGCTATATAGGAAAAATGAAACGTGAGAGTAGGAATTCTGTCATTTTTCTTCTTTCCCCACCCTCCCTTTTCTGGTAAGGAAGTGTAACGTTGTTTTCCCTTCTCATCTAAACTTTCAAGTTAGGATTTCACGTATTCTGGTTTCTCTAGGATGGTTATATTACTAGACCATAGGAATGGAGGTGGTTGTGACATGATTTATCATGTTGCCTACTCATGATTGAGAACGGAGGCGTGTAAGCCCCGGAAGCAAATCCTCTATTCCTTAAGCAGTAGATATTGATCCTTTAGAAGCCCGGATGGGTTTTTCCGTAGTACCTCAGGAGTTTTGTTCTCGTTTTCCCGGAGTTGCTTCATTATTCTGATCTTCTCAAATCCTTTTCGTCCGTTCAAATCTTGTTGTTGTTTTCCACTTCAAATCTTCTACCGGCGTCTAATCAAAACTTCCTCGTAAACTCTTATCCAGTTAAAGTGTTATTTCATACCGGAGCATCACATTCCTTTGTGTCAACAATCTTTTCCACAACATACAACCCAATTCTGATTCCACTAAGCAATCAAATCTCTGTTCACTTTCCGGAATCTCAAATGTTGACTTCCAAGTTCAGTCATACAAATCAAATTCTATTGGGAGGCCACATATTCCTCACTTCTCTCATGTTGCTAATTCTGACATTGATGTCATTCTTGGTGTTCAATTGATGTCAATAACTCTGTTCCACCCTTATTACAGATAGTCCATTCTCCAAATGAATCAAAATCCATTCAGCTATACACCCTTGGTGCAAAATCTCTCCCCTTTACTTGAAAATGTTCCGGTGGTTTGCTAATTCCCTGATGTCTATCCAATGTGCACGATGTGTTTCACGTATCACAGCTCAAGAGGATCTTCCCAATAAGTATCCGGACCTTTTCTTTTCTCAGTAGGAATCTCGGGGCGCGATTCCTTCAAGGGGGGGCGTTTTGTAACATCCCAAGTCTGAAAAATAGCCTTTAGAATGTTTGCTCTCTGTTATTTTATGTTTTGCATCATGGCATCATGTTGATTGCATTTGTTTTGTTTGTTTTCCAAATGTTTTCCTTTGTTTTCCTTTGTTTTCTATTTGAATTTCAACTCAAATTTCAAACCCTTTGTTTCATCCTTGTGATGTTACAATGTCTAAAATGATATTTCAAAATAAAACAATTATTTGTTTCCATTAAGTGTGATTCCAAACCTATTGTTTTATTTCTATAAAAATGCATCCAATAATCAAACCCTTGTCAAATCAATTTGCTTTCCATTTGAAATTCCAAACCAACATCCAAATAGTTGTTTCCAAATCAAAACCTTAATTGTTTTCCAATCATCCATAATGTTCCACTAATAAAATGGTGTTTTTATTTCAATTAATTAATTCCAAGATGGTTTCAAATTCAAAGCAATCATTCAACAACAACTCATTTGGAAATTATCAAATAACAAACCATTCCAATGTTTCTAATCCAACTAATAATAGGGTTCACCCTATTAAATTGTTGGTTCTAATCAATCATTTAAATCCCAATCATATTTAAATTCAAATCAAAGCATTCAAAAAGAACCACTTTTGAAGTTATAACTTACCAAGCCAATCTAATCTTTCAATCAAATTAATCATAGGGGTTCCCTATTCAAAGTTGTTTTATTAAAGTGGCACTTAATTAAAATACATCCAAATTTGATTTTCAAACAAACCTCAATCAATTTTAAGTTTTCTGAAAACAAAACTTGGCTAATGTTTTCTTCTAACCCAACTAGCTTAACTAAATTTTTATAACATTTTTGCTAACCCACACAGCACCTTTCTCCTTCCAATTGGTTTGCAGCAAAAAAAAATAATAACAATAAATAATAAAACTAAGGGAGAGAGAGAGAGAGCACAGCAGCCCAACTCCCAGCCATTTCCTTCTCCCCCAAGCCACCTCTTGGCCCACCGTTCTTCCCTGTCGCTGTCGTCCTTGTCATATCAGTACGAACTTCTCTGAACCAGACGATCACCTCCATGCTCCTGGGATTGCTGCCGTACAGGTTCCCTTCCCCTTAAGTAGCACCTCCCCCCTCTGCCCCTCAAACCCTAAACCCTAGCGCCCTCCTTCCCTGCGCCGCCGATTCATCTTCCTCTTCCCCACGATTTCCTTTGTACCTGAACCCTGCAACTCTGAAACTGCAACCACCGTGAGCTCCGTCGGTCCACCACTTGCCTCCTCACCGCCGGTGGCCTGGTCGCCTCGAGGGGGCCTCTAAGGGGTGAAATGGAACGCCACGGTCCCTGGATCCTCACCGTCCACTCGCCTCACGCCGGGAGGGCTCGAAGTGGCGCGCCGTGCCGGAGAAGCCCACCGTTTTCCTGCACCGACGCCCTGCCTGCTCCCTGTCTGCCCGACCAGCTGCTTCCGATCGCCTCCAGATCGCAAGGTGAGCAGCCGATCGCATCCCCCATCTCGCCTCCCCCTCCTCCTCTCTACCCGCAAGCCCTCCTCCACGGCGCCCCCTCCGGCGAGGGCAGCAGCCATGGCTGTCCATGTTTCTGTTCGCATGGTTCTGTCGCTGCCTGTACCTGTTCGTTTGCAGTTTCAGAGAAATAGAACCCGAAAAATCACCTTAAGCCCCCCCAGTCTGCCTTCCTATCACAACAACGCACCAGCTGCACTGGTTCTGTCCCTTGAGCGCAGCAGTGAGGTTGTGGGTTCGATCCCCCTCCAACACAATAAAACCCACCTTTTTGTTTTACATGCTTTTGGTCACGAAACTTTCTGGTAATCACACCTAGGCCCTTGCAAGTTAATCTAGATCCCTGGAAAATATTTTCTAAGTCCCTGGTTCAATAAAAATGGCAGATTTGCACCCAAAATTGTAAATTGCATAAGAAATTCATCCTAACTCCAATTTCAACATTTTTAATATGTTTTCAATACCAAATTAAATGTTCTTTCCAAATATAAAATTTGTTTACTGTTTTGAATATTTTAAATTGGTGCAATATTTGAAAACTTGTCAAATTTACTTAAATTTGCAAAATTCATAACTTGCTCATAAAAATTCCAAATTTCACAAACCAAATATGTTTTCCAATCAATTTTTCATGTACTTTCCAAATATAAATTTTGTTTGCTGTTTTGAATAATTTAAATTGCTGAAAACAACTGTTTCTTATTTATTGCATTTAAAATTGCCAAAATAAATAACTTGCTCATTTTAATCCAATTTCCACAAATGAAATATGTTTTCCATGCAAAATTAAACCATCTTTCCAAATATAAATTTTGTTTCATGTTTTGAATAATTAAAAGTGGTTAAATAATTTAAATCTTATTTAATTCATTTAATATTGTTAAATTTATAACTTGATCAAAACAAATTCTTTGGAACATATAAAATTTGTTTTCAACCATCAAAGCATGACCTTTTCAAATATAAACCTTGTTATTTGTTTTGAACACTTTAACTTGTTGAAAACAACAATTACTTGTTTAACATCATTAAGTAACCAATAATTTCCAAAACTTAATAATTGTTTTCTTAACTTGTTAACCTCATTACAATTGCAATTAATATTGTTATTTTGTTGTTATCTTGTCATCATCATCATGCATGCATCATGTTTAACTACTCACACTTGTTAATCAAATGTAGATCATTGCTTCAACCTAAAGCATTTGCATCCATATGCAATTCTCATTGCATATGGATCCAATTAAATTGTGTTACTTGTCAAGTAGGTTACTTTGATGCATCTATTAACATGACATGCATCATCCCATGTTTGTGCACTATGCCATGATAATGATTGCTTATCTTTCTGCAATGTTGTTTGCTTCTTCTCGGATACACGACGACGTTGAGACCGACGATACTTACGACATCCCTCCTAAGGATTTAGCTCAGTACCAGGCTACTGGGTTTTGCAGGCAAGTTATCACTCACATGAACCACTGTGTTCCTTTCAACATTGGTTACCGATACTTTCCGTTGAATCTTTTCTGCTAGCCTTAGTGGTAGTTGTTTCTGTTACGAACCTATCACATGATACCTGAACCATGATATTGCCTCACCTCCAATCCTATCACCCTTTGGTTGAGCCCGTGTCTTACTAGCATGCTTAGGTTGTTTTGCTCGAGTCTGTTACCGTTACTTTCTGTTACTATTTCTATTACGTTGTGGGGGCTCGATGTTTAATCAATCAATCATGCTAATGTTATATTAATAATAAATTTGATGATAAGGCACCGGCAGGAGGCCCATGAGAGGTTTTGGAGCCTGCTAGTCGACCCTAATAGGAAAAGGGTCTTGTCTACTGATCCATGATGAGCGCACTACCCGCATTTGGGAAGCGAGTATGGGCGCCCCCTCAACTTGACCTGATTCGCATCTCGTCCAAATCGCCTCATTTAGTTCGTGTTTTCCATTTGCCGCATGCATGTTTTTGCGAGCCCAGGCCAGGGTGGAACTTTTGTAGTCGGCATATAGGGGGACACGTTCTTAGAGTGCTATGAGGGTCCATTTTTTCTGGGCTCGATTAGCCGTGCGCCCAAGGTTCTTTGGGCTTGATGCGAAGAATGGTTGGTTGTGTTGAGTGCCCGCTTGGTGGGGTGATCTCCCATCTGGGGGATATTCATGAGTGTACGGCCAAATTGGTGCAACCTGCAGGGATAATCTTCTCGAGAAGCCGTGTTTTCCGCGGTTATGGATTACTTGGTGAAAGTACTGGCTAACAAGTACTCAGGACAACTTAAACCTAATGATTAACAACTTTACACCCCATGATTAATAACTTGACTAGTAATAGGCTTATTGCAATAATTTGAACCATCATTATTACAACTGTGTGAGTTATCCTCGGATTGCTTCTTTGGATACGGGGCGAGATCCAGGATGGGTTTGTTTGAAGTTATCTTTCAGTTGGTTACAATCCTCGATCTTATCTCCTTTCTGTTAGCCGGAAGTGGTAGAAATCTCTGTAGTTGGTTAGTGCAGCCAGTTGCAGCATCTTTTATATCCCCTCTCTTCCGTTGAACCCAAGGCATCTGTACTTGGTGTTGACGGGTTACACTTTGGTGAACTGTGAGTCTTGCTTGCCAGTACGTTTATGTACTGACCCCTTTGGGGCTGTGGTTTACGCAGACGACGTTTCGAGGATCTACATGGTGGCTACTACGTGGAGTATGACGACGAGACTGCTGACGAGTAGATAGCGGACCCGGGCAGGATCCGAGACCTTCATGGATGGGCTCCGTCTGTTTGTTTCCGGCCTCTTAGGCCTATTTGGTTCTTGTCTGTACTCAGACATGTTGAATGCTTCCGCTGTATTGTAATGATGTATTGTTGGGGCAGGTGCCCTCTGAATGATTGTATTTGCTATCTCTGCTCTAATGAGAGCCATTTGCAACTTATTTCAGGCTTTTGTGTCGTAGAGATCTGTTGTGATATCACTTGTTAACGCCGTTGACGTCATGTGTGTATGGTTTGAAGTACGTCGACGGAAGTGCCTTTGATCTCTAGTGGATAGTTTACATCGACGATGGAATAGCAGGGCTTGTGTTGTCGCGCATAAGCGCAGGCCTACCAGGAAGCTGGGACGTGGGAGCAGTTATGCCCCATAATCCAAGCATCTGCTATCCAGTTCGTACGGTGAGTATCCCCTAGAAGTCAGGGTGCGACATAAAGAGAGGGAGGAACGAGGTAACCGATGGAAGCACACGGAGACACGATGTATTTCCGAGTTCCTCCTTTTTAGGGGAGTACGTCTCGTTGGAGAGGTGTGAGCTCGCCACAAAGGCCTACTCAACGCCACTAAGGCTTCACCCTATTCTCCGATGAACTTCGCCACAAAGGCCTAGTTCACCTTCCACTATAGAACCCCTTTGAGGCGGGGATCAAATCCTTTACAAACAACTTGGGGCACACACCAAACTTAATTGGGGGCTCCCAACTCTTCTTGAATCACCAACAAGAAACAAGAAGCCTAGGTTTCTCCACAAGAGGAAACCCTAGGCAAGATCCCTCGAGCTAGAGAGGGGGAAATAAAGAACGGGTTGGTGAAGATGTAGATCCGGTGGTCCTCCTTCAATCCTCAAAGAATCAACGAGTTTGGGTGGAGGAGGAGGGAGATCTTGCTAGTGGGTGAGCTCCATTAATGGTGTCTTCAATGCTGGGAAGAGCTAACCCTTGGAGAGAGAAGTGAAGCTCTATTTATAGCCTCCAAGAAAACTAGCCGTTTTTGGGCCAGATTTCGACCAGCCCGGAATGGTCCGGAATTTTCCGGACCCCCGGAATATTCCGGAGCAATCCGGATGCCAACCGAGCAATTCGCCGTTGTGGCCGGAATGTCCCCCGGAATATTCCGGATGCCAACAGAACAATTCTCCGTTGCGGCCGGAATGGCCCCGGAAAATTCCGGCTGCCGGAATCTTCCGGAATATTCCGGATAGCAACAGAGCAATTTCCCATAGTGGCCGGAATAATCCGGAATCATTCCGGATGCCCGGAATTTTCCGGCCTTTCCTTTGAAACTCTGTTAAAGGCCAGAAAAGTTCCATTGATCTTCGAATTCTTCACCATTTCTTTGACACCGTATACGTGCTGATTTAAGACCAACCTTTTAACAAAATAGCACATACGGTTAGCAACTTCTTTATGTTGTTAACAAACACACAAAACAGTGAGATATCAAGAATGCACTTTCACCTGGTCCTATTTTAAATATAAGAAAACACTCTAGTTACTTTGCTGCAATTTACTTTACTTGCACTTTCCTTTACTTGCATCTCCAATTCGAATTTACATTATCTCCATCACCACTTGCATCACAAAAATACAAAAACAATCCATTGCATATTAATTTTCTCATTTGCATTTAGTAGTAGATTTAATTATTGCACATTTACTTTCAGTTTTGCATTGCAATTTAGAAGTCTCACACCTTGTGCTTGACAACCACTTGGTGAGGTTGAGGGCACAAAATTCTCTACTTGTTTGCAGGATCCTGGAGGAAGCTTGGAAGACAACTGCTGAAATACTGGCTCCCCAAGAGTTCGATATAAACCCTCGAGTCACCCTCGTGGGGAAGAAGCCTTGCCACTAGCTACACACTCTACACTTGGAGTCTCAACCTAGCCATCACTTGCCCTGGTGGAGCATGTGAACTAGCTCTGCGACGCCTTCTGTAACACCCCAGTGTTTAGCGAGTTGTAAGGATCGAAATACAATTTGTGCATTTGCAAAGCATGCATCTAAAAATACAGAAAATTTTGGTGACAAAGTTTAAACAAAGCGAAGTTACCAATGTTTCTCTTGACATGATGAGTTAGGTTTAGATCATCTGGTCAAGATTAAATTTTGGAGTAATCTTTATAACAAGTATATTATAACTAAATCATTTGATTAGACAAACTAGATTTGGATATGAGCAACACTAACTCTCAACAACCTTAACCACATATCCATAAGTGACTTGGGAGTATTCAACTTGGTACATAGAGCAAAGAGGGGTGAGCATTCAAACCACATAACTAATGATCATACTTCTAGAAATTTGTAATGCACAATTGAATGATCTCATCATCAGAGATATTATGTCCTTTAAATACAGGAACTCTTTAAGTTATCAAGCAATTCATACAACACCTTCCTAAATCATCTCATAACTATTAAGTGCACCTTTAAATGTGAATGGCCAAGGTTCAAGAGAACACAACTAATACAAACATGCATCAATTAAACCTACAAGTGGGAAATGACATAAAAATTGATATTAAAATATTTATGGAATATGTACATATCTCATCCAGGAAGTGTCTAAAAGAAATAAACATCTTCCTAAATAGTACTCAAACCTGATCATTACATGTGATCTTCCCAAACCTCTATGTCTGCATTATGCATGACCAAGACTACAAAATAAGAAATAAAGAAGGAAGCCAAGATATGGAAGAAAACTAGTAATATGTTGAAATCCAAGTGTTTGTTGTTATACAAGAATAATTTGGCTACAAGGTCTGATCAACCTTGTGAACAGATTATTTTTGTAGGCATTAAACAATTGAGTTTCAGTAAGCTAATATAAAGTATAATTGAATACATCACGAGAATGAATTTGTTATTGAATCAAATGAATGCATTTCTCCTGGAGATGCAAATTTCTATTGGAGCTAGTGTCAGGAAACTAGTCCAGTTATCTTAAAGGATCCGCTGTCAGGATCACACATAGTGTGTCGTGCTTCCGATCACGCGACGGTGGCGAGATCCGACGTGTTGCTATAACTCACAATAAGGCATATATGTCACCTACAATCAACAAGTATCGGAGAGTTTAGCCCTAAGGCCTAAACTTTCCTTCTTGTAAAGGCATCGTGACCCGACTTACAAGGCAAGTAATATCCAACATAAATCATAAGTCCTAGTCTGATACTAATTATACCAAAATCTTCCATCCCAAGGCGATAATCTGTTTTGGCTTCGTCTTGGACACTTAAATGTCGGATTTAGGCCTTGAACCTTGCGCTTCGTCCTACTGGGCCGCCCGACAAAGCATTGTCACCTTTTGGGCCACCATGACAGGTGACTTTTACCAATCTGGTGTACCCCATTCGGCACATCCACGGTTGAAAAAAAATGACCTTGGCCCACGAACTCCATTCATGTGTGTTGTGTGCAAGTCCACCAGTCCATGCACAAAAGATAGACCGCTAGAAGCCCACGTTCGCTGAATCGCTCAGTCCCCAAAGATGGAATATGACGTCGACGGTCCGACGGCTCGGACGCCACATTCATCGCTTTCATGGCCTTTGGATCCGCCTCGGCTTCCAAGATGGCGTCCTTCGTCAAGTCCATCATCAAAGCCCACGACGTCATCATCTTCTCCAAGTCCAACTGCTCGTAAGGCCCGCTCTCACCTCCTCCTAGTTCTCGGTTCGCATTAATCCTCTACCCTTTGCGTCGCAGTGCTCCGGTGCTAGGTCACTAAACCCAATTTGTAAGTGGAGCTGCCAAGGGAGGGTCTCTCCAAAGATATCCATCCAATTTGTAAGCGGAGGAAACCGCCTAATGCTAGTGTCAAAAATTCAGATGCGGCTATTTAGACATAAAGTAACAAGGTTGCGATTGGAGTTGTAGCAAGGGACAGTGTGAGGCTCAGGGGAGCTATGTGCAAGGTTTACGCGGGGGTCTCAGATCTCTCTTAGATCGTGTTTGGTTTGAAGCATGAGGTAGAATGTAATGGGTTTATTCTACACCTGACTGATATTCTCGTGTTTGGTTGGAGAAGGAAGCAGAACCAACCGATTCCCAAAAGGGAATATACCCCTAATATGACGAATCGAGTGATTCCTCCAAATCGGTGGAATCACACGGTTCTTGGTGTTTAATGATTAAAAGAAAAAGAAAGTTGCTCCCATCTCACCTCTCCCGTTCGTTCTCATCCCCACACGTGAGCGGCCAACTTGCCAATTATTCTAAACATGGCCCGTATGGATTGTTATCGGATGGACATACTATTGATAAGTATCATATGAATTGATAGTATTGTTTCATATATTTTTTAGTGTATTGTTGTCTTTTTTAATTGGCTACCCTTCCTGCCCACGTGGAGTTTAATTCCCATGTCCGGTTTAATTCCCATGGCCATGTTCGGCTTGATTTTGAGGTAGAAAAGTAAAATTTCGGCTGAAATTTATACTTATTGCTGATTATAAATAAAATGTTGCTGAAATTTTGACTAAGTGGTGCAACCAATTAGAACAATACACATGTGGGACATGCACATTATTGACATGAAAGAGGTGATCTGAACCAAATTCTACCCATTCCATTCCAATTTGTTGTCATAACTAAACACTATACAGAAACATTTCGTTCCATTTTGTTCCAACCAAACACAGAAATAAAACCGACCAATCCAGTGAAATAGAACCATGACGTTACATTGCACATCATTCCGGAATCAAACATACACTTTAGTTGCTCAATCTTTGACTATGCGAGATGTGTTTTTCTTGTAGTACAAACAGGCTATACTAAGACTATCTTTGAAGTGGTTAGAGTTGAGCTGGTGAGCTGGCACGGTTGTGGCAAGGAAGAACGGATAATCAATCTGTGATTAAGACAGCTCTTGATGAGATTAGCGAGCTAGGTCTTTCTTTTGGACTGTAGAGCCCGTCGGGAGGCTGACTAGTACTAGTAATAGCAGGTTACTCCTGCGCAAGGTTTGCGAGTTTACAAGATAGCCATTTTCATGGGATGATGAGCCACCGGGATTTGTATTTATGTGTTTTGGAGTAAATTAAGCTCAAGACTTGATCTGTTGTCTCGGTCTCTTGCAGGTGCTCATAGCGATAGAGTGTGGGTGCGTGCGTACATATGTGTGACTGTATGCTCGTGTTTGTGAGAGCTTATGTTGTACGGAGTAATGTTTTTCGTAAAAAAAAAAACTTAAGCTCGCGGTTCCCGCGGTTCCCCTCTGGATAAATAATTTTTTGCCCCGAAAACATACTTTGCCCGTTGAACAAGTCAACAAACGGTGGAAGACACATGAACGACCGGAACAAGAATACGTATTCCACTGATTTCAAAAAAAGAATACGTATTCCACTGTATACGTAACCGTCATCTAGACCCGTACTCCTGGATCCTTGCGAAAGAAAAGAACACGCTAGAGGAAGAGCGCCCACACACTCGTCAGACCACCGATTCGCTCGCCCCCGAAAACTCACCTCGCCGTCTCCGGAGGCTCCTACTCCCCGCGTCTCGACCTTGCCGGCGGCGGAACACGATGTCGACGGTCCGGCGGTTCGGCATGGCGGCGGCGGCCGCCGCGTTCATCGCCCTCGCGGCCTTCGGATCCGCCTCGGCGTCCAAGCCGGCGTCCTTCGTCAAATCCACCGTCAAAGCCCACGACGTCGTCATCTTCTCCAAGTCCTACTGCCCGTAAGCCCCCCTCCCCCTCTCCTCCCGATCCCCGGTTTGCTTTAATCCTCTACCTGTTTGCGACCTTGTTGCTCCAGTGCTGGGGTCGCGCTGATCTGATCGTGGCCCTGTAGATCGTATGGGGCCTTGCTTTGTGATTTGTCCTGTTGGGTCGGTCAGATAAAATTGTCTGGATGGTCTGTTTAGGAACCATGATAATGGATTTTCCTTCGCAGGACCCAACAGCTGTAGAGCGGTCGATTTTCGTTTTTAATCTGTAGTAAAATCAGAATTGGAATCATATGAACTGTGTGGAACGGGATCCAAGTGCTAGCCAGAATTGAACCGTGCTAAGGTTGAGACAACAGCTAATCTTTACTCAATGGAACACTGGGGTGGTACTGTGGCCATCCGGCCTTACTTGTTGTTCTTGATTGAAGTGTGTATTTGCTCACAATTCTTAATACGGTAAGTGATAAGAGAGGTAGGTGGCTGTTATTTTTACTCTGCTTGTTTGATCTGACAAAAATCACTCTGCTTTTTCTGGTAGTAGATCTAACCAGGCTTTTGTTTCATGTCATAAACATTAGACATGTAGTAGAATCTGGCCCTATACTTCCCTTTAGAACGCTCTATCGGGACAGCATGCTGGATTTGTCAGTTGAAAATCTTGAATCTGATTAGCCCACTAGAATTCTTGCAAGTATGATGAAAGAAGCTTAACTCAAATGTCAGTGTAACACTGATACGGTCAGATTATATGAAATGGAAAGACATTGATGTATGTCAGATATGAATATTGAATTGTTAGTATTTTTTTTATCGATAATAATGCATTATGATGGTAATGCCCAAAGTTGTAAAACCCAATTGCATTGTTGTCGTACTGTCAGAAGAAACTTGATGCTTAAATACTCAATTTTTGCAGGTATTGTAGAAGGGCGAAGGCTGTGTTCAAGGAGCTTGAACTGAAGAAGGAACCTTATGTCGTCGAGCTTGATCAGAGAGGTTTGTTAATACCTACATGTTTATATTGTATTTTTTTTTTGAATTGGATGTTTATATTGTATTTATTAGCTTGCCGTATGTCATAAGTGTGTTGTCTTCGATATGCAGTGTTATAACCTCTACTTGAAAAGCACAGTTAGTTATGTATTTTTGTTCTCAGAATCTAGTAATGTTGATGTGCATGTCTTGAGCATTCAGCTATTTTTTTACCCTAGTGAAAGTTCCATTGAACAAATCTTTTAGAATGTTTTCACATATTGAAACAGCATTCAGATTACTCTTCAATAGCATGTGATCGAATAGTTTTTTTTCTTTTGCACTTATGGCGTAGTGAGCACATGTTTGCCCTGCTGTTATTTTCTTGTAACTAGAGCCCACTTTTCCTCCTAATGAAAAGGTGCACAAAAGCTTTTTGTGCATTCTCTAGTAAAACACGTTGCAACAATAGCTTTTAGAAAATAGCCACCTCGACAAATGGCATTGGTAAATTGATGTAGGTTTTAAGGCATTATGCATCAATTTCCCACATACTTCTGTTATCAGTTACACAGTGAAGCAAAATGACAAGGTATATTGTATTATATTAATCTGGACGTTCCTTTTTATTAGCATATTGTTCTTAGACCTGGGATCTGACGATTTTAGTAAATTACCGACAATTTAGTGAATTTCTATGGCGAAACATTTATTCCGGTTATGATGCAGAGGATGGTGGGGATATCCAGGATGCCTTATCTGACATGGTTGGCAGGCGCACTGTCCCTCAAGTTTTTGTCCGTGGAAAGCACTTGGGAGGCTCTGATGGTATGTAGTGTTCTGGTACACAGATCAGCTACAACAATGATTTCAAAGAAATCACTTTACACCGACTATTGCTGATCTTTCATTGGAAAAAAAATGCAGATACCGTTGACGCGTACGAAAGCGGGAAGCTGGCTCAACTTCTAAACATTGCTGTCAAGGACGATCTTTGAATGCTAGTTTAGCAGCACCAATTTCACCCCTCTTGTTTTGAGGTTACCTAGGCCTTGCAATGCACCTCTGGATTAACATTTGCGCAGAACCTATCACTGGGATTTCGTGTAACCGTATAAACTGGTTAAACTCAGTATTGTTGCAATCCCATACGCTACCTTGCGCTGTAATTGTTCCATCAATGCCATATTGGATTGCATTTCAAGCACAAACCACACAGTAGTCTTCCTATCAGGCATAAACCCATTAATTCGCTTCATCAATATTACTGGCAGCGCTTGGTTAAGACATGAAGCTTTCAGGATAATGGTGCATAGACCATGGACGACTGATGTACGACAATAGCGGTAGCGGCATGAGCAGGTATGAGCACTATGAACAGTTTAATTATACCATGAAACAAAACAACTAGTGATACATGCTAGCCCATAAAAGGACACCACTTTGCAGTTACTCTCATATGTATTTTTTTTTGAGTATTTCTTACTCCCTCCGAGATAACTAATATGAAACTGAGGTTGCAGTTGTTAAGGAGAGCGTTTACAATCACACTTTGCCCGCTGCATTCTAACAAAACATAATTTGTTTGTTTTGTCCGTCAAAACGATACTTGAAAAGCATTAAGGTGATTCAGCTGGACTGACCACAAAATCTAGGATCCAAGTTTGAACCACAAAGGCCAATTTTGCCGACGAGCTTAGTCTATGTCTTCACCTCTGTGCACTTCTCCGAACGAGGATCGTACACCTGTAACACTGGCTTTCCCGTGTAGTCATAGCGAGAGAAGAGGAGCTCCCCACCAAGACGTAATCTCAACGGCTTCTCAAAGCCGAATCTCGGAACCGGCGTCGTGTATGCTCTGATCCAAATGTTCTGCTCGGAATCACTCAGGAGCCACATATTGATCACACTCTGCAACTTCTGAACCATGCACAAGGAACCATTAAGCTCAGCCAAGGTTATTATGGCCTCCTCGAGCCCTTGTGGTCCATGGATCACCTTCCAGCTCTCGTTATCAAGGTCGAAGGAGAGCACGTCGACCTTGTCCTCTGACAAGAAATGCAAGGCGCCATTGACCGTGACTCCCGAGGTATTGCTACGGCAAAGAGAGAGCATTTTTGGGGGCGGTTTCGTCCGTCTCCACTTGGTGCGGCCGTCTCCTAGCGTGAGCACCTCCCAGGATTCGGTGTGTTCTCGTCACAAATGGACGTCGAGACGGAAGACCTTGAGCGAGCCGGACTGCGCGGCGCGCCCGACACTACTAGAGATTTGCTTATAGCAGCATATCATAGCACAGGCGAACACGCAAGTCGATGCGCCTGGGCTACTCCAGAAGCGCCTGAGGTAAAGTGTGGCAGGGCCACCCACCACCACCCTGGCACTCTTCCTTTACCCCTGGCGAATAAGTTACCTGTTCGCCTGCGGTATAACACATACCCCAGGCGAATTTTGGCAGAAGCGTCTGGGGTAAGGTCTCGCTGTGCCAATCCACCCGCACCCTTTCTTTCTCTCTCTTGCGCGCAGAACAGATCGAACACCCGCACCCGCACCCTTTCGATCTCCCATCCCCACGCCGCCGTCGCCGCCGTCTCCCAACCCCACGCCCACGCCCACGCTCGTGTCGAGGAGCAGCCCACGCCCACGCCCGTGTCGAGGAGGAGCAGAGCAGGCCGTCGAGGAGCAGCCCACGCCCACGCCCGTGTCGAGGAGGAGCAGTTCCAAGGCGCGCCGTCGTCGCCCACTCCGTCGTTGTGTCCAGGCCAGCCCCGCTCCCTCCCACCCCTCCCTCCCATCCACGCCGTCGTCGCCCACTCCCCTATCTCCCCTTCACCTTTGACCCACGACGTCGCCGTCGGGAGTGTGGCCTGGAAGAGGACGAGGTGATAGGGACGGGCGGCGGCGGCGAGGCCCTGAACGCCATGCGCCTGCTCCTGGTGGCCGCGGTGAAGAACACAAGGGTTCCCTGTATAATGAAGACTGATTATCAGCTTCATATGATCCATCTAATTCTTACAACTGTATAATGAAGACTAAATTTTGTAAACATATCACTCATTCTATATTCTGAAGTACTAAGATGAAGTGTCCTCTAATTTACAACTAATGAAAAAGGTTGACATGCCACAGTGCATTGTTGGAAGGATTGAGGTCATCTGACATGGTCGGCATCTCAAGGTTGTCATCGTGAAGGTCCCACTAACCACCGAGCCACCATACAAATTGTTCTGGTTTCTGTTCTCTTTTATTTTATTCTACAACGAGTATGACCCTCACCATACTTCCATATTTTCCAATTGATTCAGCTAAAACTTGCATAATTTCAACCACAAATACTTAGCAAAAAAAGCTTTGGTGGAAATACAATGCAACAAATAAGCTAATATATTGAAGTGCCATTTTGAAGTTTTCCAAGATATACATATAGTTCAGCGTTACTGAGTTGTATCATACCATCTCTTACCATTAAAATTTTAGCAAAGTGACAACTCTGCTTTCTAAATCAGGGCCTTGATAAGTGAAGTTGTTGAGTTCTTGTTTACAGCCTCAGATGAACACGCGGTAGACACTTCACTTAATGGTATTATTGGATATGAAATACACAATATACAACCAAAGATGTACTCTAGGTAGCCATTTATCTTTCCTCGAAAGTATGATATATGAAATGCACATTAGAAAAGAAAGTATTATCTTCTTTACACTCATATAGGTCAGTGCTTAAAGAGTTTCCTTAGAATTATTAATTAGAAGTATATTTGGTTAAGAGGATACAAGTACAAAAAAACAATATATTTATTCATTGTACAATTATTGTCTGACTTGCGGTTTTGTGTGCCTCACATGCTAATTGCTCCTTTTCAAGATGAATAAAGACACCATCTCTTTGGGTACTTTGGTACATTACTTATTTGAGTGAATCTCAAGATTGTGAAAGTTCTTGATTTGTCAACCAGAAATTAATCCATTGGAAAATTTGTTGGCAGCATTCAAAAGCTTGGAAACATTGTCAACGTGAAATGGTTGTTGTGTGTGTTTCCTCATTCCATAGATCTCTGTGATGCCTCCCTACATTTATTCACTGTTGTGTCTGGATGCTTATTAATCGGTGAGCTATTTGTAGACAACTAGCAATGATCTTGTGATGAAACAATACGTACAGGCTAGGGCCCTGAAGCTGTTTTGGTGCTGAAATCTTAAGTTGAGTGCTGACTTAATATGACATGCAGGTGAAACTTATCGATAGTGCATATAAAAAAACTGACTCATAGAAAATGAATTATATTTGTAGGCATATTGTAGTATGCACTACTAGGGAAAGGCTAGCACTACTAGGGAAAAGGCTAGAAAAGGTTGATAAACAATAAGCAAGATAAATAAATAGTTCTAATGACATGCCCGAGAAATCAGTGCTAACAGTCAATACATTTTAATAGCACAAACGGAGATGTGACAAAAACACGACACTGTCATAGACTGAAGCTGTAAAATGCAGTAATGAACCATTCTAGTTGTTCTTTATAACTCTTTGACAACGAACCATGTCTCAACAAGTTATAAAAATACAAGCAATTTACTCATGTGGTAGCAACATTTCCGACCTATACATACAGGCAACAAAATCAAAAAGCAGTAAATTAGTTGCCTCAAATTGCACTACACATGTATGCACTTGACAGTGAATTGCTTATTTATAGGGTATTTGCCTCAAATTGCCTCAAATTAGAGAAGCTGAGGAAGTGAGTCTCCCAGCTCACTTAGATTCCAAATTTTTAATGCTTTCTTCATTGGTCATACTTATAGTACATTTTTAGTATCGGGTATTTGTCAAGTTTGTGTTCAAATAAACATTTTCTGTTCATTTGGCTGCCTTTCCGTTTAAACAAACAGATATTCAGTACCCCCTCTGAGTTACATACTGTTTGCTGGATAATAGCTATGCTCCTCTAACCTCTATGTCTACTTTCTTAATTTAATAGAACATGACTTGCAAAGTATGTCGGTCCCTATGTGCCCAAGGACAATTCACCGGGTCTTCTTTTATGCTTCAGCTGAACGACGGTCAGCTTGATTCTTTGGTAATTAACAAACGATTCTTTTTATGTTAACTTGCAACTTGTGTTCTTTCGTTTTACTATCCATCTTAGATTGGTATGTTTCTTAACAAAAGATTCTTTTATATTTCTTTTTTAGATTATACCATGCAATATTCGGGAAGAGTTCAACGAGTTAGTAGGCAATATCGTGGATTTCGATGTTCACGGGACCACGTACATGATTCGAGTGAAGAAAGAAAGAAGACCTACTTCTACGGGGAACAATTGGTGTCTATCATCGTCACCTATAATTTAAGCGGAGGTGATCTCATTCACTTCTTTATGGCAGGACCGCAACCTCGTATCGTACTTATGTATATGGGCGAGATTGCGAGCGAGGATAGCGAGAGTATACAGGTGGATGGCGGTAGTGAGGAGGAAATTGGGAACAATGAGGATTATATGGGCGAGGAGGACCCACGGAAACATGTGGTGGTTGCTCAAAGAGCCAATATTAGCGAGCTTGAGAAGGACCGTGTCCTTCAGAAACTAGCCCAGATAGATAGCTACATCGGGGTCCCTTTCGTTCATCGCATCACCAACACTAATATCTCCAATGGACATGTCATGGTATGTTTCTTAACACTTTCTTATTCCTATAGTTGCTTATGTTATAATGTGGCCGGTATGTGACACTGTGCTTTTATTCTTTCTTGGAATTGTGTGTTCTAGAAAATACCTATGGCGGTAGAGGATAGTGCTGGCATGGAGCATAAAGGTACCATTGGAGTACGCCGTGGAGAATCAGGAAATGTCACCGCAGTTCCGTTCACCAGGGATAATGCTGATGGTCGCGTCATCCTCAACTCTCAAGCATGGAGGCAGTTCCATTCCCCAAGAGTTGGTATGGAGGCTGGCCGAGCTATTCTGATCACCATGAGGAATAGTGACATCCCCATCTTGGACATGATGATGGTCATCAACTACCTCAGCCCGCTAGATAGATGACGAGTTTGTTGAAATCATTTCTATCTGACTAACTCCTGCATTTAGTAGTTTGGTTGTTTTCGAGACTATTGTTCGGGACTATGTAATATTTGTTGAACTATGTGGTGATGATCGAGACTATTGTTCGAGACTATGTGTTGATGATCGAGAATATTTCTGTTATGAAACTTTATTCTGTCATTTTGCTGTCAATTGCATACTTATTTCTGTCAATTTGCTGTGATTCTGTTATTTTCGTTTCTTTTATTTTTTGACACAGCAAAATCATACCCCAGGCGAATAAGAAATGATACCCCAGGCGAATCTTTACCCCAGGCGCACAGTGCCTGTTCGCCTCAGGTAAAAGGCTTACCCCAGGCGCACAGGGCCAGTTCGCCTGGGGTATGTCAAGTTACCCCAGGCGCATTTTGGGGTTCGCCTGCGGTAAGTCATTACCGCTGGCCATGTGGTCCCAGACGAACCGAAATTCGCCTGCGATAGCCTAATTTGGTGCGCCTGCGGTAGCCTTTTCCCTAGTAGTGCGAGACCGAAGCACAGATAGTGCATCTTCTCGGCCGGTTTGAAGCGATCCGGTAGCCTTTCCCCAGTGGCTAGGTTCCCCACCACCATACCAGAGTGGCCGTAGCCGTAGGAGATGCAGGCGAGGTCGCTGAGGCTCGCTCGGAACGTCCATGGTGGGAAATTTTCTACACCGTTGTTGTATTTATGTCGAATATAGTGTACGTGTTAGGTTACGTTTGGACTTGGAGTTGTAATAGGTGTGGATAGGTACGGGTAGTGTTTGAGTCGGACACTAGTAGACTTGGCCTCCCATATAATACGGGGGGCACCACACGTGTAACCTATGACGACTTGATAGCAGCAGACGCGCAAGGAAAGCTTGCGGCTTGTGCCGGCGACCAAGGCGGCCAGTGCAGCGGCATCAATGGGGAGATACGCCTGTAGTCATGCCCCGTAGATGTAGGCGAGTTCGTCGAACTGCGTTAACAAATCTCGGTGTCGTTATCATGTTGTGATTGCTTGGTCCTCGGTAGATCAATTGTGCGCCTACGATTTGTAACAAGTGGTATCAGAGCAAGGTTGAAGGGCATGGAAGTTGATCTAGAGGAATGCCTGGCCGATACGCCGGTGTATGTTCGTCTCGGAAACAGGTGACGGAAGGATCGGCGGATCATCGGAAGCGGCGGCATGGAAGCAATCGGAAATAGCAGGCTGCTATGGTGAAAAGCAAAAGATCGATCGGATCGGCCGACGATTCGAGATCGGCTCGCGTGGACGTGCAGCAGTAGCACACCGATCGGTCGTCCAGGACAAAAGGCAGCCACGGTAGGGTCCAGCCCAGGTGGAGCCCATATGGACACGCTTGTGTGAGTTACAGCCTTACAGGCCGGACAAGGCGTTCACGCATTGGGGCTTTTTTGGATCGATCGGAAGCTAAGAGAACAAAGCAGCAAGTTGAGATTTGTTACAAGAGAAAAAAAAAGGCTGCCAGGTTGTACGTGTGCATGGAAAGCGACATGGTAGAGAAAAGGAGAAAAAAGAGATTTGGGAGTTGTGTGGACATGCACGTGCACCCTAGGAGCTACCAAAGCTGGGTTTTATTTTCTTATGTATTGCTAATTGTACACGAGAAACAACATTGAGGTGACAGATTTGTGATGCACGTGTAAGGCTCGAGGAGTTTAGAGTGTGTCGCGGAGGATCATGCATATACAAAGCGTCGGACACTGCACGACAATATAGCGGGTGTACTAGGCGCAAGGTAAAGCATGGTTGCAGTCGGATGTGTTCGGCTGGGTTGGACTGGACAGTCTGACAGGACAGAAGACGGTGAAGATCGGCGATCACAGCGTATGAGCGTGACGGCTGATGGTGTCCGAATTCTGTGGCGTGGATACACGTGGCACATGCCCAAGAGCATGTGTGCTTCGACATGCAATGACGCGGGGTTGATTCAAGATGGCGTACGCACGAGATCTTGAGGTCGACGGGGCGCGGGGTGAACTGATCATCTACCATGGAGTCATGTTGAAGGTGGAGCTGGAGTCTGACGATTACACTCAGCTGATGGAGGGGCTACGGCGTAAGCGCGGAGAGTCGAAGCCTAGTCAGCGGGAAGGCGAGAAGCACGTTGGTCGGACTGGACATCAGGGTTCGAGAGATACGTGGAACTTGGCACCGGTCAGGTATGAGTGGTGGTATCTGCAGTGGGGCCTAAGGTGGTGTGGGTACGCGACCCTGAAGATCTTGGCCAAGATTGCGGATACTCGACGCGGTAATAGCGGCGGGGCGTGCGGTAAGCACGGGACACGGTGACAGACTAAGGTACGGACGGTCGGACATGAGGTTTGACATGTGTGCAGGGGGTTCTGAAGCAGTGTTGGCGAGTATCAGGTTCGAGTTGGTGACTGGATCTATCGGGATTGACGTCAAGTGATGGACATGAGTCGGCCATGGGGAATCTGAGAAAATGTTGGAAAGTCTAGAATGTCAGAAGTTTGGAGAGTACATGGCCGTATATTGAATGATGTTCAATGCACATGGCAAAGTGCGGGTTGATAAGATACAGAAGGAGGCGGTGTGCTATAGCTGCATGGCATATAGAAGACTATCCAAGAAAATGATGAGACAATTACGAATTTGACTCAAGGTGGAGTCACGCGGAGTCTGGAGCTCATGGGAGACAGCTCAAGTCCGGAGTACATGGAGGTTTGACACATTGACGGATTCAAGGTGGCGGAGTATATTCGGCAAGGTGGAGCTTGTTGTATTTGTGTCGAATATAGTGTACGTGTTAGGTTACGTTTGGACTTGGAGTTGTAATAGGTGTGGATAGGTACGGGTAGTGTTCGAGTCGGACACTAGTAGACTTGGCCTCCCATATAATGCGGGGGGCACCACACGTGTAACCTATGACGACTTGATAGCAGCAGGCGCGCAAGGAAAGCCGGCGACCAATACGGCCGGTGCAGCGGTATCAACGGGGAGGTACGCCCGTAGTCATGCCCCGCAGATGTAGACGAGTTCGCCGAACTGCGTTAACAAATCTCGGTGTCGTCGTCATGCTGTGATTGTTTGGTCCTCGGTAGATCAATTGTGCGCCTACGATTTGTAGCAACCGTAACAATAGTATCGCTCTGTGTTGTCCAAATACTATATTGTATAAAAATGGATATACAGTAGTCAAGAATGACATGTAGTGTTCTGGTGCACAGATCTGTTACAACAATGATATTAAAGAACTCACTTTACACCCTAACTCCTACTTATTGATTTCTTATTGGGAAAAAAATGCAGATACCGTTGAAACATACAAAAGCAGGAAACTGGCTAAACTTCTGAACATCGTTGTCAAGGCGATCTGTGAATGCTAGTTTAACTTTAGTCTCTGGCAATCCCTCCCGTTATCTGTAAATTGTTGCATCGTTGCCACGCTGAATGGATTGCATTTCAAGCACGAACCACTCCGCCAGGCATAAACCTACTGATTTGCTTCGCGTAAAGCTGAGCACAGTTTCTGGGCTCGGCAAGACAAGTAGCTTTCAGGATAAAGGTGCAAAGACAATGATGGTGCTGGCGAAATCAACTCTTCGCTACCTATATGGTGAAAGATGCAAATAAGCCATGGATTTTGATATTGAGCATTGCAAAGCAGCCGAGACACGAGACGAACGATTTCTTATACCATGAAGCAAACCAGCTAGTAATACAAACTGACCCATATATAAAAGGGACACCCACTTTGCAGCAACTTCCAAATATATTCTTGAGTATTTTTTTATTTCTTAAGTATACACCACTGTTCAGTTGTGAATTGGACTTTACAATCATACATTGCCTACTTCTTTGAAACAAAAATTAAATTGTTCATGTGGTCATCAAAAGGATACTTCAAAAAAGACGTTAAGACGATTCAACTAGAACTGGCTCCGAAATCGAGGATCCAAGTTCGAACTACAAAAGGGCGATTTGGCCGTACAGCTTGGTCAACGTCTTCACCTCTATGCATTTCCCCGACCGAGGATGGTATATACTCTTAGCACTGTCTTCCCCATGGAGTCGTCGTAGTAAAAGAGTAGCTCTCCAAAATAACGTTGACCGTTCGTGGGCTTGACAGCATTCCGGTTTCCTTGATCGCAAACTAGGCATGTCTCATGTCGCGTTTTATGGATGCTCATACTGGATGTAAGCCCGAATCGCCTACGGCGGTCACGGCACACTCCGACACGGGGTGCATATGCAAAAAGAGTAGCTCTCCACCAGATTGTAACACTCTCAAAGGTACCACAGAACCGACGAACGTCATCGTGTACGCTTTTACCCAAATGTTTTTTTCGGAATCAGTCAGTAGCCATATATTGGTCAGACGGTACATCCTTTGAACCATGCACAAGGCGCCATTAAGCTCAGTTACGGCTGAGGCCTCCAAGCCTCGTGGTCCGTGGATCAACTTCCACTTCTCATTATCGAGTTCGAAGGAGAGCATCTCACACTTGTCTTCGGACAAGAAATGCAAGACACCATTGACCGGGGCTCCGGAGCATTGATTATGCAAAAGAGAGAGCATTGTTGGGGCCGATTTCGTCTGCCTCCACTTGCTGCCATCTCCTAGCGTGAGGACCTCGCAGGTCTGTGTGCGGGCTCTCAACTCGAGGCAGAGACGGAAGACCTTGAGCGAGCCGGAGTGTGTGGCGCGTCCGAAGCCGAAGCACACATAGTATGTCTCCTCGACCGGTTCGAAGCATGCATGTAACGTCTTCCCGGTGGCTAGATCCACCACTAGCATGACAGACTGGTTGTAGCCGGAGGAGATTCAGGCTAGGTCACTGAGGCTCCCCCGGATCCTATAATCCACCACCGGCATATGGGACCTCTGAACCCCACCTAGGTCCTCCACCGCCCTCACGACCGTTCCATCCGTCACTACGGGAATCGTTGAAGACGCCGACGGCCCTACTACCGTCGGGGAAAGCAATATCCCCGTTGGCGTATGCCCTGTTGGCCTTTTGCTCTGTCGGCGTAGCCTAACGGCCGTCGGCGTATGCATCCCATCGGCGTAAACTGGGATACACCGGCGGGGAAGCCGTCGGCGTATAGGCAGGCAAAACAAAATATTAAAAAAATTCAATTTTTTTTGAATTTTCTTCGGAATTTTTTTCTGCATTTTTTATTTCACTTGTTTAACCATTTAATCACACTATAGTCATATTTATCTTTATCTCTAATCATTGTTAATTTTAATCTAAATTACTCGCTTCTACTAACACTTTCCGACCGGTCACCAATCATGAGATTGCTCTAGCCCCAGCACGTTTAACTTCGTAGTGCCTTCCTTATGAGCTACCCAGAAACAACCAATGTGTTGCTGACAATGTATCCAATCAATCCTGTTAGAGAGAATTCCTTATCTGACACTTCCTTAAAATATTCTTCCTTATTTGGCCCTAAAAATAAAATTCTTCCTTATTTGATACCTAAACTTTATTTCCTTCCTAACATGGCCCTGTAGTGCATTCTAAACACTAACGGTGTTAAATGTGGATGTAAAAAGACTATTTTGCCCCTGATGAATTGTGTGACCAAAAGTTACTCTCTAATGTTTGTGTCACATTTAAAGAAATAAGAAATGTACTAATTGGCTCAATAGTTGCCGAAAGAAAGCAGTTAGCATAGAATCATTTTATTTAACAGATTATAATTTTAAAAAATAAAAAATTGGGCACAACCTCCCGTAAAATTATTGAAGCTTCGGAATTGATGGTCGTGTAAGCACACAGGTTGATGGATGATCGCAGATTACAACACAAAGTGATTCATTGGTAGTGTGGGATATAAATACATGTACAACCAATTGTATGATCCGCGGACCTGCAACTAAATACTAAGCTAATTAACTGAGCTAATTACTCCATTAACTAAGCTAAATCAAACGTGTAAACATGGGAACATTGGGCTGCACGGAGCAGCGAAGAGGCACATCGTGGGACGTGGGAGTTATACGAATACAGACCAGCTGCGGGGCCTGCGCTTGGAGCCACGCCCGCGCAGCGGCGCGTGTCCATGGCCGAGCCGTCTACGCCGCTGGCCGAAGCCCTGCCCGTCGCCATCTCGCCTCCGTCGACGCCGGCGCTTGGAGCCATGCCCATGCCGACGGACGCATCTGCACACGTGATTGGAGCCAGGCCCGTGCCGGTCGCAGCTGTGAACGCGTCTATGGCCGCAGCCGCGGCCGAGCCACCCGCGCCGCCGGCCGAAGCCATTCCCGCCACCCTCGACGCCGGCCGCACTCGTGCTCGCGACGCCGGCCGTACCGGTTCCCGCGCCCGCTACCAGCCGCCATCGGGGTTCAATGTTGTTGGAAAGGGGATACGGGAGAGAAGGCAGGCCGTGTAGAGTTCGGTTCAGTCAGCTTCCACGCAAAAAAATAGAACGGTTCGGTCAGCTTATGCTGGGTACTTTTGTCTAATAAAATGTCCAGTGACGGCAACATTTAACGGAACAAACGTTTGTGTCAAATTAGGAAGAAAACGAAATTTCGGTGTCAAATTAGGAAGAAATTTTATATTAGGGCCAAATAAGGAAGAAGATTTTAAGAAAAGGCCAAATAAGGAATTCTTTCATCCTGTTAACCTTTGGACCATCATGTCACATTCTTTTATTTTGTAAATTCAAACACTTATTTAAATAAAAAATAATAAACTTGAATTCAAATAATCTTGAATATAAATAATAATTAACATTTTGCCTTTTCTATTTAATATTGAATAATTCATATCTATAAATCCGTAAATCAAAATTTGACAAATAATATGTCTATATTGATTAGAAAAATGAGAGAAATTAAAATATGGCATCCATATAATATTTTCCGTCATGTATAAAACTTTTTTCTTTTTCATTGTAAAAAAAATCTATTTTCTATTTTCCGAGTGAAAAAATGGTTTTCTTTATGAAGGACCAAACACAAATATGTTACAAAACTTGAGAGCTACAATTTTTGAAAATACTAGACCATGTTATATGCAAAAATAAACAATTTGTTTCCTGTGAAAATGTTTCAATCCACCTCTTTAGAAAAACACAAGTTTCTGCCGATTCCGCTGGAAACTGGTCAAATTTGAACTACACGTAACTCATAGTTTGCTCATGATTTTTGGCAAAAACCATTTTTAGTTATAAAACTACCTATTTCATCATAGATACACCAAGAGTTTCTCAATATTCAACCCCTAGCTACAAACGGTCATGCCCGCCGTCTTGACTTTTTCCTCAAACCGGCTTAGAAAATTCCAAAAAATTCAAAACAACCCAAAATGATGCAAGACCTTCGCGTGGTGTCATTATATATGTCCTAGTATACACCCAAAAAAATAAACTTGGAATACGACAGTTGTATTGAAAATATGTTCACAAAAATGAGTTATCTCCTTCGAACATTCCAGAGTTTCGGGCCAAATGACGGGTGTTATGGTCCAATCCATGGCATAGTTTGTTTAAATGTGCCCATATTCCATAAAAACACACATCTTGGAAGCACGTACAATGTTGACGGAGAAAGTTTTCCCTTTCATTAAATAAAAAACCATTTTCTATTTTCCGAGTGTAAAAAATAGGTTTTTTGTGAAGGACCTACCACAAATATGTTGCAAAACTTGGGAGGTACAATTTTTGAAAATACTAGACCATGTTATATGCACAAATAACCAATTTGTTTCATATGAAAAGGTTTCATCCACCCCTTTTGAAAAACACAAATTTCTGCCGATTCCGATGGAAACTGGTCAAATTTAAACTACAGGTACCTCATAATTTGCTCATGATTTTTGGCAAATATCATTTTTAGGTACAAAGCTACCTATTTCATCATAGATACACCAAGATATTCTCAATATTAAACCCCTAGCTACGAACGGTCATGCCCGCCATCTTGACTTTTTCCTCAAACCGGCTTATAAAATTCCAAAAAAATCAAAACAACCCAAATTGATGCAAGACCTTCGCGTGGTGTCATTATATATGTCCTAGTATACACCAAAAATATAAACTTGGAATACGACAGTTGTGTTGAAAATGTGTTCACAAAAATAAACTATCTCCTCCGAACATTCCAGGGTTTCGGGCCAAATGACGGGTCTTGTGGTCAAATTCATGGCATAGTTTGTTTAAATGTGCCCATATTCCACAAAAACATGCATTTTTAAAGCACGGAAAATGTTGACGCAGGAAGTTTTCCTTTTCACTAAATAAAAAAATCATTTTCTATTTTCCGAGTGTAAAAAATGGTTTTTTTTTGTGTAGGAACTACCACAAATATGTTGCAAAACTTGAGAGCTACAATTTTTGAAAATACTATACCATTTTATATGCACAAATAACCAATTTGTTTCATATGAAAAGGTTTCGATCCACCTCTTTTTGAAAAACACAAGTTTGTGTCGATTCCGATGGAAACTGGTCAAATTTGAACTACAGGTACCTCATAGTTTGCTCATGATTTTTGGCAAATATCATTTTAGGTACAAAACTACCTATTTAATCATATATACACCAAAAGTTTCTCAATATTCAACACCTAGCTACGAACGGTCATGCCCGCCGTCTTGACTTTTTCCTCAGACTGTCTTACAAAATTCCAAAAAAAAACAAAACAACCCAAAATGATGCAAGACCTTCACGTGGTGTCATTATATATGTCCTAATATATACCAAAAATAATAAACTTGGAATACGACAGTTGTGTTGAAAATATGTTCACAAAAAAACTATCTTCTCCGAATATTCCAGAGTTTCGGGCCAAATGACGGGTGTTATAGTCAAATCCATGGAATAATTTGTTTAAATGTGCCCATATTCCACACAAACATGCATCTTGGAGGCACAGACAATGTTGACGAAGGAAGTTTTCCTTTTCACTGAATAAAAAAACCATTTTCTATTTTTCGAGTGTAAAAAATGGGTTTTTTTGTGAAGGACCTACCACAAATATGTTGCAAAACTTGAGGGCTAATTTTTTAGAAAATACTAGACCATTTTATATGCACAAACAACCAATTTGTTTCCCATGAAAAGGTTTCCATCCACTTCTTTTGAAAAACACTAGTTTTTGCCGATTCCGTTGGAAGCTGGTCAAATTTGAACTACAGGTAGCTCATAGTTTGTTCATAATTTTTTGGAAAAAATTATTTTTAGGTACACAACTACCTATTTCATCATAGGTACACCAAGAGTTTCATAATATTCAAACCCTAGCTACGAACGGTCATGCCTGCCATCTTGACTTTTTCCTCAAACCGGTTTAGAAAATTCCAAAAAATTCAAAACAACCCAAAATAATGCAAGACCTTCACGTGGTGTCATTATATATGTCCTAGTATACACCAAAAATAATAAACTTCACGTGGTGTCATTATATATGACAATTGTGTTGAAAATGTGTTCAAAATAAGATATCTCCTCCGAACATTTGAGGGTTTCGGGCCAAATAACGGGTGTTATGGTCAAATCCATGACATAGTTTATTTAGATGTGTCCATATTCCACAAAAACATGCATATTGGAAGCACGGATAATGTTGACGGAGAAAGTTTTCCTTTTAATTCAATAAAAAAATCATTTTTATTTTCCGAGTGTAAAAAATGATTTTTTTTTTGTTAAGGACCTACCATAAATATGTTGCAAAACTTGAGAGTTATAATTTTTGAAAATACTAGACCATGTTATATGCACAAATAACCAATTTGTTTCATATGAAAAGGTTTCCATCCACCTGTTTTGAAAAACACAAGTTTTTGCCGATTCCGTTGGAAACTGGTCAAATTTGAACTACAGATACCTCATAGTTTGTTCATGATTTTTGTAAAAAATAATTTTTAGATACACAACTACCTATTTCATCATAGATACACCAAGAGTTTCTCAATATTCAACCTCTAGCTCCGATGGAGAAAAACTCAGCTTATAGGTCTACAGCTGGTAACCGTTAACCCTTTCTTGTTTGTTCCGTTCTAGCTCATGAATTTTTTTGAAGAATATAGATTTAATAATATGCATGATGATGTAGACATGTTACTCCTTTTCAAAACGAGCTAAAGAACGTCGAAATCCGAGTTCGAATGCAAAAGTTATGCTTAAAATGGTGAGTGAGTTAAAAAAAAACTGAGATACGTCGACGAATGCCGTCGGCGTAGCAAAAAAAAATAGGCCGACGGGGTTGCCGTCGGCGTAGCCCAATTTTTTTTTATTATGCCCTAACATGCCGGGCCATCGGCGTATAAAAGTTCTCCCTTAGTGCATGTCCAGTAGCAGCAGTTTTCTGTCGAATACGGAGCCGGACATGGCGACGAGGAGCGGCTCGACGCGGGATCTGCGCGCATGGAGCGAAGGCCAGGTCGGATATGAGGGTGCGCCACTCCTTTGACACGCATCGGCATCGGGCCAGCGACTTGGCTGGCAACCACGTGAGGATCTCGAAGATGACGTCAACTTCGGCAGATGCAGGCGTGCTGGTCATAGGTGCAGAGACAATATCACATCCGAGCACTTCAGGCGACGATGATGGAATCCCTAGCGGCGGCGGCGACGCCATGGCAGCGTGCATACTCGACTAGGAGTTAATCTGCGTGCCGTAGGGATGGCAATGGGTACCCATTACCCGCGTACCCTGCGGGTAAAAACCTTATTAGGGTAAGGGTATAGGATAAATTTTTACCCATGGGTATATAAATGAGAAAATATCATACCCAACAGGTAGATAGGGTATGGGTATGGGATCTCATAACCCATACCCGCATACCCATGTACCCATCTAACATTTTTACAAACGGGTCTGATATAATATATTTACGTAGTAACCTCCCCCTAATCACACAAGGTAAAAACTTTAATGTGCAATCAATTTATATCTATAATTTGTCATGAGTTCATAAACTTAAATTGTATGACTATGTGTTGTTGCTTATGATTATGTGTTGTTATTTTTACATTTCTATGTGTTGCTACTATGGAAAACTATTTTTTTACAAGAAAGTGTTGTTTTTAAGACATATTTTTGTACATTATTGTTTAAAATGTGATGTTATTAGTAATTTATGATTATATAATTTTTTTATACCTATTTTATGATCAATTTGTTGTGTTGCAAACGTGGGCATTTTTACCCACGGGTATATCCCATATACCCTGTCGGCCGGGTGACGGGTATGGAAAAAAGTTATACCCTTGAAGGATATAGGTACGGGTGACGGGTATATTTTGGATGGACGGGTAAAGATATGGGGTGACTCCACCCTCACCCATACCCTGCGGGTGAATTTAATCTGTGGAGACTTCGTTTCGACCATTGTCGATGACTTTTATGTATACGTGGGCCGATGGCCGGTATGTAAAGAAAAGGTCTGTCAAACGGGTTCTATCCTCAAAAAAAAAAAAAAAAAAAACTAGATCGATTCGGTTCCCTCAAAAAAAAAAAAAACCTATATCGATTCGGCCGTGTGCTTCTCGATATTTCAAGGAAACAGGTCGAATTGCGTCCTTTGAGAAGCTGTTGACACTATATTGGTGTCAAGGACGAGGTTACCAAGAAATTGTTAATCAACTGTGGATTAACATCTGCATGCAGAACATATGCATTTGCTTTACCTCAAAACAGAAGTTATTATATGATGTACTTTGTGGCAGTCCGTCAGTTATCTATCTGACTACAGTTGTTGAATTCCTTTCGGCTGGATATTGTTAATGTAATCTTGTTTTGGTAACTAGGAACTTGTTTAGAACCTTGCAAAGAGGCTGCAATTAATAGACTCCTTTAATTTCTAGAAGCTGGACGCATAATGTCTTGGCAAACCATAAAACAAGATTGGTACTAAACAGGACGTCCTTGACACCAATCTTCAGAAGCTTTACCCAATTTCGTGCACGTCAACAATATCTGCAAATCAAGACGCCGGGTCAGAGTCAGGATGGAACTCGATCTATTCTAATATCTGGGTTTCACCCGTTTGGCATCAATAAGACAATAACAGCCTGGTGATATCTCCGCAGATTAATATTAGACGAGTACTCCGCACGCTGCATATCATGGCGTGGCTGCCTCTAGGGAATCCACCACAAGCAACTGGCCGTGATCTTGGCGCTGCCGCCATGACCAGCACGCATGCATCCGCAGAAGTCGCCGCCGCCGTCCCGCCATCATCACGAGACGTCATCTTCGAGATCCTGTCGTGGCTGCCAGCCAAGTCGCTGGACCGATGCCGGTACGTGTCCAAGGAGTGGCGCGCCCTCATATCCGACCCGGCCTTCGTTGCCACGCGAAGATCCCGCGCCGAGTCACTCCTCGTCGTGTTGTCCGGCTCCGAGTTCAGAAGGACCCTGCAGCTGCTGGACACCGATGGCACAGTCGTGAGGGTGGTGAAGGATGATCTACATGAGGTTCAAAGCTCGCAATGGCCGTGGACGCTCCGGGCGATCCATGGCGACCTAGCCTGCATCTCTCCGGCTACGACCAGTCCGGTACGCTGGGTGGTGGATCTAGCCACCGGGAAGACACTTCTTGCTTGCTTCAAACCGGCCGGGGACGTTACTGCCGGCCTGGGGATGCACTATCTGTGCTACGGCTTCGCACGCGCGGCCCAGTCCGGCTCACTCAACGTCTTCCGTCTCGGCATCTCGAAATACCAAGTCCACACCCAAATCTGTGAGGTCCTCACGCTAGGAGACGACGCCAAGTGGAGGCAAACGAAATTGCCCCCAGCGACGCTCCCTCTACCGTATAGCTATACCTCCATAGTAGCCGTCAATGGCGCCTTGCATTTCTTATCACAGGACAAGGGAAACGTACTCTCCTTCGACATCGATAATGAAGATTGGAAGGTCATCCGTGGACCACCAGGAGTCAAGAAGGCGATAACCATAGCTGGCCTTAGCGAAGTCTTGTGCATGGTTCAGAAGCTGCATGGTGTGATCAATATATGGCTCTTGGATGATTTCGGCAAGAACATTTGGAAGAAGACGTACACAATGCCGGCCGTCGGTTTTGTGGTACCTTTGACAGTGTTGCGCCCTGGTGGAGAGCTGCTCTTTTACCACTATGACTACATAGGCAAGCCAGTGCTACAAGTATATGATCCTCGGTCGGGCAGATGCACAAACGTGAAGACACCCACAAACCTCATGGGCAAAATCATCCATTGCGGTTCAAACAGGGTTCTAGATTCTGTGGCCAGTCCTAGTTGAATCGGCTGAATATTTTGCTAGAAAGAAGTAGGCAAGATATGACTGTAAGACCCAATTTTTGCAAGGAAATTGAAAAACGGCCGTGAGCATTTTTTTTTTGTTTTTGGACGGGTATTGAGGAAGCCCATGGTGGGCAAAATTTTGGTGGCCGGTGTGTTATGTACGTAGAACGCAGTGCTTCACAAGTTTAGGTGCTGAAGATCTGAGGCTGGTCACAATGGGGATTAACATAAACTAGTAACCTACATACTTTTCTAGACTATGTTCCTACCTCCACAATGGGAAATAACATGTATGTAGTGTCATGCAACGATGCATTTATTAGGCTATAGACTCATTGTTTCTTCGAGTGTGTGATGTTCCGGTAACTTAGCTAGTTACCACAAGCACCTCTCTCTTCATTAAATACGTGCCACATAATCAAAGTTGTATTGGAGTGTGTGATGTTACTACTAAGTTCATCCCCATCGTGACCAATCTTAGGCTGCAATGGCTGGCTTTGCACGTCAGGTGGAAGTGCTTGTCGCACCCTGACTTCTAGAGGATACTCACCGGGCCGAACTGAATAGTAGATGATTGGATTACGGGGCTTATCTGCTCCCGCATCCTCTTACGAGTAGGCCAGCACTTATGTGCGATAACCAAACTCTACTATCCATCATCGATGTAAACTATCCCATAGAGATCAAGATACTACCATTGACGTACTTCATACCATACACACATGGTACGTCAACGGCGTTTAACAGAATGATAGCACAACATATCTCTAAGACACAAAAGATGGAAATAAGTTGCAACTGGCCCTCACTAGGGCAGAGAATAGCAAATACAATCATCCAGAGGACACATGTCCCAACATAACATCATTACAACTCAGCGGAAGCATTCAAAGGGTCTGAGTACAGACAAATCCAAATAGGCTTAAGAAGCCGGGAAAGAAAGGAAAACGGAGCCCATCCACGTAGTCTCGGATCCTGCCCGGGTCCGCTATCTACTCGTCAACAGCCTCGTCGTACTCCACGTAGTAGCCACCATGGGGATCCTCGTAATCGTAGTCTGCGGAAACCACAGCCCCAAGGGGGTCAGTACATAAACATACTGGCAAACAAGACTCACAGTTCACCAAAATGTAACCCGTCAACACCAAGCACAGATGCTTTGGGTTCAATGGAAGAAAGGGTGATATAAAAGATGCTGCAGCGGGCTGCTCTAACCAACTACAGATAATTGCTATAACTTCCGGCTAATAGAGAGAAGATAAGATAGCATATCGTAACCAACTATAACTAACTCCAAACAAACTCATCCTAGATCTCGCCCCTTATCCAAAGAAGCAATCCTAGGATAACTCACACAGTTGAATTAAGATGGATCAAGTTATTGTGTCAATAATCCTATTACTAGTCAAATTGTTAATCATTAGGTGTAAGTTGTTCTGAGTACTTGTTAGCCAGTACTTTCACCAAGTCAACCATAACCGCGGAAAACACGGCTTCTCGAGAAGATTTAACCCTGCAGGGGTGCACCAATTTGGCCGTACACGTAAGAATATCCCGCCAGACGGGAATCATACCCACCAAGCGAGGCACTCAACACAACTCAACTCTTCTTCGCATCAAGCCCAAAGAACCACGTGCTGTGCGTGCGCGGCTAATCGAGCCCCCATGAAGAAAAGGGGGACCCTCATAGCACTGGAAGACCATGCCGCCCTAAATGCCGACTACAAAAGTTCCACCCTGGCCTCGGGTTCGTACCTGCATATGCGTGCATCAAATGGAAAGGCCGAACTAAGTGTGGCGATTTGGACGAGATGCGAATCGAATCAAATTGAGGGGGGCGCCCATACACGCTTCCCACATGCGGATAGTGCTCTCATCATGGATCGGTAGACAAGAACCTTTTCCTATTAAGTTCGACACTAGCAGGCCTCAAAACCACGCCGGGCCTCCTGTCGGTGCCTTATCAGCAAATTATTATTACCCAACAACATTAACAGGTTGATTGATTAACATCGAGCCCCAGAACATAGTAAAATAGGATAACAGAAAGTAACTGACAACAGACTCGAGCAAAAACAACCTAAGCATGCTAGTAAGACACGGGCTCAAACAACGGGGTTATAGGAGTGGAGGTGAGGCAATATCAGGGTTAAAGGATACATGTAATGGGTTCAAAGAACAAGCAACGATACAAAAGGCTAGCAGAATAGACAATGGAGAGTATCGGTATCCAGTGTGGAAAGGAACACAATGGTTCATGTGAGTGAATACTTGCCTGCAAGCTCAGCAGCCTGGTACTGAGCTGACTCCTCAGAAGGGGTGTCGTAAAGCTCGTCTGTCTCAACGTCGTCGTCTATTCGAGAAGAAGCAAACAAACAACGCAAAGAGACAAGCAATCAATAACATGGCATAAGGCACAATCATGGGATGATGCATGTCAATTTAATGGATGCATCAGAATAACTAGTTGACAGGGTAACACAATTTAAATGGACCACCATGCAATTGGATTGCATATGGAAAGCCCATGAATTAAGGTGGAAACAAATGATCTACAAATAATTACCATGTGCAAGTTGATTAGCATGATGCATGCATGATGAAAACAATAAGAAAACAACAATAGATGCAAGTAGAAATGAAATTTACATGGTTTGGAATTTATTTATTAAGTGTTGGAATTTTGGTTCCTTAAAGGTATCACACAAGCATTTGTTGTTTTCCTCAACTTAAATTGTTCAAAACAGATAAAAAAGTTCATATTTGAAAAGAGCACAAAATTTTAGGTGGATTACATGTTTCAATTATTGAAAAAGGAATTACAATGATTTAATTATGAATTAAACAAGTTAAACAAGATTTAAATGAAATTAATTCAAGTATGAATTTATTTGAATTTTTATTTGTTCAAAACATTAAACCAAATCCATATTTGAAAAGGTTATACTTTTTTGGTTTGAAAACATATTTTATATGTTCAAAAATAATTTAATTTGAGCAAGTTATGAATTTTGCAAATTTAAATGATTTAAACAAGGTTTAAATTATTTAAGCAATTTTAATTATTCAAAACATGCAACAAAATTTATATTTGAAAAGGTGGTTCAAAATAGCATGGAAAACATATTTTATTTGTATTATTTGAATTAAGTATGAATTAGTTATGCAATTAATCAAATTTTAAATGAATTGGTTGAATTTGAAATTTGAATGCAATTGAATTATTCAAAACAGAATACCAATGGTTTAAATAGATAGAGAAATAAATTTGGTTCAACAAACATATTTTATTTATATTATTTGGATTTGTAAAATAAAAGTTATTAGCAATTTAAAATGAGGGATCAATCTGTGAAGAAAAAGGACTTAATTTGAAAAAGAAAAGGCTGAAAAATGTTTTTCACTCCGCAGTGGCTAGCCCTAGCCACTGACAGAGGGCCCCTGGGCTGCGTGGCGCTCACGTGGCAGCAGTGGCCACTGTCAGGTGGGGCCTGCCTGTCAGCTGCCTTAGCAAAAAAGGTTGGGGTTTATTTGCGGGAGCAGGGATCGAACACTGGTCTCCCGAGCGGGCGCAAGTGTTGCAACCAGTGCGCTGCGAATTCAGTTTTGACAGAATAGGGGATGAAGAGAGGATAACGTTCAGTTCGCTATACTTAACTGAAACTGAATTTCAGACAGCTGAAACTCGACAGAGAGGAACGCCGGCGGTGAGCTGCTCGTGGCTGTTGCTGGGCTCGTGCGCGTATGCAAGGAGGGTGGTGCTGCGTGTTTGCCGCGGATGCGTGCGTGCAGAGAGAGAACAGGGAGGAGGAGGATACGATGCTCACCCTCATTGCAGGTGAGCAGAGGCTCGAGGAAGAACGACGGTGGCGACAGGGACGAGGTTGGCGGCGGCGATCTAGGCTCCCTCGGGGCTCGCTGAGGTGTCGAGGACGGAGGTGGTACCGCGGCGAGCTCGTTCCCGTTGCTAACCAGCACGGGGACTCATCCTACCGGCGGCGAGCAG
Source organism: Alopecurus myosuroides (assembly GCA_028641055.1). Classification (NCBI taxonomy): domain Eukaryota; kingdom Viridiplantae; phylum Streptophyta; class Magnoliopsida; order Poales; family Poaceae; genus Alopecurus; species Alopecurus myosuroides. Next base: position 597,508,874 of record CM054057.1, on the reverse strand, counting down.
CGAGGATTCAGAGAGTGGAGCTCCGGTGAGGTTCAGAGAGGGGGGAATTCCGGCAGAGAGAGGGAGAACGACGACGGCTGAGGGAGATAGGTGGGGCTAGGGTTAGGTCTAGCTAGGAGGGGCCGCGGTAGGGTTTATAAGGAGGGATCGAGCCGCTGCTGGCCGTTCCTCCTCCGCAGCTGCGATGTGGACACCGGCATCTTCTGCCGTACAGGTAGAAGATGACCGAAGGGGTATCGGGCCGTGGGAGGAAGGTGGGCTGGGTGCAGCCCACTGGTTTGCCCACCCCCTCTGCGATTTTCTTCTCTTTTTTTTTTCTCTGTTAGTTTTTTTTTTGCTAAATAGAAATAGAGAAGAAAAGGGCTAGGGTTTTGGCTTAGCAAATTTTTAGAAATTTTTTTGGTATGGCTCAGTTATGTAACAGCAAGACTTGCCAAGTTTTGTTTTCCAAAAAGTTCAAAAATAAAATGTTGTTTGTAATTTGATTGAAGATTTGAATGAATTTAAGATTAAGTGATTTATTGAAAACAAGAATTATGTACGGTGAACCTTAAAGTTTAAATGGAAACAAATGATTAGAATTGTTGTGTAATTTTCATTAGTTCCAAAAGGTTGCTGTTTGGAAAATGTGATTTGAATTTTGAATGAAATTTGAGTTAAGTGAGTTATTAAAAGCCACAATTTTTAAATAGTTGAACCTTATGGTTTAAATGGAAACAATTGAGGTTTTGAGTTGAACTTTTATTTGAAAAATTGTAACATAACAAGTATGAAACAAAGTTTTGAATTTCAATTGTGAAAACAAATAAAAACAGATGCAAACAAAAGGAAAACAAAGCAATGAGTATGATGACATGATGCAAAACTTTAATAAACAAGAAACAAACATTCTAAGGGAAGTTTTCATACTTGGGATGTTACAAAACGCCCCCCCTTGAAGGAATCGCGCCCCGAGATTCCTTACTGAGAAGAGAAAAGGTCCGGATACTTCTTGCGAAGATCCTGTTCGGTCTCCCATGTTGCCTCTTTATCGGAATGATGAGACCACTGCACCTTCAAGAACTTGGTGCTCTTGTTGCGAGTCTTACGCTCGGTCTCATCGAGAACTCGAACAGGGTGCTCCTCATAAGAGAGATCATCTTGCAGTTCAATGGAATCATGATCAACTACACGATCTGGATCTTTGAAACACTTCTTGAGCTGTGACACGTGAAACACATCGTGCACCTTGGATAGTTTTTCTGGAAGATCAAGACGATAGGCATTTTCCGCACGCCTTGAGAGAATGTTGAAAGGACCAATGTATCTTGGTGCAAGCTTTCCTTTCACACCAAAACGATGAGTGCCTCTGAGGGGAGTTACACGGAGATATGCTTTGTCACCAGGTGCATAGATCATATCCCTGTGCTTGCTGTCATAGTAGCTTTTCTGACGAGACTGAGCAATCTTGAGATTGTCACGAATGATGCGAACTTTCTCTTCGGCTTCCTTAACAATGTCAGGGCCTAAGAGTGAACGTTCACCAGCTCCAGACCAATTGATTGGACTCCTGCATCTGCGGCCATAGAGTTCTTCAAATGGTGCCATGCCTAGGCTTGCCTGGAAGCTGTTGTTGTAGGAGAATTCAGCATATGGAAGGCAATCCTCCCATTTCATGCCAAAGGATAGACCACATGCTCTGAGCATATCCTCGAGAATCTGATTGACTCTTTCGACTTGCCCTTGAGACTGAGGATGATAAGTTGTGCTGAACAGAAGTTTGGTGCCCAATGCTTCTTGAAAACTCTTCCAAAAATGAGAAGTGAAGATGCTTCCACGGTCTGAGCTTATTTCCAATGGAATACCATGAAGAGGAACGATCTTTGCTGTGTAGAGCTCTGCTAACTGGCTAGCTGAGATTGTTTCTTTGACAGCAAAGAAGTGAGCTACTTTAGTGAGACGATCAATGACAACGAAGATTGCATCGTTGCCCTTTTTGGACTTTGGAAAACCAGTGACGAAGTCCATTTCAATCATGTCCCACTTCCACTCAGGGATTTTGAGAGGTTGGAGAAGACCGGCTGTTTTCTGATGAACTGCCTTAACACGTTGACAAACGTCGCTTCAGAAACGTATTGAGCAATTTCACGTTTCACAGGCCACCAATACAGTGTTGAGATCCTTTCCTTCTTTCCTTGAGAGAGGAGGAGAGGAGTTTCATGAGCCTCCTTGAGAATGACATCTTTGAGACTTTGAATTTTAGGAACTGCAATGCGTCCTTCGAAGAACACAGTTCCCTTGTCATCAATTGAGAAGGACTTAAATTTATCCTTGTCTTCTTTGATGTGCTCTACCATCTTCTTGATTTCAGCATCACGAAGTTGTTCAGAACGAATCTTGTCCTTGAGAGTTGGACTGGCTGTCAAGTTTGCAAGATAACCTTGAGGAACAAGACCAAGGTTCAGCTTCTGAAATTCTTCATGAAGTGGAGGTTGGCTTTCCATGATCATGAGATTATTGCAATATGACTTGCGACTGAGAGAATCGGCCATAACATTAGCCTTGTCTGGAGTGTAAGAAATGGTGAGATCAAAGTCTTTCATCTTTTCAATCCATCTCCTTTGCCTGAGGTTTAGATCTGGTTGAGTGAAGATGTATTTCAGACTCTTATGATCGGAGAAGATTTCAGTGCGATTACCCAACAAGTATTGCTCCATTTCTTGAGGGCAAACACAACTGCTGCAAGTTCTAGGTCATGTGTGGGATAATTTTGCTCATGTGCATTCAACTGACGTGAAGCATAAGCCACAACTTGACGTTCTTGCATAAGAACTGCTCCTAGACCTTGGAGAGATGCATCACAAAATATCTGGAAAGGTTTGGTAGTATCTGGGCCAACCAGAACTGGTGTAGAAGTGAGTTTAGTCTTCAGGAGATTGAAACTTTCATCACATTGTGGAGACCAAACGAACTTCTTGTCCTTCTTTGTGAGATCAGTGAGAGGTTTTGCGATCTTGAAGAAGTTTTGGACGAAACGACGGCAATATCTAGCCAAACCAAGAAAACTTCTGACTTGCTTTACCGTCTTAGGAGGTTTCCAATCAACAATTGCCTTAACCTTTTCTGGGTCAATGGCTATGCCCTTGGAAGAGATGATATGACCAAGATAAGCAACTTCTGAGATCCAGAACTCACATTTGGAGAACTTGGCATACAGACGATGCTCGCGAAGCTTCATTAGAGTGAGACGAAGATGTTCTTCATGCTCTTCCTCGGATTTTGAGTAGACAAGAATGTCATCAAGATATACCACAACGAACTTGTCGAGGTATTCATGGAAGACAGAATTCATGAGTCTAGAGAATGTCGCCGGTGCATTGGTGAGACCAAAGGACATGACGGTGTATTCATACAGACCGTAGAGAGTGGTGAAGGCTGTTTTTGGAATATCTTCCTTTCTGATCTTTATTTGATGGTAACCCATCCTCAAGTCCAACTTGGAGAATATTGAGGCTCCAGCAAGTTGATCAAAAAGATCATCGATATGAGGAATTGGATACTTATTTTTGATGGTTTTCTCGTTAAGAGGACGATAGTCAACAACGAGTCTCTTTGTTTGATCCTTCTTCGCAACGAACAGAGTTGGGCAACCCCAAGCCGAAGAACTAGGTTGAATGTAACCTTTCTCCATGTACATATCGATTTTCTCCTTCAACAACTTCAGTTCAGGAGGAGCTATCTTGTATGGATGCTTAGAGATTGGAGCAGTACCTGGTTCAAGCTCAATCACGAACTCAACTGCTCTGTCCGGAGGCATCCCTGGCAACTCTTCTGGAAAGACGTCGGGGAATTCGCAAACCACCGGAACATTTTCAAGTAGAGGTAGAGGTTTTGCATCGAGGGTGTAAAGCTGGATGGAACTTGATTCATTTGGAGAATAGACTATCTGGCCAGAAGGGTGGAACAGAGTTATTGACTTCTGAGCACAGTCAATTTTAGCTTTATTGGCCTTCAACCAATCCATGCCAAGAATGACATCAATGTCAGAATTGCCAAGCAGAATGAGAGAAGCAAGGAATATGTGGCCTCCAATTAGAATCTGATTCTCGTGACTGATCTTGGAAGTTTGCATAGTTGCTCCGGGGGAGTTTACTACTAGCGGGGAACCCAAACCAACAAAGGGGAGCTTAATTGTTGTCACAAAGATCTTTGACACGAAAGAATGCGATGCTCTGGTATCAAACAACACTTTAGCTGGGTTAAGGTTTACGGGAAAAGTACCGAGAACGACGTCATAAGCTTTGTCAGCTTTGTCGACCTTGACGTGATTCACCCTTGCGGTCCTCCCGACAGGCCTGTTGTTGGAGTTGAAAGCCTTAGACGGGGGAGCGCGCACCATTGCCTGGTTGGTGTTGGGGCGAGGTGGTGGTGGAGGTAGCTGCCTCTGAGTGCACTTGTCGGCGTAGTGTCCCGTCTCCTTGCACTTGAAGCAAGTGACGACACAAGGAGGACCTGGCCTTGGGTGCCCCATTGGAACCCTCTGACCATGCATCTGAGCTGGGTTGGGTGGGTGGGGAGCGAAGCCTGGAGAATCTTGGGCATATGGAGGCCTAGTGACAGCACCATTTGGCACCCAGATGCGGCGCTTCTGCGTAGGGGTGGTCATGTTGGAGGAGGAACCACCCTCACGCGAGTGCTTGCGAGACTCCTCGAACGCCTTGCGCCCATTCTCTTCATTGAGCGCGGTGTTAACGAGCTCCTCGAAGTCTTTGGTCCTGACATTGGTGAGGGCATACTTGAGCTCCGGGTTAAAACCTCTGCGGAACCTTGCCATCTTCTTAGCTTTGGTGGACACCTCGTCTCCAGCGTAACGAGCGAGGCGATTGAACTCACTCTGATAGCTGATGACGTCCAGCTTGTCTTGCTTGAGAGAGCAAAACTCTTCACGCATCCTTTCCATGAGACCATCTGGAATGTGGTGCTTCAGGAAGGCATCCTTGAAACAGCCCCAGGTGATTGGCATGCCAGCTCTCATGGCCTGGTAGTTTTCCCACCAAGAAGCTGCCTCACCCTTCAACAGATATGAGGCATACTTGACCTTGTCTTCCTCAGCTACATGAGCAATCTCCAGAGCCCTGGCTATCTCACGGATCCAGTCATCAGCGTCTAGAGGCTCGCGTGTTGCCACGAAAGCTCTTGGGCCCAGACTGAGGAACTCCTTGATGCTGACCCGTGGAGCAGTCTGGTTGATGTGCTGATTAGCCTGGAACTGGGCCATTTGCGTCATGACTTGAGTCATCTGAGTAAACAGCTCCGCAATCGGCGGTGGTTCAGGCGGGGTGTTCCTTGTTGGCGGCATCCTGAATGGAAATGCATTTTAGCACAACAACAGAAAAGGATAGACTTAGCAACCGAAAGAGAGATTATTCCGACGCATGAATAGATAACCAACAGGTACATCATCACATGATCCATTACATCAGAATATCCAACACACCATCAATGGTTCGAATGCCAAAGGATAACTAAACATAGCTAGGAATGGATACATCGGTACTCCCATGCTCATCACGCAGGACGGCATCTAGGAGTACGGCGAGAGGTACGGTGAGGAGTACACTCACGAACGTAGGTAGAACGACGATCCACGTAGATCGGAAGTGCTCTGAGAGCGACTCTCGGGGTGGTGAAGTAGATAGCGTCGTCTCCCTATGCTCCAAAGCGAGGAATCCCAGTGTAACCAGCACCAAGGTTGAGGAGTGGACCTCTAATCGGCTCGTAACCTCCAGCATCTGGCAGACGAAACCCAACTGGCTGATCGAAACGTGCAAATCGCTCGTCTCCAACAAAGTCTGTGGTGTACGTCGCCAGACGAGTCAAAGCAAGGTAGAGCTGCTCCCTGAGTGAAGCCAACTCCTGAGACAGTATGGAGGCAACTGCGTCACTGTGTCTCACAAACTGAGCGGTGGTGTGCAGCCTGGAGCTATCATACTCGTAGACATCCAAGTTGTCGTGGAGAGTGAAGTGAGCTCCCTCCGAAGTGATGTAACCACGGGGGATGTGGCGATAGATAGAATCGTCAAATCCCCAGTAGTCAGCACGAAGGACGGTGAGACTCACATAAGCTGCCTGCTGCACGGCCATATCCACTGTGGAACCCACTGCCTCGTAGCGGTGAACTACGCTCCTGCCATCATCTGACAGAATGTAGACGATAGCCTGGTAGTAGGTCTGCTCAAACTCTCGCTGATGCTCGTAGACCTGGTACTCTGGTGCCCAATAGAACCCCAGATAAGTGACCATGTCTCTCAGCATCTCCGGGTAACCGGCAGTGCTCTCGCAACGAGTCATACGAACCACCTGCGGGTAGAACCTGAGATCCATCTGCAGATGATCGGGGAAGTTTTGATTAAACGCCGGTAGAAGAACTGAAGTGGAAAGCAACAACAAGGTTTCAACGGACGAAAAGGATATTGAGAAGAACAGGATATCGAAGCAACATTCGGGAAACACGAGACCAAAACTCCTGAGGTACTACGGAAGAACCCATCCGGGTTTCTAAAGGCTCAATATCTACTGCTTAAGGAATAGAGGATCTGCTTCCGGGGCTTACACGCCTCCGTTCTCAATCGTGAGTAGGCAACATGATAAATCATGTCACAACCACCTCCATTACTATGGACTAGTAGATATAACTATCCTAGAGAAACCAGGATACGTGAAATCCTAACTTGAAAGTTTAGAGGAGAAGAGAAAAACAACGTTGCACTTCCTTACCAGAAAAGGGAGGGTGGGTGGGGAAAGAAGAAAAAAAGACATAATTCCTACTCTCACGTTTCATTTTTCCTATATAGCTACAAAATAGTTTCTAGACTCAACTGCGACCAGTAAAAGGGATCCTATAGGCAGACAGGCTCTGATACCATTTATCGCACCCTGACTTCTAGAGGATACTCACCGGGCCGAACTGAATAGTAGATGATTGGATTACGGGGCTTATCTGCTCCCGCATCCTCTTACGAGTAGGCCAGCACTTATGTGCGACAACCAAACTCTATTATCCATCGTCGATGTAAACTATCCCATAGAGATCAAGATACTACCATTGACGTACTTCATACCATACACACATGGTACGTCAACGGCGTTTAACAGAATGATAGCACAACATATCTCTAAGACACAAAAGATGGAAATAAGTTGCAACTGGCCCTCACTAGGGCAGAGAATAGCAAATACAATCATCCAGAGGACACATGTCCCAACATAACATCATTACAACTCAGCGGAAGCATTCAAAGGGTCTGAGTACAGACAAATCCAAATAGGCTTAAGAAGCCGGGAAAGAAAGGAAAACGGAGCCCATCCACGTAGTCTCGGATCCTGCCCGGGTCCGCTATCTACTCGTCAACAGCCTCGTCGTACTCCACGTAGTAGCCACCATGGGGATCCTCGTAATCGTAGTCTGCGGAAACCACAGCCCAAAAGGGGTCAGTACATAAACGTACTGGCAAGCAAGACTCACAGTTCACCAAAATGTAACCCGTCAACACCAAGCACAGATGCTTTGGGTTCAACGGAAGAAAAGGTGATATAAAAGATGCTGCAGCGGGCTGCTCTAACCAACTACAGATAATTGCTACAACTTCCGGCTAATAGAGAGAAGATAAGATAGCGTATCGTAACCAACTATAACTAACTCCAAACAAACCCATCCTGGATCTCGCCCCTTATCCAAAGAAGCAATCCTAGGATAACTCACACAGTTGAATTAAGATGGATCAAGTTATTGTGTCAATAATCCTATTACTAGTCAAATTGTTAATCATTAGGTGTAAGTTGTTCTGAGTACTTGTTAGCCAGTACTTTCACCAAGTCAACCATAACCGCGGAAAACACGGCTTCTCGAGAAGATTTAACCCTGCAGGGGTGCACCAATTTGGCCGTACACTTAAGAATATCCCGCCAGACGGGAATCAAACCCACCAAGCGAGGCACGCAACACAACTCAACTCTTCTTCGCATCAACCCCAAAGAACCACGTGCTGTGCGTGCGCGGCTAATCGAGCCCCCACGAAGAAAAGGGGGACCCTCATAGCACTGGAAGACCACGCCGCCCTAAATGCCGACTACAAAAGTACCACCCTGGCCTCGGGTTCGTACCTGCATATGCGTGCATCAAATGGAAAGCCCGAACTAAGTGTGGCGATTTGGACGAGATGCGAATCGAATCAAATTGAGGGGGCGCCCATACACGCTTCCCACATGCGGATAGTGCGCTCATCATGGATCGGTAGACAAGACCCTTTTCCTATTAAGTTCGACACTAGCAGGCCTCAAAACCACGCCGGGCCTCCTGCCGGTGCCTTATCAGCAAATTATTATTACCCAACAACATTAACAGGTTGATTGATTAACATCGAGCCCCAGAACATAGTAAAATAAGATAACTGAAAGTAACTGACAGCAGACTCGAGCAAAAACAACCTAAGCATGCTAGTAAGACACGGGCTCAAACAACGGGGTTATAGGAGTGGAGGTGAGGCAATATCAGGGTTAAAGGATACATGTAATGGGTTCGGAGAACAAGCAACGATACAAAAGGCTAGCAGAATAGACAATGGAGAGTATCGGTATCCAGTGTGGAAAGGAACATAATGGTTCATGTGAGTGAATACTTGCCTGCAAGCTCAGTAGCCTCGTACTGAGCTGACTCCTCAGAAGGGGTGTCGTAAAGCTCGTCTGTCTCAACGTCGTCGTCTATTCGAGAAGAAGCAAACAAACAACGCAAAGAGACAAGCAATCAATAACATGGCATAAGGCACAATCATGGGATGATGCATGTCAATTTAATGGATGCATCAGAATAACTAGTTGACAGGGTAACACAATTTAAATGGACCACGATGCAATTGGATTGCATATGGAAAGCCCATGAATTAAGGTGGAAACAAATGATCTACAAATAATTACCATATGCAAGTTGATTAGCATGATGCATGCATGATGAAAACAATAAGAAAACAACAATAGATGCAAGTAGAAATGAAATTTACAAGGTTTGGAATTTATTTATTAAGTGTTGGAATTTTGGTTCCTTAAAGGTGTCACACAAGCATTTGTTGTTTTCCTCAACTTAAATTGTTCAAAACAGATAAAAAAGTTCATATTTGAAAAGAGCACAAAATTTTAGGTGGATTACATGTTTCAATTATTGAAAAAGGAATTACAATGATTTAATTATGAATTAAACAAGTTAAACAAGATTTAAATGAAATTAATTCAAGTATGAATTTATTTGAATTTTTATTTGTTCAAAACATTAAACCAAATCCATATTTGAGAAGGTTATACTTTTTTGGTTTGAAAACATATTTTATATGTTCAAAAATAATTTAATTTGAGCAAGTTATGAATTTAGCAAATTTAAATGATTTAAACAAGGTTTAAATTATTTCAGCAATTTTAATTATTCAAAACATGCAACAAAATTTATATTTGAAAAGGTGGTTCAAAATAGCATGGAAAACATATTTTATTTGTATTATTTGAATTAAGTATGAATTAGTTATGCAATTAATCAAATTTTAAATGAATTGGTTGAATTTAAAATTTGAATGCATTTGAATTATTCAAAACCGAATACCAATGGTTTAAATAGATAGAGAAATAAATTTGGTTCAACAAACATATTTTATTTATATTATTTGGATTTGTAAAATAAAAGTTATTAGCAATTTAAAATGAGGGATCAATCTGTGAAGAAAAAGGACTTAATTTGAAAAAGAAAAGGCTGAAAAATGTTTTTCACTCCGCAGTGGCTAGCCCTAGCCACTGACAGAGGGCCCCTGGGCTGCGTGGCGCTCACGTGGCAGCATTGGCCACTGGCAGGTGGGGCCTGCGTGTCAGCTGCCTTAGCGAAAAAGGTTGGGGTTTATTTGCGGGAGCAGGGATCGAACCCTGGTCTCCCGAGCGCGCGCAAGTGTTGCAACCAGTGCGCTGCGAATTCAGTTTTGACAGAATAGGGGATGCAGAGAGGATAACGTTCAGTTTGCTATACTTAACTGAAACTGAATTTCAGACAGCTGAAAATCGACAGAGAGGAACGCCGGCGGTGAGCTGCTCGTGGCTGTTGCTGGGCTCGTGCGCGTATGCAAGGAGGGTGGTGCTGCGTGTTTGCCGCGGATGCGTGCGTGCAGAGAGAGAACAGGGAGGAGGAGGATACGATGCTCACCCTCGTTGCAGGTGAGCAGAGGCTCGAGGAAGAACGACGGTGGCGACAACGACGAGGTTGGCGGCGGCGATCCAGGCTCCCTCGGGGCTCGCTGAGGTGTCGAGGACGGAGGTGGTACCGCGGCGAGCTCGTTCCCGTTGCTAACCAGCACGGGGACTCATCCTACCGGCGGCGAGCAGCGAGGATTCAGAGAGTGGAGCTCCGGTGAGGTTCAGAGAGGGGGAATTCCGGCAGAGAGAGGGAGAACGACGGCGGCTGAGGAGATAGGTGGGCTAGGGTAGTCTAGCTAGGAGGGCCGCGGTAGGGTTTATAAGGAGGGATCGAGCCGCTGCTGGCCGTTCCTCCTCCGCAGCTGCGACGTGGACACCGGCATCTTCTGCCGTACAAGTAGAAGATGACCGAAGGGGTATCGGGCCGTGAGAGGAAGGTGGGCTGGGTGCAGCCCACTGGTTTGCCCACCCCCTCTGCGATTTTCTTCTCTTTTTTTCCCTCTGTTAGTTTTTTTTTTTGCTAAATAGATATAGAGAAGAAAAGGCTAGGGTTTTGGCTTAGCAAATTTTTAGAAATTTTTTTGGTATGGCTCAGTTATGTAACAGCAACACTTGCCAAGTTTTGTTTTCCAAAAAGTTCAAAAATAAAATGTTGTTTGTAATTTGATTGAAGATTTGAATGAATTTAAGTTTAAGTGATTTATTGAAAACAAGAATTAAGTAGGGTGAACCTTAAAGTTTAAATGGAAACAAATGATTAGAATTGTTGTGTAATTTTCATTAGTTCCAAAAGGTTGCTGTTTGGAAAATGTGATTTGAATTTTGAATGAAATTTGAGTTAAGTGAGTTATTAAAAGCCACAATTTTTAAATAGTTAAACCTTATGGTTTAAATGGAAACAATTGAGGTTTTGAGTTGAACTTTTATTTGAAAAATTGTAACATAACAAGTATGAAACAAAGGTTTGAATTTCAATTGTGAAAACAAATAAAAACAGATGCAAACAAAAGGAAAACAAAGCAATGAGTATGATGACATGATGCAAAACTTTAATAAACAAGAAACAAACATTCTAAGGGAAGTTTTCATACTTGGGATGTTACAGTGCTTTCCCTATATTTATTCTCATAGGACATATTGCTCAATAGTCTTTCCCTTGCGGCGCCGGTGCTATTAGAGCATTCAATAGTCAGATCGCTGTAGATGTCTTGCTCGATAATAGGTGGGTCTCACCGGTGTTCTTTCCGCTGATGGAATGTTGCAGTCGATTCACCTCTGGACCATCATCATCACATCAATTGTGATCCCAACACCGCTGATTCCTTCCTATAGCCCTGGTCGCCGTCAGGCTCCTATTCTGTTAGCTCAACTTACAGGATGTCGTCGCAAGATGTGGTCAGAGCGTTGCAAAATCGTTACGCTTCAAAATCTTGGGTGCCGGCCAACTGCAAAATTTTGATTTAGTTATTAGCCCTTAAAGTACAGAATTTAGACCTCTAACATGATCGATCATCTCACTAGGGGAGAGCACCCTATTGCCGTGTGCCAAGTTCTTTACCGTGTGCCCACTATCGGGGTGTAGGACACTTATCTCTTTGCCATGTGCCCACACGGTAAAGAATGGCGCAGGACTTAGGCCTGAAAAACACACACGGTAAAGCGCAGCAAACGGCAAAGTACACGTTCAAACACACGGTAAAAGCGAGCACACAACAAATATTATGGACATGTGTCCAATTTAACCCCATACGGACGGAGGCGTCACGGTGGGTCTTTGCCGTGTGCCAACACATGGTGAAGATCAAAACGTTGCCATGTGTCTGCACACGGCAAAAAACCAACATGTCCGTGTCCCCAAAATTTCAAAGATAATATCTGAGGGCACCAATATTGGAATGTTGAGATTTAGTGCCACTTTAATATGATCATCAACGTTTTTGCTTTCGTCAAATCAAGAGTATCTTCCAAAACTGAATTAGACTGAAGATCACAAAAATCGCGGAAGAAATTTTCACTAACATACAACTGTTTCGAAGAACACGGTCGATCCAAGAAAACCGGATCCAAGAATCTACCAGACTGCACTGCCTTCGGAGTAGGAAAAGCATGGCTTCGCACCTTTGGAGCACTTTCAGATGTTTTTAGGGTTAAAAGCAATTTATAGGCGAAGAGGCGTCGAGAGGCGGTGGCCAGGGCACACCACCATGCACGGCCAAGGGTGGGGTCGCGCCTGGCACCCCTTGGGGGCTCACTTGCTCCCCTCCGGCTCTTGTTTGGACACCATCTTCGTTCCGGGTGAAAAACGATCTTTTCAGCCCATTTCGAGAATATTTCTTTAATATCTTTTCTGAAATAGAAAAACAGTAACTGGCACGGGGCATCCCGTTAATAGGTTAGTCAATGAAAACATCTCAAAACGATAGAAAAAAAAAGATATTGGGTAGAAAACAAGCATGTAACATCAAAAAATATAGATACGTTTGCAAAGTAATAGCATGCCCAAGCTTAACTCTGGCTCATCCTCGAGTAGGTAAGTGATAACAAAATAATTTTTGAGATGACATGAAGCCAGCACAATCTTGATCAACGTTATGTAAAAGCATCGTAAGTTGAGAACAAAGTATTTTAACAAAGGCATGATAAATATTATGAACTAATGTAAACTTAAAAACTGTGTTGCACATGAAAAGGAACACACATAAAAAACAATAAATAATGATGCATTGAAAGTGATACGTTTGTTTCAATCATAAAGAAAAACATTATAAAGTAGTATCTAGTTTGTCCCTCGTGTGGTAGCAAAACATAAATTCCGGGACACCTTCAAAGTTTAAGCGGTGACTAGATACAAATAATTTGAGATGAAGCAATACCATAATCATGAATCAATCAATAATAAACTTTGGACTATGCACATTATCCTTAGAATGACAAGTATGCTCTCTTAAGTGGTGCATAAAGTAAGAAGATTAAGACTCGGCATAAAAGTAAAAGAAAGACCATTCGTAGAGGGAAGAAGGGTGTATGTCTATGTCAACGAATGATGTCAAATGACCTATCATCTTTTCATTTTTTAATGGCTTCAAGAGAGGCACCCATAGGAAAATCAGAACATTCCCCTATCTCCTTTGTTTGCACAAGCTAAGTTCATGATTTCTCAAGTCCATAGTGTGAGGATATTTTAACATTATTGTTGTTGCTTACTTTGGGCTGGGCACCCAGATGCCTACTGTTTTTGCAAAATTAAGGACTAGCACATTGTTCATGCTAGTCAGGTGTGAAGCCATCAAACATGAAAATATAATAAAGCATTCAATACTTCCTAATAAGCTAAAACTGGAACACAAAACAGGTAAGTAATTTTGAAGGTTTAAGGGGAGCACACGAGAAATTTACTTGGAGTGGTGGTGAAATACCACATGCAGGTAGGTATAGTGGAAAAATTTGGCAAACTTTGGTTTTTGGGAGTTGGGTGCACGAGTAGAGCTCATACTCAGTACGGGGTGAAGGCTATTAAGAGAATGAGAGCGACCAACTAATTGCCATTATTATGCATAGCGAAAAAACATTATTAATCAAAGCATGATGTGATATTACAAATCAAAAACTAAATGATCATCAAGTCTAGAGGTGACATTTTTTTAATAGTCATAACATGGTGTGAGCATGCGCCAATTCAATCCAGATAAATGATTCAAAGAAGAATACCACACTACCATGCTTCAATATGAGGGAACAACACATGATTTAATTTCAATGACACATTAAGCAATCTTGGATATTTGAGACTCGTAAGATAAATCATATACTACTAAGCACACAATAAAAATAATATCTAACATGACATGACACAGTCAAAACAAGCTTCATATGGCACCACTATAAGCATGATATATTTTACTCTTCTCCAACATCAATCAACTTATTTGAAACAAATCTCAAAGAAAATAATCATCAAATACCAGATAATATATAAATTAAGAAAACCAACAGGCCCTGAACAAAATTCGAGTGAAAACAAGAGCTAAATGCAGTACCAGCAAAAACTGAACACTCACATAACAATAAGAGTGAAAACTAGAGTGTTCTAGGGAATGAAAACATAGTGTGCCTCTCTCCAAACTAAAAGATGCTGAGATCCAACCATAACTAATGAAAGAAAAGAAAAATGACAGAAATAAAATGATGCATCAAGAATAACACATATCAGGTGAAGCAATACAAATACATTGTTTTGAAAGAAACCTGATATTTTTGTTGATGAAGATGAGGATGCCTTGCGCATGCCCAAGATTTGACACTTGTACTTCTTGGATATGTCTTGGTGTTACATGGGCATCACAAAGGTTGTTTATTTTCCATTGTTCATCTCATCATATCATTCTTCTCTCCCTACACTTGAAAACTTACTCCACCTAAAACTTCTCACAATCTTCATTAGCAACGTTAGTGCATCAAAATAATAAATCCACTTGGTTCAGTTTCAAAAGAAGTATAACAATCAATTTAAAACATTAGATACTTTTAAAAATTCTTTGAAAGCTCTTCCCCTCCGAAAGAATCAAAAAAGAAACAGATTAAGAGGCAAATACAAATATTGGCAGAAATCTGTTAAAACAGAACATCAGGTAAAGATTTAATTTTTCAAAAATCTTCTGTTGCTCAAATAAAAACTGTGAAACTAATAGAACTTAAATAACAACCGGGGTCATGTGTCTATTTTTTGTCAAAGCAAGCGGAAGTTCTGGCTAAGAGAAATAACTTTTTTGGTGGTAGCACATAAATCTGTTTTGGGACAACAACTTTCCAAATCATACTAAGTCGCTATTAGAGGTTACTCTTGGCAAAAAAATGAAATAAAAAAGGATAAGAACCAGTTGTTACAGAGGTATCCACCTCCAATACACAAAGAAAACATAAGAAAACAAAGGGAAAACAAAGTGGGCTGCCTCCCACAAGCCCTCTTGTTTAACGCCTTTTAGCTAGGCATGATGAACGAATTTACGAATCAAATATTATCAATAGTATCATGAGTAATCCTCACAAGGGATTCAAAAGGTAACTTCATTCTATTTCCAGGGGCTAACCCTACCCGCGTAGCGAATAGGGAAGGACTGAGGGAGGGAATCAGGTTCGGCTCGATTTCCACCCATGCCTATGGACCATGGATTGATTTGCTATTTTTAAGGGGCTAAATTCCAAAGGTGCTGACAGGACAGGACGGCGGGTGCGCACAAGTGAAACGCGTGGGAGGGCGACGAAGGATGTTGACGACAGGATTTGTTACCGGACGGTTGAAGGAACCAAATCTTTCTTTTAGATAGGAGAGATTACCAAGACATTGTCGTCTAGCTTCTACAAAGGAGTCTATTAATTGCAGCCTCTTTCAGCAGGGTTCTAAACAAGCTCTCCTTGGTTACGAAAACAAGATTACATTACAATCCAAGTGAAAGGAATCCAACAACCGTAGAGCGGTCGATTTTTTATTTTCAAGGAATCATATAAACCGTCGAATGAGATCCAAGTGCTCGTCTGCTTCAGATCTCTGGGATAGTGGATACGAGAAATCATCAAAGTTTGAGACAATAGCTAATCGTTAGGAAAACGCTTTGTTTAGGCGGACCTAGACTAGCTAATTCTAGGTCTCCTGCTGTTCCGTGCGTGGAAGCCTTGTTGGGCCGGTCTCTAGGCCCAATTTTCGAGTTAGAATATATTTTCAGGAGCCCACTACGTGTAGCCATGTAGACGTTAAGTGTTTCGTCATTTTTTACGGATGTTGTGTACGTCTTAAATAATTGTAACAAGTTTGCATGAATTTTGTTGAGAAATCACAAGCGAGAAGTTGTAATATTTTTCTGGATGATTTTGTAGGAAATGCATTCATGTGTTTAGAATTCATTTGGAATGATATGTTTTTATGCGCTACTTCACATGTTGTAAACATGTGATTTTATTGTTGCTATCGTTCTGCTTTTTTGTTGAAATGGGGGATAAATTTTGTTGCAACCGGAACGGTGACAAATTATTTTGTTGCTTAACAACTTTTTAGTTGATGCAAATTTTGTTGTTGCAATAGGTTGTGATATTTGTTGAATTGCTTGAACTTTTTTGTTGCAACGAAATAACACATTGTTTACCTATTCTTTTGTAACATTACTTATATTTTCGATTTTGTTTCGGAACAATTTGTTGCAATACTTTTTTTTGTCCACATGGGCGATAATTTTTGTTGCGATACCAGTGAATTGTTGCAACGACAGTTTTGCTGTAATTATCGAGATGACCGGGGGCAACGCGGTATACCCCTTCGCTTAAGTGGGGCTGCTGTGGACTGCGGGTTCTATATCCAGAAAAGTGAAGGGCTCAAATGCAAAAACACGTTTTGCGGATTTTTGGCCGTTAGATGCAGATCCGATGGCTCGCGAGGGGACCTAAGATTAGCAAATTGTAGGACGGCCTACGCCTAACACTGCCCTAATCGTTACTGAACTGAATACCAAGGTGGTACTGCGTACGTTGTGGCCATCTAACCTTACCTGGAGTTGGTGACCTAAGTGTGTAATTTGCTCGCAATTCTTGACACACTAGATGATAAGTGAAGCAGATATTACTTGTACTATGCTTATTTGATCTTAAATACATTGCTCTAAAAAATGACCGTTGCCCGTCCCCGCTCCCGCGACCCACGGGGCGACCGCCAGTGCGCCCCCCTCCCCCACTGCCGGCGGCCGACCGCGCCCCTGCTCCCCTCAGCGTTGGCGAGACGCTGCCCCCTTCCCCGGCGAGGCTCCCTACAAATTTCCTCCAGGCGTACTTTGGCCCTGCAGCTCTGAAGCAGGCCCCTCTGAAGATTGCATCTGGATCCGTGGCCTCCGTCTTCAACGCCGATTCGTCCGCCCGGATGTTGCGCCGGGCCCCTGCGCGCTCCACTCCGACCAGGCGCCCGTTCCCGACAACCTCCAACGCGTTTTCTGCGGCTCGCCTTCAAGTCGTCTCCACGGATTCCGTCATCCCCACTCCGCCCGCCCGCGTTTGTGAGGGAGTTAATGCTGCGATGGCGCCGTGGCGCGCGCGGGGCTGCCCCGACATGGCCCCTCCACTTGCTGGCATCCTCCGAAACGGAGCGGCATTCATTGCCCCTTCGGCGACGCGACCGCGCAGGGCAGTCACCTTCTCCATCCCAGCCCCAAGCCTTCAATGCGGCTCTGCCTCCCCTTCGCCTCATTTTCATGGCGAGTCATATCGGCGTGGCGCCGCTCTCTCCCCGCCCCTGCACTCTAGACATCCCCCTATGGAAATGGGCTGGACGCTCGTCCTGTCCCGTCGGGCGCAGAGGTTGGCCCGACGACGGGACAACTTCCCTCGTCCCCAGCGTCCTTCTCCACGCACGCGGCATTACTTCTCCACCCCACCGCTTGGCTCCCACCTCCTACCGCACTCGCTCCAGTGCCCCTCCCTCGCAGCGTACTCCCTCTCGTCGCTGCCGCCGGTGCAACGCCCGCGAGCACTAAACCTCGGACTTCCGCGATCCCATCAGGTGCGACCGGTGCGGACGTTTGGGGCACCGCGCCTGGGGCTGCCTCGCCTCCTCTGCTCCGCCCTCCACTTTGGCCTCTGCATCGACCGCGCCCACGCGCCCCACCCGCCCCGCCGCCGCGCTCGGCATGGACCTCTCCAGCCTGCAGTTGGCCACCGACCCGGCCACGGCGGGGTTTGACTACCTTGGCGCCCCGGCCATGCGCCTGGAGAGGGACTGCATCGTCATGTCCACCCCGTTTGATCTCGATGCGGCGCGCCTCGACTAGGAGAAGACGACCATCGTGGTGTGGGTCCTTGCACCCCCGCCGGGCACGGACCGCACGACCGTGGAATCGGCATTCCGCAAGGAGTGCAGGCTCAGCACCGCCCAACTCAGCGTGAGCAAGCACTTCCCCGAGCCTTTTCTGATCAAGTTCTCTTCGGCGGGGATCCGTGACGAGGTCATGCGCAAGGAGCAGGCCAGCTTCAAGCGCGGGGGTCTAGACATCCACTTCAGGCAGTGGCGGTGCGTCACGCACGCCTACGCGGCACCATTATTTAAATTGATAGATCTGGATGATTCAAAGAATGATTCTTCCCTGGGTATTTCCCCGGTACCATTATTTAAATTGGAGCTTTTCAATTCTTTAGGGTTTAAGACCGCTCGTAACGATTTTTTTCTTTTATGGCTGGGTGGGCAAGAAAAGGATTTTACTCTTGAAGATATCAACTCATACGCCTGCTCCATACATTCAAAAACATTTTTGGTACTTTCTATGAGAATGGATAAATAGAAATGGGTACATTCCTCTTTCTCTTTCCTGGCCAAACTACCCATAAAAAAGAAGAGAGAGAGCTGTAAGAGCGGTAAAAGCAAGCTCGGTGGCCCGGTTCACTACAGGTTGATATATCCTTTTCTTTTGAAAGAAAAGTCAATTCGCTATGCTATAAGGTACCAATTCAAAAAGGTATAAAAAAAATCTACAGTGGGAGTCCCTATCTACTTTCGATTCCCTTATTACTTTGCCAATACATCATACTGATTTTACGCTTCCTTACGCTTTCTTTCAAGCATTGCTTCCAGGACAACGGAGAGTATTCCAAGATAAAGAACCAGAACTGAGGTTGACACTACTGAAAGATAAAAGAATGGTGGATAGATGGATTCGCACCATCCCAAAACCGAAATACAGACAGACCAAAAAAAGACGCAAATAAATACTCCACCACCAGCCTACCTACTAGCATGTATTAAGCGAATAGCTTGTATGGTAGTTGTTAAAGATGTATGTAGTCCCGGAAGAGAAGCAATTGTCGTACGACCTGTAAGCGTAACTTTTGACTTCCTTGCCGTTTGTGAATTGAGTCAATCGAGTTACGTTTGAAAAATGAATGAGTGGACCGAATATCCATGGCAGAACCCCACACTGGTCAAAAAGAAAAGTAAATCTCTCTAAAAAATAAGCACTTCAACAAGTCAGGGCCCTTTATTATACAACTCCTATGCGTAATTGATAGCTTTTTGGTATTCTCCATATATATATACTACTAGGTACGAAATAACAGGAAAGATAGAAATAGTGACTTTGGCTTCAAATAGAGAGCAGCTTAAAGGGAACTCGCACTGGAGGACTGCTCTGATAAAATAACTGAACACTGGCTAGGAACTGGGCTGCACTAAGCCCGGCACTTTTTGGGCTTCTTCATGAATCTAGTTTTCAGGTAAGGTCAGATCATCTTATTGAATAGATATCTGAAAGAAAGCAAAGGAATGAATCGTTTTTTCCAATTACCTTCTCTCGAAAACCATAGATCTTCTGGTTACCATTGACTATCCGGCACTTTCGTCTGTAGAGCGAAGCAAGAAATTGCATGGAAGGGCTTGCCCTGCTAATATCAGCCTTGTTTGGAACGGACCAATAGATGCAATCCATTTCAGTGTATGTCACTGAGTTCACCATTGCAGTGGAGACGTCAGGCAATTGAGCGTTCCCTAGAGTTTGGTTCAAAGGCTAAGGACTCCCCGCCGCCTTCATAAGGGCACTAAGGCGGAGCACGGAAAATCAAATTGGGCACCCATGTTTTACCAGTCCCGGATCTCAGGGCCGTTTTGCCAACCGCCGACATGAACGAAATCGAATTTCATTGCGGGAAATTAGGATTTCATGAGGGAGGAAAAGGCGAGGCGGAGGGTGGAGAGTCGTACAATGCATTGGTGGGATGAAGGTGCTAGCTTGGCTGAGATAGGAAGTTTCGATGTGTATGTAGATTTGGTTCTAGTGCCCCCACCCTTTTCGAGATCTGTCAGGATTAGCAAGATGTTATGGTGTAAACTATAGAGAAATGGAATGAATGAAATGTATCTAAGAAGAAAGGAAGCCATGCTCCATCCTGTTTATAAAAAGAACATCACCTCCCTTTTTGGTTAGATACCGCTCCGTTAGGTACTAATGCTTCTACCTATCACCCTCCGGGTGAGTTTGAGAGCTGTGTTTTTTCCAACGTTAATAGCATTCCACGAGAAAAGTCATCTACTGATGTTGTCAGCGGAGTCCCTCGTCCATCCATGTATGAATAGCGGTATCCCCCATTTTGGACAGTGATGAGGTAGTCGACGCAATTTGCATGTGTATTTGCGTTCGGCTTTGCTACTTTCCTTCTAGACTATAAAAGAATGTCCGCGGAAGGGAATAGTCTACGTGGCCCGGGGTAGTCTTTCAATTCCTTTATCGGGTGGGAGAGTTTAGAACCAGTTAAGCCAATAGCTGCTGCTTTAGTCACACTAGCTACATCAGTTGATCATGGATTTAGCATACCACCTCAGAATAGTCTACGTGGCCCCTTGTTTTTACTACAATTTTATATAGTGAATCCAGTAATGCAGACAGCCCTTTTAAAAGCGCTAGGCCGGGCTTGCCCCTGACTCTCAAAAAGAGCTGGAGGTTTTGCCTCAACTCATTCCATGAATGTTGTTTCATTCCCCACGCGGCTGAATCCAACTCTGTCTTTATCCTGCCTTGGAGTCTCTCTCATAACTGAAGCCAGGAGGTATTCGATTTATCGGATTTCGAGCTAGCTGCCCTTTTCTTGCTCCTTGCCATTAGCGCAGCCCTTTTCTTTTTCTTAGCTAGCGTAGTTTTTCACCTTAAAAAGAAGGCGCCAGCGCTTTTGTAGTGACCCCTCCGGGGTCCCGGGCTGCTTTGGCGCGCCCCACCCCGTCAGTCCTGTGTTGTACTTGACTTGACTCTCCCCCGCTTGCTGCTTGCTGATCGCTGTGTTCAAAAATGACACGAAGCTGGATATGAGTAGATGTTGTTGGTCGAAAACGTCTTTCATTCACAATGAAACATAATGGTCTCGCTCTATGCGTCATTTTATGATGTGTATTTTCATATTAAGAGTTCTTAAAAGTTATCAACTCAAAGCCCAACCGTAAAAAGGATGCTACAATGTTCGAAATTATCAACTTAACATGCCCCCTTACTTCCTTCGTGACCTCCCACTACTTCATCTACCGAAATGATTAGGCAGATCTCCTTTTTTCTAGCATTATACCTGCTCATGATCCTTAGGCTATAGAGCATGGAGCAGACAGAGAGATGAAAGGACCACCTTCTCCTGCTTGCTTGATCGGAATCTATTCACATTTAGAATAGCTGAAGTGCTACTTAACTTCACTTAGTAGTTGAAACTCGGAGAGACAGAGAGAGTCCTCTCATACTTGCCAATTCCAAGGCTGATCAGCAAGGGAATTGGCAGGAACCAACCTTAGTTGCCCCTCGGTAGAGTGAGTCTACTTAGCGAACTGGCAGGACGCGGAGATCGATTGATCAATATGCATATCGAGAGTTGATGGTTGACCGCCGCCCCCCTTGTCCTGTCCTGGAGGCTCCCCGGCCGGGGAGGCAAAGGGGATTGCTATCGTCACTCTTTCTCCCGGTGTATGTGAAAGAGAAAAAGTGACGAACTTTTTAGATTTTCGGTCTGCGGTTGGTTGGTCCAAAGAACGAGAGTCAGCTTCCTTAAGTCCGTTCGTCCTCAATAGCTCAGTTTGGTAGAGCGATCGGCTGTTAACTGATTGGTCGTAGGTTCAAATCCTACTTGGGGAGATTTGATTCATTCAGAATTCGAATTGATAGTTATAGCTTTTCTGACTAGCGACCCCTGTCCTTCTCCTTTTTGTTTTTCAAAAGACGCAGCAGAATCGTCAAACGGGACATCAAAAGTGGGAAGTTGATTGTAGGATTTCTATTCCTCACTCTCGTATAGGTGAACTTGGTTCGTTCAATGAAAAGGGATAAGAAGGATCCACTGGGAATGAATGGGAAGACTGGGGTAGTATCTTCATTAGCCGGAAGGAATTAGTCTCCACTAGCGTAATTCTAAGAACGAACAAGAAAAGGCGTCACTGTTTAGGTAGGAGGATGGATGGATGTGGTCCAATGGCTAAAGCTCTGCCAGCTTCTTGTAGACTGGCAGTCTCCGAGAGGAACCTTCACCCCCCCGGGTTAGGCCGGGTGGGATGGTATACTTTTTTTTCGCCACAAGTAGGAACTCTGTCCTTGGTAAGACACAAGGGGGGAAGGAAGATCTTCACTCATTCATTAAGTGCCTGCGGTGAGACGCGACCCACAACAAACGAAGGGGGTGGAGGGAGACCGAAGAAGGAACAATTGTCTTGAATGCTACGCTGGGATCAGCAGCTTCCAGTGAAGACAAAATGAGTCGGGCAGGAAGAGGAAGATCGGGCGGGGAAAACGGTTCGAACCCGCGACTTCTGGCGTGACAGACCAGCACTCTAACCAACTGAGCTATTTCCCCCTTTCGTAACTACTGTCGATTCAACAGTCACCTACCGGTTACCTTTGTAACTATACCAAAGTAGCTGTACAACAGAATGCCCTTCGCCTTTAGTACTTTCTTTTTCTTTTGACGACAGTAGAAAGAAATGGCTCTGCTCGCTTAGACTCGGGGCTCCGCGCTCTATCAGCTATCAGTTAGTTGGCGCTACGCGCGACTTCAGTTGACAAAGCGAACAAGATAGCGCTAGCGCCCGCGGAGAACTTTCGTTTGTTCGCCTTCTAAAAGGCCTACTGACCTGCCGGTGAAAAGCCGGTTCAAAAAAAAAGAATAAGACGTAGTGAAAAAGTACCAAAACAACTGAAGCCTACATCCCACTACGTCTGGGTTCCCCCTTCCTATGAACCTTGAGTCAATAGGTAGGGTCAACTATACCAAAGTGGAAGGGCCACTATCTAAGCTATTAGTGGGCTGGTTTGAACTATTGATTTACTGAATCGAGTGAAGCTGTGTTGCGTAACATATAGGTCGCCAAGGCCTAGAAGTACAAGTGGTCGCCCTAACGGTCACTCTCAAAACTCACTACTTGAGTGACGAAAGTCACTTAGCTTCTTTAATAGGGCTTGCCAAAGAACCCCTCCGGGGCCCCGGGAAGAGGAAGAAGGAGATAGAGCAAAGGTCTCCTCTTTCTGTCCGCTCTTCCCGGCATGTAGAGATCCGATTGGGCTTATAGTTTAATTGGTTGAAACGTACCGCTCATAACGGTGATATTGTAGGTTCGAGCCCTACTAAGCCCATCTGACCTGCTTAATCAATGACTCCGGTAGTCACCTGAACCACTCTCTCGGATAGCCCACAGCCTCTCTTCTGTCAACGAGTCAGTTACAAAAGTGCGAGATAGCTCAGTCTTACTACCTTGATGGGCGCGCAAGCATCTTGCGCAAGCCATTTTCTAAAGTGCAAACCGCTTTTGAGTTTAGGTTTGGTCAGCTTCATACGCGATGTGGCGAAAAAGACTGATTCAACGAAATATGCCATGCCAGCTTTAAGATTTAAAACGTGTCGTCTACTTCCAGGAAATGTTCGGAACAGAGAACTTTCTCTAATCCAACGCCGCATTCTCCGAAGATTGAGGAACAAGAGGAGATCCATTAAAACAAATCTTTCTCAGAGAGAAAATCTAAACAGTAACATCAAATCACAAACTACACGAAAGTTGTCCCTTTATTATGGGGATTTACCCATAAGGGAGATGCACAGAGGAAGAGAACGAACTTCATATATCCCTTTTTTACTCAATCAAGAAACAAGATCGGACGTGATTCCGGTTCGTCTCCATTTTAGTGACACTCTTCCTCAAGCAAGGCAGCCGATAAGTCATCGAAGGGTTTGTTTGAATAATGGACTGGTAACCATTACTCATTTGAAAGTTTCCCACGGTGATCTAATATCTTTTAAAGAAAATGACGCGAGAACCCACGGTGAAGAAATAAGGAGATCTTTCTATATCGACATATCAGTTGGCAAAATAATAGGCAAATTCCTACCGGCCAAAATCTGGAGAAGAACAAAAACGGAATTGTTCCGCTTACTCATCACAACTCAGAGGGGATGCCGCTTACTACTCCAATCCTTGTTTTTGCAAGAGTTGCGTTCTTATATGCAAGAGGAAGACTTTGAAAGAACAAAGAAGTTTGGATCCGCAAAAGTATGCTTAGGCAGTTCCTTCGCTGAGCACAACAGAATGAAGAGGAATTTGTTTCATTTCAAATACTTCTTCTTATTGAAAAGAGGGAAGGAGAAAAACCGAAATCTTCCTACTCGAACAATAAGTCCTTTTGTTTACGAGTCTTCTTTATGTCCTTTTGTTTACAAGTCTTCTTTATATAGTAATTCGACCTATTGCTCCGGATCCCCGTTTACTAGGAAGATAAGAATCAAAAGGATCGAACTACCTACTCATTATTCGGAGGTGAATCATAGAACACTAAAAGCTGTGGTATCTTATGGACCTAACATAGGTCACATCCCTCACGACATAAGATTGAAAGATCCAAACCTTCCTCTTCGGAGCGGAAACGGACGTGGCCAAAACATATCAAAAAAGATCGGCCTAGTCGCTCATAGGGACATATCTATCCGGATAGAGGATAGTCTAGATCAATTTTGATCCAAATCTCTATCTATATAGATAGGTATCTCTGTGGATAGAGATAAAGATAGGGATCCCTATAAATCGAAATATATGGAAAAAGTGCACTTTTTGACTACTACTATTATTATACTTTTTAAAGGAAACATCGTTTTTCGATTTTGACTGAATTGGTCGGAGCGTAGACGAGCAAGCAGAGCCCAGGAAAGAGGTCAGATCGTCATAGAGCAGTCGACTATAAGTATAAGACTGCTGGCCTGAGAGAAGGCAGTCTCTCTCGGGAAACATGGCCCAATTTCTCTTCTTTCTTTTCACACGGGCAACAATTGGGAATAAAACTGACCATGAACATGAGTTTAAAATGTAAAAAAAAAGGTCTGAAAGACTTATTCTTTTTTTTAAGGAGGATAATAAAATGTAAAGATTATTTGTTGATGTTATTATGTGTTATTTAGTACCTTTGGGAAAAGTTTTCTACTTTGGAAGTTCTTGACAAGTCCCAAGTGGAGGAGATTAAGAGGTCATTAAAGAATTCTTCCTTTTAGTTCTCTTCGATGTATCGATCATGCATTCCTAAACCACATAAGCCGGGGGAGATGCGCCCCATTAGACAGCCTCATAAGGCAGACATCATTGTCATGGATACGGCTTTTGAACATCGTTTTTTAAGACATCTTTCTAACGTACTCCCATGGGTTTCGAAAAGGGAGAGGAGTCATCCCCTTTTTCGCTCATGTTCCAAAATTGGGAAAGGTTGTTGATAGACTCATTCAAGCAGATATAGTAGGTTTTTTTTAATATTAATATTCATATTTGCATTTCAACATTAAGCGCGCATATTGGGCAAGGTAATGATGCCTTCTTTAATCTGATTGAAGCTAGTGATATCAAAGATCAGAATCGATCAAGTTATGCATTATTTTTTTAAGGAATACATCGGGTAAGCCCCTTATCTCCAGTTCTTTTTAATATCTTCTTACATCAACATATCATGTTGATTCATATCATATTTGGAGTAAAAAGAAGGAATTTATTGTTGTTATATATGCAGATAACTTTGTATTTGCAATTTTTTATTTGCTATTAAGAAGGGGACAGAGTCATAAAGAGTAAGCCAAAGCTTCCAACAGATGTTGATCAAGTCTTTGGCCGAGCTCAAACTCAAACTCTTTTAAAAAAGCTTGGAACTCATTCGCGAAGTCAGTCAACCCTGCTATACTATACTATACTATACTATACTATATTAGGAGTACTTGTCTCCATTCACTCAGACGGACTTATGAAGGCACCCACAAAGAAATTCCTCTGAATGCCTTAAAAACAAAATAGAAAATCAATTACAAAAGAAAATGCTCAACCTTGAGGAAGTACTTCTCCCTAAGATACAGACATATCTAGCTCTATATTGTTTTAGTCAAAATGAGAATGACGTCATTGCATACTTAAAAGACTTTTTTAGATAAAAAGTTATATAACATTTGGGCAGTTAAAAAAGCAAAATATAAGAATCAAAGGAAGAAAGAAAAAATCCGGAATCTTTCCCTAGACCAGAAAAAAAGAGTAGTAGCTTCTCAGCGGTCAGGCGGAATTCATACATCAACTACCGTAGTCGCTACACCTCTGATGTCTTGCCCATTTTTTAAAGAAAGAGGACCAAGAAGAAGCGCTTTCCTGTCCACGTGAGTTCCCCCATGGATCCTGCCTTGCAGACGATTGTAGCCTTTAGAAAAGTGATTCCCCTGCTCTTGACTCATCAAGCCCTGGATGGATGGCAGTTCTAGCCGATCACGGGACCGCCTCTTTGTCCAATGAAAAGTGAGAGGATTCCCTCTCTGACGACTTCGTGAACAATGGGCAACTCCTACTACTGAAGCCAGTGGATACTGAGCCTCTTCCTCTCAATCTCTGGGCTGCTCTTGGTGACAGCAACAAACGGTTTTTCTACGCCTCCATTCATGCTAGGAGAGCCCATCATACTATCCGCTGTCTTAGAGACGGGGGATACCGCACATAATCTTTTTTATATGAAAAACATCACGGAGACATTCTTCTTTCGGTTGGGGACTGACCCTGAGACCAATCCCTCATCTTCACCTTTTTTATTCTAAAAAAATACTGACTCCCGAGGCCAGCTCTTGGCTCACTAGAAAGGTATCTTTTTAGGAGGTGGAGAGCATTGTGAAAGAAGCTATGATCTCATTTTTATAAGGCCCCAGGCCAGATAGATTCCCCGCTGCCTTCTTCCAGACCTGTTGGGATGTCATTTAGTTTGATGTGTGGGCCGCCATCCGAAACTTCTTTCGATCAGGAAGACTGATTAAGGAGGATCATCATACTATCATTACTCTAATCCCCAAGACTGAGACTGCTGATAGGACTGGAACATTTAGACCCATTTTTCTTTGTCACTTTTTTTCATCATTTCTATCTAAAATCCTCACTCTGCGCTTGCTGGCTGATATCATCTCCGGAAGCCAATCAAGCCTTCATTAAGGGCCAAAGAATAACTGACAACATTCTTATTGCCAATGAGCTGGTTCGGAACTTTCATCTTTCTTCTGGTGCTGCCAATGTTCAGGATATCGCTTATCGTTAACTTATCGCTCGGCCCATGATAAGAGATATATCGGCTTATCGGCCGATAAATCGAATTTATCGGTCGACTATTTATCGGCCATTTTTGTTGTAAATCCTAAACTGTAGCACTAAATCATCTAAAATATGATAAAAAAATATTATATCGGCACTAAAAACTCTAAATTATGATATAGAGATATATTGTATTCAATAATACTAAAAATTCTATGATGGATGTCAGTAATCACATGTTCCGGTGCTGGAAAATCGATATATCGGTTTATTTATCGGCATATTAACCGGTAAATCGCTTGCAAGACCGATAAAATGGCCCGAATGATAAACTCCACCGATATTCATTTATCTTATCGGTCACCACCCGATAAGTGATAAATCGGCTGATAAATCGGCATATCGGATGATATTTGGAACAGTGGGTGCTGCCAAGACCTGCCTCAAAGTAGATCTTCGGAAAGCCTACGACAGCCTGAACCGGCAATTTATCTACAATCAAAAAAACCAATCTTCCCTTCCGGCGACTTATGGATTCCATCTAAATCTACAAACGCGTCTTTTTTGAAAAAACCTCGATTGAGTCTAGGAGACAGGCTCAATAAAAATCCAAACAGGTTGGAGCTGCTTTTGCTTACTCCTTTACTTGGTACTGCCCAGCAGGAAGGAAAAAGACTAGATCTCGAACCGTTGCCAGCAGCTTAGAATTCTACAGTGGAAAAGTATGATTCGTTCATCCGGAAGAAAGGATATAGAGCCGGCCGGTATTGTATTTCATTAAAAAAATGCTGACACCCGTGCTCTCTGGACCTCACGAAGTTCTTGTTCATACTAAGCCCACTTATTCTTATCTCCCTGTCTGTGGCTCCCTTTGCCCACAATCACAAGCCCACTAGGCATAAAGAAAAAAGTTCCACCCTGTGCCAAAGCAGGCATCTTTCTTGGCTATCCTTCCTTTTGGCCAAGGGTCTCGCATATGATTCTTCTTTGAAACTTTTCTTTTTGCACTTCCAGGAGTATCAGCGCTGCTTTGATAGGACAAGCAAGGTTTGAAGAGCTCTTACGCGGAAAGTCTTTCGCTCTCTCTTATTCAGCAAACTGACCTCAGTTATTTATAAAAATAAAATGAAAAAAAAAGAATAAAGAATCGAATCATAGAGTTCTGATTTCTACCGAAAGGGAGAGGAGAACAAATCAAGATCGACTGACTTACTGGAAAGAAGCGAAACTCGACTGCTTGGACAGAGTGGGATAGATCTATTGCCAGAGGTAGAGACGGATAGGTAGCTAGACTTCCATTCCAAGTTGAGGCACGAAGTAGCGAAGACAGTTCAGTTAGATTTTGCGGATGCTGGAGTGAGTTTTTGAGAAAGAACAGAACTATATACTTTAAAGGATAAGTCGGAAGAAGATCAACCGCCCTTCCTATGCTCTTTAGAAAGTTGTTTTAGGGCATTAAGAAAGGTAGATCGTCGGGGTAAGGAAAGGGTCGATGTACATAGATTCTATATAGAGCCCTGTATAGCTAGCTTCCTTCTTCATACGAAGACATCTTTCGAGAGTGAATGAGATAGTTCGTATGAGGTATTACGCGGATACTCCTTATATAGGGCCTCATTATGCTCGACCGTAACGTAAGGGGGAGGATGGACAGGTTCGTCAGAATAAGATAGCTGAGTACATACTTTGACTCAGGACCAGGAAAGAAAGGATAGGAAACCTCGAGCAACGGGGAGGGTACGGAGCTCGTTCACTCGTGAAAAGAATCCGTTGCAACAAGTATGAACTTATGTTGCTTGATGGTGGCTTACCAATCAGATCCACTGCCCATCCACGAAATGGCCGCGGTTTCACTATAGGATGCAAGTTTTCAGCTGGAACACTTTCTATGGATCCATTTCATTCAACTAGTGAAAAAAAAAGCTTATTCTAGCCTTAGGCGCCTTTTGTTGTTTTGAAGGGCAGGAGCATAATTATTTCTCCTTGGCACAGGAGCTCTCTCATGAAATGAATCGCAAATGTCAGGGGGGCAATGTTCTCATAAAGCTAGATATGACCAAAGCTACGACAGGCTGGAATGGCCCTTACTTTTTGAAGTATTGGCAAGATTTGGTAAAAAAAAAGATGGATCAGTTATGTTCGTTCAATGTTTACTAACTGCTGGTTTTCAGTGCTCTATAATGGCAGTGTGCATGGCAAAATCGTCACGGGGACTAAGGCAGGGAGACCCGCTGGCTCCAAGTTTTTGAATCATTTTTCAGTCGGGGGCTATTAGCTCTGTATGCGGCGGGAGCGGTAAAGCTTCATGTACCTCGCGGCGGCCCGGCAACATCATCTCATATATTATATTATTTGCGGATGATACAATAATCTTCACGAATGGTCCAAGCGCTCTCTCGAACGGCTTATGGAATCTACCTCGGACAGCTCATAAACAAGGCGCTTGCGGCTTTTTTGTACTGTCCAAACCAGCATAGCGGGCACACTCGGCTTTGCAAGGAAAGACCTACCCATTCAATACCAGGGAGCGCCGCTATTCTCAGGGTCTATAAAAAAGGCCTATTTTCCGTTTTGAATTGAGAAGGTGAGAAGAAGCAAGTTGGAATGGAACTATCAAAAGGAGGAAAAATAACCCTCATTCAAGCCGTTCGGCAATCCCTGCCTCTCTATGTTCTGTCAGTATAAGCCCCCCCAATTTAAGTTCTAAACAGATGGGAAAACATGTATACTTCTTAGGGTAGGGGGCCAAACATCAGAGGGATAACAACATCATTGGATAGGCAGGACCAACCTACACCGGTTTAAGAAGGAGGTGTGGGACTGAAAGATTAGAGGAAATAATGCAGTCTTTTAAGCTCTGGATGATTCCAAACTAAGGATTCTCTATGGGTCAATTACATGCGCCGCAGGTACATGAAATCGGATCAACTCGGTCGACTAAGCTTTATGGTCTGCTGCACCCATGCCTCTCTCAGCCGCAAGGACGGGGTGGGCCTAGTCAAGCAACAGGGTGGAGACAGCCCCCCAAACGTTCCCATCATATTCTTATGAGGAGGTGATTGAAAGACTCGAGGCTTTCGCCTCTTCGTACAACAAAATAAAAGTCAGGGAAGACTTTGTGATTTCTTGGGAGGAGGACCTTAAGTTAAGAGAGGCATCCCCCGAGAAACTTCGAAAAGTCGTCGAAGTGATGGATGTACTTCAGAACTCTACAGACCCAACAACGAGGCCTAAAATCCGGAAAAAAGCCGGAGACGAGTTAGTCCGACTAGTTCGAGATTGGGAAAAATCGAGAAGGTAAGGTAGTTGGGTGGGAAATATCATACTCATACTTGTTCTACACGGCCGTTGACTGGGATAAGGGTCTGGGTCTGGGTATGGGCGATCTAAATGCTCAATCAATTCCTACCAACCAAGGCTGCAAGCGCGTGCTGTTGGTGATCCAGAATGGTCTACCTCCATTTGGGAAACTCACAGGCTTCCATTGATTGGCCATGAGGCTTTTTTAGTCATTCGTTACTGCGTCAGTGGTCTTTTCTTTGATTCAAATCCTTAGCCAAGACAAAGTAAGTCCGCGAAGAAGGAAAAGGGAGGAGCCTACGCTTGATTCGTATAGAATTGCATGATGCACCCTATCTGGGGGCGTCCTTCTTCAACTTCAATTCACGATGGCACTCAGGTGAAGGTCAGACACTTTTCCTGACATGGCCTTCCGTACAATCCAATCTCTCTGTTCTGTGTGTGAATGCCGATTGGGGAATTCTAATGAAACATCCTCAATGGACGATGATTTCCGTTCTCTTTTGTCTTGTTGGTTTCGAAGATGGCTGTCAGTCTTCAGTGAAACTGACGAGTACGTGAATCCCTATTTGCCTACGGGGCGCCTCATTCTGAAAGCATGGATTGCTTCTGAGAGCCTAGTTCTCTCGGATCCCATACAAAGATGAAGGAAGGGATTTGACGTCACCAGCAAACGCGGAATTCTCAATTGCACTTCCAAATCCTGTGGGCGGAGATTGGATGAGTAGTGTGCACTATCGGATTACTATACTATGACTGAGTCATATATTAATGGAAATTGTTTTCTTTGTAATGATAATGATGGTAGTCAGTCAAGATTGATCTGTTAGACGAATAGTCAGCCATCAGGCTCGTGGCCAATCAATCGCTAGTGCATTTTTTTTTTACCGACCAGAATATTAGAATAGCAAATGGATTCTTCGTCTCAATGCCATGGTTTTAATAAGCATAAGGAGCCTGGCCTTGAACTCCCCTACCATTGGAATTGCATCCATGGGCATTTATATCCATTTAATGATTTTTTGTTAGAATTCTATTTTAATGCGCAATAACTTTTTATTTAGTCCTCCCTTATGCCATGGGCTTTGTTAGCCAAGACTCGAGGCAGCGCATTTCTATAAACTATATCAATATATATTTGATTTCGAATTCTATAGCAATTTGCTTCTAAATCAGACTGAGAAAGTCAAATTCTTTGTTTGCATTTCGTTCAGAATAGAGTTTTTCTCTTTTTCCATTTTGTATTTTTTAAGGCGGACTGGACCAACTCGCAGCTCGTAGCAGCAAAATTGCTGATTCGATTCTTGCATAAGCAAGTCCACCAATAGTCATAGGTTTTTGATCCAAAACCTAGGTCGAAGAAGAAGACGAGACTGAATTCTGAACTAAGATTGAGGACCCGAGAATGAATATACATATATCTATATCTATATATCTACATCATTATTTAAATGGGAGTTTCAAAGTGGTCCCATCCAATAGGGCTTGAATAGTTATTTCCCAAACTCAGGCATATTAGGTCCCCATGGCTTCAACTATCTCTGCTGATCTTTTTTTTTTTGAATCAACAACTAGTACCCCGCCGATATCAGAAATAAAGTACAAATGAGCCCTCTTATTAAGGAAAATCAAAATGATAGCCTTCCGAGCCATTCTCATTTCAAAAGCAAAAGATCACCATCGCAGAGACATCCTTACACACTATGCGGTTGGTTTAAGTGCATCTCTCTCCATAGAGGACGGACAACCATAATCAATTTATCTCTTTTTTTCAGCATGGATGCCACCCCGGAAAGTTTTTATAAGATTTGACAGACGTTCCTAGGGCTTCCAAATACATTAGCCAATATGAGACGTAAACATGTCAGTCAGCCAGGTCTAAAATCCACTTTTAAGTCTTATTGCTTTCTTTTTGAGTCCTCAAAATGAATTTGCAATTATGGAATCCTATCTTAAAGGCCAGCCCTATATTTTATTAATAAAAATGGAATCGAAATTTCATGAGATGGGAATTAGTATCAGAGAGAGAAATAAATGGCTTCGCTGCTTGCTAATTTTTGGCTATGAGGCTCTTTGAAGATCCAGGTAGACAAAGGATTCGTCATGGGGAGGCAGGCAAGGGGAAAAGGGATGTTTGCTTTGGTACCCGTCAATCATTTTGAATCCCGCTTGATTGAAAGGCTTTTTATTCTATTAAAAGATCACAAATAAGAGGGGTGATCAGTCCCTCTTTCAATCCTTCATCTTCTTATGAGTAGCCGCCACAGGGGGTCCTCAGTCTGAATCCTCCACTAGCATTGGACCAACAGTCAGTCTAGCTCTCGCTCTTATCCAATTTCCTTATCCTTTCAGGGCAAGGTCGGAGTAGTAGGCAAATACAATTTCTTTTGTTGCATGCGGACCCGCTTGTGAGACTGAAGAAATTGAAGCTAAATGACAATCTGAACCTACTTGCTTACAGGATCTTTAAGAAACTGTGGACTTTTGCACCTGTCTAGCTTGAGTTATCTTTTAGTTCTCTCCCCTCGGCAAAGTGGATAGGAAAGAGTCTTGCTTCCATTCCACTAGCCAAGAATAAGGAGAGTTACTTTATCTTTTGAACCTCTTAAGCTGACTTTTTGAAAAAAGTGGTACACCCCTCAGAGATATAGGGACCGCCATGCTCGTCCACTTTCTTGATAAACGACTCGATGCATTTTCTCTTCCTTGCCGCTGAGACTGAGACATATCAAAAAGATCTATTACTAAAAGGAGATTGGGATCATCCTGTGGTTACCGGATGATGGGAATAACTAAGCAGAAATTTAGAAATGAGCACGAAATGTCTATAAATGAATTTTCTCATTATTCGTTATTTCCGGGTCTTTTCGTTGCATTCACTTACAACAAGAAACAACCACCAGCGTTTGGTGCAGCACCTGCATTTTGGTGCATTCTTCTTCCTTTCCTTGGTCTTTCGTTCCGTCATATTCCAAATAACTTATCTAATTACAACGTATTAACCGCTAATGCACCTTTTTTTATCAAATCTCAGGGACATGGTCTAATCATGAGGGTAGTATTTTATCATGGTGTTGGATCCCAAGTTTTTATGGATTCCTTTTTTGTTACCGGGGTCGACCCCAAAGCCATAATGTCTCAAAACGAAGAGGCTATAGAGAAACTTTGATTTTTTTCCTTTGTCTCGAACTTCGTGAAGAACTCCATTCTATCTCTCCAACAAAAAAGTGGGGCTGCGCCCCAGTTGTACACTCCCTTCGTTCGGAGAACCCTTGTTGATTCTGAACTTCGTTCGCAAAGTAAGCGTCCTTTTCACGGGCCAGCCCTTTTTAATGTGCCGCTGACCCTGTTTTGAAAATGAGCTTTGCTCTTCTGGGCGCTGGGCGCTCCCGTGGTTCGCGAGAAGGAAAAAGGACTAATCTTTTGTTACATCTGGCACGAGAGAGAGAGCTTCGTCTATCGATGAACAGAAGATTGACGGAGCTCTTGGCATTGCTTTGTTTTTCTCTCCTTTCCTATCAGCGAGTTCCGATCCTTTTGTTCGCAATTTCTTCGTTCGTACCGAACCGCTTGCAGAATCAAATCATGTTCCACAAGATCCTATATCAGCTATACATCCTCCTTGCATTTATGCCGGAGACGTCGCCAGTGCTATGGGCTTTGGGTTATGTAGATCAAAAATGATGAATGGGATTGTGGCACTCCACTCACCGCCAATGCGGAAGGATGCCGCCGAAAAGAATGGAACGCTGCTTCGCTCTGCTGGATGCGTCGGATCCCATATAAGAAGCTCGCTCTTTACCCGATCATTCAAACATTTTGTGGGCGGCGCGCCTGCTCTATTGTTGCGTAGCAATAGAAGCCTGCTCATGCTGCTTCGGCGGCGCTTTTTCGCCTTCTCTCGCTCTGGACAGGAGCGCTAATGGACACGGGGAGGGAGCAGGCGAAGCGTGTCGTTCGTAATGGAAAGAAAGACACCACTACTTCGCCTCTTTGTTGGACCGCCAGCGCGAACACAGTGGTCTCTGACCAGGACCAGGAACCAATTCGAATTTGGATCTTGACATGTCGGTTGTTTTTAACCGTAGGCATCTCGCCAAGAAGTTGGTGGGCTCATCATGAATTAGGTCGGGGTGGCTGGTGGTTTCGGGATCCCGTAGAAAATGCGTCTTTTATGCCTCGGGTATTAGCCACAGCTCGTATTCATTCAGTAATTCTACCCCTTCTTCATTCTTGGACCTCGCTTCTGAATATTTTGACTCTTCCATGCTGTGTCTCAGGAACCTTTTCAATACGGTCCGGATTGCTAGCTCCGTTCATAGTTCTGCTACAGACGATACACGAGGAAGATTTTTATTGCGGTTCTTCCTTCTAATTATAGGCATATCTATGACTCTTTTTTACCAGATGAAGCTGGAGGCATCGGTCCGTAGAACCTATAAAAAAGAGATGGTTGTGGCGCGAAGTACTCTTGTGCACCTACGTCACTCGGCTCGCGCGCAACCCCGCCCCGTTATGTTATGGAAGAATTTAGCTTCTTGCTGGGCTGGTTATTCAGAGCCAGCAACTGGCTGCCGGATTTCGTCCCGTCCGTAGCGCTTCGGAAGTCACTCTGGCGTGGCGCTGCTGGATACTTCTGATCAATAGGAATAGGAGGAAAAAAAAGCTTATGATGAGCATCTATTGGAGTCGATCATTTCCAAGATCTAATTCGAGTTTCTTATTATGTAGTGGAAACGCCTCACAATCTTCAGTTTTACGCTTACGCTTAAGGGAAGAAATGTTCTTGGTGGATGCAGGCCCTGGTACCCCCAAAATTTGTATGCAAGATGAGCTTACAGGACTGCCAATCAAGCGAGCCACCAGGTTTGAGAATAAGGTGGGATCCAAGAATGTAGTGGCTGGTGAATCACTGATCAAAAAGCGGATTTTTGAGAGATTCTTCATCGATCTAGTGGCCGGTGAATCACTGATCAAAGAGCGAGCAGCCGCCAGGTTTAATGATTTTGTGGGATCCCGGGATGTAGCGGCTGGCGAACCGCTTCTTCTTCCACAAAGATTCAGACAAAACCGAGCTTGGATAGAACTGAAGAAGATTTGGCGAACGAAGAAAAAGGTCAAAGGGTTTATTATAAAAAAAATAAAAGGAGGTTATTCAGTAGCCATCGCAGGTTTCATTACTTTTCTTCCATTCAAAAAAGCTCTTAAAAAAAGGATAGCGAATGATCGATTCACCATTGATATCATTAACCCTAAAAGGAGGGATATTGTGATAATAGCGGCAGATCAAACAAGAACTTGATGAAAAGATAGAAAAAAATTAGGAAAAATCCGAAGCCCACCTTAATCCATTTTGTTGAGGATCTTTTACTTATTCCGGCCCTATATTTACATAGCCAAGAAAGGCTCTGGCGACCATGCGTGACTGCGGAGCGCCTATCGCCCTGGCACGGCACTCTAAAATGCATGTTGGGTTGGGCCAGCAAGAAGACTTCGACTAGGGAGACGAAGAATGGAATTGAAGAAGGCAGCATAGTCTAAGATAACAGAATGGAACACGAACCAACAAGTAAGTGGTGGATTTGGATGGAGTCTCGCAGAAGAAGAGTACGCGCGCTAGCGCGCCCCAAGACGTCAGTCCTTTTTCTGCTTGCTGGCCAAGGTCAGTTTACTGAATCCCTTCCAAACACCAACCCAATCTCCATTCCTTGATGGGAAATGAGCAAGACCATATGTTTATAAAAAATATAGCCCCGTGGTTATTTTTTTTAAGTGACTAGAACTTCTATCAACTACTATTCTAGCACACAGCTGTGCCATGTGTTTATTCTATTCTATTCTTAAGGTATTCCTTTGAATAACTCATCTTTTCAGGTAAGACAATTTTAAGATCTTCTTAGTCAGCCTATCTGTATTCTTATCCTCTAGTGCGGATCCAATCAGATTTTCTAAAGCCAAGGCCTGACATCCATTGTGGGGATCATCTTTTATCGGGAGACATGGCCTGGTGGTTTCTGATCGAGATTCCTAATCAATAGGGCGAAGAGCTCTTCGCATGATCTGGTCCTACCTTTTGTCTACGCTATTTTTTTTCCCTTCTCAGCTGCTGTCCTTACTCCGGATAAATTGGAACACATTGATTCCGTTCGTTCCTGCCCTTCGCTTCAGGCCATAGTGCTTCTGAATTATTTCTATACCCCTTTGATGATGCAGCCTCTGACTCTCGTGGGTAAACTCCTACTTGATTAGTCAGAACTTCTCTGTCTCAACTCGTGGACCTATACCTATCTATCTTCTTCTTTTTCAGAGATAGGGGTTTGCTATTCTCACGGATTGCTCATATTTTTTTACCCATTGAATAGTTTTTGCCTTGTTTCAGCCCTTCCTTCATCTGAACCTTCCAGTACTAATCTATCTTTATGGGGAAGACCCTTCATCTGACCTCCGAGCTACCCTGTCAATTGTAAAAAGTAGTTGAGTCGTGTCTCGCAGGAGCAAAAAGAGTGAAATGAGGACGTAAGCCCCCTAGGTCTTCCTCTTCCTTCTAAACTAATTGCTTTCGCTTGACTCTTCCAGTAAAAAAGTATACTGAGTGGTTGAAGGAAAGCGAAAAGGAATGGCTTTTTCATGTACCAAATCCGGTGAGCCAGACATCAAGCAAAAATGGACATACAATCAAAGAGTAAGGAGCAGTTATTTGCAATGACGGGTGGATTGGTCAGAGCTGCAAGGAGAGACTCGGTTATGGTGCGATAAAGAGCTTGCTTCAATGCTCGGATTCAGGTAGAAAGTAAGAGCAGTAGCATATTCATAGGAGAGCTTTGTACTTTAAATTAGTAGTCCCGGTAGTTGGAAAAAAGCTCTGAATACGGATTCAAAGCATCAAGATAGGTAGTCCGATCATTAGTTGGCCAGTCATAGCAATTTGAGTAGAAAGCTTGCTTCGGGATCAGATCATTCAACTAAAGCTGTCAGGCCGGTAGGCTTTGAGGAACATTGGGGGTTCCTTATGTTGTGACTGAGCAGATATGTCTATTGTGCCCGGCAAAAACAGATTTGCAAGGAGTTTGCCAAAGGCTTTCTCATTCGGAAAAACAATTTCAAGTATATTTCCCTTCTCCATTCTTTGCTCGGATGATTGCCGCTTGTGTGAATTTCATTGCTGTGGGTCCCGTGTGTGCTCGAATAAGATTGTTTTAGGATTCTATTTAGTTGAATTTCTTGACTCCGCGGTGCTGGTTATCGAGTTTATGGCGCCGCCGACCATCCAAAAAGTAAAAGATGGCGTCGGCATTTACTTATTATGCTCTCTTCTAATAGTGGTCCCTTGGTATTCAGGTTGTAAAATCCTGATAGGAAAGTAGACTGTTATACCTTGTTTTTGTAATGGCATATCTTCTTTAAAAAGCCGAAAGATAAGGATTTCTAAAAACTTTTGCATTCCTTTTTCTTTTTTAGGATGCTGGTCTCATGTTTGATCTGGTAGCGATTAAAGAATGAATCTTGCTCTGGCGATCATGGTGGGATTGGTACACCTCTATATGCTGTAAAATGAAGGTACTCTTGAGTTCATGCTACGACCGCCGATTGTTCCTGTGACCACACGCCGTACCAACAGAAAACTATCAACCTATCGGTATGGTTTGTTGTTCACGTGTTATGATCTCGCTCATCAGATTGTTCCCCCCTCCCCTGGTCAATGGCGGTGAGTTGATTGACCAAGGCCTTCCCTTACGACGATGGAATTTCTTCCATCGGCAAGAGTACCTTTGTTTGTCTCCTTCAACTTTAATGAAAAGCCTAGTCTCTCGATACTAACTAATTAGTTAGGAGAGGTGCTTACTTTTGTAGTTAAGGATTAATACCCCATCCCATTCCTTTTCTTTTCAAAGAAAACCTTACCATTTTTGGGCCGCTGTTACCATTTCCATTTCCGGAACCTAAACCTAACTAATACTTAGTTGTTTCCATTTCCTCATCTGGTGGTAGATCCTCATCTTCTTCTGGCTCAAATCCCTTTTTCATATCCAGGGCAGGCTTTAGGTACGCTTTAGTTTGAAATCATTAAAGATATGCTCGACCTTGTTTATGTCCATGGTACCATCGTACGTACCTTCTACTATCAACCAGATGAGATAGGGCTTTGAAAGGTCAGAGTCAGTCTCCTCTTTCTTTTATTAGGTCGTTTAGCAGTTCCCCAACCAGCTTTCTCCCCGAGAAAGCCTTCCTGAGATTCAAAGAAAAAGGTTTGAAGGTTGATCTCTGGGGTCAGTGATAGTTCGGAACCAGCAAAGGGAGGCTGAAAAGCCGTAGTGCTAACGCACGCCCTGTAGTTTTGAAGCAGGCTTCGACAGCAGCGAGCTCCGCGTCGAAAAGCGAAGCGAGCCGCGCTAGCGCGCTACTCTTCCTTTATG
The DNA here is from genome assembly GCA_028641055.1 of Alopecurus myosuroides. Taxonomy (NCBI): domain Eukaryota; kingdom Viridiplantae; phylum Streptophyta; class Magnoliopsida; order Poales; family Poaceae; genus Alopecurus; species Alopecurus myosuroides. The sequence continues at coordinate 597,469,898 of CM054057.1, read as the reverse complement.
AGCGAGACTCTATCCAGATCTACTGATCTAAGAACTCCGCGAGCGAGCCATGAGGCGCCTATCGGCAAGGCTTGGAAAAGCCTTAAGTTTAGGCTCCCTTCCTTCACCGAACTGATTCACCCGGATCCAAACCTGCTGAGCTAGCGAATTTATCCTTTACGAGATCTCGGCTCTTCGGAATGATTGGAGAGAGCCCCGCCTCCTCTTGGTTGGTGCCGGGCCCGAGAGTGATGGGACTACTTCCTTAAAGAGCCTTTCGTTCGGGCCGGCAGGAGGGGCCCTGATCTATCAATTGAGGGAGCAAAAAACAGGCTTTGCTTCCCCTTTTAAAAATGAAGAAAGAAAGAAGGGTCGAGGTTTAGACCGCTCACAGTAGTTCTACCCATAGAAAAGATCATGAAAGAGGCGATCAGAATGGTACCCGAATCCATTTACGATCCCGAGTTTCCAGACACATCGCACTTCCGCTCGGGTCGAGGCTGCCACTCGGCCTCAGACGGATCAAAGAAGAGTGGGGAACCTCTCACTGGTTTTTGGAATTCGACATCAGGAAGTGTTTTCACACCATCGACCGACATCGATTCATCTCAATCTTGAAGGAAGAGATCGACGATTCCAAGTTCTTTTACCCCACTCAGAAACAGTTTTCCGTCGGACGACTCGTAGGGGGTGAGAAGGGCCCTGACTCCATCCCAAACAGTGTACTACTATCGGCCCTACCAGGCAATATCTATCTACACAAGCTCGATCAGGAGATAGGGAGGATCCGGCAGAAGCACGAAATTCCTCTTTTAGTGAAAATAAGATCGGTTCTATTAAGAATAGGTCGTCGTATTGATGACCAAGAAAAGTATGGAAAAGAAGCAAGCTTCAACGCTCCCCAAGACAACAGAGCCCTCATAGTGGGGAGGGTAAAGAGCATCCAACGCAAAGCGACCTTTCATTCCCTTGTTTCGTCGTGGCACACCCCCCCCCCCACAAGCACCCCCAGGCGAAGGGGAGACCAGAAAACGCCTTTCGTTTTCCCCCCTTCAGCGGCCCTAGCCGCCTTCCTTAACAAGCCCTCGAGCCTCCTTTGCGCCGCCTTCCTCATAGAAGCCGCTGGGTTGACCCCGAAGGACGAATTCAATGGTAGAGAAGGCTTTAATAAGAATTTGGCCATGAGAGACCTTCTTAAGTATTGCAAAAGAAGGGGCCTGCTGATAGAGCTGGGCGGGGAGGCGATACTAGTTATCAGGTCAGAGAGAGGCCTGGCCCGTAAGCTGGCCCCCTTTAAAAGCCATTCCTTATTAATAAGGATTTGTTACGCGCGATATGCCGACGACTTACTACTGGGAATCGTGGTGCCGTATTTCTTCTCATAGAAATACAAAAACGTATCACCCACTTCCTACAATCCGGCCTGAACCTTTGGGTAGGCTCCGCAGGATCAACAACCATAGCTGCACGGAGTACGGTAGAATTCCCCGGTACGGTCATTCGGGAAGTCCCCACGACGACTCCCATACAATTCTTGCGAGAGCTGGAGAAGCGTCTACGGGTAAAGCACCGTATCCATATAACTGCCTGCCACCTACGCTCCGCCATCCATTCCAAGTTTAGGGACCTAGGTTATAGTATCCCTATCAAAGAGCTGACGAAGGGGATGAGCGGAAGAGGTCGTCTACTGGACGCGGTCAACTAGCGGAGACTCTTGGAAAAGATGGACTAAAAACTCCCCAAGTTAGCGTATTATGGGGGACCGTCAAGCACATCCGGCAAAGATCAAGGGGGATCTCGTTGTTGCATAGCTCAGGTCAGAGCAAGGTGCCATCAGGCGTTCAACAGGCAGTCTCACGATCGGGCATGAGTGTCCTGAAGAATAAATTGTATACTCCCTTTGGTCGGAAGGCGGCGGGGGAAGGAAGGGGACACTGGGCGGGATCTTTCAGCAGCGAATTTCCCATACAGATAGAGGCGCCTATCAAAAAGATACTCCGAAGGCTTCGGGATCGAGGTCTCATTAGCCGAAGAAGACCCAGGCCAATCCACGTGGCCTCTTTGACCAACGTCAGCGACAGAGACATAGTAAATTGGTCCGCGGGCATCGCGATAAGTCCTCTGTCCTACTACAGGTGCTGCGACAACCTTTACCAAGTCCGAACGATTGTCAACTACCAGATCCGCTGGTCCGCTATATTCACCCTAGCCCACAAGCACAAATCTTCGGCGCGGAATATAATCCTAAAGTACCCCAAAGACTCAAATATAGTCAATCAAGAAGGTGGTAAGACCCTTGCTGAGTTCCCAAACAGCATAGAGCTTGGGAAGCTCGACTCGGTCAAGATCCGAACAACGACGGAGCACTCAACTACATGTTTAATAAGTAGTTGTCTTTTTTCTATTTGGATTTTAGCGCGAACAGGCGTTTACATGAGATTAGTTGAGTAGGCTTGCCTTAGTTGTCTGCTATAAGATAGCTAGGGGCTTTCGAAAAAAGGCTGAAGGCTTCGCTATCGCTCATGGCTTGTATTGTAGTCGTAGTCTTGTAGTCGGCCCTCCATGCCTCTTTAGTCTTTCTAATCCTGAGGCCTTTTTCCTTCATTCATTTTGCGGTAGCTTACGCGTCAGAAAAAGGCCTCCTTTCCGGCCCGGAAGATCGCTTCGCTTCTGGCGACTAGCTTCTACCCACAATGGCTAAAGCTACCTTGAATCAATCAATGAATGAATGATTCGTAACCCCCATGGATTCGAGGACCCGTTGGTCAAAGGAAAAGGGGGGGTCCGTGAGCAAGCACTTCCCCGAGCCTTTTCTGATCAAGTTCTCTTTGGCGGGGATCCGTGACGAGGTCATGCGCAAGGAGCAGTCCAGCTTCAAGCGGGGGGGTCTAGACATCCACTTCAGGCAGTGGCGGTGCGTCACGCACACCTACGCGGCATGTCTGCAGTACTGCGTTCGCCTCCGTGTCGACGGGCTTCCTCCTTTTGCTTGGAGGCCGGAGATCGTTGACAGGATCGTCGGGCGGCACTGCGCGGTTCAGCGACTTGGCTCGGGCTTCACAACGATGGAAGACACTGCGTCGTTTGGCCTGTGGGCTTGGACGGCGGAGCCGCAACATATCCCCAAGACGCTATGGTGCACCTTCGCCAACAAAGCCTCCAGCGGCGTGTCTTCTCTTGTCTGTGTCTCCGCTGATCGTCCTGATCAGTGGAAGCGCGGCATGAACTTCCGCGTTCTTCTTCACCTTGAGCGCATCGAGGACTACTCCGAGGCTCCAATGCAGGACGGGGGCGCGCCCACCTCCGACTACCAGGCGTCTCTCCGCGTTCTGCCAAAGTGGCGCCTAGGAGTCATGGACGGCTCGCTGGACGGGGGCTCGGGCCTTCCTGCGCCCATCCCACCGCTGGGCGCGGACCGGCCGGCTCGGGCACGTCGCTCCCACATCAGGCGTCACGAGGAGGAAGCCGACGCGGACTCTGATGGCGGTGGAGACAAACACCGGGAGACGCGACGGAGCCATTCATAGCGCGGTAGGTGCGATGACCGCGCCCCTCGCCGCAACCGGGACGGTAGCAATGATGAAGACAAGCGTCGCGAGGGCGGCAGCGGCCGTACGCGCCGTGCCTTCCTTCCTCGGCGTCGTCTCGCCTCAGCCCCTCGCACATCCCGTCCCCCCGCCTTCCCTGTTTGGTCTGACCTGCCGCAACTGGCTGCAGGCGACCAGGTTGCCTCCACCGGGATTCACTATGTTCTCGTCTTTCCTGGCTTCGCCCATCCTCGCCTTCGACAGCCCGACGCCGGGCGCTCTGGAGTGCGCGACGCGGGACGCCAAGACTATGGAGGACGCTCCGGCGCGCCAACTTCTGGGCGCTTGGGGGCTGGATGACCTTCAGGCCGCAGTGTGCAACGTGCCGAGCTCGGCGTCGGTGGGCTCGTCGCTGCCTGGTCATCCTAATCGGGTGGTGCCCGTCAACTAGGAGGAGGAGATGGGGTGTGAGGCCTGGTCTGGTTTGGAGGATAGTGCTTTGATTGACCTGGGGTGTGCTAGCGATGCGCCTGCTGTACCTGTGAGCGACGTGGAGGAGGAGCTCTTGCTGGGAGACTTGCTCTCATCTCCTAATGTTGTCCCAGACGCAATGATCGCCTCGCCGCTAGTTGCTGTTGGGGGCCTTTTCTCTCTGCCTCCGGTGCTGCTGTTGCCCACTCCTGCAGCCAGGCTCCCAATGCTACGGCCGGAGAAGCCGGTGCCTGTCCGTCGCAGTGGTAGGCTTGCGGAGAAGCCACAACTCCCAGCTCTTGATAAGGCGGTGCAACTTCTTCACAGGAGGATGAGCGTGGAATCAGCTGGCATGCCTCTGATGCAAGCTAGGCAGAAATTCGTCGATGAGTTCAAGACCCCGCTTCCAGTGGAGGCTATTGGAGCTCTGTACACCCTTCTGAAGCTGAATATGCCGTCGTTCATCGCTGCTGATGAGGACCTGATCAAGATTGCTGGTTCTAGAGGCCATGAGCTGGCTGCTTCGTTGGCCCTTGATGTTGTTGCCTGATCACACCTCCTTGGTTTCGGAGTCTGTCGCCATCTACATGTGTTCGCGTCTTCAAGTTTGTCTTTTTAGTCTGAGGTGGGCTTGTCACCTCTCGTCGTCGCCATCCTACACTTCACCTCGGCTCCGCCAGGTCTACGAATTTGCTTTTTGTACGTCTCGAAGCTATTGTCCGGTGAAGCAACTCCTCGCCATCTTGGTTCCTGCCTTCTGCGATGCTTTTCTTCGCTAAATTTCGCGCCCTCGATCTCTCCAACGCCTTGCGTCTGTGATTCCCCGGAAGGAGCTTCCACCTAGTTTCTCAAAATGATTGGCCTCATTCTCGACATCATCTGCTGGAATTTGCGGGGTCATAATGACCAAGACAGGAAATACGCGGTCCACTAGTTCATCGCTCTAACTACTTGCCGCATTGCTTGCCTCCAGGAGACGAAGTTGGGTGCTCTTGATCTCCATACTGCCAACTTCATCGGGGGACAACGATTGAGATCTTTTGCGCATCGCCCGACCATTGGCACGAGAGGAGGAATTCTCTTGCTTTGGAACGAGGATGTTGTTGACATTTCCAATATTCATCTCGGCACACACCTCGTCTCTACGGACGTCATTGTCAGAGCCTGTGGTACCTCTTTCAAGCTCTCGACCGTTTATGGGCCGACTGTGGACGCTGATAAGCGGGATTTCTTGCTCGAGGCTAAGGCGGCTGCTCCAGCTGATGGCATTAAATGGCTGATTCTGGGTGATTTCAATCTTATTTACCAGGCCGCCGACAAGAATAATGGGAATCTTAATCTACAGCTCATGGGGCTCTTCTGCCACACCCTCTCCACCTGTCGGCTAAAAGAGATAAAGCTGCCGAACATGAAGTACACCTGGAGTAATGAGCGTAGTGACCCCACCCTGGTCAAGCTGGATAGGGCTTTCTGCAATGCGTACTGGGACATTGCTTTTGACAAGCATTCCTTGCATGCGCTTTCCTCCTCTCTGTCGGATCACTACCCTCTGTTGCTCTCTAACCACGAGGGGCCCCCGAAGCCGCACTCCTTCCGCTTCGAGAATTTCTGGACCAAGATGCCTGGTTTCTATGACGTCCTTGCTGAGGTGTGGGTGGATCCCACCACTCACACTTAGGGGTGCACATTCTGAATCATAAGTTGAAAGCAACTGCCATAAGATTGCGGTCCTGGAGCAGGAGTTTGTTCTCCAACTTCAAGCAAAAATTGCTTATGGCGCTTGAGGTCATCTTACAGCTTGACATTGCTCAGAAGAATCGCCCTCTCACAGCGCTTGAGAGGGATCTTAGGGTTGGGCTGAAACGTTGAATCCTTGGTTTAGCAGTGTTGAACAGTCTCCCAAGCGCGTCAAGCTTCAAGAATTTCTTTTCTGCGAGAGAGGGATGCGTGCACTAAGTTCTTCAACCTTCGGGTCAACTTCAGGCGTCGAAAAAATTTCATTCAGCGACTTAAGCGGAACGACGGATGGGCGGTTAATCACGTGGACAAAGAGTCTATCATCCATGAGCATTTTTCCAAGGTCCTTGGCACTCCACCTGCGCGCTCCACGGACTTCAACTTGGCTTTGGTGGACCCGGTTGTTGAACACCTGGACAGTCTAGGGCTTCCCTTCTCCGAGGAAGAGATCAAGACCGCCATTCAGGATTTGCCTCCTGATAAAGCCCATGGGCCGGATGGCTTCCCCTCCAATTTCCTGCGATCTTGCTGGCCCATCATTAAGGAGGATCTCCTGCGAGTCATTTGCGACTTCTCCGAGCTCTCGGTTAGCAACTTCCATGTGGTGAACACAACTTCTATCGCGCTGCTGTCCAAGAAGGAGGGGGCCGACAACATCTCGGATTTTCGTCCCATCAGCCTCATCCACACGATTACGAAGATAATTGCCAAGGCAATGGACCTCCGCCTGCAGCCTAGAATGGACGGGATTATTTCCAACTGTCAAAGCGCCTTCCTCAAATCTAGGAGCATCCATGACAACTTCATGTACGTCCGCAACACTGACCGTCGTCTGCATCAGAACAAAACCCTAGCGGTGCTCATCAAGTTGGATATTGCTAAGGCATTCGAATCTATTCGCTGGGACTACTTGCTCGACCTCAAGCGGCGCCGTGGTTTCCCGCCGAGATGGCGTGCTTGGGCTTCACTCATCTGGGAATCCTCCTCGTCCTGCGTCCTGCTCAATGGAATCCCTGGCAAAGATATTTTTCATGGACGGGGTTTCAGGAAGGGGGACCCCCTTTCCCCCCCCCCCCCCCCACCCTCCCCACCCCCGCTCTTCGACATGGCAATCGACCCTCTCGAGCGCATCCTTCAGTTGGCCTCGGAAGCGGGCCTGCTTCAGCCTCTCCCGGGGAGCTTCATCAAGTCTCGCCTTTCCCTTTACACGGAAGACGCCGTTATTTTCCTGTCCCCAACGGTGCACGACGTCAACAACCTCTCGGCTTTGCTGCACAATTTTGGAGAGGTCACTGGTTTGGTTACTAATGCTGCTAAGAGTTTGGTAGCTCCAATTAGGTGCGTGGGCCTGGACGTTGTGGGCATGTTGCAGAATTTCGGCGCTTCTACGGTGCATTTTCCCATCTGTTACCTAGGGCTGCCATTATCCTTAGGGAGGCTTCGCAAAGTGGACATCCAACCCTACATTGACAAAGAGGCATCCAAGCTCGTCCCATGGAAGGCTAAATTCCTGAACCGTGCTGGGTGCACGGAGTTGGTGAAGTCGGTCCTCACTTCTATGCCTATCTTCCTTCTCACGGCCGTCAAGGTCGACAAGGCTACTATTAGATCTTTTGACAAAATTAGCAGGGGTATGCTTTGGGATTGCAGTGAGACTGTCAGTGGAGGGAAATGTAAGGTCAGCTAGGCGAAGATCTGTCAACCTAAGAAGCTTGGAAGCTTGGGGATTCTAGAGTTGGAGAAGTTCGCTAGGGCCTTGCGCCTCCGCTACACTCTGGTACGAGTGGGTCGCCCCGGATAATTCCTGGGTGGGCCTCGAAACGCCTAATGATAAAAAGGACCGGGACCTCTTCAATGCCTCCACATGCGTCACTTTGGGGGATGAAAGGAATCTTGATGGAACGGGATGGCGACTCCCCCCTCTAGGCGGCGCTCATGGCGACTCCTCTGAGATCTAGGGTTTTAGCCATTCTTCTCCGACAATCGTCACTCCGGCGTAGTCGGCCGCCTCCCCTACGACACATACCACTCCGGCAGTGTCGTCCACCCCTTTTCTTCAAATGTCCAAGGCAAAATCCCTTTTTGATCGCTCTTGTTGGCGGTGGAGGGCGATCTTCTCCACCGATGTGGATCTCCGGTTCAATCCCATCTACGTGGGTTTTGTCCTGTTAGATCCGAAGGACAAGCGGATCCAACCGTTAGATCAAGCGGGCTTTGTGCTTGATCAACGTTTTCTCAAGGTACGTGAAAGCATTCATCCTGGATCTGAGATCCAATTTGCTTGTCATCGTGCCAGGGTTCAGGATCATCTGGTTCCACGTAAGGGGTCTCTACTGGATCACAACAATGCCATCGTTCCTATTCTGGACGTGGACTCTTTGGTGCCGTTATTGGATCGGACTCCCATTGATCCTGCGGTGGGTTTAGTGCATGCAGCCAAAGTCCTAGACCTGGATTTCTCTAGAGGTCTAGCTCTTGCTAAGGAAGTCCGCATTCTCTTCGGATCGGACGTTCACCCTTCAAAAAATTCGGCGCTTTCAAATTGGTGGTATCTTTTGGCCGTGCTGCATTCAAAATTGATGTTAATATTGTTGCTTTGGCTCTTGAGGCGGCGATTGGAGGTTATTGTGGATCTCTCAATGTTACATGTCTTCATGATCGGGTTTTCTCTTTTGAGGTCGCTTCTAAGGAGGTTGGATTTCATATTATGAAGATTAAATGGTTTTCTTGCTTCCACTTCAAGTGCTTCTTTCATCTTTGGAGTTTTGGTGGTCCAAATTGGATGGCTGAATGGAAAAAGTGGAACCACGATCAGATTAATGAGTGGACTGTTGTCACGAAGAAAAAGAAGGTAAAACCTAAACGGTACAAGCCTTTATTAAAACCTTCTGCTCCTCGTGCTCCAACTGCTCCCCCCACGGTTCATAACAATATTGATTCTGATATTGATCGTGATCTGCCTGCTATTAAGTTTGGAACTTTTAATGCTGATTCTATTGTTACTAAGTCTGTTACGGATCATGTACCTGTACCTCCTACCGTGGACTCTATTCCTGTTGATGATGGCTTCGCAAAATTAATTGATAAGATGGCGGCCCATGTTTGGCCTTGTTCTAACTGCCTCTCAGCTAAACATGCAACGGAAGAGTGTACGGGCCGGATAAGGTGCTGGTCTTGTTCACGTTCGGGCCATATCCGCCGAAACTGCCCGGGAATTAATGGAACTCTGCGCTGGGTAGTTAAATCGTCGAGTATTGGAACTGAGGAGTCCCCTGCCTCAGCTCTTTCCCCTGCCCCCGCCACTGTTCCTGGAAAACCCTCGTCGGATTCGCCGCTCGAATCGCAACCTCCTCCAATGGCGAACTTCCCCTGTGATCCGACCAGGTTCATCCCGGCGGGGATGCATGTCGAGGAGGTATGGGCGGCTGAGCAGCGGCCTGCTCGCTGTTTCATCACCTCCTCTGCGGCTCCACCTCGCCGCCATGAATCCTGGGCCATTGCCCAGTTGGTTCCGCGGCCACCGGTTGAAGAGCTTGATGACATCCTGCAGCAAATCGTCGATTACATCCAACAGGAGGTTCATCTGCAAGTTGTCTCCTTCTCGGAGAGCGCGGTGGGAGTTGGCATGTTCCGCATGGCGGATCAAGTGGCCAGAGATTGCTTGGTACACTCTGCTCCTTTTATCTTTCCTGATGGTAGGATGCTATCCTTCGTTAGGCATGATGAAGGAGATAATGTTAGAGCAACAACTTATTCAAGGACTGGGTGGATTATGATTCTGAATCTGCACTTGGATTATCGCACCGATGAGTTTCTTAGGGAGTTTGTTTCCAAATTTGGCAAGCTTCGTACCTGGTGGAGAGAGGACGCTTCTCCTGTTCGTACCTTGCTCAAGGTTACTTACGGGAGCGGTGCTGATATCCCTCGCTCGCTTGTGATTAGGGAGGTTCAGCGTTACGGTGGTCACGTTGTTTCCTGGACCTGCCCTGTTTTTATTTGGACAGTAATGCTGCTGATGCTATGCCGCATGATGAAGATCTTCTTCCTCCTGGGGACAATCCACACCCTGCTTTCGGTGCTCCTGACGCCCCAATTCCAGATGCTTGGGTTCCTCCGGCTCAGCCTGAACCACAGCAAGGTGGTTGGGGAGACTGGAACAATGAGGAGCAGGGAGAGAATGATGAGCCAGAGGAGACTGTGGATCAGGAGCCGGAACCTGAGCAGGTGCAGTCTTCTGTATCTGTTCAATTTTCTGGCGCATCCATTGATTCCATGAATGTTGCACGAGCTGAAGGCCCGGAACAATTTGTGGAGATGCAGCAACAGGTGGAACATAACCAGCTGGCTATGGTTCCTTTTGTTCCACCACCCCTGAGATTGGTGCAGATCAGAACGCTGAAGTGCAGATTCTTCAAGTCCTGTTACCTGATCCTGTGGTCGAGTGGTCCAGATATTTCCTGGAGCACAAAGCTCGGGTTATTTTTGACAGGAGATTTGAATTTCTGTCATCTCTGCTGCCCATTGAGCTGCCAGTTTCCTCTGCTGTTCCTGTTCCTATGCTGCTGGATGCTTGCCCTGCTACTGAACCGACGACTCCCCAGCCGGTCACTAAGAAGAGGACCAGGAAGTCTACTCCACTTGTCCTTGAGGAGCGTCGAGTGACGCGTAGCCTGGCCAAGAATGCTGGGTTCAGGGTTGCCTGCATCAGACAAGCCAGAACCTAGGAAAAAGGCCAAGTCTGCTCGCCCTCAAGCTTCTACAGGGGGAGTACCTCCTTTCACTCCTGTCGCTGTTCTGCAGAGGGCGGGAACAATACTCCAGATAGAAGATTCGGAATTAACGGTGGAGAAGCTTGAAGCTGCTCCAAAGAAGCCCACCACTCCATCTAGTTCTGATGATTAGTGGGCCTTCTTTATTTCTTTTGGGCCTGTTTGGTCCCTGGAGTTGTTGCTGGGTCTTTTTGTTACATTTTGTTATGTTACATGACATATGTACTATGCTTTGGGTTTTATCTTTTGGACATCTACTGTGCTGGTATTTTATGATTATCAGCAATTTCCTTTACTATTATTTTCCATGGATAATAAGGCCCATCTAGTCTTGGATTGGATTGTTTTTGACTGGAATGTGAGAGGATTGAATGATAAAGCTAAAAGAGATGCAGTTTATAATAAAATTGAGGAAAGTCGGGCTTCTATCATTTGCTTACAAGAGACAAAATGCCAGGATTTTGATCATTCCTTTATTAGGTCCTTCTGCCCTAAAAGATTTGATCAATTTGTCTTCTCCCCCTTTGTGGGAGCTTCTGGAGGATTAATTGTGCTTTGGAATAGTTCCATCTTCAGTGGGGGTTGTTAGAAGTTCATCGCTCTGCCATTCACATTAAATTCACTTCTATTCATAATTCTACTTCTTGGAATTTGGTGAATGTTTATGGTCCCTGCAAAGGGGTGGAAAGAGATAATTTTGTTACTTGGCTATATAATCTTTCTATCCCGATTCATCAAAACTGGATGATCCTTGGTGATTTTAATTTCATTAGATCACTGGATAATCGAAATAAACCAGGGGCTGATCTCAATGATATGTTTATATTTAATGATATTATCAGCCATCTGGGTCTATTGGAGCTGCCAGTTAAGGGCAGGAATTTCACTTGGTCTAATATGCAGAGGGGTCCACTTTTGGTTCAATTGGATTGGTTCTTTACTTCATGCCAGTGGACTTTAGACTACCCTAATACTATGGTGTTACCCATGTCTAAAATAACCTCTGACCACTTGCCTTGTATGGTTAAAATTGGAACCAACATCCCAAAGGCAAAGATTTTTCGGTTTGAGAATCATTGGGTTAGGCAACCTGGTTTCATGGACCTTGTGACTAAGATTTGGAATACTCCTGTTCTGGCCAAATCAATAACCTCCAAAATCACTGCTAAATTAAAAAACCTCAGATATGCTTTGAAGGATTGGGGAAGGAATTTATCTCAGTTAAAGATTCTTATTGATATGAGTAGTAAGGTGATTTTATTTTTTGATCAATTGGAGGATTTGCGGCAGTTGAGTGTTCCAGAATTTAATTTCAGACTTATTGTAAAGAAGCATATCAAGAATCTGCTTGCTTTGCAATCTGATTACTGGAAACAACGATGTACTATTCGTTGGGCTAGGCTTTCTGGGGAGAATACTAAATATTTTCATGCCAGAGCCACTGAGAGATTTAGGAGAAATTCTATTCCATCCATCTCGGATACTTCTGGTAATTTGTTGGTGGATCATATGGATAAAGCTGCTGCTTTCTGGTCTTGCTTTAAGAACAGAATGGGTGTTTCCTGCCCACCCATGTCTGATTTTGATTTGTCTGTTTTTCTGCCTGTGGTTGATGGCCTAGAGATTTTGGCTAATCCTTTCACTGTTGAAGAGATTGAGGGTGTTGTTAAACACTTAAAACCTGACCGTGCGCCTGGACCAGATGGGTTTACAGGGCTCTTTATTAAGCATTGCTGGAGTATAATAAAGAGGATTTTGTCAAGCTTTGCAATGATTTTCACAGTGCTAAGATTTCTTTGGAGAGCATTAATGGATCTTTCATCACTCTGATTCCAAAGATTAATTCTCCTGAGACGGTGAATGATTTCAGACCTATTTCACTGACCAATACTTGTTTGAAATTTATCACCAAAATTCTGGCTAATCGTTTTCAAGACAAAAAATTTGGATGCATACATGCTAATCAATATGGTTTCATAAAATCAAGAACTATTCAAGACTGTTTGGCTTGGTGTTTTGAGTACATTCACCAATGTAGCAATCTAAGAAAAGAGTGGTGATTTTCAAGATTGATTTTGAGAAAGCTTTTGATACTATTGAGCACTCTGCTATTTTGCAAATTCTGAAATTTAAGGGTTTCCCCCCTTAGTAATCAAATGGGTTAAGGAAATCCTTGCTTCTGGATCTTCTTCGGTACTCTTAAATGGGGTCCCAGGTAAACCTTTTGTTTGTAAAAGAGGTGTCAGGCAGGGGGATCCTTTGTCCCCTATCCTATATGTGTTGGGAGGGGATCTGTTGCAAAGTATTGTAAATCTGGCACTTAGGGAAGGAAGACTCGGATTGCCAATTCCAATTGGTGGTGACTTTCCTATTGTGCAATATGCTGATGACACTTTAGTCATTCTTCCTGCTGAACCGGATCAGTTATTGGTTTTTAAAGACCTGCTTAATCTTTATGCTCGTCTCACTGGGCTAAAGTGAATTATAATAAATCGTCGATGATACGATCAATTTATCCCAGCAGGAAACTGTTAACCTGGCTTCTGTCCTTGATTGCTCTGTGGCTTCTATGCCCTTTACTTATTTAGGCTTGCCTATGGGAACCACAAAACCGACTATCAAGGATTTTGCACCATTAATTGACAGAATTGAGAGGAGACTTTCGGCTACTGTCTCTTTCCTTTCTTATGGGGATAGTTTGGTTCTTGTGAATTCGGTTCTTTCCTCCTTGCCTTCCTATTACATGTGCACTCTTGTAATTCCTAAAGGTGTCATTGATATAATTGATAAAGCAAGGAGAAGATGTTTATGGAGAAAGGACAAGAATAAACAAAGAGTGAACTCATTAGCTGCCTGGGATATGGTTTGTAGACCCAAAAACAAAGGAGGTTTAGGGATCATCAATATCCAGATTCAAAACAGAGCTCTGTTACTGAAGTTCCTGGCAAAACTCTATAATTCTGTGGATATCCCTTGGGTCCATTTAGTAAAGAATGCTTACTATTTCCAAACAGTACCACATGCTGTCACCTCTTGTGGTTCGTTCTGGTGGAGAGGTGTTATGCAATTGGCAGAAACCTGGTGTTCCTTGTCCTCCTGTGTTTTGGGTAATGGTTCTACTGGCCTTTTCTGGAAGGATTCGTGGATGGGACAACCTTTGGCTATAAAATTTCCAAGGTTATTCTCTTTTGCCATTGATCCTCTGTCCTCTATAAGAGACATTCTTTCATTGGCAGACCTCTCAGATGCCTTTGTATTGCCGCTTTCAACTGAAGCTTTCCAGGAGTTTACTGATCTGAGTGGAAATTTAAATAATGTTCAGTTGACTGATTCTGAGGACAGTTGGAGATGCAATTTCAATAAAGGGGTATACACCTCCAGGAATTTCTATCAGATGCAATTTGGTCATTTAAGTCCTGATGGGCCTGCAAAGTGGATATGGAAATCCAAATGTATGTCAAAACATAAATTCTTTGCTTGGTTGATTCTCAAGGATAGGATTAATACAAAGGACATGATCAAAAGGAGAAACTGGAAGATTGAAGGTACAGATCATTGTGTTCTTTGTTGTGCACAGTGCAATGAGGACTGGATACATCTGTTCTTTCAATGTGTTTTTAGCTCTCGAATTTGGAATTATTTGCAAATAAGTTGGAGTGATGACACACTTGTGCAAAATCTCGCTGCTGCCAAAAAGTCCTTCAAGGGGCCATGTTTCACAGAGATTGTGATTATTGCTTGCTGGAATATTTGGAAGCAGAGAAATGGAGTAATTTTTTAAATCTGAAAGGCATTCCTTTATGGGATGGAAAGTGGGTTTTCTGTTGGATCTCCTTATGCTTAAGCATAGGTTGAGTGCTGCTTTGGCTGCTGATTTAGCTTTATGGATTAACTCCTTATCTTAGTCTGGGATAGACTCTCTTAGTCTCATCTCATGTTTATTTGTACATATCTGTAACTGTAACGCTTGTGGTTGGTAATAAAGGGCTGTGGGGGTCTCCCTGCAGTAGAAAATGTTTCAAAAAAAAAGAAGGCCTTTTTCTGGAACTCTCCCTGGTTCAATGGATGCTCCCTTAAGTCGGTGGCCCCGTTTATCTATGCTTCCTCCAGGAGAAAGAAAAAATGTGTACATGATGCCTTGGCCAACCAATCTTGGATGGCGGATCTCGCCGTCAACGCTTTCTCCTTAGAGCATATCCTGTAATTCCTCAACCTCTATGAGGCACTCCAGGAGATAACTTTGGTGGACGGAGTGGAGGACACCATTGCATGGACGCAGTCCTCTAGCGGGAAGTACTCCGCCGGCTCTGCTTACAAGGAGCAATTCATTGTGTCCACTGCCGTGTCTTTTGGGAACATCGTCTAGAAGGTGTGGGTGCCGCATCAGTGTAGATTTTTTGCGTGGTTAGTGGTGCAAAATCGGCTTTGGACCTCCGACCGCCTGGCTGTGCGAGGTTGGCCGCATTCTCCGTTGTACCAACTCTGTAGATGCCAGCCGGAAACAGCGCGTCACATTCTCTTTGAGTGTTGATTCGCCAAGCGCATCTGGCAGGAAGCGGTTGGGTGGCTTTCCTGCCCTGGACTTCTTCAATGCTTGGGCTCAGGAAGGCCCACCGTGCTTCAGTATTGGCAGACTTTGGCCAAGGCTCCTTCGGCCGACCCGCAGGGCCTGAAGACTGTAATCACGCTTATCACTTGGGAGTTGTGGAAGGAAAGGAACGCGAGGGTGTTTAACAACAAATTCTATGCGCCGTCGGCGCTGTTTCAGAAGATCAGGGACGAGAGCAAGAGCTGGATCCTCGCGGGGGCCAAGAGTTTGGCAAGGATGGTGGAGTAGTTGTTTTTCCCTTCGGGGTGTCCCCCTGTTTTTTCTTTTTCAGGCTTTCTGCCTTCTCTTGTTTGCTCCTACTATATCAATAAAAAAGGCAAATCGTTTTCCCTTTGTTCAATAAAAAATACATTGCTCTCTGATTGTTCCGCTAGTCAATCTAATCAGGCTTCTGTTTCATGTCGTATAGATGATGCAGTAGACACTAGATGATGTAGTAGAATCTAAGGATAATCTTGTCAAACATAATTGGCATGAGAGTATGAAGTGTGTCTCTTGTCCTATGGATGAGACAATTAGTCTCTTGTTCTTTGAGTACAAATTTATCCGTGTTTCGAAACTGTATCCACCGACATCCGTTGCTAATGTTTTTGGCAATTGGTTAAAAGGGATAGATAAAAGGTTTAAAACCATGTTAATGGTAGGAGTGTTTGCCGTTATATGGTATCTTTGTCAGAGTAGGAATGACAAGACTTTTGCTGATAAAAATTTCTCTCGTTTGTAGGTTCTATTTCGATGCACATGTATTCTCCATTCGTGGTGCACATTATAACACATGGAGTATCGAGACCTTTTTACGGAGCCTTGTGTATGTCTGGAAAAGGTGGCGATGGATATTTTTATCTTACGTGGATGTCCGCTTGATCTTCGGATTGCCCTCTTTAGGCGACGATTTTTTACGTCTTCATGATTGTATTATGCTAGTTGCTACTATTTTCTTTCTCTTTGGTTGGTTCGCAGATATGTGCATCTTGTTATGCAGAGGCGGGGTGTAAGGCTTAAACCTTTTAAGTAATAAATTTCCTTTATCGAAAGAATAAGGATAGGAACATGGCAGGGAACACGACCAGGTAGGAAATCAGAGCTATGTTGGGATGAAGATGATACTTCAAAATTCAGTCAGACGATTCAACTAGGACTGGCCACAAATTCTAGGATCCAAGACGATTCAACTAGGACTGGCCACAAATTCTAGGATCCAAGTTCGAACTGCAAAGGCCGACTTTGCCAGCCAGGTTGGCCGGCGTCTTCACATTTTGGCATTTCCCTGATCAAGGATCGTATACTTGTAGCCCTGGGCCTCCTATGTAGACTCTCTACTGGAACGTAAGAGCATCTCTATAAGGGCTCCTAAAAGGGTTGGAACTGAAAAATTACGACGCTTTTAGCGGTTGGGTTCAGTTTGCACGCCCTAGCAGAACCCGTAAACTTGGGGCGGCCTGAGAAGGTGACTCGGAGCCCCGAAAAACTCTCCGCCGACCGCTGTATGAACGGGTCCCCGAGCAATTCTCAGGCCAATACTTCCTCCAACCCTAGCAGCCTCCGCCCAGGGCCGGTCCTGAGGGGGGCGAGAGGGGAGGCCGCCCCTGGCCCAAAATATTTGGGGGCCCATTTTAGGTACGTGTTAGAAAGCTTAGTTTATGTGCATACAAAGAAAAAATTAATTTAATTACTTTACAGTTTTGTCAGACTCGTAGCTTTTCCTGTGAATACATCAATTAATAGCTTAATAGGGTCCTCCCGTAGCGTTTCCTGTGAATACATCAATTAACAGCTTAATAGGGCCCTCCGACGTAATTAAAATAACTACTACTACTCGGAGAACTACCAAAGCACACAGGTCAATAAGTGATCGACTCGGAACACTGTGTACGTCACGTAAATATATGAATTTATGATTGGATCACATCCACCATCCTCTTGTTTGCTTTCACTATCGCTCGCCTGCTCGCCGGCCGTCGCTCCTCCTCTGCAACTTAGTCGATTTTGCGATTTATTGCCGGAGACATGGCAATTGAAGAGTAAATTTGCAGTTGTCCACAAGTATGTTTGTATTTTTAACAAGTTCAACAAATTTGAAGTCAGAGGATGGTTCTCAAATTAAAGACAGTTGTAATACATTTGTAAATACTTTCTCTCCAGATAAGAAATGTGATATCGAGTTAAATGGTCTAATTTTTGAGTTGAGTGTTATGCAGTTGAGCTTGCCAGATAGAACAACGTTCATTATGGAGATATTTTAGTTTGTCAGAGAAGAAGATTGTTATCCTAATATGTATTTTTTTTTTATCGGATCTTATTTACTATGCCTGTGACAGTTGCATCAACCGAAAGAAGTTTTTTAAAATTGAAACTATTGAAAAGTTATTTGAGATATATAATGTCATAATAGAGACTAAATGGTTTGGCAACTCGATTCATCGAGAAGAACTTATTGGATGAGATTGAAATTGATTCTATCATTGATGACTTTGCATCTAGAAATGTAAAAAGAAAATTTTAGGGTAGACTGAAGTTGCAGTATCACTCCATAATAAATTACGCCTTCGTGCGCCCATGTTTTCTTTACCCACTAGGGGTTTCTACGTAACCCCTTTTTTTCTCATTTCTCTCATTCGATTTCCGTTTCATCAACGCATCTATATATATGTCTACTTGTACTAAGGGGACCCAAATTTTTGGCTCGCCCTGGGCCCCCAAAATCTTAGGACCGGCCCTGCCTCCGCCGCAATCTCTCATCACCCTCCTTAGCTCCGTGGCTCTCCATTCTTCATAATGTCTGCTAAATTAGGGCTCAACACAAAATCTAGGATCTATGTGCGAGCTGCAAAGTCTGATTTTACCAACTAGGAACGAGGATCATGTGTTTGCAGTTTCGGCCTTGATATTTATTCGTCATAAAAACTTCTGTAAGACGAATCCAGTTGTACCATTTATACATTCGTCAACATAATTGCGTTCTATATGGTCCGCTATCCAAATGGCTTCGAATCTTTATCAGCCCACAGCAGTTGCGAATATGTTCGTTAACTGGTTGAATGTGGTAGATAAACGATTTAAGACTATTATTAGGGTAGGAGCTCTTGCCGTTATTTGGTCACTCTGGCTTTGTAGAAATGACAAGATTTTCAACGATAAAAATTTCTCTCGTATGTAGGTTCAATTCAGATGCACCAGTATTCTCCGTTCGTTCTCCACATTACAGCGGGGGAGTTTCGAGACTTTTTTATGGAGGCGTGTACACGGGTGGAGCAGGTGGCGAGGGATATTTTATCCCACATGGATAGCCGCTTGATCTACGGATAGCAGCTCCATAACATCGACAGTCTACGTCTACATGATTTGTTTTGACGTACTTGTCCTATTTTTCTTTCAGTTTCGGATTCCGGCTGTATGCATTATGATGATGCAGAGGCCGGGTGTAATGTTTAAATATTTTAAATAATGAAAGCCCTTTATAAAAAAATCGTCAACATAATTTATTAAATATTAGTGGTCAAAGTTAAGCATGAAAGACCACAGTAAAAAAAGCGTGCCTTGTATTTTGGTATGAAGAGTGTACCGATTAGCAGAAAGAGACCGTGTACGTCTTTTATTGCGGCTTCTATTACCATACAAATTAAGTACGAGCTACAGGATAATGGTAGATTTTGTTTTTTGAGATTAATGGTAGATTTTTCTAACAGCCGTTGTATGTTGCGTATGCTAAGACGAGAGTAATACTCGGACAGTCCTCCTTGCAACAACGTGAAACGACCTTTGTTGGTAGCCCGAGCTAGGTGGACAAGTCTTTGCATAATTGGATTTTCTATAAGGATTAAATTGTTCTTTTCATTCAAAGTCACCTCGATTTCTATAAAGATAGCCACCAACATGTCTCCTCGTCCAAACTAAGTCACCGCGGTTCTTCACATTCCCATGGACCCTCGACGCACAAGTGCAACAAAAAGTGTATGTGCATGCTACGACCAGGTTGTGGCATGGGCTCGCGTGACTCGATCTCACATCGATCGTCGCCGTCGGTTTCATGTTACTCGATTTTTGGTTGCCCCGGTCAGCCATTGCAGACGGCCGCTGTCTCCGTTGAGGTGTATAAATGGACCGCAGCTCACGCTTAGCAAAACCATCCTTCATCGATTAGCGACGTATAACTGGCCAATTAAGAATATCACCGAGTTTGTAAGCATGGGGAAGCTCTCCATGGCGGCGACCATCTTCTGCGCCATGGTCCTTGCCGCGCTGGCAGCCGCAGCCGGCGGCCAGGCGGCGGTCATGGAGCACACCTTCGTCGTGAGTACAATATCTTCTTCTTTCCTTTTCATTTTGATTCCTTACATGTCGTGAATGCAATGCCTCCTTATATTCCGTATGATTCTAGGTCTGTGTGTTAGGTCTACGTGGTGTGTGGTGCACATATATATATAGGACTTGTTTGATACACCTTGACCTTAATTAACAATGATGATCAGGTGCACGAGATGAACCAGACACACCTCTGCAACACGACCAAGATCTACGTGGTGAACGGGCAGCTTCCAGGCCCGACCATCGATGTCACCGACGGCGACACGGTGGTCGTCCACGTCAAGAACCGTCTTCCGCACGGCCTCACCATCCACTGGCATGGTGTACGGCAGATGAGAAGCTGCTGGTCCGACGGCGCCGGCTTCGTGACCGAGTGCCCCATCCCTCCTGGTGGTAAGCGCGTGTACCGCTTCAACGTCACCGGCCAGGTCGGCACGCTGTGGTGGCACGCCCACGTCACCTGCCTACGTGCCACCGTCGCCGGTGCCTTTGTCATCCGTCCGAAGGGTGGGAGCTACCCGTTCCCTACCCCCACCAAGGATGTACCCATCATCATCGGCGAGTGGTGGCAGCTCGACCTCATTGAGCTCGACAGGAGGATGCACGACAGCAACTTCGACGACAACCCGCTATCGGCGACAATCAATGGCAAGCTTGGCGACCTTAGCAACTGCTCCGGCAAACCGGAGGAGAGCTTCGTCCTAGATGTTGTCCGCGGTGAGACCTACCTACTACGGATCGTTAACACGGCCCTCTTCTCTGAGTACTATTTCAAGGTGGCGGGGCACAAGTTCACCGTGGTTGGCGCAGATGCGAACTACCTCACGCCGTACGAGACAGACATGGTGACCCTGGCGCCGGGCGAGGCCATCGATGTGCTCATGGCCGCCGACGCCCAGCCGTCCCAATACCACATGGTGGCCCTTGCAAACCAGCCACCGGCGCCTGATCTGCAAATTCCGGGCTTAGTCTCCCGTGGCCTCGTCCGCTATGCCGGATCCGACAACAACAAGTTGCTGCCCGTGTCGATGCCCCTCATGCCGGACCAGCACAACACCATGCCGTCCTACTATTTCCACAACAACCTCACCGGCCTTGCCCACCCAGACCGGCACCGCGTTCCCATGCACGTCGACGAACGCCTCTTCATCGCGCTCGGGCTTGGCTCCATCTGTCGTGGCAACAAGACATCATGTAAGCGTCGGCGGAGTCCCGAGACCATCGTTGTGGCCACCATGAACAATGTCTCCTTCCGCCACCCGACCAACGCGTCACTGCTCGAGAGGTACTACGAAGGCCGGACGAGTGGCATATACACGGAGGACCTCCCAGAACGCCCGCAGCACCCGTACAACTACACCGACCGCAACATGATCCCAGAAGGCCCGCTGGAGGAGGCGTTGGAGCCAACATTCAAGGCGACCAAGCTCCGGAGGTTCCGGTACAACACCTCTGTGGAGATCGTCTTCCAGAGCACAGCGCTGCTGCAGAGCGACTCGAACCCGATGCACCTCCATGGTTATGACTTCTTTGTCCTCGCCATGGGGATTGGCAACTACAATCCCATGACAGACCCCGAGAAGTTCAACTACCACAACCCACAACTGAGGAACACGGTGCAGGTGCCTAGGACAGGATGGGCCGCTGTGCGGTTCGTCACCGACAACCCCGGGATGTGGTACCTGCATTGCCACTTTGAATTCCACATTATCATGGGCATGGCCACAGCGTTCATCGTCGAGAACGGGCCAACGCTGGAGACCAGCTTGCCCCCTCCGCCACCAGAATTCAAGAGATGTGAGGCGGATGGCTTCACTCAGCCATAGAGTTGACTAACTCGAGTAAAGGTATATATGCCATTAATACGTATGGTACATGGGCCCATGATTTTTAATTCGACAAATAATAATAACAAATAAATATGTATGGAGGGATTTGTAATTGTGGAGATCATTCATTGTATTGATGGATGATTCTTGATGTAAAAGGGTTTATTTTTTATGCTATTTTTCCATTGTCACTACTCACTAGTAAAGAACACGCGATCACACGCGATTGAAATCTCGCCCATCGCGCACGATTAAGTTATTTTTTTGCTACTATTGGCGGGTGTGTGATTGGATAGTCCCCAAAAGCGGGGGTGTCGATGTATTTGCACCGCAGGTAGGAAGGGTGGTGCCATAGCATGCGGGTAGAATGTGGGAGGTAAGGCCGAAGATGTTCGGTGACGATATTGCGCGTATGTTACCTAGGTTCAGATTGCCCGATTATGGAGGAATCCTTCGCCGTTCTATAATTTATATTTACTAATATGGCAAAGTGGTACAGATTACAATGGGGCGGAGCCCAATAGGATGACACGGATGCACAGGAATACAGTCCAATTGCTTTTTTAGTAGTGCACAGTGCTCACCACCGCAGAAGGCATATGCGTCACGTTGGGCTGTAAGTAGTGCATCATCGGAAGAGTACATCACATACCCATTCTCTTCAGTGTTTCTGCGCGCAAGGCCGCGAGCCCGTTCCTGAGGGGAGCGAGACTTGCAGCCCACGCAGATGGGATGATTTGTCCATCGATCAAAAACTCGCACATACGCACACAATAATCAGACCAAGCGCACCCAATTTTGTTTACCGGCACACATGTTTTCAGGTTTATTCAGCTGTGTGCACTAACCTTATCTTCATGATAACGAAATCGGATCGGGAGATCCTGGTCAGCAGAGCGGTATTTTATTTTTCCGCATAGCCTAGTGGGGAACTTCAGCCAAGAAAAATACACGGTTAGACCACAAACCGCAAGGGTGATTGCGAGACACCAATTAGTCAATTACTCACCAATCAAACCTTAATTTCGCTAAAGAAACCAATTAAACCTTAATAATAAAGAAAAACAATTAAGCATAATAATAATGATGGAATACTATGTAGGCAAAATACGCAACTACGTAAATCACACAAGCGACATGGAACCAGAGAAGAATCGCGACAAGCGTCCGTGTATGTCTCGGGGGATCGTATATTTGCATCATCGACGTTAAGTTGTCCTTCATGTAGTAGAAGAGTAGCTTTTCACCATCACGCATCCTCCTCAAAGGCTTCACAAGATCAACGGTTTGGGCCATACGAATTGTAAATATAGCACCAAGATCGTGGTAGTTGACCTCTCTTGGACATTCGATTTTCTTGTTCCATGACTCGCTCTCGAGGTCAAAGCAGAGTATGTTATTCTCATATAGCACCAAGAAGTGTAGGACACCGTTGAATACGATTGAGCTCTTGGTAAGGGATTATAGTGTTGGGCTCCTTTGTTTTCCTCCACCCCGAGGAATCTCCTATAAGGTGAGAACCTGGCAAGTCTGGTGATGTCGTCGGAGCCAAGGTTTTCCTTTAAGCGAAAGACCTTGTACGTGTGGGACAGAGCGGTGCGGCCAAAGCCAAAGGTGTACAATCTGCAGTCGAACCGTTGCACTCCCTGGTCTATGTCTGAGCGGGTAAGGAGCATCTCCCCGGTTGCTAGATCGATCACCTGGGTGTTGCGATACTGGTAATTAGTGAAGCAGACAAGGTCGTCGACGCTACTGGCCATGGAGAACATCCGGCAACCATCTACACCATCCCTCGGACCTAAGGATGTTGCCATCCATGTCTATTAGTCGCAGGGACTTGCCGCCGCGGACGGTGCTTACGAGGAGCGGCTCGGCGCAGGACCTGTGCATGGCCATGAAGGCCGGGTCGGAGACGAGAGAGTGCCACTGCTTGTATACGCACCTGCACCGGCACATGGTTTTCACCGGCAATCTGGAGAGGATCTCGAAGATGATGTCCGTTGATGAAGAGACAGCAGTAACAGCGACACCGCCCTTGGCGGATATAATCTTGGTGGCTACACTGGCGACGGCGGCAATGGTTAAGCCAAGATCAACGTGGCGTCATTTAGGCATAGGTTTCCCTGTAACGCCCAAGCTCGGCGGGCGGTGCGTGACCGCGTGGCGGTGGTGCAGCAATAAGAAGTTGATCCGTTCTTGTGTTGAAGTATCGGTGGTTGATTATGTGTTCACACCATGCACGAACTGATTGATGGAACGTGATCT
Organism: Alopecurus myosuroides; assembly: GCA_028641055.1. Taxonomy (NCBI): domain Eukaryota; kingdom Viridiplantae; phylum Streptophyta; class Magnoliopsida; order Poales; family Poaceae; genus Alopecurus; species Alopecurus myosuroides. The sequence goes on along the minus strand of CM054057.1, from coordinate 597,446,407 downwards.
AGAATGGATGGATTAGGACGGACTAGGACAAGGAGAAGCATATGTAGTGGACACAGAGGTTTTGCATCGTCGGTAATTTCTTTCGGCCTTATGAAAAGTTGTATAGGTTCCAACAGCCATGACTTTTCAGCAAGAATACCGTGGTCTTCTTTTTATAGAAAAAAAAACATTTTTAATTAGCTAACCAGAATACATCATCTCATATTGAATAATGTATAAAACACATGAACAGAAAGTATGGATACAACTCTAATATCTCTTTCAACGGGACAAAAGGAGGTCTTATCCGTTTTGAGAGTCCACCAAGCTCCTCCGTGTCCGGCCTCTCCCGCCACCGGCGCTTGCGCTGGATGATGTCGAGATGGGCTGGGGTGCCGCCCTGCTTTGTATAGAGTAGATTCTAGGCTTTCTTCTTGTTGTTGGTTGCTTTCCTTCGTGAAGTTTGGCGGTATGCCGCGGGGGATTCGCTGGCCGGCGCAACCGAGCTGCGTCCGCTGGCTGCTTCTAGCTTCCCTGCTCTCGGCAGTGCTCCGGTGGTCGGAGTAGAGGGCAGAGGGTGAGGGAGTTGTGGCCTCCCGACTCAATAAGATCGAAGATTGGCCTCCTTTGGGGGTCGATTTTGGCCTGGATGTGGATGGAGTTCGTCGCCCTCTCTTTCTTCCTGGTTGGCTCGAGCCAACAGATGGGAGGCGACGGTTGCTGCCTCTACTCCTGCGCTGCAGATTGGAGATCATCACACCGCGGCTGAGTTCTTCCACCGTGATTCTTGGCTGAACAGGCCGCCTCTCCTAGCGTCCTTCGTGGTGCTTCTTCAACCTCCAGATGGGAGGCCTTGTATTGGATTCGACTCGGCGTTCATCTTCTCGTCTGCTCCAAGTGGTTCCATCCTCGGAGGGTTTCGGGATGGCCGGCGTTCGTCTCCAAATTCCGGTGGTGGAGGCCAAGGACCGGATCGCGTTTTCTGCGCGCTTTCTAGGGTGTTCCTTGTAAGATTAGAGGACTGCTTTGTAATTTTATCTTTTCTTTGTCCTCTGTACTCTGTACCCCCACCGAAATTTTAATGCAGCTAGGACCTTTGGGCCGACCTTTGTTAAAAAAAAAACAGAAAGTATCCTTCATAATATTAGAAGTTACATCAAATATCTTCAAAGTCGTTAGCGCTAACTTTTCTTATACATCTTGACTTTTCTTCAAAACTTTCGCGAAAAACCGGCATAACACCAGGGTTTTTTTTATCTTTGATAATAATTACCAAAAATTATATTTAGAGTTCTTATATAGAATTTGTACCATTAGATTGCTCATGGAAAATATTACTCCCTCTATCCAAAATTACCCTACCGGAGTTTCTACACCGGTGTTGCGCAATCGTTTACGGCAGCCATCGAAATGCTGGCGGATATTGGAAACATTAATTGTTCCAAGTTTTAGGATTCAAGAGATGAAGAAAAAAAAGGTAATAATGTTGAAATACTGAGATGTTTTTTTTATCTTATATAATAATTACCATTGGATTCAAGAGTTGTTATGTAGAATTTGCACCATTGGATTACCATTGGATCCAAGTTTTACGATTCAAGAGTTGTTATGTAGAATTTGCACCATTGGATTACTCATGGAAAATATTACTCCCTCAATTTCAGAATTTCCCTTCCGGCAGTTTCTACATTGGTGTCGAGAAATAATTTACGGGAGCCATCGAAATGCTGGCGGATATTGGAACCATTTATTATTCAAGTTTTACCATTCAAGAGATTAAGAAGAAAAAAAAGGTAATAATGTTGAAATACTCGGATAGGCAGGAGGCCAGGTCAGGAAAACGCGCAAGCTACAACAATGAAACAATCGATGAGGAAGTGGAGACTAGGCGCTCCAAGCGTAAGTTGCAAAGAACAATTGTGCCCGTTAGGCCGGCTGCCGTCCCCATCACGTCGGTGCATGTCTCATCACGGGGATCGTACATTTGCATCCTAGGCGGCGAGTAGTCCTCGCTGTAGTAGAAGAGTAGCTTCCCACCGTCACGCATCATCCTCAGAGGCTTCACAAAATCGACGGTTCTGTCCATATGAATTGTATATGTCTTGGACCAGTTGTTGTTGTCGTCGTCGTCGGAGTTAGTCAGTAGCCATATGTCGGTGTATGAATAACCGTCAGGTTCGTGCACTTTTGTTTGAACCATGGACAGGACGCCGTTGAGCTCGGCTATGTTGACGTTCCTTGTCGTCTCTGATGTGTCGTGGAAGTTGGCCTCCCATGGGCCTCTGATCGTCTTGTCCCACGTCTCGCTCTCGAGGTCGAAGCAGAGTACGTTGTTCTCGCCCGGGACCAAGAAGTGCACGACACCGTTGATGGCGACCGAGCTCTGGTAGTAGCAAAGAGAGGCTAGAGTGTTAGGGGATTGTGTCTGCCTCCACCCGGCGACATCTCCTAACGTGAGCACCTCGCAGGCCATGCCGCCGTTGTAGTAACGGTCTTTTGTTAGGCGGATCACCTTGTAGGTCCAGGACAGGGTGGCGCGGCCAAATCCAAAGCCGTAGCGTGGGAACCCTTGCGCTCCCAGGCCGCCGGGGCGGGTAAGGGCATCTCCAGTCGTCGAGCCCCCCCAGGGCCCAAAACGCCGCCGTTTTGGTGCCGCCGCGGCGCTAAACGGCGCTATTCTGGAACCTGGGGGGCGCGTTTCCCAGTCGCGTCCCGAGCCCAACAATCGGCCCAAACAAATGCATTTGAAAAACTAGACGAATTTTATTGAAAATTAAAAAACTTCGGTACATATTCGGCGCGATTTTGAACCTAAACGATAAATTTAAACCTAAACTAAGCTAGCCCGAGGCTGGCGGCGATCGCCTGGCTGTAGTCGCCGCCGTCGTCGTCGTCGTCGTCGCTGGGGGGGTCGCCGGGGCGCCTGCTTCCCCCCTGTCCCTCGTCGCCGCCACCGCAGTCCCACCTGCTCACCTCGAGGGCGTTCTGGATCACGCCCTCGTCGTCGGAGTCCGGGTCGAGTATGATGTACTCGTTCTCCTTCTGCGGCGGCGGGGGAGGGACGCGGAGGCGAGCCGCGGCGGCGGCGGCCTCACGCTCGCGCGCCGCCTTGCGCTGCTCTGCTTCAGCAGGCGGCGCTGAAGGGCGAGCTCGGCCTCCGTGGTCTCGCGCAGACTCCAACGGGCGGCGGTGTCGACGTCGAGCGGCTGCAGCGTGTCCAGGGACATCTGCTCCGCCACCCTTTGGTCCGGCCATTCGTCCTCGCTTTCGTCGGCGTCCTCCGTCTTCGGGCGGACCACGCGCTGTGGCTCGCCGATGCGGAGCGCGCCGCCGCTGCGCCTGCGGGAGGACGCTCCGGCGTTCAGAAAGGGGGGGGTGGTGGAGAGGGAATGGCCGGCGGAGGACGAGGACGTGGCGGACGACGAGGACGCGCCGGGATGCCGCGCCACCCACGGCTGGGTGGCCTCCAGCGGCGGCATCTGGAGACGCGGCTGGTTGCCGCGGCGGATGTGCTCGAGGACCTCCTCGAGCGTCCTGCCAGGGGCGCTCCACCAGTTCCGCGCCTTTCGAGTTGAAACGGCCCTCGACAGGGCCGTTGTCGTTCTCGTCCTCGAGTTCCTGGTTGCGGCGCGCCGTCAGACGCTGCCACCAGAACTCATCCGCTCCGGTGAGCGGGTAGTTCTCGGGGTTGTTCATCCCGGCGCGCATGTCGTAGATGGCGCGGCGGAACTCCTGGTTGGTGTTGGGAAGGGGAGGGATTGGGACACCGCCGGCGCTGAGCTGCCACCGGCTCGCCCCCGGCGGAGCTAGGGAGGCGCGTATCCGGCGGGCAAGGGTAGCCCGCGCGGTATAGCGCCATCGCCTGGCCCCGGCGCAGGTTGTGGCGTGGGAAACCGTTCGCTGCCGCGCCGTCAGCCATTGTCGTGGAAGAAAGGGGGAAGAAGGGAGGGAGAGATCGCCGGTGTGAAGAATGCGGGGCGGGGCACGCGGCGGGGGGAATTTTATAGCGCGGCGAGCGGCCGGGCATTTACTGCGCGCACCCGTCCCCTCGCTGCCGCCACGCCATTACGCCGGCAGCCTTTGGGCGGGGCGCATGCACTGGGCGGCCGCCACGCCATAAACGCCGGCAGCCTTTTGACCGCGCGGAAGCCGAGAAGATGATCACGCGCGGTTTCTGTTCCCGCGCTTTCCCGCCGCGTCGCTGACCGATCGGGCCCACGCGCGCAGCCGCGCAGTTTCGCCCCCCCAGGCCGAACCCAGCGGGCTGGGTTTGGCCTGGGTGCCGCGGCGCTATTTAGCGCCGAAACGGCGCTATTTGGGCCGCTGGGGGGGCCGAGTGGTGAAGAAGCGGCGCTTTTGGTCGCTTCCGCCGCTAAAAAAAACCCCTGGGGGGGCTCTGGGGGGGACGACTGGAGATGCCCTAACGAGCATCTTCCCGGTTGCCAGATCCATCACCTGGGGGTGGGGAGAGTGCTCGTCGATGAAGCATGCCATGTGGTCATGGCTGCTGCACAGCGTCCAGCAGCCATCCACGCCCTTCATCGACCTCACCACGGTGCCGTCCGCGTCCATCAGTCGTAGGGACGCGCCGAGCCGAAAGCTGCCGACGAGGAGCGGCTCGGCGCGAGACCCTTGCGTGGCGACGAAGGCCGGGTCGGAGATGAGCGCGCGCCACGGCCTGGACACGCACCGGAACCGGCAGAGAGACCTGGCCGGCATCCAGGACAGGATCTCGAAGAGGACGTCCATTGAGAGCGAAGGGGCGGCAGCGTCTTGGCTCGATGCATGCTTGCTGGTTGCGGCGGCCACGGCTGAGCCAAGACCAAGACATGGTCGTTTTTCCGTCGGTGGAGGTACCCTTGAAGACGGACGGGGCTTGCCTGCTCCCCGTTCCTTGAAGACAGCGGCATCATCATGTCAGCAGCTTCCGTCGACGGCCTCGTGGTGGAAATCGATCCGTGGAGACTGTCTTGTAGCCCGTGCATTGGCCAGGTTGTCTTGATACAAAACGGGTGATAGGGCGAGATCGAGATGGACTCGGCTCAGCCTAGGAGACGCTAGGACCGGATCGGAGAGTATAAGGGACTGACATTGAACAGATTGATTGCAGCGTTCTGTTGGCAAAATCGATCCTTAAAATTTCACATCAACAAATTCTTAGCGGGTTGGTAACTGCAAACAAAACGCAACAGGATATCTACCGACATTCTTTGCATCTTCAGAGCGAAACATTCGACCTATTTCGACCAGCCACAACATGTTAACAAGCTAACTATCCAAGGGCGCACAGTAATAAACAGACAGGATTCCCGGCTCCATGGAAGAAAACATCTCATAAAACAAAACCTTAGGAATGCGTTACAAAACAGTCGCAGGAAGTTCCAGCTGCATTCGCCAGCCCCACACTACATCCATCTCAGACCAAACTTCACTGGGCAGCGCCTGGGGCGGTCGTGATGATGTCCGAGTCACCTGGGTCGATGATGCTGAGACAGCACACCCGGTAGTACTTGCCGCAGGCCGTTCCAAGGTCAACATTGTCTGCAAGACCAAGGTCACATTGAGAAACATTACAACCATAATAATAGTACAATATATTTCAGCTAGGTACAAAGCTATGTTACATGCACCAAACAAGAATTGGAAAAATGGTTAAGAATACAGTCAAAGAATCTTACTTCCATGGAAATGGTGCACACTGATCTTTGCCAACATAGCGTAGTACTCGATCTCAGACTTCCTAAGAGGAGGGCAGTTGTTTGCGAGGATAATCAACTTCCCTGAACAAAGAAACAGATTAGACTATCTGAACACATGTAGCAGATAACCATGTGGGGCCTAATTGCAAAACAGAATACAGTCATTGCGAACACAGTGTAAGAAGAGAATGCAGCAGCTTAGACATCATATTAAACACACGAGGCCTAATTGCATAACAAAATAACCTGAATGTGGCCTAGTCTTCAAATTTAAAAGTATTACTCCATCTAACATAAATCACTCTAGTTTGACCTAAGAACCAGAGACGTCCCTGGAAAAGGATAGGGCCGAATCACAAGGAAGCAAGCTATATAACAGTAACAGCTATAAATGCCCCTAAAATTCATTAAAGTAGTACTCCCTCCATTCTAAAATAGATGACTTCCATTTGTTGAAACATGCATGGTCATCTATTTTGGAACGGAGGGAGTACATATCACGCATTGAGAACTAACTTCAGCAAACAAGTATCCCAACCTCCACTGTCCTGCAGATATGGAAAAGATGCTTAAGAAGGATTAATCAAGAGGTTGGTATCGTTATAGGGCGCTGTATTCATCTCTAGGGCACGGCAAAAGCAAGCCAAAGAGGTAAACTTCAGTCCCTAAATAAGGATAGGGCCAAGTCACAAGGAAGCAAGCTATATAACAGTAACAGCTAAAAATGCCCAAATGCACCTAAAATACATTAATAAATGGCAACATCCTGAATTTACACTAAAAATAACATAAAAGTAGTACATATCACTAATTGAGAACTAACTTCAGCAGACAAGTATCCCAAACCTCCACTGCCCCGCAGACATGGAAAAGATGCTTAAGAAGGATTTAAAAAAGAGGTTGGTACCGTTATAGGGCGCTGTATTCATCTCTAGGGCACAGCAAAAGCAAGCCAAAGAGGTAAACTTCGGTCCCATAATAGAATACAAATTCCAAACAGTTGGAATATCATAGTATGGACTTAGAATTGGTCTCGGCAAATATCAAGAGGCTGCCTTTATTGACCTATGGGCTATGGCACTGCATTCGGCATTCATCACATAAAAAAGGTGGCGAAAGCTAACCCCAGCGTAATACTCCCAGTGCACTGCACTGTACAATCCGCAAACTCAACGCTACAGAAAGCCATACTGCATTGAACCACCACAAATCATATAACTAGAGCAGTAGAGCTAGTTAGAGGTCCACTCCTGAAGGACTCGCTGTTCCAAACACAAGACAGGAATATTAACTACGCCACTCTTCACAAGAGCCAAGTCTCAGATCTGTAGACACACTGAGTCTGCATTTCTGACGGTAGGATCCAGTGAACAAACGGACAGAACAGGCAACCATTCACGACAGCGGATCAAGCCAGCCTATACAAACACAAAGGGCGTAAAGACAGAGCGGCGATCCATACCCTTGGAGCTCCGGAGCGTCTTGAGGACGGTCCTGTAGCCGAGCGTGTACTTGCCGCTCTTCATCACCAGCTGCAGCTTGTTGTTGATGTTCTCCGTGTTCTTCTTCTGCAAACGGAATCGAAACCAATAAGGTGACCACCACAGAATCAACTCTGGACAGAATCAACTCGAAAGCGACAGGGGAGCGGGAGGGAACGGGCTAGGGTTCGTGTATCGTACCGTCTTCTTGGTGGGAGCCATCGCGTCCGGCGACAAACCTCGGCAGGCGACGAGCGAGGCGGCAGGAGGAGTCGGGTGGCTTCGGGGGGCGGCGGCGCGGTAGGGTTGAGAAGAGATGGAGTATATAGGTGAGGCCGTGCAGACAAAATTACGTCGTTGCCACTGGGCCAACCGTGCGGAATGGATCGATTGGTTGGGCCTTACTGGACCTTGTCCAGCCCGAAATCACTTATGGTGCGTTCGGTTCTGGAATTCCCTGGAATGGGGTGGAACCGTTCCATTCCTTGGAGACGTTCTCGCGTTCGGTTCTAGCACGAAATGGAACCAACCCATGCCACAAAAGAGAATATCCGCCGAAGATGCGGAACCAACCCGTGCGGCCGATTCGGCCGGACGAGGTGGAATGGGTGACTGTCACCCCTAACCCCTCCCTCTCCCCTTGCTAACTTCTCTCTCTCCTGCCTCCTCCATGCTCGCCGCCGGCGCCGTCCTCATCCCTGCGCGCCGCCATCCTTCTTCCTCGTCGGAGGGCGACCCTCCTCCCTGCTCGCCGAGGCGGCCGGCCAGCAAGCGGCGCGGCGGCCCGAGGCGCGCGCCGGAGAGCCCGAGGCGCGGCAGCGGAGTCGCGGCCCTCCTCCCTGCTCGCCGAGGCGTCCGGCCAGCAAGCGGCGCGGCGGCCCGAGGCGCGCGCCGGAGAGCCCGAGGCGCGGTAGCGGAGCTCCTCCCTGCTCGCCGAGGCGTCCGGCCAGCAAGCGGCGCGGCGGCCCGAGGCGCGGGCCGGCGAGCCCGTGGCGCGGCGGCTACTCGGCCCGAGGCGAGGAACTCATTCGGCCGGAGGCGCGGCCCTCCTCCCTGCTCGCCGAGGCGGCCGGCCAGCAAGCGGCGCGGCGGCCCGAGGCGCGGGCCGGCGAGCCCGAGACGCGGCGGCGGCCGGCGATCCCAGGCGCGGCGGCGTCCTTGCTCGACCGCGCGCGGTAGCAGTTCGGCCAGAGGCGCGGTGGCGTTCTTGCCCTCCTGACACGATTAGGTTCTAATTAATCCTAGTTTGATTAATTAGCCTCTAATTATGCTCTAATTAATCCATTTTTTGATTAACTAGATGCAGTTCCATTCCCTCTATTCTAGACCAACCGAACGCATGCACGAAGTGGAATGGGACGAGGTGGAATGGAATGGTTCCATTCCATTCCACCCGGTTCCAAAAACGAACGCATCCTTAGGATATCTCCAGCGGGACTGCTCATTTGCGGACCAATTGGTCCGCAATTTGTCTATTTGAGCAGCCGTCCGCACTGCACGGACACGGCCCGGACCAGGTGCCCCCCTGCGGGGCTACTCATACCAAAAGAGGACATATATAGATTTAGTAGGGCCCATAGATTTACAACTTAAAAAAAAGAACTAAAAAAAAAGTCTAGCCCTAGCTAGATGGCCACTGGCCAGTGGCCTCGCGGCGGCCGGAGTTGCCCCGGAGCATCCTAGTCGAGGATGATGTACTCCGGGGTGTCAGGCGCGAGGTGGAGGGAGCGCGGCGGCCCTCTGAGGAGTGGGCGGCTGGGTTGCGGGCTGGGGCGCCGCCAGCTCCGGCGGGGGCCCCGTCCACTCCCACTGCATGCCCACGAGGGGCTCGAGCCACGCCGGGACCGGCCGGTTCTCATCCCGCCCGTCGTCGTCTACCTCCTCCTCGTAGGGGTACATGTCAACCTCCTGGGCGCGGATGGCTGCCACGGCCTCGTCCACCGCCCTGGCTCCCGCCGCGCGGGCCTCCGCCTCCTCCGCGGCCTGTTAGGCGGCCACCGCCGCGAGCGCGTCCGCCAGCGCGCGCTCCTCCGCCGTGGCGGCCTCCTTCGCCTCCCTCTGGGAGGCCTGGATGGCCATGGCCAGCTGCAGCTCCTCGCTGGGATGCGCCATGGCGGCCTCCTCGTCGTCGTCGTCGTCCTCCTGGTACCACTGGGGGGTTCCTCCAGTGGTTCCTCCTTGACGGTCGGCGCGCGGACGCCGATGCGGAGGGGGCGAAGGGGTGGCGGTGGCGCCGTGGGACCACGCCGTGCCGGGCGTGGAGGAGAAGGTGGCGGGTACTGGGCCGCGCCGCGCGCCTGGCGCGCCCCGAAATACGACCTGCGGCGCAGGTCGTGTTCGTCCGTGAACCAAGTGTCCCAATGGGGACTGTCCACGGCGAACGCGGGGTGGCCGCGCAGGTCCAGCGGGAGCTCGTCCCGGCGGCGGTGGATCTCCACCTCCCGCTCGAGCCCGCTGCGCGGAACGGGCGGCACCGGAATGCGATCTCGGTTCAGATGCCACCCGTCCGGCAGGTAGACATCTGGCCATGGCACCGGGATCGCGCGGTCCCAGTACCATTGGCACCTCCTCTTGTTGAGGTAGGGCCTGTCGCGGACGCGCGCGGACACTAGCCGGAAAGGGGCGGCCGGCCCTTGAGAAGGAGGAGAGGGAGGGGGCTGCACCTGCTCCACTTGGGCGCGGGTCAGAGGGGGTGGCGGTGGAAGGGGAGGGCTCGGCGAGGGCGCGCGGCGGCGGGAGCGGCCGGCCTCGTGGTCATTCTTCGCGCCCTTCCCCCAGTTCAACCACTTCCTGCCCATGGCGCGACGGCGAGGGAGCCGAGGGAGTGGCAGTGGACTGCGAGGGAGGTGGCGTGGGGACTGAGGAGGCGGTGCGCGTGGGGATGGACGCGTGGCCGCGGGTCCCATTTAATAGGACCGGTGGGGGAGGCGAGCCGTCGCCACGGTCACTGACCGGCGGGCCATCCCCCTTGACCGAAAAGCGGCGGGGCCGCGCGCGCGTCCGCTTCGCGTCCGCGGGCTGCTCAAATCTGACCCAAATTTGGTCTGGGTTTGAGCATCCGCGGACCCAAAACGGACCCAGGCGTGGGTTGAGCAGCCCCCCTGGGGCCTGCTATTGTCCGGGTCTGCTCAAATCCGGCCTGTCCGGGCCAAATGAGCAGGCCCGCTGGAGATGGCCTTAGGCCTCCTTTGGATCGGAGGAATTCCAAAGGATTTTCACAGGATATGAATCCTAAGGATTGTTTCCTTAGGAACACGTTTGGATCAAAGGATTCAGACCTCTAAATTCCTGAGGATTGGGTTCCTGAGGGGCTGATTCGAGAGGAATTTAGACATTAGGTCCGAGCTCTTGGAAAATTTCCTGGCGCCAAAGCGACTGCTTGGGCTGGACGCTCGCGCCAAAACTGCCAATCCTGATTGGTCTCTTGGCTAAAAAGCTCTCATGACAGGCTTTCTGTCCCTTTCGAAGGGAACAAGTGAAATAGAAAGCACACTCCAAATTAAGAAAACAATACTAATTTAATGTATGGATTCCTCTACTTCCTATGGTGTAGCCAAAGGCTCCGCTGGTGTCGTTCCTGTAGTTTGCCATTCCATAGGATTGGAGATGTCTAGCACCCGAAACCTCTATTTTTTCTATTCCTATGGTTTCACAATCCTATGATCCAAAGAAGGCCTTAATGGGGGACACTCGCGCGCTGAGAACTTGATTTTTTTTTGTGCAACCATATATTTCATTAATAGAAAATCAAGTTACAATGAGCAACACATATGGAAACTAAAAGACAAACCGGGATAAAATAATTATCCTGAATTTGCAAATAAAATCCTAAAAGATCGAGAAATACAAAACGACCCCTAGGGTTTACTGCAACCACCGTAGCGAGCGGCCGCCGTTTTCCTGCAGCGCCGTCGAGACGAACGCCAAAAGAAACGCTGAGCCTCCACCATTGCAAAATCCGAGAAACCACCATAGCCAACGAGGCTTTGTGAGTCGATGAACAGGCCCGCTGCACGCAGCAAGGCACATGTCATTGTGGCACGTCGACCGGGGGACGTCCCCGTGCTGTCTTGGAGCAAGATATGCCGCCTCCCATCGACGAAGTCGGAGAGGAACGACAGATCCACCACCTCCGAACCAGCATCCGCGCTCCAGAAGAACCATCTCGCCCTGACCGCCAGCGTCATCGTGAATAACCACGAACACCAGCGACACATCGAGAAACTGATCTCGCCAGATCTGAAGACCGGCGAGAAAACCAAGCTGTTGATCTGAAGGACCAAGCAGCACACTTTGTCATCAACTCCGAGACGACGTCCTGAAGATCGATGTCGGTATGGGAGTGGAGTTATGACAGATTTATTTCCCCGGGCGCCGCTCCCACCACCCCAACGACGCCCCAAGAAATCAGTAGGCTAATCCTAACTACAGATCGGCGCCGAAGCGCCATGGTCCCCACCTCCTTGCGTCGCTGGAGTGGCCAACGGAGGAGGCAGGGACCGGCCGCGGCCGATGTAGTTGGGACCTGATGCGTCGCTCTGGAGCTGCGTTCGGCGCGGATGCGTTCTTCTGCCCGGTGCGCGTCCTCACAACTTGATTAGATGCATACAAAGACGACTGCGATTAGGGAAAGGGGAGCCCTAGGCGCAGGTCCCTCTAGAGATGTCAAATCTAGGTCCCCTCATGAGCCGTCCGATCGTCATCCAACACACTTTTGCACTTTAGCCCCTCTGTTTTTCGAATATAGAACCAGCACTCCACAACAGCCTCACTTAAGCGAAGGGGTATATTGTGTTGCCCCCGGTCATCTCGGTAATTACAGCAAAACTGTCATTGCAACAAAATTGCTGGTATCGCAACAAAAAATTATCACCCCCGTGTAAAAAAAGTATTGCAATAATTTAAAGTAATGTTACAAAGAATAGATAACAAATGTGTTTATTGCGTTGCAACAAAAAAGTTCAAACAAATCAACAAAAATCACAACCTATTGCGACAAAAAAAATTGCATCAATTAAAAAGTTGGTAAGCAACAAAATAATTTGTCACTGTTTCATTTACAACAAAAATCATCACCTATTTCAACAAAAAGGTAAATCGATAGTAACAAAAAAAATTACATGTTTACAACATGTGAATGATCCCATAAACATGTCATTCCAAATAAATTCTAATAAACATATAAGCATTTCCTAGAAAATCATCCAGAAAACATTGCAACATCTCGTTTTTGGTTTCTCAACAAAATACATGCGAAATCGTAACAAATTTTTAAGACGTACGCAACGTTAGCCGAACATGGTGAAAACACTTAGTGTATGTGGTTGCTCCTAATTGCTTTTTAAAAAAAAAAACCATAATATATAAACTCTTGAGCAAGCAAGCCGCCTCATTGAAAACCCTCCAATCCCCTTAGGTACCCTGGTAGGGAAAAGAGTGCGTGAAAACTTGCTGCCCTAAATCAATCATTCATTACAATATGATCCCAATCAGCCCGAAGACTGTGAGCTAAGAAAATTGGTGGCTCCGTATCCCAGGAAAACAACCCCTCCTGAAGACTTGCATGTTTCGCACAGGAGTGGGCTGCCCGGTTAACATCGCGACACACATGAAGAATATTGAAAAACTCAAAGCTAGAGCCTAACTCGCTAATCTCATCAATAATTGGCTTGATCACTGAACGATCCTCCAACCTTCCTTGCCAAAGCCGAACTAGCTCGGTACTGTCCACCTCAAAGATGATTTTACTGAAACCTTTTCGTGCAGCAAACATGATGGCATCTCTCAATGCCAAAGATTCAGCAACTAAAGGACCGAAATCCCATCATAATATCTGCAAGTAGCACCTTTAAAATTCATACGGTCTCTTGCAACCACTCTTGTCCCAATTTTGTTATCATCAGACCTCACTGCAGCATCTGAGTTTATTTTGATGATCCCATCAGGTGGCCTTTTCCACTTAAGAATTGGGCAACTATCCTTTTGACGAACACTTTCTTTTGGCAGCTCCAAACTGTTCAGAGTTTCTTCAACGGATTCCATTACTTTAGCCGGTACAAAACCAGCTTCCCCATGTTTAAGCTTATTCCGTGAAGTCCAAATTGAGTACATCACTGTAATAATAACAGCTCTGTCCCTCAATGTAAATATTGGTGCACACACAATGTCATGTGCCCAGGTTAACGGAAGCAATCTAGGTAGCTTAATTAAAAGTAAGTCCTTAGTTGTTTCCCAGAAGAGCTTCGCGTGATTGCACTCAATCAGTGCATGCATAATATCTTCAGACTCCGCCCTACAAATACCACAAGTGTTGTTTTCCTTTATATGTCGCCGTGACAGAGTCCTGTAGTCAGGTAATTTACCTCGAAGAACTCGCCACCAGAACACACGCACCTTGGGTACCACTGGGAGCTTCCATAACCGCTTCCAAACTCCATTATTATCTGAAGGCTGCTCCTAATTGTTGTTGTGGGCTGTTAGCACATAAAACTGTGCCTAAAATCGAAAATGGACGTAGTTGGACTAGACACACGCGAAAAAGGCCAAGCTAGCTACTCGCTCGCGCAGCTCGCGCAGCGAGCGACCTGCGCGAGGGCTCTGTAGGTCGCCCTACGGAAAGCTTTTTCCTTAGGGAAAGGCTTTCCTCTCGGAAGCAAATGGAAGGGAAAATGAGTGCACGCGAGAGTGACACGTGGCGGGCTCGTATGTAAGGAACCAGACGGAAGGAGTACACGCATTTCTTTTTAGATCCGTTTTTTCAAAACAAAATATCTTCAGAACCATAATTCAGAATTATGAACCGTTTTCATATTTGAACTCCTCGCGTTGAGATCTTCAAAATGGTTTCGAGAAACTTTTTTCCGAACTTTGTACACCCTGTTGTTTATACTTTATACTTTCGGTAGCACGCACGTGTGTGTACACCATGTATATCCAGTAGCAAGATGCTCGGCTTCGCCTCGATTTTTACGGCTCGGCTTTGCCTCGATAACCATTTATAAAGATCTTGAAGGGGGGACATAGATCGTTGTGCGCATTGGTCGAAGTGTGCATTGGTCGTAGTGCGTGCTACGGCTCGGCGTTGCCTCGTACCGCTCGGCTTCGCCTCGAACAAAACGCTTACGACGTTTCATCTAAAAATTACACACATGTTGTATCTCAAAAGTATAAAAAGTAGTTAATAAAAGTATACATGATGTATGTGAAAGGATAAAAAAAATTGATACTGAAAGTATAGAAACGTTTTTCTGAAAGTATACATGTTATATGTGAAAGGGTAAAAAAAATGATACTGAAAGTATACAAAAACTGTTCTAGAAAGTATATGCACGGTGTATCTGCGTGTACACATGCGCCTGGGCGTACATCCGCCTGGGCGTACGCCGGCCCTTCACTGGGTGTACACCCGTCTGAGCGTACGTCGACCCTTCACTGGGTGTACAAGCAAGTGGGTGTACAAACGCCTGGGTGTACATCTGCATGAGTGTACATCCGCCTGCAACTGGGTGTACAGCCATCTGGGCGTACACCCATGGTGCACGTGGATGTACGTCACCACATGCACTTGGGACATACTTCGTTCACTGCACCTGGGCGTACATCTTTGTGTAACTGGGTGTGCTAACCCAGCACACCACTGCATGTGTAGTGTGCAAGTCGTTGACGTAATACTCACATAAGAACTTATCCGTGAATATTACATCCCTCGGAGTAGTACAACAGAAACATAGCAGGTTCAAGCAAATCTATAGAATATAAATTTCATTACAAAATCTTGAGAATCTCTTTGATGAATCAAGAAGATCTCATGCAAATGAAACATCAAATAAGCAATGCGAAGCTCCAAGCTGGAGAATAACTCTAGCTAAGAACTAATCCACTATGGCCGATGTCATCCCTAATCTATGGCTTGTAACATCTAAGTCCAAGAATGGTCTCCACCTACACCTTGATAGCATCTCCTCCACCAGCGTTGTTGATGACGATGCTTTGCTGGCTAAGTAAGAGGTGACTCCACCTAGCTTCATGAGATAGTGATGGCTTCACGATGATGACTTCCATAAGGCTTCAACTCTAAGCAGGGGATCAAACGGGAACGAATGAGTAACGAGCGTTACTCAACAAGTTCATGATATATAGTGGGTAGTTTGATGCACTAACTAAAGCTTTAGACTCAGAAGGGTCCTAAGTTAATGCAAATTTTTTGTAAATCTTTCTTCAAGAGGTTACTTTTAATTCTGTAAACTATGCCCGCCAGTCCATCACAGGAGCTAGAACTTCATGGAGTTGCCTTTCCTGTAGCGTTCGCAGTTCCTTTCCGGAACAGGGGGTAACATGCCACATCCTTTTACACTCTGCAGAGGTGCGTTACTTTACCCATGGGAGATCAAGACCATGTTGCACAACCATGTGTACATTCCTGTCCACTCCCACTCAGGTGTGGGGCCCGGTTGTTGATCCAAGCCAAACCATGCTTCTCCGCACAACGCATGCCCACCCATTTCTGCCAGCAGGTTGAACCTGTCGGATATATACCGAATAGGGGTATAGAAGATGGTAGACAAAAGAGCTGGACTACCAGGGTGGCCTGCAAGGTAATGGGCTTAGGTCCATTGGGCGGCCCAGTAGTCCGACGCGCAGAAGTCGGATTCTAGAAGAACCCGGATCGCGGCCCGCGTGATCTGGGTTGGAGGAGAAGACGGATTCCTTACTTTCCAAGTTACAAGTTAAACGTAGTCTTCTAGGTTTCTGGTTCTGTAAGCCCTAATCCGGCTATTATATAAAGCCGGACGGGAGATAGAAGTTCAATAAGTTCCTTTAGTTCCAAGGTTCTAGGTTCAAGCTCAAGCCTTACGCAACTCGCCGGGAAGTTCATCCTCGCCGAGTAGCTGGATCTATTCCTTTACATTGTAACCTTATTATACGGGCTTTAGTCCCACATAGTGAGAAGTGCAGGAGTAGGTACCGTACTGTCGCGACGTACCGAACCTGGGTAAATCCGTGTTCTGTGTTACTACGCTATCCCGTTACCCCACGTCTTACCGTAGTCTCATGGCACCCAGTCTATGAAAACTACTACGATGTCTCGACAGTTGGCGCCCACCGTGGGGCAAAACGACGTCAGGCGTGAAGTTCCGATCTGGGATATTAGGCGGAATCGGAAGATCGATCACTGTCGGAAGCTTGGAATTCGACAACGACGTCGGGCGCTTCCTCGACAACGGATCCTACATCCGGCGCAAACCATCTGGTAAGTGCCTGCGTTTTACCGATTGGATCTGCTAATATCTTTATCGGATTAACCGCGGAAGCAATGGGGTTTTGCGGTGAAAGCAATTATCCCACCCGCCCTATACCCAGTCGAAGACGACTATGATGCGGATTTTGCTCAGATCGCCGACAAAACAGTGATACGCACTTTATCGGCATGGTGCAATCCGAGATCGCCGAAAACACGGATGACGGAAATCCCGTGCAAGAGGCAGACAACGATACACCCGTCACAGAGACGGAAGAACCAATACCCGTCACAGAGACGGAAGATCCGACATCCGTCAACCAGACGATGAACTCGGAAACAGAGTCCGTGCTTGCCGCCATTGAGGCGAGATTGGAGTCGGAAACCGGATCGGATAACTTCTCCGAAGACGAAGATGATGATGCCGTCGTAAGAAAAGTTAAATCCTTTCAAGAGGGATTCCATGAAGTGCTAATGGCAAAACCAGCTGATACAACGGGTGCCGATAGCCAGGAAAGCCCTAAAACCCCTCCGCCAGCAGAGGAGAGGGAAGACGGAGAAACTTCTCCGATATTTCCTAATGTCAAGGAGATGACAGAGGATGAACCTGTCAAAAAACCTCCCTCTTCCAAGAAAAGCACCGCGCTTCTAAAAAACTCCAGTACAAACTCCGGAAGAAAAAGTCAGCTGATCTCGTGATGAAAACCTGGAAGTTGGAGATATTAGTGGCACAAAGCCTACGGAAAAGAAATCTAAGGAAATCACTGCTCCGCCAATGACAGAACTGGAAGAGCAAGAACTATTACAACTCCAGTGGGACCCAATGAACCCCCTGAGATGCTGGAAGCCAGGAGACAAGCTTTCCAACGGCAACAGCAACAACTGCTCAGATCTCGGCACACCCCAACAAACCCATAATGACATCAAAATTATGAAGGGAAGAAATTGAGGAGTACGAGAGAAAGCATAGATCTGCCTTAAACCTACGAGGTTACCCGGAATTGCAAAAACCGGAAGAACTGCCGCCGAAAGAAAGGTTCTATAACCCATCTTGGCAAAAGCAGTTAAACGGCAAAGATGCCAAGGGCAAACCAATATACAAACCGCAGCTGAAAACGCGGAAGCAGCGTTCGCCATCCTGAACAATGATCTGACTCCAACGGGGAAAAACTCCAAGGGGTGTATGCTTTCCTAGGAAAAGCATTACAGCAGCAACAGCGAGGACAAGAGCGATCAGGGAGGCTGCATGATAATTCCGCCCTCTGCAAAACTGTTACTTGCGCTGCTGGAGCACCTGGACCGGAAGAACCCGGAGATTCGGATAAAAAGAGGATCCGAGAAAAAGACAAGAAAACCCCGACAACCGGGACGCAGCGTCTAGAACCGGACCTCATCTCCCGAAAGATGGATATAAACCACACGATCGGGAAGACAAACACCGGAATGACGGCAAAATAATGCCACCTCCGAAAACCCAGCTGAAAAAGCTGGAAGATACGATACACCTCACAGGCGTGAAAGATCTCGGACACCGCCCAAAGATAAGGAAAGGTACAGGAGCAGGACTCCACCTAATCCCAGAGGGCGTGACAACGGAAGAGATAGATAACCTCGGAAAAACGCGTCCGCGTAACAATGGAAAAGAAAGGAGCAGATCCCCTTCTGTCCATTCAGCCGGGAGATATTCTGCACATATTGACAGAGCAGAAAAGGATGATCTATACTTTGGTCCTAAGTGTTTTACTGACAGGATCCGAAGGATAACCCTGCATTCTGGCTTTGCCAAAGTTGGTCCAACCTACCAAAAATATACCGGCAGTACAAACCCGGATACCTGGCTTTCAGATTATTACACAGCCGTCCAGATCAACAACGGGACAGACCTGGAAGCTGTCAAGTTTCTTCCCCTAATGTTGCTAGACGGAGCCAGAGATTGGATTAATGGTTTACCATCAAGAACTGTCGACAGTTGGGATGATATGGCGCGAGTATTCACCCAGCATTTTAGGGGAACATACAAACGCCCAAATAGCATCAACCAGCTGAACCGTTGCACCCAATTTGAAGACGAACCATACGTGGATTTCATCTCCAGATGGACTGCAATGAAGAATAGTTGCTCTGGAGTAACTGACGTACAAGCAATGCATGCTTTCGTCAATGGCCTAAAACCCGGACTTGTACCGTTCATGGTTGGTTCTAAAAAGCACAAAGATCTCGGATCTATGCTTACAACCGCTAATGAGCATGCTGCAGCCGAAGACGATATCAGAGCAAGAGGAGGCAATATTGAGTCACTGATACTGGCCAAGAAAACACCTCGTTCTGATAAAAAAGGAACTCCGGAGTCAACAACAAAGCCCAAGGAGGTTAACTTAGCCTTTGGAGGAGAAAAAGGGAACAAGTGGAAAGGCCGCAGTCCGGATCCCATCAATTACACTCCTGAAGAATGGGAGAGAATTAAGTCGGAACCCCGTCCACCACTCTCAGTTTGGGAAACCAACCCACACGAACGCAATGCCGGCTAAACAAGCATATGAAAGGCAATGCAGGATCCGGAAATAAAGGGAAGGGTTCCAAGAGGAAAAACTGCCAAACAAAACCCAGAAGCTGAAAAAGAAGACAGTGAATCGGACACTGATGATAAAATCCAGGAACAACAGCGAAAAGGCGAACCTAAATTTCCGAGAGTTGACGGAGAAGCAATGCTAACTTTCCTAGCAACCCCGTCAGCAAAGGTGGCCAAAAGGACACTTCGAGAAATAAACGCGGTTGTTCCTGCAACCCCAAAATTCTTGAAGTATTCCAACACACCGATAATCTGGATCAGTGTGATCATCCCGGAAATATCCCTGAACCCGGCACACAAGCTCTTGTTGTAAGCCTATTGTTCAAAACTAGGCTAAGAAGAGTGCTGATGGACGGAGGATCCAGCATCAATATAATGTACCTGGATACACTGAAGCACTTGAAGATATCCGAGTCCCAGCTCAATTACAGCAATATACGCTTCCATGGCATCGTTCCTGGCAGGCAAGCACGATCCCTAGGAGAAATTTCCCTAGATGTCACCTTCGAGATAAAGATCACTTCCGGCAGGAAAAAGTATCCTTCGAAGTTGTGCCGTTCGAGAGCGTGTATCACGCAATACTCGGACGTCCGGCTTTCGCCAAGTTTATGGCAAGATCTTGCTACATCTACAACAAGCTGAAGATGCCAGGACCTAAAGGAGGAGTAATCACCATTGCCGGTGATTTCAAGCTGGCAAACGAGTTGGAGAAGCAAAACGCCCTTTGCGCTCAAAGAGTTATAGCTCAGGAAGAACTGAAGGAGTTAGCCAAGGAGGTATCGCCGAAAGAAATGCCGGCAGGAAAAGAAACTCGGAAGCCAACAGATAGCTTCAAGGCATCCGAGAACACAAGACAGGTAATCCTAGATCCCAAAGATCCGACAAAATTCGTCGTTGTAGGGACTGGGATGACCGACAAATAGGAAGGCGAGCTCATCAAGTTCCTCCGTGAGAACTGGGACATTTTTGCCTGGTGTCCAGCTGACATGCCAGGCGTACCCAGGGAACTTGCTGAGCACCAACTCAAGGTTATTCCCGGATCAAAACCCGTCAAACAAGGTCTCCGTCGATTTGACGGAAGAAGACGGAAGGCTATTGGCAAGGAAATTATCCGGCTTTTAGCAGCGGATTTCATCAAGGAGGTAATCCATACTGACTGGTCCGCAAATCCGGTATTAGTACCGAAGAAAGACACAACTGCCCTCAGAATGTGTATAGATTACACAGGATTGAACAAGTTATGTCCGAAAGATAGGTTTGCGCTACCGCGAATCGATCAAATAATAGACGCCACTGCAGGTTCTGAGCTTTATGCTTTTTGGATGCATACTCCGGGTACCACCAAATACGCATGAAAAAGGAAGATCAAATCAAGACTTCTTTTATAACCCCGTACGGGACGTATTACTATGTAACCATGCCTTTTGGCCTGAAGAACGCAGGTGCAACCTACCAGCGTTGCATGCAACGTTGTTTGCATAGTCAGATTGGAAAAAACGTCCATGTTACGTGGACGATATTGCTGTAACCAAGGAAAAAGATACACTCCTTGAGGATTTCCGAGAAACTTTCGAAAATTTGCGCACTTACAAGATGAAGTTGAATCCATCTAAGTGCGTATTCGGGGTTCCCTCAGGAAAACTTCTGGGTTTCATCGTTTTCTCATAGAGGAATAGAAGTTAACCAGGAAAAGATGAAAGCAATCTCGAACATCTCAGAAACATACGTATGAAAAAGATGTCCCAGAATTGCCGGGTTCCGCCACAGCCATAAAAAGATTTCTTAGTTGGCTGGGGGCTAAAACCCTACCACTCTTCAAGCTGCCGAAAAGTTTCGACAAGGGCAAGTGGATTGCGGAAGCCTGGGAACACCTAGCAAGTTATGTCCCCTTCTGTACTTAGTTCAAATCTATGTAAACATCTTTTGAGATCATGAAATAAAGTTGTCGGAATGCTGTCATCCATTTTTCTTATAAGTGCAAAGTGTTTCCGCCTCATCTATTTCCCAATGATCTTACAAATTTCTCAATGTTAACCCGAATTGTGCTTGCGTACTCGGCGTTACATAACTGAATGATTTTTCAGCCTTTTAACGGCTAAAGGAAACTTGAATTGCCTGCGTGCCCAAGTTCACTTAAAACTTTCCTTGTTTCTCTAAGTCTTATCTGATCGTGCGTATGCTGGGTTACTGGAACTAGTTAGTAAAAATGCCTTTAGCATGATTCATGTTTTCGAGTTTCAAAACTGCTTGGTTCGTACCCCAGTTACTCGGCATAACGATTCATAATGCTATTTGAGCCATTTCAAACACTAAGGACAGTTAAAGCATACACACCAGAGAACTTAGAAGATAAAGGAGTGATAAAATTCAAACAACTTGCAAAGTAATTTCATAGTTTAAACTGCAAAAGGCGGAATTTTCATTAATACATAAGAAGCATTACATTTTGGATTACAAATGAAAGAACAGTAATGCTCCTATTGTCTAAATTTTCTATCCAGGTTCCAGGTAACCCTTCAAGATTCCGACTCCTCCTCGCTGCTTTCTTCATCGGGGATTGGAGGAGCTTCTTCTTCCGGATAGGTGACGGCGACATTTACCATGGCGGCAATCTGGGTGGCGTGGCCCTTAACTTCACCAAAGATGGTGGATCGTTGCGCATCCGTGTATCCCTGAGGGACACCGGTGGCCACACGCCAGGATTTGGCACTAGGGTAGTGCATGCGCATAAGGCCTAAGGCCATGCGCGCACCACCCCGTGCAGCGGAGCGGAGAATAGACTCCTTGGACTCCGCCACCTCCATGATGATACCCGGAAGTTTTTCAACCTCCGAGCATTCCCCAGATTTTTCGGGAAGAAACTTGCCTACTAGCTGCGTTGCAGCAGCCTTCACCAAGTTCCATGTCTCCCCGAAAGCTCGGATGCCGGCAGCCCGAGTGCCATCTGGGGTGTCTCCTGGTCGATCCAATAAAACATACAAAAGGGTTAAGGAGACAAACAGAGAAAACAAAACATGGAAAGATGAGGACAAGGGTAAGAAATTTACCGATAAGTTTATCGATCTCGGAAACTTCCTCCAGGCGAAGGTTCAGAGCTTCAGTCAAATCCTGAATGGTGGATTTGTCTTTCTCCGCCTGTTCGGAAGCCTTGGAGTTAGCCACTCCAAGGGCCAGGTTGCTGGCTTCCAGGTCTTGCTGAGCCTTCACAAGATTCTTGTGAAGCTCAATGTTTTCATTGCGGAGAATCTCGGCGTTGCCGGAATCTTCCGCTGCTTGTTTAGCTTCAGCTAAAGCAGCTGAAAAGCAAGGAAAAATCCAAGTTGGTCACTTTCCTCGGGAAAAAACTTAGACAAAGTCTTAAATCGGAAATTTCAAAACGAAAAAGCTTACCTTTCGTTTCCGTCAAAGCGAGCTGAGATGATTCCAGCTCCGCGCCTCTCTCCTCAAGAATAGAAAGAAGACTTCGAACTTCTTTATTCTTGATAGTGAGCTTCCTGAAAACTTCAAGGTTTATGGCCTCGGAGGTTTGCTGAAAAACAGCAAGGAAAAGTATGGTTAATAAAAAACATCAAAGCAAAAAAGCAGGCATTTTTGTTTAATGCTTGGGGGCTAGAGTTACATACCTGGCTCATGCGTTGCAAACCTGCTAAGTTTTCTCGGAATTCCTTCGCGTATTCCGCGAAGTGATTTTCGGCCGCGCTCAAGCCATCATTTATAGCTTTAAAATCCTTGTCAAAGTGGGGATTTCCTCGTCGAAAGTCCGAGAAGATTTCCCCACTCTGGAGCCGCCCTTTCCCTCGTGTCCGACTCGGACACAATGGGCTGGCTGGGCTCTGGGGGCTTGGTGGTGGTGGCTGCAGTAGGTTCTTCCGCCATTGTCTGAGGCGTGTCCGGGGCAACGGCGGGAGATGGTTGGCTGCCTCGGTTGGAAGAAGCTCTGAGCTTCTTCAACTTTCTCGGCTTCAAGGTGGAGGGGGGTAAGCTAAAAACCAAAAACCCGGAAAAGGTTAAAACACCGAAGATGGACGAAAAAGATCCCATAAAAGAAAAAACCCAGAAGAAAAAATAACCTGGACGTGGCGACGGGGATTCCGTCAAGGTCGATAATTTCATCCGAAGAAATTATCTTCTTGCGTTTGCGCCCACCAGTAGCGGCAGTACGCAGCGCATCCAGCTCGGCCTCGGAGGCTAACTCCGAGTCTGTAAGATCCACAAGCTGTTGGAAAAAACCAATCAGATTCGAAAGGTAGATTATCCAGGAAGTAAGATTATACCCAAATAACGGGAAAATTACCTTAGGAGCGGGGTTGTCGGCCGTGTACATTGGCCGACTCTCCGTGTATTGATCGCGCGAAGCGACCAACTGATTGATGCGCCGCCTAAGCTCCTTTGCGGGCCAATCCTTGTCGGTTGTCCGCATTGGATCCTTGGCTCCTGTGTATTCACACAGGAGACGGCCTCCGTGGTTTGCTAACGGCTGAATTCGCCTATCCAGCCAGCAAAAGACCGTGTCCATACCGGTCAAAGGAGGTTTGGAGGAAGTGAGCTTGGCGATGCGCCTCTTGATCCTTAGTAGATCTGGAGACAGAACCTGGACGGCCTCTGTCACCCAGTTATCCTGGGGAACAGCGGCGGAGTTCACAAAAGGTGGAACCCCGACGGCCTTTTTAGGAAAAGGCACGTCGGGGTGATAGAAAAAAGAACCCGTCCAAAATTGACGGATTCTGAGGTTTTGATTTTGGGGAACCAATCCTCTCGGAATCTCCGAAGAGTAAAGGAAATGGTCCCGCAATTTGGGAGCGCGCCCTCCGAAGAGTTACGCTTCACCCCAAAGCAATACAACCAAAAATCTAACCTAGGCTCTATTCCTAGGTAACCTTCGAACAAGGCCTGGAAGCCGGCCATGTACAGAATAGAGTTGGGAGGAAGGTTATGTGGTTGGATGTTGTAGTGTCACAGAACCTGGAGGAAGAAGGATGAAGGTGGCAATCCCATACCTCGTAGAAGGTGGGAGGCAAGAAGCACCCTTTCGCCCTCTTGTGGCAGGGGTTCAGTCTCCTCTTCCGGGAGCCGCCATTTCTTTTTCAGCACCAAACCCTCCTTCTCCAGGTTGGGAAGGAGAGCCGGGGGAATACTGCAGGCACTCCAGTTGCCTGCAGTTTCCTCTTCCTCTTCCGCTCCGGCGGCGGCGGCGGCGGCCTTCGCGGCGGCAAGCTTTTCGCCGAGTAGCTCGATTTTCTCCTCCGCCGTCTCCGGTGCGAACGGCGGGGATGTCGTGGTGCTTGAGCCCGCTACGTCCGCGGCGGCGGAAGCATTTCCTCCGCCCGCCGCGGATGCCGTGGCTTTTTCCGGCCCGCCGCCGGCATGCTTGGGCGTCCCTAGCTGTGGATCCAGGTCGCCCAAAAGCTCGTCGATGGAGGCACGGGCCGGTGAGGACGACGGAGAGGCCATCGTTTTCGGCGGTGACGGAGCGCTCCGGCGTGCAAGGGGCTCGTCGGGGCAAGGATTCGTTCTAAGCTCTCGTGCTCGCGTTTGCGTCAATGGCGTGGGCAGAGGGAGTGAGGAAAGATTTTCGGAGAGACGCGAGGACGGCTATTTATAGCCTGAAAACCTCTAGATACGCGCCAACGGCTCTTTTGACCGTTGGATGTTCGACGCGTGTCGCTCGCCGGAAAATCCGGGAAACGGAACGACAGAGGAATGATGGCTATCTCCTCGTTTCTCGTGAGAATCTGTCAGAGATACGTTGCAGGGTTTCCCGCGTGAAACCAAGCGGCGCTTACGTCAGTATGATTAAAGCGCTGATGTCACGTGTTTCTTTTCCGCGAAGGATTGCGAGAAGAAAAGCCGGATTTTCATAGTTCCGAGTTTTATGTTACCATCTCCTTCAAAAGGAAAGAAGAAAGAATCAAGACTGCTGAATCAAGTTTCCCGGACAAAATGTATTTGACGAAAGGCGGAGTTTCAGAGTTTTGATCCTTCCTGGGGGCTACTGTCGGATATATACCGAATAGGGGTATAGAAGATGGTAGACAAAAGAGCTGGACTACCAGGGTGGCCTGCAAGGTAATGGGCTTAGGTCCATTGGGCGGCCCAGTAGTCCGACGCGCAGAAGTCGGATTCTAGAAGAACCCGGATCGCGGCCCGCGTGATCTGGGTTGGAGGAGAAGACGGATTCCTTACTTTCCAAGTTACAAGTTAAACGTAGTCTTCTAGGTTTCTGGTTCTGTAAGCCCTAATCCGGCTATTATATAAAGCCGGACGGGAGATAGAAGTTCAATAAGTTCCTTTAGTTCCAAGGTTCTAGGTTCAAGCTCAAGCCTTACGCAACTCGCCGGGAAGTTCATCCTCGCCGAGTAGCTGGATCTATTCCTTTACATTGTAACCTTATTATACGGGCTTTAGTCCCACATAGTGAGAAGTGCAGGAGTAGGTACGCCGTACTGTCGCGACGTACCGAACCTGGGTAAATCCCGTGTTCTGTGTTACTACGCTATCCCGTTACCCCACGTCTCTACCGTAGTCTCATGGCACCCCAGTCTATGAAAACTACTACGATGTCTCGACAGAACCCCTGATTCCACCCCTCACGATGGATATCTAGGTGCCCCTGGCAGACACTCATAGCCCCAGAGTCCGTGGGAATTAAGGGATCCCACCCATGTGCATGTAGTCCCGCAAGACCTACAGCGTACGTCCCTGGTAGTCCGTTGACATGCGAACGAGAGAAGATCACAGCTGACTTACTCGTCCCATAAAAGACCCATGGTTAACGCGGTATTCATGGCGCACCGAGTTATGACGGCATTTGTTGTTAACTCCTAGGTAGTACTTTCCCATGCAGATGGAACCTTCCTTTGACCTATTCATCTTACTGTAACATCCCAAGTATGAAAAACTCCCAACTTAGATTGTTTGTTTCCTGTTTTTGTTTCAATGCATCATGTCATCATAATGCATTCATGTGTTGAGTTTCAATTTCAAATCAAATCTCAAATCATTATGTTCCACACTTGGTCTGTTACAACTTTTTCAAATAAAACATTCAAATCAAACCATTCAATTGTTTCCAATAAACTTGAATTTCCAAATAATTAACTTGCTAAAATTTCAATATTTTCCAATATTGCAAAATTCACTCAAATTCAATTAAAATTCAAACATCCAAAAATATTTAAAAATTTTGAAAACAAAACATCATGCAACTGGGCATTTACAATGCTTAATCAATAGAAATTAATTTCATGAATTTTGAAACTCAAGAACTCGTTCAATTTCTTTCCTTTGCTTTCTCTACAAAAAAAACACAGGAAGAAAAGAAAAAAATAAAAGGAAACCAGTGGGGGAGGCAGGCCAGCCCAATTGGGCTGAGCCCACCACACCCACGAGGCCCAGGCGCCCCACGACGTTGTCGTCTTCCTCCTCTGTACGGAGACAGAGGAGGGGAGACCTCCCCCACCGAGCAGGAGCTCCACCTGCTCCCCCTCCTCCTTAAAAACCCGCTCTCCCCACCGAAACCCTACCTTTCTTCCTCCTCCATCCGCTGCCGCCTTTCTCCTCTCCTTCCCTCTTCCTTTCCCTGCCTCCTCTCTGAAGATTTCTCTGAACCTTCTGTAACACAACCATGGCCGGAACTTGAAGGGGGTGAGGTAGCTGCTGTGGTCGACGACAGAGGCTCTCCTAGGCGCGAATGGAACCGTGGGGTTTCCACCTCCAACTTTGACGAAGGGAGCAGGGCCGGAGGACGCCTACACCGCGCGCGCCGTCGAGCTCCTCGCCGCCACCGACCACTGCACGCCGTCGAGCGCCTCACCGCTCCCTCCTTCTGCTTCGACGACCACCGAGGGTGAGCTCGCCCCTGTCCGCTCTCTCTCCTCCCCCTCTGCTCCGCGGGCCAGCACGCGCCCACGCCCGCGCGCGCAGCAGCCCTCGCACGCCGGAGGCAGTCGTCGCCGTCGTTTTCTCCTTTCCGATCGCGTTCAGGTAACTGAACGTGGTTCCGTTTCCGTCCAGCCCGCAACCACACCTCAAAAACCGCATAGTTCCCTTTCCATCACAAATCGAACAGCAGCCCAACCGGTAACGCCCAGCGCGCGCGCACCCAGTAGACCCGAGTTCGAGTCCCCCTGGAAGCAAAAGCCACCCCTTTTTCGGCCTTTTTCTTTTATTTCCCGAAATCCAGAAAAACAGATCTGAGTCTTTATTTGTAAAATCCATAACAAATTGAAAATTGCTCCAATTTCAATGATTCAAGTTTCTATGGATTCAGAATCTTGTGCTCTTTCTATTAGTCACAAAGTTGCAACATGTTTCTGTAATAAATTTTGCACTAAATAATTAAATACAGAAAATGCAATAAAAATTGAAAACTTTGGGAATTCATAACTTGAGTTTTGTTCACCCAAATTGAGCAAACTTGGGCTCTAAAAATTTGTCTTAACAAACTCTACACAGTGGTATTTTATTTGGTCACAATTGAATTAAATTTGAACATGTTTCCTTCTGTTTACTAAAAAGGGCAGAATAAAAATGGTTATGGAAAAATGCATAATAAATTCAATAATGATCCAAAAATTATGTTTAATAGCTCAAAATGTTCATTGAAACATTTTATAAATGTTTTCAACCTTTTCAATACAATTTGTTCACTGTTTTTCCTAATTAAAATTGGAGTAATGATTCAATACTTTAATTACTCCTTTTAAATTGCAAAATTCATAACTTGGGCATAGAATTTCCAAATTCAACAAACCAAATATGTTTTCCATTCCATTCTTCATGAATTTTGCAAATATCAACTTTGTGTTCTGTTTTAAATAAATTAAATTGCTGAAAACAACTGTTTCTTAATTAAGGCTTTTAAAATTGTCAATTTAATAACTTGCTCATTTTAAATCCATTTTCAACAAATGAAATATGTATTCCATCTAAAATTTTGTGTTCATTCCAAATATGAATTTTGTTATCTATTTTAAACAATTAAAATTGGTGAAAACAACAAATGCTTGTGTAACTCATTTAAGAAGCCAAATTTCATAACTTAATAAATAAAATTCCAAACTTGGTAAACAACATTTCAAATTGAAGCTAATGTTGTTTTCTTATTGTTTTCATCATCCATGCATCATTATAATCAAGTTTCACATGATGGTTATTTGTAGGTCACTTAATTCAACCTAAATTCTTGGGCCTTTCTATATGCAACCCAAATTGCATATGGGCCCGTTTAAATATGTTTACCATGTCAACTAGCTTATCTTTGATGCATCAATTAAATTGTCATGCATCATCCCATGTTTGTGCATTATGCCATGTTATTGATTGTCCGTCTCTCTTCGTTGTTTGTTTGCTTCTTCTCGAATAGACGACGATGTTGAGACAGACGAGGTTTACGATACCGCTTCAGAGGAGTTAGCCCAGTACCAGGCTACTGAGTTTGCAGGCAAGTATTCACTCACATGAATATAGCCTCACCCCCACACCTACAACCTTGTTGTTTGTTAGCCTGTGTCGTAGTATCATGCTTAGGTTTGTTTGTGTTCGAGTCTTGTTGTCCTTTATCCTATCACCTGTTTAGTTTGATAGATGAGCTTGTTATAATCAATATCATGTTAATGCTTGGGGTAATAATAATTTGATGATAAGGCACCGGCAGGAGGCCCGGGTTAGGGTTTTGAAGCCTGCTAGTGTCGACCCTAATTAGGAAAAGGGTCTTGTCCTCTGATCCATGATGAGCGTGCTCACCGCATCCGGGCGGTAGTATGGAACCCCCTACTTTGACCTGATCCGCAGTTTGTCCGAAGAGCCACACTTAGTTCGGGTGTTCCATTTGGCTCATACGCATGAATGGGTCGCTCCCATGGATGCAACTGATGATGTTGATGACGCACACATATAGGGCGAGGCCTGTATTGCCGGGGTGTTGCGTCCTGCGGGAGTTTTGCACACTTGCGCTGAGTATTCAGCTGCGTGACTGGGACCTTATAGCTCCGTGGCTCCTAGGATAGGCTGTAGAGATGGTTCGGGTCGTGTCGAGTCCACCTGAGTTTTAGTTGGTGGCTCGAGTGTGTACGGGTACTGGAGCACACCCTGCAGGGATGAATCTTCTCGAGAAGACGTGTTGTCCGCGGTTATGTGACGACTTGGTGAAAGTGCTGGCTAACAAGTACTCAGACAACTTACACCTAATTAATAATAATTTGACTAGTAATAGGCATATTGTCACAATAACCTGAACCTTCATTAATCCAACTGTGTGAGTTATCCTCGGATTGCTTCTTTGGATAAGGGGCGAGATCCAGGATGGGTTTGTTTGAGGTTAGTGGTAGTTGGCTCCGATACGCTATCTTATCCCTTCTTTTAGCCGGATGTTGTAGCGTGTCTCTGTAGTTGGTTAGTGCAGCCCGCTGCCGCACCTTTGTATCACCTATCTTCCGTTGAACCCAAAGCATATGTACCTGGTGTTGTCGGGTACACGTTGGTATCTTGTGCGTCTTGCTTGCCAGTACTCGTCTGTACTGACCCCTTTGGGGCTGCGTGTTCTGCAGACTACGTTTCCGAGGATCCCCATGGTGGCTACTACGTGGAGTATGACGAAGCTGTTGACGAGTAGATAGCGGACCCGGGCAGGATCCGAGAATTCATGGATGGGCTCCGTTCTTTCGTTTCCGGCCTCTTGGGCCTATTTGGATCTTGTCTGTACTCAGACAGTTTGGATGCTTCCGCTGTGTTGTAATGATGACTTGTTGGGACATGTGTCCTCTGCATGATTGTATTTGCTATCTCTGCTCTAGTGAGAGCTATTTGCCACTTATTTCTATTTCTTTGTGTCTTAGAGATTTGTTGTGATATCACTTGTTCAAATGCCGTTGACGTACCATGTGTGTATGTTATGAAGTACGTCAATGGAAGTATTCGGATTTCTATGGGATGGTTTGCGCAGACGATGAATAGTAGAGGTTGGTTGTCACACGTTTACGTGTTGGCCTACTCGTAAGAGGTGCAGATGCAGGTAGGCCCCGTAATCCAATCATCTACTGTTCAGCGGGCTGTGAGTATCCTCTAGAAGTCCCGGTGCGACAAATGGTATGAGAGCCTGTCTGCCTGTAGGATCCCTTTTACTGGTCGCAGTTGAGTCTAGAAACTATTTTGTAGCTACATAGGAAAAATGAAACGTGAGAGTAGGAATTATGTTCTTTTATTTCTTTCCCCATCCACCCTCCCTTTTCTGGTAAGGAAGTGCAACGTTGTTTTTCTCTTCTCACCTAAACTTTCAAGTTAGGATTTCACGTATCCTGGTGTCTCGAGGATGGTTATATCTACTAGACCATAGGAGTGGAGGTGGTTGTGACATGATTTTCATGTTGCCTACTCACGATTGAGAACGGTGGCAAATAAGCCTCGGAAGCAGATCTTCTATTCCTTAAGCAGTAGATATTGATCCTCTAGAAGCCCGGATGGGTTTTCCGTAGTACCTCAGGTGTTTGTGGTTTCCTGTTTCCCAGTTGTTGCTTCGATATCGTCCTTCACAAATCTTCTCTTCCATTGTAACAACTTATCTGTTGATCCGTTGTTAACCTCCATCCTTGTTATATGCTGTCGACTTACCGTCTGAAGTAATCCTTTTAAGCACTTATATTGGATTTTGTTATCCGATTAGTGCGTTAACCTTGGTATCCTCTTCAGGATGGAAAGTGGTGACGAAGAACCCACACTGCCACCCGAGATGGGGAAAGTGCTGTCTCAGATGACACAAGTTATAAGGCAGATGCAGCAGAACCAAGACCTTGGGAGTAATGGCAACACCCGGGTGTCTATTCGGGAGTTCCTTGAGCTCAATCCGCGCACGTTTGATACCTCCTCCGAGCCATTGGATGCTGATGACTGGCTCCGTGAAATGAACCATACTCTTATGGTAGCTCATGTGGCTGACGAGGACCGTGTTCCTTACGTGACCTACCTTCCCCGTGGACAATCCATGTCTTGGTGGGATAACTTCCAAGAAATGAGAGGTCCTAGTGTGGCAATCACATGGGAGGATTTCAAGCAAGCCTTCGTGCGCCATCACATTCCCGATGGGATCATGGATAGAATGCGTGAGGAATTCTATTCTTTCACACAAGGCAATTTGGACGTTCTCGAATACCAAAGAGAGTTCAATCGTCTGGCTCGCTACGCCGGAGATGAAGTCTCCACGGAAGCGAGAAAGATGTCAAAGTTCTGCAGGGGTCTCAACCCGGAACTCAAGTATGCTCTCACCAACGTCAAGGCCAAGAATTTTGAGGACCTCATCAACATCGCTCTAAATGAAGAGCATGGGCGCAAGTTGGTTGAGGAATCTCGTCAGCACTCTCGTGAACAGGCTAATCTCTCAAAAGCTGTCATGCCTCCACAAAAACGAAGAGTTTGGGTTCCATATACCACTCCAACACCGCCCATCTGCTTGCCAAGCCCGCAGGATTTCTTGCCCGCCCTCCCACCCAAGTGGTATCTTCAGGAGGTGCTCCATCTCAGCCAGGTCCAACAGCTGCTCGTTCTGTTATTACATGCTTCAAGTGCGGCCTACCAGGACACTACTCCTACAAGTGCCCGCAGATCAAGATACCATCACTACCTATCTCTAATGTCAATCATGTGATGGTACACACTTCTTCGCCTAGGCCCCGCAACAGGAACAAGTCTGTCTTGAGAACTGTGAGGGTGAACCATGTCAAGGCCCAGGGAGCAGAAGAATCTCCAGAGGTTGTAATGGGCACACTTCTTGTGAACTCGTTTCGTGCTAAAGTCTTGTTCGATTCTGGTGCTTCACACTCTTTCATCTCTTAATACTTTGCAAACGCCAGTAAAATCAACTTCGAACAGTTGTCTATCCCTCTCCTAGTGAAATCACCGGGATCTAGCTGGCAAAGCAATAAAGTTAGCCAGAACATCGAGATCACAATTGGAAACCTTCCATTCCAGGCATCTCTGATAGCTCTCCACTCTTCAGATATTGATGTCATTCTTGGGATGGATTGGCTGGTAGCCAACAAAGCAGTCATTGATTGTCCTGCTAAGTCTGTCAAAATCACACACCCTTCTGGCCAGATAGTCTACTTCCATGCTGAAAATCCAGTTGTTCAACTCTACACTCTCAATGCAAATCCTCTACCATCTATTGAAACTGTTCCGGTGGTTTGTGACTTCCCCGATGTCTTTCCAGAAGAATTGCCAGGAATGCCTCCTGACAGAGCTGTTGAGTTCGTCATCGAACTTGAACCAGGCACTGCTCCAATCTCCAAGTATCCTACAAGATAGCTCCTCCTGAACTGAAATTGTAGAGGAGCAAATCGATATGTACATGGAAAAAGGTTACATTCAACCTAGTTCCTCGGCTTGGGGATGCCCAACTCTCTGTGTGGCAAAGAAGGATCAAACAAAGAGACTCGTTGTTGACTATCGTCCTCTTAACGAGAAAACCATCAAAAATAAATATCCAATTCCTCGCATCGATGATCTCTTTGATCAACTTGATAGAGCCTATATATTCTCCAAGTTGGACTTGAGAATGGGTTACCATCAAATAAAGATCAGAAAAGAGGATGTTCCAAAGACAGCCTTTGTCACTCGCTTCTGTCGCTATGAATACACCGTCATGTCCTTTGGTCTCACCAATGCACCGGCGACTTTCTCTCGACTCATGAACTCTGTCTTCCATGAATACCTCGACAAGTTCGTTGTGGTATATCTTGATGATATTCTTGTCTACTCCAAATCCGAGAAAGAGCATGAAGAACATCTTCGTCTCACTCTCATGAAGCTTCGCGAGCATCGCCTCTATGCCAAGTTTTCCAAATGTGAGTTCTGGATTTCTGAAGTCACTTACCTTGGTCATGTCATATCTGCCAAGGGCATAGCTATTGACCCAGAAAAGGTTAAGGCCATTGTTGAATGGAAACCGCCTAAAACGGTGAAGCAAGTCAGAAGTTTTCTTGGTTTGGCTAGCTATTGTCGTCGCTTCGTCCAAAACTTCTCCAAGATTGCCAAACCTCTCACTGACCTCACAAAGAAGGACAAGAAGTTCGTCTGGTCTCCACAATGTGATGAAAGTTTCAATCTCCTGAAGACTAAACTCACTTCTACACCAGTTCTGGTTGGCCCAGATCCTTCCAAACCTTTCCAAATATTCTGTGATGCTTCTCTCCAAGGTCTAGGTGCAGTTCTCATGCAAGAAGCTTATGCTTCTCGCCAGTTGAACACACATGAGCTCAACTACCCTATTCATGACCTTGAGCTTGCAGCAGTTGTCTTTGCCCTCAACAAATGGAGACAATACTTGTTGGGTAATCGCACTGAGATCTTTTCCGACCACAACAGTCTAAAGTACATCTTCAGTCAACCAGATCTAAAACTCAGACAAAGGAGATGGATTGAGAAGATCAAAGACTTCGATCCCACCATTTTCGACACTCCAGGCAAGGCTAATGTTATGGCCGATGCTCTCAGTCGCAAGTCCTATTGCAACAATCTCATGATCATGGAAAGCCAACCTCCTCTTCACGAAGAATTCCAAAAGCTGAATCTTGGACTTGTTCCTCAAGGCTATCTTGCAAACTTGACAGCCAGTCCAACGCTTGAGGACAAGATTCGTTCTGAACAACTTCGTGATGCTGAGATCAAGAAGATCGCAAAGAACATCAAAGCAGGCAATGTGAAGTATGAGTGCTTCTCAATTGATGACAAGGGAACAATGTTTTTCCAAGGACGCATTGCAGTTCCCGAAATCCAAAGCGTGAAAGATGTGATTCTCAAGGAGGCTCATGATACTCCTCTTTCCATACACCCTGGAAGTACAAAGATGTACCAGGATCTCAAAACAATGTATTGGTGGTCTGGCATGAAGCGTGAAATTGCTAAATATGTCTCTGAATGCGATGTTTGTCAACGTGTCAAAGAAGTTCATCAGAAATCAGCGGGTCTTCTCCAACCTCTGAAAATTCCTGAATGGAAGTGGGACATGATTGAAATGGACTTCGTCACTGGTTTTCCAAAGTCCAAGAGGGGCAACGATGCAATCTTCGTTGGCATTGATCGACTCACTAAAGTCGCTCACTTCTTTCCTGTCAAAGAGACAATCTCAACTAGTCAATTGGCAGAGCTCTATACAACAAAGATTGTTCCTCTTCATGGTATTCCATTGGAAATAAGCTCAGACCGTGGAAGCATATTCACTTCTCATTTCTGGAAAAGTTTTCAAGAAGCCTTGGGCACCAAACTTCTGTTCAGCACAGCCTATCACCCTCAGTCTCAAGGGCAAGTCGAAAGAGTCAATCAGATTCTCGAGGATATGCTCAGAGCATGTGGTCTCTCTTTTGGCATGAAATGGGAGGAATGTCTTCCATATGCTGAATTCTCCTACAACAACAGCTTCCAGGCAAGCCTAGGCATGGCACCTTTCGAGGCTCTCTATGGTCGCAGATGCAGGAGTCCTATCAACTGGTCTGGAGCCGGTGAACGCTCACTCCTAGGCCCTGACATTGTTAACGAGGCCGAAGAGAAAGTTCGCATCATTCGTGACAATCTGAAGATTGCTCAGTCTCGTCAGAAAAGCTACTATGACAGCAAACACAGAGATATGGTCTATGCAGCTGGTGATAAGGCCTACCTTCGTGTAACTCCCCTCAGAGGCACTCATCGTTTTGGTGTCAAAGGAAAGCTTGCACCAAGATATATTGGTCCCTTCAACATTCTCTCAAGGCGTGCAGAAAATG
This sequence comes from Alopecurus myosuroides, assembly GCA_028641055.1. Lineage (NCBI taxonomy): Eukaryota > Viridiplantae > Streptophyta > Magnoliopsida > Poales > Poaceae > Alopecurus > Alopecurus myosuroides. The sequence goes on along the minus strand of CM054057.1, from coordinate 597,411,692 downwards.
CCTATCGTCTTGAACTTCCAGAAAAGTTATCCAACGTACACGATGTCTTTCACGTGTCACAGCTCAAGAAGTGCTTCAAAGACCCAGGTCGTGCAGTTGATCATGATTCCATTGAGCTGCAAGAAGACCTCTCTTATGAGGAGCACCCTATTCGCATTCTCGATGAGGCCGAGCGCAAAACTCGCAACAAGAGCACCAAGTTCTTAAAAGTGCAGTGGTCTCATCATTCCGATAAAGAGGCAACGTGGGAGACCGAAGAGGATCTTCGCAAGAAGTATCCGGACCTTTTCTCTTCTCAGTAGGAATCTCGGGGCACGATTCCTTCAAGGGGGGGGGGGCGTTTTGTAACATCCCAAGTATGAAAAACTCCCAACTTAGATTGTTTGTTTCCTGTTTTTGTTTCAATGCATCATGTCATCATAATGCATTCATGTGTTGAGTTTGAATTTCAAATCAAATCTCAAATCATTATGTTCCACACTTGGTCTGTTACAAAATTTTCAAATAAAACATTCAAATCAAACCATTCAATTGTTTCCAATAAACTTGAATTTCCAAATAATTAACTTGCTAAAATTTCAATATTTTCCAATATTGCAAAATTCACTCAAATTCAATTAAAATTCAAACATCCAAAAATATTTATTTTTTTTGAAAACAAAACATCATGCAACTGGGCATTTACAATGCTTAATCAATAGAAATTAATTTCATGAATTTTGAAACTCAAGAACTCGTTCAATTTCTTTCCTTTGCTTTCTCTACAAAAAAAAACACAGGAAGAAAAGAAAAAATAAAAGGAAACCAGTGTGGGAGGCAGGCCAGCCCAATTGGGCTGAGCCCACCACACCCCACGAGGCCGAGGCGCCCCACGACGTTGTCGTCTTCCTCCTCTGTACGGAGACAGAGGAGGGGAGACCTCCCCCACCGAGCAGGAGCTCCACCTGCTCCCCCTCCTCCTTAAAAACCCCCTCTCCCCACCGAAACCCTACCTTTCTTCCTCCTCCAGCCGCCGCCGCCTTTCTCCTCTCCTTCCCTCTTCCTTTCCCTGCCTCCTCTCTGAAGATTTCTCTGAACCTTCTGTAACACAACCATGGCCGGAACTTGACAGGGGTGAGGTAGCTGCTGTGGTCGACGACGGAGGCTCTCCTCGGCGGGAATGGAACCGTGGGGTTTCCACCTCCAACTTTGACGAAGGGAGCAGGGCCGGAGGACGCCTACACCGCGCGCGCCGTCGAGCTCCTCGCCGCCACCGACCACTGCACGCCGTCGAGCGCCTCACCGCTCCCTCCTTCTGCTTCGACGACCACCGAGGGTGAGTGCAACATCCCAAGTATGAAAACAACCCCTAGAATGCTTGCTTTCTGTTAATTTATGTTTTGCATCATGGCATCTTAATCATTGCATTTGTTTTGCTTTGTTTTCCATCTGTTTTACTTTGTTTTTCATCTGTTTTCCCTTGTTTTCCCATTTGAAATTCAAACAATATTCAAATATTTGTTTCATACTTGTGCTGTCACAATTTTTCAAATGAAAATTTCAAATCAAAACATTATTTTGTTTCCAATAACTTGGAAGTTCAAACCATTTAAATTGCTTCTTTTCCATGTTTCAATTAATATCAAAAGTGCTCAAATTCAATTAAAATACAAACAACAACTAATTTGAAATATTTGAAAAACAAAAGTTTGAAAACTTGTGCTGTTACATTTTACAAATGAATATTCAAATCAAAGCAATTGAATTGTTTCCATTAAAGTGGTAAGTTCAAACAAATGATTTGTTTCTTAGCAACAATTCATTTAATTCAAATTTCATTAAAATTCAACTAAATTACAAACAACAACATAGTTTCAAATTTTTGGAAAACAAAATTTTGCATTTTGTTGCTGTTACAAAAACTAATCTATAAAATTTTACCCTAATTTTTCTAACCCTAGAAGCTATGCCTTTTCCTTCCTTTTCTTCTCAGAAAAAAAGAAAGAAGAAATAACAAAAATAAAAACAAATCGCAGAGAGGGAGAGGGCAGGCAGTGGGCTGAGCCCAGCCCACCATCCCTGCCAGCCTGCTACCCCTTCTCCCCCACCTCCGTACGAGCGCACGTCAGCAATGGAGGAAAATGACAGCGTTTTCCCCCACAGCCCCACCCCACCCCCTCCTTATCTACCCCCCAAGGGGCAAACCCTAACCCTAACCCGCACTCCTCCTCTTTCTCCCATCCCCGCCGCCACCGTTGAGGAGGGCGCCGCCATTTTCTTCCGCGGCGGGTCGCCGCTCGCCGAGCTCGCCTCCGTCCCCCTCCGGCCACGCTGAGGCCACCCCTGCGAAGAGGGTGAGCCCCTCGACCGATTCCCACTATCTCCCTGCTTGTTCCGTGTAGTAGACGCCGCGATTTTCCGGCCGTGGTTTCAGTTGCTGCCTCTGTTCGTCGTTGGTTCCGGCAGAGAAGAAAGTCTGAATTTTTTTTCGCGTGCAGTTTCAGTTAATGCCGAGCAGTAGGTTCAAAACATACCCGCCCCCGTATACAGCAAACCAGCCGCAGCAGCCCACTGGTTGCGCTCGCTGCGCGCGCACCATGAGCTCGCGGGTTCGAATCCCGGCCACCCCCCTTTTCTGGTTCTTTTTCCAATTTGGTTTCTGAACCTCAACCCCCCTGCGAGTGGTATCCTGTCACGAACAAAGCAGCAACGCACTGGTTGCTCCCTTGCGCGCGCAGCAGGAGGGCAGGGGATCGAATCCCTCCCCCGAGGGTTTAACCCATCCTTTTTTTCATCTTTTTTCTCAGATCCAGATCCACTTCTTATCGCACACAGGTCCCTGTAGTTACTTCTAGGTCCCTGTTAAATTTATTCTAAGTCCCTGGCTGCTATATAAAATGGCAGAACACCCCCTCAACTTTAAAAACGCATAAATAATTCATTACAACTCCAAATTCAACATTTTAAATATGTTTTTCATACCAAATTGAATTCTCTACCCAAATATAAATTTTGTTTACTGTTTTGAATATTTTAAATTGGTGAAATATTTGAATCCGTGTTGATTCATTTAATTTTGCAAAATTCATAACTTGAGCATAAAATTCCAAACTCAACAAATAAAATATGTTTTCCATCCCATTTTTCATGTACTTGGCAAATATCAACTTTGTGTTCTGTTTTAAATAAATTAAATTGCTGAAAACAACTGTTTCTTAATTAATGCATTTAAAATTGTCAAATTAATAACTTGCTCATTTTAAATCCATTTTCAACATATGAAATATGTTTTCCATGCCAAATTGAACCACCTTTTCAAATATAAACTTTATTTCATGTTTTGGATAATTAAAATTGGTTAATTAATTTAAACCTTGTTTAAATCATTTAAAATTGCTAAATTAATAACTTGGTCAAATTAATTTCTTTTTGAACTTATAAAAATATGTTTTCAAAGCAGAAAATTATAATCTTTTCAAATGAATTTTAATTAATTTTTGAACAAATAAAAATTCAAATAAATTCATAATTGCATTAAATTCATTTAAATCTTGTTTAAACTTGTTTAATTCATAATTAATTTATTCTAAATCCTTTTTCAACAAGTGAAACATGCTTTCCACCTAAAATTGTGTGTTATTTCCAAATATGAATTTTGTTATTTATTTTGAACAATTAAAATTGGTGAAAACAACAACTGCTTGTGTAACTCCTTTAAGAAGCAAATTTTCATAACTTAATAAATAAAATTCCAAACTTGGTAAACTTCATTTCAAATTAAAGCTATTGTTGTTTTCTTTCTGTTTTCCTCATCCATGCATCATGCTAATCCACTTTCACCTGTTGGTTAGTTGTAGAACAATTATTTCAACCTTAACTCATGGGCTTTCCAGATGCAACCCAAATTGTATATGGGTCCATTTAATTTGGTTATCATGTCAACTAGCTTATTTTGATGCATCAGTTAAATTGTCATGCATCATCCCATGATTGTGCATTATGCCATGTTATTGATTGTTTGTCTCTCTGCGTTGTTTGTTTGCTTCTTCTCGAATAGACGACGACGTTGAGACAGACGAGGTTTACGACACTACTTCTGAGGAGTTAGCCCAGTACCAGGCTACTGAGTTTGCAGGCAAGTATTCACTCACCTGAACCATTGTGTTCCTTTCCACACTGGATATCGATACTTTCCGTTGTCTATTCTGCTAGCCTTAAGATTCGTTGCTGGTGTTCGATCCTATCCCATGTTATCCTGTAACCCTGATACAGCCTCACCTCCACACCTAAAACCCCGTTGCTTGTTGCCCGTGTCTTACTAGCATGCTTAGGGTTGTCTATGCTCGAGTCTGCTGTCCGTTATTTCTGTTACCATATTTATCATGTTCTGGGGCTCGATGTTTAAACAATCAACCTGTTAATATTTGAGGTAATGCTAATTTGATGATAAGGCACCGGCAGGAGGCCCGGCGTGGTTTTGAGGCCTGCTAGTGTCGACCCTAATTAGGAAAAGGGTCTTGTCTACTGATCCATGATGAGCGCACTATCCGCATGTGGGAAGCGTGTATGGGCGCCCCCCTCAATTTGATTCGATTCGCATCTCGTCCAAATCGCCTCATTTAGTTCGAGTTTTCCATTTGCCGCACGCATATGCAGGTACGAACCCGAGGCCAGGGTGGAAACTTTTGTAGTCGGCATTTAGGGAGACACGTTCTTAGAGTGCTATGAGGGTCCCCTTTTCTTCGTGGGGCTTGATTAGCCGTGCGCTCAACTGCACGGGGTTCTTTGGGCTTGATGCGAAGAAGAGTTGAGTTGTGTTGAGTGCCGCGCTTGGTGGAAGGCATTCCATCTGGCGGGTTATTCTTACGTGTACGGCCAAATTGGTGCACCCCTGCAGGGTTAAATCTTCTCGAGAAGCCGTGTTTTCCGCGGTTATGGTTGACTTGGTGAAAGTACTGGCTAACAAGTACTCAGAACAACTTACACCTAACTAATGATAACTTGACTAGTAATAGTCTTATGGACACAACAACTTGATCCATCATTAATCCAACTGTGTGAGTTATCCTCGGATTGCTTCTTTGGATAAGGGGCGAGATCCAGGATGGGTTTGTTTGAGGTTAGTAGTAGTGGGTCACGATACGCTATCTTATCCCTCTCTTTTAGCCGGAAGTTGTAGCATGTTTCTGTAGTTGGTTAGAGCAGCCTGCTGCCGCACTTTGTATCACCTATTCTTCCGTTGAACCCAAAGCATCTGTACTTGGTGTTGCCGGGTACACTATGGTACCTTGTGAGTCTTGCTTGCCAGTACGTTTATGTACTGACCCCTTTGGGGCTGTGGTTTCCGCAGACTACGTTTCCGAGGATCCCCATGGTGGCTACTACGTGGAGTATGACGAGGCTGCTGACGAGTAGATAGCGGACCCGGGCAGGATCCGAGACATCGTGGATGGGCTCCGTCTTTTCGTTTCCTCTTAGGCCTATTTGGATCTTAACTGTACTCAGACATTTTGGATGCTTCCTGTGTTGTAATGATGATATGTTGGGACATGTGTCCTCTGGATGATTGTATTTGCTATCTCTGCTCTAGTGAGAGCTATTTGCAACTTATTTCAATCTTTTGTGTCTTAGAGATATGTTGTGATATCAGTTGTTCTAATGCCGTTGACGTACCGTGTGTGTATGTTATGAAGTACGTCAACGGAAGTGTCCTGATTTCTATGGAATGGTTTACGCAGACGATGGATAGTAGAGAATGGTTGTCACACGTTTACGTGTTGGCCTGCTCATATTGAGATGCGGGTGCCGGTATGCCCCGTAAGCCATTTGTTCTACTGTTTAGCGGACTGTGAGTATCCTCTAGAAGTCCGGGTGCGACAAATGGTATCAGAGCCTGTCTGCCTGTAGGATCCCTTTTACTCGTCGCAGTTGAGTCTAGAAACTATTTTGTAGCTATATAGGAAAAATGAAACGTGAGAGTAGGAATTCTACCCTTTTATTTCTTTCCCCACCCACCCTCCCTTTTCTGGTAAGGAAGTGCAACGTTGTTTTCTCTTCTCACCTAAACTTTCAAGTTAGGATTTCACGTATCCTGGTTTCTCTAGGATAGTTATATCTACTGGACCATAGGAATGGAGGTGGTTGTGACGTGATTTATCATGTTGCCTACTCACGATTGAGAACGGAGGCGTGTAAGCCCCGGAAGCAGATCCTCTATTCCTTAAGCAGTAGATATTGATCCTTTAGAAGCCCGGATGGGTTCCGTAGTACCTCAGGAGTTTTGGTCTCGTGTTTCCCGAATGTTGCTTCGATATCCTGTTCTTCTCAACATCCTTATCGTCCGTTGAAACCTTGTTGTTGCTTTCCACTTCAGTTCTTCTACCGGCGTCTAACCAAAACTTCCCCGATCATCTGCAGATGGATCTCAGGTTCTACCCGCAGGTGGTTCGGATGACTCGTTGCGAGAGCACCGCCGGTTATCCGGAGATGCTGAGAGACATGGTCACTTATCTGGGGTTCCGTTGGGCACCAGAGTACCAGGTCTACGAGCAGCAGCGAGAGTTTGACCAGACCTACTACCAGGCTATCGTCTACATTCTGTCAGATGATGGCATGAGCGTAGTCCACCGCTACGAGGCAGTAGGTCCCACAGTGGATATGGCTGTGCAGCAGGCAGCTTATGTGAGTCTCACCGTCCTTCGTGCTGACTACTGGGGATTTGACGATTCTATCTATCGCCACATCCCCCGTGGTTACATCACTTCGGAGGGAGCTCACTTCACTCTCTACGACAACTTGGATGTCTACGAGCATGATAACTCCAGGCTGCACACCACCGCTCAGTTTGTGAGGCACAGTGACGCAGTTGCCAGCACACTATCTCAGGAGTTGGCTTCAGTCAGAGAGCAGCTCTACCTTGCTTTGACTCGTCTGGCGACGTACACCACAGACTTTGTTGGAGACGAGCGCTTTGCACGTTTCGATCAGCCAGTTGGACGTCGTCTGCCAGATGCTGGAGGTTACGAGCCGATCAGAGGTCCACTCCTTAACCTCGGTGCTGGTTACACTGGGATTCCACGCTTTGGAGCACAGGGAGTCGACGCTATGTACTTCACCACACCTAGAGTCGCTCTCAGGCCACGTCAGATCTATGTGGATCGTCGTTCTACCTACTTTCGTGGGCGTGCTCCTCACCGTACCTCTCGCCGTACTCCTAGTCGCCGTCCTGCGTGATGAGCATGGGAGTACCGATGTATCCATTCTTAGCTATGTTTAGTTATCCTTTGGCATTTGAACCATTTATGGTGTGTTGGATATTATGATGTATTTGAACATGTGATGATGTACCTGTTGGTTATCTATTCATGCGTCGGAATAATCTCTCTTTCGGTTTCCAAGTCTATCCTTTTCTATTGTTGTGCTAAAATGCATTTCCATTCAGGATGCCGCCAACAAGGAACAACCCGCCTGATCCACCGCCAATCACGGAGCTGTTGACTCAGATGACCCAAGTCATGGCGCAGATGGCCCAGTTTCATACTAATCAGCACAACAACCAGACGGCTCCACGAGTCAGCATCAAGGAGTTCCTCAGTCTGGGTCCGAGAGCTTTCGTGGCCACACGCGAGCCTCTGGATGCTGATGACTGGATCCGTGAGATAGCTAAGGCTCTGGAGATTGCTCACGTTGCTGAGGAAGACAAGGTCAAGTATGCCTCCTATCTACTGAAGGGCCAGGCAGCTAGTTGGTGGGAAAACTATCAGGCCATGAGAGCTGGCTTTCCAATCACCTGGGGCTGTTTCAAGGAAGCTTTCCTGAAGCACCACATTCCAGATGGTCTCATGGAAAGGATGCGTGAAGAGTTCTGCTCACTCAAGCAGGGCAAGTTGGACGTCATTGGCTATCAGAGTGAGTTCAATCGCCTCGCTCGTTACGCTGGTGATGAGGTGTCCACTGAGGCTAAGAAGATGGCAAGGTTCCGCAGAGGGTTTAACCCGGAACTCAAGTACGCCCTCACCAATATCAAGGCCAACAACTTCGAGGAGCTCGTTAACACCGCGCTCAATGAAGAGAATGGGCGCAAGGCGTTCGAGGAGTCTCACAAGCACTCGCGTGAGGGTGGTTCCTCCTCCAACATGACCACCCCTGCGCAGAAGTGCCGCATCTGGGTGCCAAATGGTGCTGTCACTCGGGCTCCATACGCCCAAACTTCTCCAGGCTTCGCTCCCCGCCCACCCAACCCTGCTCAGATGCATGATCAGAGGGCTTCGATGGGGCAGCCAAGGCCAGGGCCTCCTCGTGTCGTCACTTGCTACAAGTGCAAGCAGACAGGACACTACGCTGACAAGTGCACGCAGAGGCAGCTACCTCCACCACCACCTCGTCCCAACACAAACCAGGCAATGGTGCGCGCTCCCCCGCCTAAGGCCTTCAACTCCAACAACAGGCCTGTCGGGAGGACCGCAAGGGTGAATCATGTCAAGATCGACAAAGCTGAGGAAGCTCCTGACGTCGTTCTCGGTACATTTCCCGTAAACTCTAATCCAGCTAAAGTGTTGTTTGATACCGGAGCATCACATTCTTTCGTGTCAAAGATCTTTGCGACAGCAATTAAACTCCCTTTTGTTGGTTTGGGTTCCCCGCTAGTAGTAAACTCCCCTGGAGCAACTATGCAAACTTCCAAGATCAGTCACAAAAATCAAATCCTAATTGGAGGCCACATATTCCTTGCTTCTCTCATACTGCTTGGCAATTCTAACATTGATGTCATTCTTGGTATGGATTGGCTGAAGGCCAATAAAGCAAGAATTGATTGTGCTCAGAAGTCAATAACTCTGTTCCACCCTTCTGGCCAGATAGTCTATTCTCCAAATGAATCAAGTTCCTTTCAGCTGTGCAACCTCGATGCAAAACCTCTACCTTCACTTGAAAATGTTCCGGTGGTTTGCGAATTCCCTGACGTCTTCCCAGAAGAGTTGCCAGGGATGCCTCCGGACAGAGCTGTTGAGTTCGTGATCGAGCTTGAGCCAGGTACTGCTCCAATATCTAAGCATCCTTACACGATAGGAACTCCCGAGCTGAAGTTGTTGAAGGAACAAATTGATATGTACATGGAAAAAGGTTACATTCAACCTAGTTCCTCGGCTTGGGGTTGCCCAACTCTATTCGTTGCGAAGAAGGATCACACAAAGAGACTCGTTGTTGACTATCGTCCTCTTAACGAGAAAACCATAAAAAACAAGTATCCAATTCCTCGTATCGATGATCTTTTTGATCAACTTGCTGGAGCCTCAATATTCTCCAAGTTGGACTTGAGAATGGGTTACCATCAGATAACGATCAGAAAAGAGGATATTCCAAAAACAACCTTCACCACTCGCTACGGTTTATATGAATTCACCGTCATGTCCTTTGGTCTCACCAATGCACCGGCGACATTCTCTCGACTCATGAATTTTGTCTTCCATGAATACCTCGACAAGTTCGTTGTGGTATATCTTGATGACATTCTTGTCTACTCAAAGTCCGAGGAAGAGCATGAAGAACATCTTCGTCTCACTCTCATGAAACTTCGCGAGCATCGTCTCTATGCCAAGTTCTCCAAATGTGAGTTCTGGATTCCAGAAGTTGCTTACCTTGGTCATGTCATCTCATCCAAGGGCATAGCCATTGATCCAGAAAAGGTTAAAGCAATTGTTGATTGGAAACCTCGAAAGACGGTGAAGCAAGTAAGAAGTTTTCTTGGCTTAGCTAGCTATTGCCGTCGTTTCGTCCAAAACTTTTCCAAGATTGCCAAACCTCTCACTGATCTCACAAAGAAGGACAAGAAGTTCGTTTGGTCTCCGCAATGTGATGAAAGTTTCAATCTCCTCAAGGCTAAACTCACTTCTACACCAGTTCTGGTTGGCCCAGATCCTACCAAACCTTTCCAGATATTCTGTGATGCTTCTCTCCAAGGTCTAGGTGCAGTTCTTATGCAAGAACGTCAAGTTGTGGCTTATGCTTCGCGTCAGTTGAACGCACATGAGCTCAATTATCCCACTCATGACCTTGAACTTGCAGCAGTTGTGTTTGCCCTCAAGAAATGGAGACAATACTTGTTGGGTAATCGCACTGAAATCTTTTCTGATCATAAGAGTCTGAAGTACATCTTCACTCAACCAGATCTAAACCTCAGGCAAAGGAGATGGATTGAAAAGATCAAAGACTTTGATCTTACCATTTCTTACACTCCAGGCAAGGCTAATGTTATGGCCGATGCTCTCAGTCGCAAGTCGTATTGCAATAATCTCATGATAATGGAAAGCCAACCTCTTCATGAAGAATTCCAGAAGCTCAACCTTGGTCTTGTTCCTTAAGGCTATCTTGCAAACTTGACAGCCAGTCCAACTCTCGAGGACAAGATTCGTTCTGAACAACTTCGTGATGCTGAATCAAGAAGATGGTAGAACGCATCAAAGAAGGCAAGGAGAAATTAAGTCCTTCTCAATTGATGACAAGGGAACTGTGTTCTTCGAAGGACGCATTGCAGTTCCTCAAGTTCAAAGTCTCAAAGATGTCATTCTCAAGGAGGCTCATGAAACTCCTCTCCATACACCCTGGAAGTACAAAGATGTACCAGGATCTCAAGACACTGTATTCGTGGCCTGGCATGAAACGTGAAATTGCTCAATACGTTTCTGAATGCGACGTTTGTCAACGTGTTAAGGCAGTTCATCAGAAAACAGTCGGTCTTCTCCAACCTCTCAAAATCCCTGAGTGGAAGTGGGACATGATTGAAATGGACTTCGTCACTGGTTTTCCAAAGTCCAAGAAGGGCAACGATGCAATCTTCGTTGTCATTGATCGTCTCACTAAAGTAGCTCACTTCTTTGCTGTCAAAGAAACAATCTCAGCTAGTCAGTTAGCAGAACTCTACACAGCAAAGATTGTTCCTCTTCATGGTGTTCCATTGGAAATAAGCTCAGACCGTGGAAGCATATTCACTTCTCATTTCTGGAAAAGCTTTCAAGAAGCATTGGGCACCAAACTTCTGTTCAGCACAGCCTATCACCCTCAGTCTCAGGGGCAAGTCGAAAGAGTCAATCAGATTTCGAGGATATGCTCAGAGCATGTGGTCTCTCCTTTGGCATGAAATGGAGGAATGTCTTCCATACGCTGAATTCTCCTACAACAACAGCTTCCAGGTAAGCCTAGGCATGGCACCATTTGAGGCTCTCTATGGCCGCAGATGCAGGAGTCCAATCAATTGGTCTGGAGCTGGTGAACGTTCACTCTTAGGCCCTGACATTGTTAAGGAAGCCGAAGAGAAAGTTCGCATGATTCGTGACAATCCCAAGATTGCTCAGTCTCGTCAGAAAAGCTACTATGACAGCAAGCACAGGGATATGGTCTATGCACCTGGTGACAAAGCATATCTCCCTGTAACTCCCCTCAGAGGCACTCATCGTTTTGGTGTGAAAGGAAAACTTGCACCAAGATACATTGGTCCTTTCAACATTCTCTCAAGGCGTGCAGAAAATGCCTATCGTCTTGAACTTCCAGAAAGACTATCCAAGGTGCACGATGTGTTTCACGTGTCACAGCTCAAGAGGTGCTTCAAAGATCCAGAACGTGCAGTTGATCATGATTCCATTGAACTGCAAGAAGATCTATCTTATGAGGAGCACCCTGTTCGTATTCTCGATGAGACCGAGCGTAAGACTCGCAACAAGAGCTCCAAGTTCTTGAAAGTGCAGTGGTCCCATCATTCCGATAAAGAAGCAACGTGGGAGACCGAAGAGGATCTTCGCAAGAAGTATCCGGACCTTTTCTCTTCTCAGTAGGAATCTCGGGGCGCGATTCCTTCAAGGGGGGGCGTTTTGTAACATCCCAAGTATGAAAACAACCCCTAGAATGTTTGCTTTCTGTTAATTTATGTTTTGCATCATGGCATCTTAATCATTGCATTTGTTTTGCTTTGTTTTTCATCTGTTTTACTTTGTTTTTCATCTGTTTTCCCTTGTTTTCCCATTTGAAATTCAAACAATATTCAAATATTTGTTTCATACTTGTGCTGTCACAATTTTTCAAATGAAAATTTCAAGTCAAAACATTATTTTGTTTCCAATAACTTGGAAGTTCAAACCCTTTAAATTGCTTCTTTTCCATGTTTCAATTAATATCAAAAGTGCTCAAATTCAATTAAAATACAAACAGCAACTAATTTGAAATATTTGAAAAAAAAAGTTTGCAAACTTGTGCTGTTACATTTTCCAAATGAATATTCAAATCAAAGCAATTGAATTGTTTCCATTAAAGTGGTAAGTTCAAACAAATGATTTGTTTCTTAGCAACAATTCATTTAATTCAAATTTCATTCAAATTCAACTAAATTACAAACAGCAACATAGTTTCAAATTTTTGGAAAACAAAATTTTGCATTTTGGTGCTGTTACAAAAACTAATCTATAAAATTTTACCCTAATTTTTCTAACCCTAGAAGCTATGCCTTTTCCTTCCTTTTCTTCTCAGAAAAAAAGAAGAAACAAACAAAAATAAAAACAAATCGCAGAGAGGGAGAGGGCAGGCAGTGGGCTGAGCCTAGCCCACCATCCCTGCCAGCCCGCTACCCCTTCTCCCCCACCTCCGTACGAGCGCACGTCAGCAATGGAGGAAAACGACAGCGTTTTCCCCCACAGCTCCACCCCACCCCCTCCTTATCTACCCCCCAAGGGGCAAACCCTAACCCTAACCCGCACTCCTCCTCTTTCTCCCATCCCCGCCGCCACCGTTGAGGAGGGCGCCGCCATTTTCTTCCGCGGCGGGTCGCCGCTCGCTGAGCTCGCCGCCGTCGCCTCCGTCCCCCTCCGGCCACGCTGAGGCCACCCCTGCGAAGAGGGTGAGCCCCTCGACCGATTCCCACTATCTCCCTGCTTGTTCCGTGCAGTAGACGCCGCGATTTTCTGGCCGTGGTTTCAGTTGCTGCCTCTGTTCGTCGTTGGTTCCGGCAGAGAAGAAAGTCTGATTTTTTTTCGCGTGCAGTTTCAGTTAACGCCGAGCAGTAGGTTCAAAACATACCCGCCCCCGTATACAGCAAACCAGCCGCAGCAGCCCACTGGTTGCGCTCGCTGCGCGCGCACCAGGAGCTCGGGGGTTCGAATCCCGGCCACCCCCCTTTTCTGGTTCTTTTTCCAATTTGTTTCAGTAGCGTTTCTGAACCTCAACCCCCCTGCGAGTGGTATCCTGTCACGAACAAAGCAACAACGCACTGGTTGCTCCCTTGCGCGCGCAGCAGGAGGGCAGGGGATCGAATCCCTCCCCCGAGGGTTTAACCCATCCTTTTTTTCATCTTTTTTCTCAGATCCAGATCCAGTTCTTATCGCACACAGGTCCCTGTAGTTACTTCTAGGTCCCTGTTAAATTTATTCTAAGTCCCTGGCTGCTATATAAAATGGCAGAACACCCCCTCAACTTTAAAAATGCATAAATAATTCATTACAACTCCAAATTCAACATTTTAAATATGTTTTTCATACCAAATTGAATTCTCTACCGAAATATAAATTTTGTTTACTGTTTTGAATATTTTAAATTGGTGAAATATTTGAATCCTTGTTGAATTCATTTAATTTTGCAAAATTCATAACTTGAGCATAAAAATTCCAAACTCAACAAATAAAATATGTTTTCCATCCCATTTTTCATGTACTTTGCAAATATCAACTTTGTGTTCTGTTTTAAATAAATTAAATTGCTGAAAACAACTGTTTCTTAATTAATGCATTTAAAATTGTAAAATTAATAACTTGCTCATTTTAAATCCATTTTCAACATATGAAATATGTTTTCCATGCCAAATTGAACCACCTTTTCAAATATAAACTTTATTTCATGTTTTGGATAATTAAAATTTGTTAATTAATTTAAACCTTGTTTAAATCATTTAAAATTGCTAAATTAATAACTTGGTCAAATTAATTTCTTTTTGAACTTATAAAATATGTTTTCAAAGCAGAAAATTATAATCTTTTCAAATATGAATTTTAATTAATGTTTTGAACAAATAAAAATTCAAATAAATTCATAATTGCATTAAATTCATTTAAATCTTGTTTAAACTTGTTTAATTCATAATTAATTTATTCTAAATCCTTTTTCAACAAGTGAAACATGCTTTCCACCTAAAATTGTGTGTTCTTTCCAAATATGAATTTTGTTATTTATTGTGAACAATTAAAATTGGTGAAAACAACAACTGCTTGTGTAACTCCTTTAAGAAGCAAATTTTCATAACTTAATAAATAAAATTCCAAACTTGGTAAACTTCATTTCAAATTAAAGCTATTGTTGTTTTCTTTCTGTTTTCCTCATCCATGCATCATGCTAATCCACTTTCACCTGTTGGTTAGTTGTAGAACAATTATTTCAACCTTAACTCATGGGCTTTCCAGATGCAACCCAAATTGTATATGGGTCCATTTAATTTGGTTATCATGTCAACTAGCTTATTTTGATGCATCAGTTAAATTGTCATGCATCATCCCATGATTGTGCATTATGCCATGTTATTGATTGTTTGTCTCTCTGTGTTGTTTGTTTGCTTCTTCTCGAATAGACGACGACGTTGAGACAGACGAGGTTTACGACACTACTTCTGAGGAGTTAGCCCAGTACCAGGCTACTGAGTTTGCAAGCAAGTATTCACTCACCTGAACCATTGTGTTCCTTTCCACACTGGATACCGATACTTTCCGTTGTCTATTCTGCTAGCCTTAAGATTCGTTGCTGGTGTTCGATCCTATCCCATGTTATCCTGTAACCCTGATACAGCCTCACCTCCACACCTAAAACCCCGTTGCTTGTTGCCCGTGTCTTACTAGCATGCTTAGGGTTGTCTACGCTCGAGTCTGCTGTCCGTTATTTCTGTTACCATATTTATCATGTTCTGGGGCTCGATGTTTAAACAATCAACCTGTTAATATTTGAGGTAATGCTAATTTGATGATAAGGCACCGGCAGGAGGCCCGGCGTGGTTTTGAGGCCTGCTAGTGTCGACCCTAATTAGGAAAAGGGTCTTGTCTATTGATCCATGATGAGCGCACTATCCGCATGTGGGAAGCGTGTATGGGCGCCCCCCTCAATTTGATTCGATTCGCATCTCGTCCAAATCGCCTCATTCAGTTCGGGTTTTCCATTTGCCGCACGCATATGCAGGTACGAACCAGAGGCCAGGGTGGAAACTTTTGTAGTCGGCATTTAGGGAGACACGTTCTTAGAGTGCTATGAGGGTCCCCTTTTCTTCGTGGGGCTTGATTAGCCGTGCGCTCAACTGCACGGGGTTCTTTGGGCTTGATGCGAAGAAGAGTTGAGTTGTGTTGAGTGCCCCGCTTGGTGGAAGGCATTCCATCTGGCGGGTTATTCTTACGTGTACGGCCAAATTGGTGCACCCCTGCAGGGTTAAATCTTCTCGAGAAGCCGTGTTTTCCGCAGTTATGGTTGACTTGGTGAAAGTACTGGCTAACAAGTACTCAGAACAACTTACACCTAACTAATGATAACTTGACTAGTAATAGTCTTATTGACACAACAACTTGACCCATCATTAATCCAACTATGTGAGTTATCCTCGGATTGCTTCTTTGGATAAGGGGCGAGATCCAGGATGGGTTTGTTTGAGGTTAGTAGTAGTGGGTCACGATACGCTAGCTTATCCCTCTCTTTTAGCCGGAAGTTGTAGCATGTTTCTGTAGTTGGTTAGAGCAGCCTGCTGCCGCACTTTGTATCACCTATTCTTCCGTTGAACCCAAAGCATCTGTACTTGGTGTTGCCGGGTACACTATGGTACCTTGTGAGTCTTGCTTACCAGTACGTTTATGTACTGACCCCTTTGGGGCTGTGGTTTCCGTAGACTACGTTTCCGAGGATCCCCATGGTGGCTACTACGTGGAGTATGACGAGGCTGCTGACGAGTAGATAGCGGACCCGGGCAGGATCCGAGACATCATGGATGGGCTCCGTTTTTTCGTTTCCGGCCTCTTAGGCCTATTTGGATCTTGTCTGTACTCAGACATTTTGGATGCTTCCGCTGTGTTGTAATGATGATATGTTGGGACATGTGTCCTCTGGATGATTGTATTTGCTATCTCTGCTCTAGTGAGAGCTATTTGCAACTTATTTCAATCTTTTGTGTCTTAGAGATATGTTGTGATATCGGTTGTTCTAATGCCGTTGATGTACCGTGTGTGTATGTTATGAAGTACGTCAACGGAAGTGTCCTGATTTCTATGGGATGGTTTACGCAGACGATGGATAGTAGAGAATGGTTGTCACACGTTTACGTGTTGGCCTGCTCATATTGAGACGCGGGTGCCGGTATGCCCCGCAAGCCATTTGTTCTACTGTTTAGCGGACTGTGAGTATCCTCTAGAAGTCCGGGTGCGACAGTGAGCTCGCCCCTGTCCGCTCTCTCTCCTCCCCCTCTGCTCCGCGGGCCAGCACGCGCCCACGCCCATGCGCGCAGCAGCCCTCGCACGCCGGCGGCAGTCGTCGCCGTCGTTTTCTCCGTTCCGATCGCGTTCAGGTAACTGAACGTGGTTCAGTTTCCGTCCAGCCCGCAACCACACCTCAAAAACCGCATAGTTCCCTTTCCATCACAAATCGAACAACAGCCCAACCGGTAACGCCCCGCGCGCGCACCCAGTAGACCCGAGTTCGAGTCCCCCTGGAAGCAAAAGCCACCCCTTTTTCGGCCTTTTTCTTTTATTTCCCGAAATCCAGAAAAACAGATCTGAGTCTTTATTTGTAAAATCCATAACAAATTGAAAATTGCTCCAATTTCAATGATTCAAGTTTCTGTGGATTCAGAATCTTGTGCTCTTTCTATTAGTCACAAAGTTGCAACATGTTTCTGTAATAAATTTTGCACTAAATAATTAAATACAGAAAATGCAATAAAAATTGGAAACTTTGGGAATTCATAACTTGAGTTTTGTTCACCCAAATTGAGCAAACTTGGGCTCTAAAAATTTGTCTTAACAAAATCTACACAATGGTATTTTATTTGGTCACAATTGAATTAAATTTGAACATGTTTCCTTCTGTTTACTAAAAAGGGCAGAATAAAAATGGTTATGGAAAAATGCATAATAAATTCAATAATGATCCAAAAATTATGTTTAATAGCTCAAAATGTTCATTGAAACATTTTATACATGTTTTAAACCTTTTCAATACAATTTGTTCACTGTTTTTCCTAATTAAAATTGGAGTAATAATTCAATACTTTAATTACACCTTTTAAATTGCAAAATTCATAACTTGGGCATAGAATTTCCCAATTCAACAAACCAAATATGTTTTCCATTCCATTCTTCATGAACTTTGCAAATATCAACTTTGTGTTCTGTTTTAAATAAATTAAATTGCTGAAAACAACTGTTTCTTAATTAAGGCTTTTAAAATTGTCAAATTAATAACTTGCTCATTTTAAATCCATTTTCAACAAATGAAATATGTATTCCATCTAAAATTTTGTGTTCGTTCCAAATATGAATTTTGTTATCTATTTTGAACAATTAAAATTGGTGAAAACAACAAATGCTTGTGTAACTCATTTAAGAAGCCAAATTTCATAACTGAATAAATAAAATTCCAAACTTGGTAAACAACATTTCAAATTGAAGCTAATGTTGTTTTCTTATTGTTTTCATCATCCATGCATCATTATAATTAACTTTCACATGATGGTTATTTGTAGGTCACTTAATTCAACCTAAATTCTTGGGCCTTTCTATATGCAACCCAAATTGCATATGGGCCCATTTAAATATGTTTACCATGTCAACTAGCTTATCTTTGATGCATCAATTAAATTGTCATGCATCATCCCATGTTTGTGCATTATGCCATGTTATTGATTGTCCGTCTCTCTTCGTTGTTTGTTTGCTTCTTCTCGAATAGACGACGACGTTGAGACAGACGAGGTTTACGATACCGCTTCAGAGGAGTTAGCCCAGTACCAGGCTACTGAGTTTGCAGGCAAGTATTCACTCACATGAACCATTGTGTCCTTTCCACACTTGATACCGATAATTTCCGTTGTCTAATCTGCTAGCCTTATGATTCGTTGCTTGTGTTCCGATCCTATCACATGTCATCCTGCAGCCATGAATATAGCCTCACCCCCACACCTACAACCTTGTTGTTTGTTAGCCTGTGTCGTAGTATCATGCTTAGGTTTGTTTGTGTTCGAGTCTTGTTGTCCTTTATCCTATCACCTGTTTAGTTTGATAGATGAGCTTGTTATAATCAATATCATGTTAATGCTTGGGGTAATAATAATTTGATGATAAGGCACCGGCAGGAGGCCCGGGTTAGGGTTTTGAAGCCTGCTAGTGTCGACCCTAATTAGGAAAAGGGTATTGTCCTCTGATCCATGATGAGCGTGCTCACCGCATCCGGGCGGTAGTATGGAACCCCCCTCGACTTTGACCTGATCCGCAGTTTGTCCGAAGAGCCACACTTAGTTCGGGTGTTCCATTTGGCTCATACGCATGAATGGGTCGCTCCCATGGATGATACTGATGATGTTGATGACGCACACATATAGGGGAGGCCTGTATTGCCGGGGTGTTGCGTCCTGCGAGAGTTTTGCACACTTGCGCTGAGTATTCGGCTGCGTGGCTGGGACCTTATAGCTCCGTGGCTCCTAGGATAGGCTGTAGAGATGGTTCGGGTCGTGTCGAGTCCACCTGAGTTTTAGTTGGTGGCTCGAGTGTGTACGGGTACTGGAGCACACCCTGCAGGGATGAATCTTCTCGAGAAGCCGTGTTGTCCGCGGTTATGTGACGACTGGTGAAAGTGCTGGCTAACAAGTACTCAGACAACTTACACCTAATTAATAATAATTTGACTAGTAATAGGCATATTGTCACAATAACCTAAACCTTCATTAATCCAACTGTGTGAGTTATCCTCGGATTGCTTCTTTGGATAAGGGGCGAGATCCAGGATGGGTTTGTTTGAGGTTAGTGGTAGTTGGCTCCGATACGCTATCTTATCCCTTCTTTTAGCCGGATGTTGTAGCGTGTCTCTGTAGTTGGTTAGTGCAGCCCGCTGCCGCACCTTTGTATCACCTATCTTCCGTTGAACCCAAAGCATCTGTACCTGGTGTTGTCGGGTACACGTTGGTATCTTGTGCGTCTTGCTTGCCAGTACTCGTCTGTACTGACCCCTTTGGGGCTGCGTGTTCTTCAGACTACGTTTCCGAGGATCCCCATGGTGGCTACTACGTGGAGTATGACGAAGCTGTTGACGAGTAGATAGTGGACCCGGGCAGGATCCGAGACTTCGTGGATGGGCTCCGTTCTTTCGTTTCCGGCCTCTTGGGCCTATTTGGATCTTGTCTGTACTCAGACACTTTGGATGCTTCCGCTGTGTTGTAATGATGACTTGTTGGGACATGTGTCCTCTTCATGATTGTATTTGCTATCTCTGCTCTAGTGAGAGCTATTTGCCACTTATTTCTATTTCTTTGTGTCTTAGAGATTTGTTGTGATATCACTTGTTCAAATGCCGTTGACGTACCATGTGTGTATGTTATGAAGTACGTCAATGGAAGTATTCGGATTTCTATGGGATGGTTTGCGCAGACGATGAATAGTAGAGGTTGGTTGTCACACGTTTACGTGTTGGCCTACTCGTAAGAGGTGCGGGTGCAGGTAGGCCCCGTAATCCAATCATCTACTGTTCAGCGGGCTGTGAGTATCCTCTAGAAGTCCGGGTGCGACACTTACCATGGTTCCATCCGCCCACCAAACAGAACACTACCACTCGGGTAGTCATTCAATTAGTCATATTATTATAAAAATAGGATCATACATTCTTTTGAGAATATGTGATAATACGATAGGGTTTTTGCAAATAGTTTGTTACGAAATACTACAAAGGATATGAACAAGTGATGAACTTGCCTGAGATAGAGATAATTCCAATAATAATCCACGTCTTCAGGTTCGAGGGTCGCGTAGAGAAATCCTGAGATCTGAAAACAACAAAGTAGTCCCGATAAGGGCTACTGGAAAACTGGCAACATGATACATGCATAGTAATGATATGCATTGTAAAATACCCTGAAAATACCCCATCTTACTAGAGTAAGCTATGATCGATACGATACTAGGATCACATAGGTTTTAGGTGAGTTGTTTCATTACTTGTGGTGGTGATGTTGTCACTTCTTTTAGTCTTATGTGTTTCAATTTATTTAACAAACAATTGTTATCATGTTTAAGTAGAAGTGTTATCACAAGGTTAGGTAATAAGACAACAACACATGGAAAACAACTTTAAGGAAACAACATCACATGTTGTTTTTCACTACTGAAAAGTGTGGGGCTAAGACCAAAGAATTTAACTCAAGGTGAGTACATATTATCATCATCTCTATCAACTTGTAATCCAATAATGTTTGTCAAAAGGATTAGGAACTGTAAACTTGTTTGGGTTCCACATTAAAGAAGATAGTGTGGTGTTGGTTATTCCTCGTTATATTGGAATCCTATAAACTTCCCTTATACTTCTTAAAATGGAATTCATAAGTTAAACAAAATAAGTTGTTATAGACATAATGAGTTTAAAAATGTTGTTATCTTTCATTTGGTATATTATTTGAATATTTCTAAAAAGATTAGAATAAGTTATTGATTTATTAATTTACTATTGAATTAAATGATTAGGAAAAACATTGCATACATGAAAACTTGTTCAAATGACTATGAAAACATCATAGATGAATTGCATTTGTTATTTTGAGCAATTTGGTATATAACTTGTATTTTTATGATTTTATGAATTATTTATTATTTTTCTCAATTTTAAATGATTTAATTACATTAAAGAAAATATTTAATTTTAAACTTTATCAAACATTTTTTAAAAGTCATAAACATTTAGATTGTATTTTTCTGATCATTTTCATATTTTATTTGTATTTTTCAAATTATTGGATTAAAAGTTGTTGATTTAATAAGATTTATTCATTTTCAGCCAATATTCAAATTGACAGGTGGGACCCACCTGTCATAATCATTTTTAAATCAAAATTAAAAGAAAAAGAAAATAAAACCTTCCATGACGTCATGGTGACGTCACAACTGACATCACCATAGCTCGATTCCTCACAGATGGATTGCAATCCATGAATTCAATGCAAATTAGCTCAATTCATTTTTTCCATTAGGTAGAGGAGCCCACGACGAGTCGCTAGGCAGTGGCGCGATGAACAATGGTCACCGGAGGCTTGCCGGCGTGCATGAGCGCGGCTACGCATCACGGTTAACGGGGAACCTACGAGTCCCGCGATGAAATTCATAACATAAAGCATCCACAAATTCCTGAGCTCACCCTGAAGCTCGTAGAAGAGGCGGGGAAGCAAGGGAGGTCTAATTTGCCGGTTAGCTTCCATGGCGGCCGGGGGTAGAGAAGAAAGGGAACAAATCAATTCGTCGGCTTTAGTGCTTCCCGGCATGCGTGGCTCATCGAGGAGGGAGAGGAGAGTATGGCGCATCTCCTCGTGGCCTCGGTTGGTCCCGGCGTGGCCGGAATCGACGGCAACGGTCGGCGGCCCGAGACGTTAGGGTTTTCTTCGGAAACACACAGAGGGAGGGGAATGTGAGCGAGAGAGGAGAGTATCACAGTGTCTTCAGCATTTATCCACACACGGGGAAGCAACTAGGAGGTGACACGACGGCGGTGACTCGTCTTCAACCGCCACTGCCTTCTAGCCGGAATGGAGGAAGAAGAAAAGAAAAAAACTTTATAGAAAAACCCTGAAAGTTTTTACAAATTACTTAAAGGTCCTTCTGTCTTAAAAACTGAAAAGAAAACACTGTTTTTACGGCTTTCTTGTAAAGATAAAAATTATTAAAAATCAGTTTTGAATTCCTTATCAATTTTCCAAGCTCACCATGTTTTTCTTTTTCAATTTTGAACAAGACTTTAATTTTATACTTAGGGTGCTAGATTAAGTGATTTTATTGTTTTCACTCTATTTAATTTATTAAATGTCTTAAAATTTATTTTGGGCATGAATATCACATTCACACAACACACATATGGTTCCCAAGTGGTGTGTTATAAGTGGAACATACTGGATACAGTTCCTTATAGAAAATAATTTGGTATCACTATTAGGTAATGTTTTTATACACTGTAATGAAAATCACCCAATAGGGAATTTTATTCCATAACAAACCAAATGGTGTTAGGTAATGAATGGATTTGTTTTCCTTTGTGTGGCTTTGTTATTTTCATCTTTGGGTTTCTTATCAAGCCTGGTGGACATTTCCTTATGTCATGTGTAAGCCATGTTGCTGTTTTTAGCACTTGATCAAGTGGAGAACATGAATGTATTTAGAATCTATTTGCTTGTTTTCCACATAGGTTCCAATATGGATATTATCACATGTTTGTTTTAGAACATGTAATCATTTACATGGTCATGTGCAGATGAATCTTTGTTGCTATCTGTTAGTCTTGTGTATGAAAAGGATCTGGAAAACAAGGTAGTTTGATTGTTTCCATTTACCTCACATAACACAAGTAATTTCGATGCAATGGTTTGTTATTATTCCTTATTACATAATTGTTTCATTTAAGAGATTATTGTGTGTTCCTCATCTATGATGAATCTTGACAAGGCATAGGGGTTATAGTTTCTCTAATATCACCTAATGGTTCACTGGAGAATTTCTTATTCTCCCCTACTGAGACAGTGTTGATTCTTGTGGTCTTCTGTTGTCTGCAATATCCTTGTCTCTAATTGCTACTAGTCTTCAAGTACTAAATTTTTCACTTGCAAGTAAGATCAGCTCTTGGATTCCATCTTCAACTATCTCCCCCTTGTGGTGAAAACAACCAGTTATTCCAAACAAAGATTTTACCTAGATGTTTATCAAAGTATGTAAGTTTGTTTTATGACATCAAGTTGCCATATACATATAAGAAGAATTTGTTAACAAGTGGATCAGACTTGCCTCCAAATTAGTAATCATATACAATAGGCTGAGATGTACTAGGTTATTCAACCTTGTATTTGTTTTTGTATGACACTCAATTGTTTGAGTATACAAAAGTGATATGTTAACAAGGTAATTAGTCTTGTTACCAAACTACTTCTATATATCACTAACATTGGAATATCACACTATTTCAAGAGTGTTAATAAGATCATATCAAGATATAAGAGTATCCAAGTACTCTTATGATAGATTGGAATGGCACTTCTAGAACAATCTAAAGAATCTTCCTGAAGATCTTCTAGTGGTAATTCCTCTTTTATTGTGGGTGCTTCTCTTGTAGAATGCCTTTGAGAAGATTGGAAACAAGATATATGGTCTAGACAACATAACAAGATCTAGATTAAGAGTTAGTTCATGCTTTTATTATCCTTCCATACACTTCTTATTTTATTTCCCAAAAGATATGTACTTATTTCATTATGATTGGTTTTACTTAGCTATCAATTCAATTCCTCTAATAGAGGTTATAACTCGTTGTTATTCATTAGTTGTATCCATAGATACTTTAGTGGTTGATTATTGATGTGGATAGAAATGTGGAGTGTTTGTGGAATGATGACTTAATAGTGAGTTGATCAAATGGTTCATTGATGTGTTGAGGTTTCATATGCTCACTTGTATAAGATGATTGAAACAATGAGCATGTGAAAGATATTGAGTTTAATGACTTAGATCATAGTTGTTAGTTGTTTCCTTAGGTGTCATGATTTTACTTTATATTCTTATTTTGTAAACATAATACAGACATAGAAGTTTGGAAATATCATATGTGGTGATCAAGGTATAACAGTAGTTTAAGAAGATTTATTTTTTCTTTAAGGTACTTCTTTTATGGTGGATGAGATATGTACATATTCGATAAATATGTTAATACAATTATTATGTCATTTCCTACTTGTAGTTTTTGAGTTAACACTTGTTTGTATCATTTGTGTTCTATTGAGCCTTTTTTATTTACTTGTGAAGGTTCACTTAGTAGTTACAAAATAATTTGGAAAGATATTGTGTGAATGGTTGATAACTTAAGCAGCTCATTTTTAGAGAGTCTACGATATTTGTTGATGAGGTTATTCCATCAAGCATTTCTAACTGGTGGAAGTGTGATCATCAGTTATGGGATTTGGGTACTCACCCCTCTTTGAGTTCTAGATACCTAATGAATTATCCCAAGTCACTTATGGACTTGTGGTTAAGGTTGTTGAGAGTTTGTGTTGGTCACGACCAATTATGGTTTGTGTAAACAGATGATTTGATTTGTAGAGCTACTATGTTATAAAGATCACTCCAAATGTACTCTTGACCAGATGAACTAGACCTATTTCATCATGTCAAGTGAAACATTGGTCACTTTGATTCGTTTAAACTTTCGCGCCAAAATTTCCCGTACTTTTAGATGCATGCTTTGCAAATGCACATATTATATTTATATCCTCATAACCTCCCAAACACGGGGATGTTACGGTATCTTCCCCTTAACAAGAACTTCGTCCCGATGTTCAACCGCTCTCACATAAAAATGGCAGAGAGAACTTCTGTAGTCTGTTGATTCTTCACAATTCTTTCCTTGAGTTGACCTTGGCATGTGTAGCCTCTTGTCTTGATTTTTTACCTTCCACTGTCTTGTACGATGATCTACTACTATGCATGTTGGTACGACAACTCTGTTTTATCACTAAACCTTCCTAATGGTCTCACGAAGAACACATGGTATTTCCACCATATAGTGGATACCAAGTTTCATTCTCCAATGAATAGGTATGGTTTCCTACCTCTCACAACTTTCCGAAGAACAATTGGTACATCCACCATGTGATGAATAACCAATAAGATTCTTCCAATACACTGGATATTGCCTATAGTTAGGATTCCCTTTGGTTCAATCTAATGGTCCGAAGAGAAAGACTGCTCAAAAGAACTAGTACAACGTAGTGTACTATGATTTAGACTCATCTATTTAGTGAAAATATCTTCGAGTTTTCTCGAGTTTTAACTTTTTTCAACAAATGACTATAAACTATTCCACTGGTTACTTCCTATGTTCCTTCTACATCTTTGGGTTTTAACTTCTATGGGGTGACTCTATGATTTGACTTACTGATCTTCTACACATTTCGTTCTCGGATATAGCTAACCATGTGATTTTCTTTACTTCACTGGTCATAGATCTCCATGTGTTGATGTAATATGTCACCAACTCCAAGCAAGATATGGATTGTGGTCCATTCCCATCAGTGGCTTCATTGGTTTCGGCCTTCTTGACTTTCTGGTCTTCCAGATCTTTGGTGATTGCTTCAATCTGCTGATAACTCAGACTGCTCTCATTCTAATCCTATAGCCTCTAGACCAATAACATCAAGATAGAACTTAGTGTTTGCACATGCATTTGCACATCAGGTTCAATCTTCATGTACAGATCTAGTCAATCAAAGATTCAAATAAGATCCAATAAATCCCAAATGCAGTTATCACTCATGCATCAAAAGCCCGTGGAATAAAAGTACTTAGAGTCAAGTACCAAGGCTCTTAAATGCTCTACACTACAAGTAGGTATATAGTACCTTGTAATCCTAGTCTACACAACCACTCTTTGCCCAGGTAATTACTCCAATTGCATGCCTTACTGCAATGGAACAAACCAAGACAAAATGATCCTATAGTAGTTGTTGTGTAACTTGGTTCCATATAGGACTAAGTACCATGTAAACTGAATTACTTCATCTTGGTTATGATAAGTTTCTCATGGCATCTGTTGATCCTTCATGGTGGTGATTAGATCATAGGAGTAGTAATATATCTTCCATCAATGCTTATGCCTTCTCCTAGTTCTATACTATACTATAATGATTCACTTCTAAACGTGATAACTAAGGATATGGTATATACCCCGTAGTTACCATGGTCTAATGACTCTTCATGATTCTCAAATATACCTTCTTGATGACTCATATACTAACTAAATCCCATGTTCTACTCCATCCTATGCATTCATAGAATGGGGTAATCACCATTGTGACTTGAGCATCTCAGACTACGTGAGAACTCTTTTTCTCAATAAAACTCATACATGCTAGACTTCTAACTATTCATACCTAGTATAAAGAAAATAGATGAGTAGATTTACTCAAGTTGAGCAAGAAAGTTCTATACAAGTATGATCATATCATTGTCAAGTGAATGGTCATCATAGTTGTAGGAAGTGTGGTTTAGATAAGATGGCTTCCTATAGTCTTTACCAACCTACAGATCTCCTAAAATGTTTTTAAACCTAAGGTCGCTTCGCTCTGATACCATCTGTGGCGACCCACCACACCACTGCATGTGTAGTCCGCAAGTCGTTAACATAATAATCATAGAAGGACTTATCCGTGAATATTACATCCCTCATAGTAGTACAACAGAAACATAGCAGGTCCAAGCAAAGCTATAGAATACAAACTTCATTACAAAATCTTGAGAATCTCTTTGATGAATCAAGAAGATCTCATGCAAATGAAACATCAGAAGAAGCAATGCGAAGCTCCAAGATGGAGAATAGCTCTAGCTAAGAACTAATCCACTACGGCTGATGTCAGCCCTAATCTATGGATTGTAACATCTAAGTCCAAGAATGCCCTCCACCTACACCTTGACAGTATCTTCTCCACCAGAGTTGTTGATGACGATGCTTTGATGGCTAAGTAAGAGGTGACTCCACATAGCTTCATGAGGTAGTGATGGCTTCACGATGACGACTTCCATAAGGCTTCAACTCTAAGCAGGGGATCAAACGGGAACGAATGAGTACGAGCGTTACTCAACAATTTCATGATATATAGTGGGTAGTTTGATGCACTAACTAAAGCTTTAGACTCAAAAGAGTCATAAGATAATACAAAGTTTTTGTAAATCTTTCTTCAAGAGGTTGCTTTTAATTCTGAAAACTATGCCCGCCAGTCCATCACAGGAACTAGAACTTCATAGAGTTGCCTTTCCTATAGCGTTTGCAGCTCCTTCCCGAACAGGGGGTAACATGCCACATCCTTTTACACTCTGCAGAGGTGCGTTACTTTACCTATGGGCGATCAAGACCATGTTGCACAACCAGGTGTACATTCCTGCCCACTCCCACTCAGGTGTGGGGCCCGATTGTTGATCCAAACCAAACCATGCTTCTCCGCATAACACATGCCAACCCATTTCTGCCAGCAGGTTGAACCCCTGATTCCACCCCTCATGATGGATATCTGGGCGCCCCTGGCAGACACTCATAGCCCCCAGAGTCCGTGGGAATTAAGGGATCCCACCCATGTGCATGTAGTCCCGCAAGACCTACAACGTACGTCTCTGGCAGTCCGTTGACATGCGAACGAGAGAAGATCAAAACTGACTTAGTCGCCCCATACAAGACGCATGGTTAACGCAGTATTTACGGCACACCGAGTTCTGACGGCATCTATTGTTAACTCCTATGTAGTACTTTCCCATGCAGGTGGAACCTTCCTTTGACCTATTCATCTTACCATGGTTCCATCCGCACACCAAACAGAACACTACCACTCGGGTAGTCATTCAATTAGTCATATTATTATAAAAATAGGATCATGCATTCTTTTGAGATTAGGTGGTAATACGATAGGGTTTTTGAAAATAGTTTGTTATGAAATACTACAAAGGATATGAGCAAGTGATGAACTTGCCTGAGATAGAGATAATGCCAATAATAATCCACTTTTTCGGGTTTGAGGGTTGTGTAGAGAAATCCCAAGATCTAAAAACAACAAAGTAGTCCCGATAAGGGCTACTGGAAAACAGGCAACATGATACATGCATAGTAATGATATGCATCGCAAAATACCCTGAAAATACCCTAGCTTACAAGAGTAATCTATGATCGATACTATACTAGGATCACATAGGTTTTAGGTGAGTTGTTTCATTACTTGTGGTGGTGATGTTGTCACTTCTTTTAGTCTTATGTGTTTCACTTTTATTTAACAAAGAATTGTTATCATGTTTAAGTATAAGTGTTATCACAAGGTTAGGTAATAAGACAACAACACATGGAAAACAACTTTAAGGAAACAACATCACATGTTGTTTTTCACTATTGAAAAGTGTGGGGCTAAGACCAAAGAATTTAACTCAAGGTGAGTACATACTATCATCATCTCTAGCAACTTTTAATCCAATAATGTTTGTCAAAAGGATTAGGAAGTGTAAACTTGTTTGGGTTACACATTAAAGAAGATAGTGTGGTGTTGGTTAATCCTCGTTATATTGGAATCCTATAGACTTCCCTTATACTTCTTAAAATGGAATTCATAAGTTAAACAAAATAAGTTGTTATATACATAATGAGTTTGAAAATGTTTTTATCTTTAATTTGGTATATTATTTGAATATTTCTAAAAAAGATTAGAATAAGTTATTGATTTATTAATTTACTATTGAATTAAATGCTTAGGCAAAACATTGCACACATGAAAACTTGTTCAAATGACTTTTAAAACATCATAGACGAGTTGCATTTGTCATTTTGAGCAATTTGGTATATAACTTGTATTTTTCTGATTTTATGAATTATTTATTATTTTTCTCAATTTTAAATGATTTAATTTAATTAAAGAAAATATTTAATTTTGAACTTTATCAAACATTTTTGAAAAGTTCATAAACATTTAGATTGTATTTGTCTAATCATTTTCATATTTTATTTGTATTTTTCAGATTATTAGATTAAAAGTTATTGATTTAATAAGATTTATTCATTTTCAGCCAATATTCAAATTGACAGGTGGGACCCACCTGTCATAATCATTTTTAAATCAAAATTAAAAGAAAAAGGAAATTAAACCTTTCATGACGTCATGGTGACGTCACATCTGACATCACCATAGCTCGATTCCTCACAGATGGATTGCAATCCACGAATTCACTCCAAATTAGCTTAATTCAATTTTCCCACTAGGTAGAGGAGCCCACGACAAGTCGCTAGGCACTGGCACGATGAACAAATGGTCACCGTCGGCTTGCCGGCGTGCATGGGCGTGGCGGCGCATCACGGTTAACGGCGAACCTACGAATCCCGCGATGAAATTCATAACAAAAAGCATCCACAGATACCTCAGCTCACCCTGAAGCTCGTAGAAGAGGCGGGGAAGCAAGGCGAGGTCTAATTTGACGGTGAGCTTCCACGGCGGCCGGCGGTAGAGAAGAAAGGGAACAAATCAATTAGTCGGCTTCAGTGCTTCCCGACATGCGTGGCTCATCGAGGAGGGAGAGGAGAGGATGACGCATCTCCTCGTGGCCTCGGTTGGTCCCGGCGTGGCCGGAATCGACGACAACGGCCGGCGGCCCAAGAGGTTAGGGGTTTCTTCGAAAACACACAAAGGGAGGGGAATGTGAGCGAGAGAGGAGGTAGAGGAGAGTATCACGGCGTCTTCGGCCTTTATCCACATGCGGGGAAGCAGCTAGGAGGTGACACGGCGGCGGTGACTCGTCTTCAACCGCCACTGCCTTCTAGCCGGAATGGAGAAAGAAGAAAAGAAATAAAACTTTATAGAAAACCCCCTGGACATTTTTACAAATTACTTAAAGGTCCTTCTGTCTTAAAAACTGAACAGAAAACACTGTATTCAGGGCTTTCTTGTAAAGATAAAAATTATTAAAAAACAGTTTTGAATTCCCTATCAAATTTCCAAGCTCACCATGTTTTTGTTTTTCAATTTTGAGCAAGATTTGAATTGTATACTTAGGGTGATAGATTAAGTGATTTTATTGTTTCCACTCTATTTAATTTATTAAATGTCTTAAAATTTATTTTGGGCATGAATATCACATTCGTATAACACACATATGGTTCCCAAGTGGTGTGTTATAAGTGGACCATACTGGATACAATTCCTTATAGAAAATAATTTGGTATCACTACTAGGTAATGTTTCTATACACTGTAATATAAATCACCCAATAGGGAATTTAATTCCATATCAAACCAAATGGTGTTAGGTAATGAATGGATTTATTTTCCTTTGTGTGGCTTTGTTATTTTCATCTTTGGGTTTCTTATCAAGCCTGGTGGACATTTTCTTATATCATGTGTAAGCCATGTTGCTGTTTTTAGCACTTGATCAAGTGGACAACATGAATGGCTTTAGAATCTATTTGCTTGTTTTCCACACATGTTCCAATATGGATATTATCCCATGTTTGTTTTAGAACATGTAATCATTTACATGGTTATGTGCAGATGAATCCTTGTTGTTATCTGTTAGTCTTGTGTATGAAAAGCATCTGGAAAACAAGGTAATTTGATTGTTTCCATTTACCTCACATAACACAAGTCATTTAGATGCAATGGTTTGTTAGTATTCCTTATTAGATAATTGTTTCATTTAAGATATTATTGTGTGTTGCTCATCTCTGATGAGTCTTGACAAGGCATAGGGGTTGTAGTTTCTCTAATATCACCTAATGTTTCACTGGATAATTTCTTATGCTCCCCTACTAAGACAGTGTTGATGCTTGTGGTCTTCTGTTGTATGTAATATCCTTGCCTCTAGCTGCTACTAGTCTTCAAGTACTGCATTTGTCACTTGCAAGTAAGATCAGCTCTTGGATTCCATCTTCAACTATCTCTCCCCCTTGTGGTGAAAACAACCAGTTATTCCAAAAAAAGATTTTACTTAGATGTTTATCAAAGTATGTAAGTTTGTTTTATGACATCAAGTTTCCATATGCATATAAGAATAATTTGTTAACAAGTGGACCAGACTTGCCTCCAAATTACTAATCATATACAATAGGCTGAGATGTACTAGATTATTCAACCTTCTGTTTGTTTTTGTATGACACTCAATTGTTTGAGTATACAAAAGTGATATGTTAACAAGGTAATTAGTCTTGTTACCAAACTACTTCTATATAACACTAACATTGGAATATCACACTATTTCAAGAGTGTTAATAAGATCAGATCAAGATATAAGAGTTTCCAAGTACTCTTATGATATATTGGAATGACACTTCTAGAACAATCTAAAGAATCTTCCTGAAGATCTTCTAGTGGTAATTCCTCTTTTCTTGTGGGTGCTTCTCTTGTAGAATGCATTTTGAGAAGATTGGAAACAAGATATAATAGTCTAGACAACATAACAAGTTCTAGATTAAGAGTTAGTTCATGCTTTTATTATCCTTCCATACACTTCTTATTTTATTTCCCAAAAGATATGTACTTTTAATTATGATTGGTTTTACTTAGATATCAATTCAATTCGTCTAATAGAGGTTATAAATCGTTGTTATTCATTAGTTGTATGCAGAGATACTTTAGTGGTTGATTATTGATGTGGATAGAAATGTGGAGTGTTTGTGGAATGATGACTTAATAGTGAGTTGATCAAATGGTTCAGTGATGTGTCGAGGTTTCATATGCTCACTTGTATAAGATGATTGAAACAATGAGCATGTGAAAGTTATTGAGTTTAATGACTTAGATCATAGTTGTTAGTTGTTTTCTCATGTGTCCTGATTTTACTTTATATTCTTATTTTGGAAACATAATGCAGACATAGAGGTTTGGAAATATCATATGTGGTGATCAAGGTATAACAATAGTTTAATAAGATTTATTTCTTATTTACGGTACTTCTTTTATGGTGGATGAGATATGTACATATTCGATAAATATGTTAATACAATTATTATGTCATTTCTCACTTGTGGTTTTTGAGTTAACACTTGTTTGTATCATTTGTGTTCTATTGAACCTTTGTTATTTTACTTGTGAAGGTTCACTTAGTAGTTCCAAAATAATTTGGAAAGATATTGTGTGAATGGTTGATAACTTAAGTAGTTCATTTTTCGAGATTCTAAGATATTTGTTGATGAGATTATTCCATCAAGAATTTCTAACTGGTGGAAGTGTGATCATCAGTTATGGGATTTGGGTACTCACCCCTCTTTGAGTTCTAGATACCTAATGAATTATCCCAAGTCACTTATGGACTTGTGGTTAATGTTGTTGAGAGTTTGTGTTGGTCACGACCAATTATGGTTTGTGTAAACAGATGATTAGGTTTGTAGAGCTACTATGTTATAAATATCACTCAAAATGTACTCTTGACCAGATGAACTAGACCTATTTCATCATGTCAAGTGAAACATTGGTCACTTTGATTCGTTTACACTTTCACGCCAAAAATTTCCCGTACTTTTAGATGCATGCTTTGCAAATGCACATATTATATTTAGATCCTTATAACCTCCCAAACACTTGTTAATTCCACTTTGAGTGTACAAAAAAAAGTTTCTCGAAACCTATCAACATGGGATCTAGTTTTGAAGATCTCGACGTGAGGATATTGATTATGAAAACGGTTCGTAATTTGGAAATACGCTTCAGGAGATATTTCATTTTGAAAAAGGGAATCATGAAATAAATGCGTTCACACCCCACCTCCCGTCTGTGCGTGGCAAAGGGAAAACCCACCAAAACTCTCCGGTAGCGATACTTATCACGCATGCAAGCACCCTGTGGAGGCTAGGAGGAAGAAGAGCGCGACACTTGTCGCACCCACAGTGCGTGCGGGGTGCCCTTCTGGAAGGGTTCCCTTTTTCTAGTGATTACCTGAGTACACTCTCCACACAATAAAAAAACATCCCAATTCACAGAATGCACGTACTTCCCAAGAGACGTTGACAAGCTGGAACCACGTGTGCTGTTTGAATCTCAGGGGGCGCCTGTGTCGGTCTTTGTTTGTTTCCTCGTTCCCCAATCCCCTCTCCTCTGTTTTGCTCTGTTCCTCTCTCACGAAATTGCCGAAAATTTAGGGATTTCGGCTCAGTTTCTCGCGGGCGCCGTCTGCGGTGTGTGTGATATGGGAAGTAGGGTCGGCCGACAGTGGGTGCCAGTGATTTGTGGCCATGGAAGGAAGTGAGGTGGATGTAGGAGGCATCCCAGTGATAGGCGCGGTGGCGACGCGCATCCGGCGACAAGGTGCGGCGGGAAAACAATGGACGCCAACACAACCGGCCGATGTGGAGGCGGGAAAAGGTATCTCCGCAGCGGGTGGTGTGCGGAAGAAGCGGGGCGTATCAAAGGGTGCCACCACCTCTGCTGCTGTAACATCCCAGGATTTTCAAAAAAATTGAAAATTTTAAAACCATCATGCATACATGAGCATCATAGCATACTTGCATTTTGATTGCATAAGATTTGACTTCTAATTTGGTAAACACAAGATTTAAGGTATTATTACCTATTAAACCACATTCTGGATTTAAATATTTTTCTAAAATAAAGTAATTTAGTTTTGGGAAATAATAGTACCAAAATGTTATATTTTTCATAAACTTTCCAAAACATTTTTTTTTGCATTTTTCTGATTTGTTTTGGTAGGGTTTTGAATTGAATTTGAATCAATTGAATTAAAAACAGAAGAGAAAAAACAAAGAGAGAGATAAACTAGCGCAACAGCCCACTCTCCCTTTCTCGGCCCAGCCCAACTCCCCCCTGCCTTCTCTCTCTCTCGCGCGCAGCTCACCGAGCAGGCCAAGCCCATCAAGGAGGCTCAGCAGAAAAACAACGCAGCCCGCCCCGTTTCACCCCCTCTCTGTCTCACTGCCAGCCCGGCCCCGCGTGTGAAGCGACCCCCGCGTCACGATGACGTCACCATCATCGTGCCCAGGACGAACTCGATGTCCGTGCGCGTCCAGGACACTGCCACCGCCTCTCCCCGTGCCCTAGCCTCTCCCGCACGCCTAGGAGCCTATAAGACCCCGTCCTCGACATCCATGAGCCTCCTCTACGAACCCTAGCTCGAACCCCGCTCGAGAATCACCCCGGCGAGCTTCAGATCTCCGGCGCCCCTCCGTCGTCGCCACGGTGAACTCCGGCCACCCTACCCCCTCTCTCTGCCTCCTCTCTATTCCACTCGATCTCGCGCATCTCACTGACATCATTGCGCACGCTTTCGTAGAGTAGGTTGTTGCCGCCAACCGCGTCCGAGCCCACCCGCTGCCCCGCACTTCTCCGGCAAACAATCCCCGACAGGGCAGGAAGCGAGCGAGCAAACTCCCGCGCCATCGAGTCCGCTCGTCTTGCTACACCTCCTGGTAAGTCCCGTGATCTCCCTAGTGCCGTATATTAGCGCCGTCGTGCTTGCTCTACCGCTGCCGCCGCGCGTCCACGTTCCCGGTGAGCTCTCCGGCGACCCCGAAGCAGAGGAGGAAAGACGTCCGTCCGATCTTCATCAAGCGGCCATGAAAGAAGGCAGAGGCGAAACAATTTTCTTAAATCCTGGCCGCACGATCTCCTTTAGATCTAACGCTTCACAGCGTGCGATCCACGCGAACCGGTATCAGCCAATTAGGAGCCACCATTGCCTGTCCCTTGGATCGATCATATTTTTGATTAAAACAGATTTGTTTCCAAAGTTCAAAAATTCATATCTCGAGTTCTGTTTATCCAAATTATGTGATCTTGGGATTTTTGAAATCAACGCAATGTGTAGATTAATCTAGGCTATTCAAATTTCGAATTTGAAACGTGCACTCATATGTTATTTGTATATCTCTATTAATCGCTATTTTGGGCATAACTTTTAATCTACAAATCCTTTTTAGTTACAGAAACTCTATTAATGTTGATATTTTCCTATAGTAAAACCCTAGCAATGCTAATAATTATAATTTGATAATAAATTTGTTTTTCATGCATCATAACCATGTTATTAACAGCAGAGAACATCATTGTTAGTAATTATTCCTAGTTAGGAATTTTGTGCATTAATTTGATCATTGCATAACATGCATACACATTTTTGTATTGTTATTTTGTTTTCTATGTTATGTTTGTTATGTATATTTATGTGTGGCTTATTTTGCTTGTATTAGATTGTGAAGAGGAGCAAGTCTACTCTTGTTGCTGTTATTCTTGTTGTGATTGTTCATCCTATTGCCAAGGCAACTGACACACAATCAAATCTCCCATATATTTACTATGCATTACTAGTGTTTTTGAGTAGTATGCATGATAGGGAATTTTTACTAAGTTATTATTATGGCTATGCAAAATCCCAAGTAGTGTGTAGCCATCCTTTAGACTTATTATTTTGGAAGACTTAGTACTTAGTGGATGCTTAGCTTTGCTACAAATTTGTTTTACTCAATGTTGTGGAAAATTCTAAGTATAAACTTCCATGAACCACCTGGGTGGGTTTGGTATTGCGTGGTTGTCGAAAGTTGAGTGTCTCCTTAGGGCCTTTAATCTCCTAAGGAGTTCACTTGAGGAATGCCACCCAGGAAACAAAGAGATTACCAAGTCCTCTAAGTTTAGTAGCTTCCCGTGCAACCCTTTGACATATGGGCTTTGTCTTGATCAACTAAGTTGTGAGAGTTCAGCCCATGCTTGACGTGAAGATGTAGCATAATTATAGGTGGAACGGGTCTTGCTGGTTGGGTTGAATTCTTGCTTCTGAAAGCCTCAATTCTCTCCTTTCCATGATGCACTCTGTGTGTATAGGATGTTTGGGCTAATTGAAGACAAAGGGTGAAAGTGCACAACCTCTGCAGAGTTTAGAAACTATGATCATAGCCGTGTTCCCAGTAATGACCGACTATGAGCAGCTGGACAAGGATGGACAGAAGAATCTCAACACCGTTTTAAAGAAGTAAAATTTGGCTAAGGAAATATTAGTTGTGGTGCTCATGGGTGTGTCCCATGGTGCCAATCTTTGGAAAGAAAACTCTTTTTCAAAAGTGTTAGGGAAAAACTTGCTTTCTGCAAATAGCCTAAACTCCACCAAGCCAGATATGCATGTAGTTTAGACTTGCCATTTTATATCCACCATAGTGTCATTTTCCAGTGCATTGTTTGTACTGAATTTCCTTCGGGGGCTGCATATTCCAACGTGCAGGTAATTGTGATGATGAAGTTTGATCAAGTGCTTGGACTCGAGTCTACACCCAACATGTAATGCCTATGGCGCATGATTGAAGATGGAGGCTCATTGCTACTTTATTTCTGTTGTTTAGAAACTCTGAGTTTTGCTAGTCTTCCAAGACTATGCACTTTGTAATAAAGCTATACTTGGCTATTCTGGATCATTTGTAATAATTTTTGATACTTCTGCAATGATACTTTACATCTTGTTCTGTGGTGCTAGCATTGATCCAAGACTAGCACTTAACACATTAGTTCTTACATTATTAAATGTGAGGGCGCTACAAAATGGTATCAGAGCAAAGTGTTGCCTGTAGGTTCGAGCCCTTAGGATTGGAAAACCCTTTTGATCAAATTTATCAGCTCCTTTGAGTATTTTTGGATCCTAGCGGCATAGTGAGATGAAGCAGCCCGGACCAACGTTACATGTCCACGTACATGAGACCGGTTCCCTGATTGGCTTGCGGGTGTCAGTATCTCTCACTATAGTGAATATCCAAATTTCAATAAGTTGTTAATGATCTGATGATCATAGTGGAAATGGCTAAATATTTTCAAAGTACTCTTACTAATCTCGTATCTAGTACCTCTTTACCTTATGCTTTTATGACTTATGTTTTCTCCTACACTTAAAACTCAATGATGATGGAGATTCAACTTTGCAATCGCTAAGGACTTCCAACTTAAAGATGAAGAGCTGCAACTTCACCACCACCAAGGACTTCAAGGACCCTAGGATTTAATACCTATTCCACTCTAACATAGCTAGAATAACTTTTCTTCTAGTACCTCTACCTATTATTCAATCATCTAACGTATTATCTAACTTATAGATGACCAACCTAATTGAATCACTAAAGAAGGGACCATTGATGACCATGACTCTGGATTGTGAGGCTGAATTTCCAAAGGCATTGAAGAACCTAATGATAAGATTAGTATTTTTGGAGGAACAACACTCCAAAAAGGTTTTCCCTTCATTGAAGAAGGCCAAGAGTATTGGTGGGTGCAACTTCACCTATACAAGAGCAAGGAGTATGACCACAAGACAGAAGGGGGCTGCATCTTCACCAACCCACAACAATACACATCATTCTCCGAGTCAGCTAGATGCGCTGCATGGGAGGCTATCACAGAACTTGGAGAAAGACTTACGTGGAGACTTTATCACACTCAGAAGGATCTCCAGCAAGCCAAAGAAGAGATCAACGCCCTTGAAAAGGAGTTGAAGATGTACAAGAACATAGAGATCATCGTTAAGAGTTATGATCCATCCCAGTAGTTGACCACCATGGCAGAATGCGTTAGCTAGAGTTTTTGTTTGAGTATTGACCTATCAAATTGTGATATGGCTATGCTATAGTGTTTTGGTTTGCAACTAAGTTGTTTTGCTTAAGTCTGACAAAAATTAAGTCCAAATTTTGAAATTTGGTTAAGAGATAAAATATTTTAAGTTGTTGTTTGTCTTGTCGTATTGAGCATGGGTAGGAAAATTTTCTCCTCATAGCTCTATCTATCTTTTGCTCATCTATGCTAAAAACCCACAGATGCCTCCTCATCGCGACCGCAACAAAAACAACAATGAGGACAACAACAATGATGCCCTACGCAGATGCTCACTTCCCAAGCTCAACTTCTACAAATGATGACTCAGTTTGTAGCAGGAATGAACAACAACAACAACAACAACAACAACAACAATCCTCCACCACCCCCATGTGAACATACTTACTAGATTTATGAGATTTAGGCCTAACAAGTTCTCATATGCTACTGATCCTATTGAGGCAGACGACTGGCTTCGTCCAATCAACAAGGGCTTGGTAACTTGTGAGTGCACTAATGCGGAGAAGGTGAGATTCATCGCACATCTGTTAGAAGGACCCGCTGCAATGTGGTGGGAAACTTACCAAGTGAATCATCCACTGGAAGGCATGACTTGGCATGATTTCAAGGAGGGATTCCACAATGCACATATCTCGTATGTGATAATGAACCTCAAGAAGGAGGAGTTTCGTAGTCTGAAGCACGGAGGTAGAACCCTAAAGGAGTATATGGATGATTTCCATTCTTTATCAAGGTATGCACTAGAGGACATTGACACTGATGCCAAGAGGAAGGAAAAATTTCTCAATGGACTTAAAGGAGAACTGAAGATACCGCTGTGAAGGGAATATGCCCAAGAGGAAATAATAAAATGGTTATTATCTTATTCCTTGTTTATGATGAATGTTTATTTCTCATGCTAGAATTGTATTAACCGGAAACGTTGATACATGTGTGTTTAATAAACAAACAATGGTTCCTAGTAAAGCCTCTCTTTTAACTAGCTCGTTGATTAATAGATGATCAAGGTTTCCTGATCATGAACATTGGATGTTGTTAATAACGGGGTCATATCATTAGAAGAATGATGTGATGAACATATACTCAAAGTGAATATACAAATACGATCAAGTCATTTAGTTTATATTGTTATATCTTGCATACGAAGTAACTTATTCCTTAGACCATGAGATCATGTCAATCACTGGTACCGGAAGGGTGCTTAGATGTCATCAAACGTCACACCGTAAAAGGATGACTATAAAGGTGTCATTAGGTATTCAGAAAGTATTATTTGAGGATCATGGATCAAGAGTGGGTTTTTCCATCCAAATGAAGGAGAGATATACTCTAGGCCCTCTCGGTGATATCACATCAACACTGCTTGCAAGCACGTGATATGATCACAAGGATGTTATATCATGGGAACGAGAAAAGAGTACTTGTTGGTAACGAGATTGAACAAGGTATGGTTGATACCAATGATCGAATCTCGGACAAGTAAAATATCACGAGACAAAGGGAATAGTTCACGACGTTGTTGGTTCACACGATCACGAGAGTCATCGTTGAATATATAGGAGTCATCACGGATCTCCAGATCCCGCTGTTGATTATTGATCGGAGAGGAGTCTCGATCATGTCTATCTTATTCGCGAACCGTAGGGTGACACACTTAAGGTTCGATGATGCATTTGAGAGGATACGAAATATCAAAGAATATTTTGGGCAGCACCAAAATTGTTTCGGGGAAAATTGAAATAGTTCAAAGGGTTTTTCGTCGAATGGTTTTTAATAGAATTAACAAATGATTCGAGGTGCTATATGCAAAAGTTTGTTAATAGAATTAACAAATGCTGAAATTAAGAAATAAAAATGTTTTATTTATTTATTAAAGAAAAACTCTTGGATCTTCTAAGTGGAGTTTTAAGGGAACGGAGGAATCCTCTACTTCTGCGCCCCGCTGGATCGAGGGAACGGAGGTCGTCATCAACCGTACGTGTGACCGATCACGGTGGCACCGCCGGATTACGGTGCACATCTTCTCGCTATCGGGATCGGTGTGAGTACGACTACGCCAACAACGAGATTTGATCTCGTAACGCTTTCTGTCTTCGAGGGTATGTTTTCTCCTTAACCCTCTTGTTGCCCATTGCACTTCGTGTCCTATATTAGATCTTGGCATTTCAGGTATCTCTCGCGTAGGAATGTTTTTGTTTTCTATGCAACGACCCCTTCAGTGGTATCAGAGCCGGATCTATGCGTAGATGTTTTGTATGGGTAGAACACATAGGTGTATGTGGGCATTGATGATCATGTTATTACCTCCTTGATTATTTTATGATCTTAGTGGCATAGTGGGATGAAGAGGCCCGGACTAACCTTACATGTCCACGTACATGAGACTTGTTCCACAACTGACATGCAACTTGTATTGCATAAGTGGCTTGCGGGTGTCTGTTTCTCCTACTATAGTTAAGATCTAATTTGGGTTGTTAAAAATGTGTTTATCAACGTTGTGGTTGATGTTCGTAGGTATGAACGGTTCTATCCTCGAAAGCCCTAAGCCACGTAAAATATGCAAAAAATAAATTAGAAGCGTCTAACTAGTTTTTGCTGGGCATGTGATGTGATATTGTCAATGTTACAAATTTTATTATGAGATGATATCTTTTTTAAATTATTGATATACCGGAAGGTATCCATATGGTTTTCTTATGTTTGATGGACAATCAAGATTGGGGTACAATGGTACTTGGTACCACGCCGGTGGAATGATGGAGATATACCATGATGCACATGATGAGATCAAGTGCAAGAAGAACCATATCATATCACGTTATCCTTACATGTGATGTCTGTTATGTTAATCCTTTTTCTGCATCTTGTTTTGCTTAGATAGCGACGGTAGCATTATAAGATGATCCCTCTCACTTAATATCAATATAATAATGGGTTCTTCCTTAAGTATGCACCGTTAAGAAAGTTCATCGTTTCGAGACACCACGTGATGATCGGGTGTGACAGACTCAACGTTCGCATACAACGGGTGTTTTCAAGCCTATCATGTACAGACATGGCCTTGAAACACATGCAATACTACGGTTATACTTGCGAGCCTATCATGTACAGACATGGACTCGGAACACGTAACCGAAAGGTAAAGCATGAGTCATATGGATGATATGATGAACATGTCGATGTTCGCCTTTGAAGCTACATCATCTCACGTGATGATCGGTTTTGGTGTAGTGAATTTGGTTCATGTAATCACTAAAGACGACTAAGAGGGATGTTGTTTTTGAGTGGGAGTTCATGTCATAATTTTGAATTAACTTGAACTTATTTATCATGAACAACAAATCAAAGTATTTGCACAAATTATAGTATTCATTGGCATCCACATAACTACCTTGCACTTAGATTGTTAATTGAGATATAACTGTTATGATCTGGTTAAAATCATTTAAGATTGGTACCGTATTAGTGAAATGTAAAATTGAGTCCTATTGTAGATTTTGGGTATTTCCTACCGAGCTCCATATGGTTAATGATTGATTGATCTAGAGAGCAAATAATTCCTACTTAGAATCCAGAGTCATGGTTGCTTCTATATTACTTTATCTTCAAAATAATATTTTGTTGATCAAGGTGATTTAGAAACTGAAAAAAGTTGTTTTCAGAAACAAAAGTGAAAGATATATTGATATCTAGAAACTTATTTGTGGCAACATGACTGATTATAATTTAGCGTGACAATGTATGCTTATATTATTTGAATATATGCAATGATTGAAGACACTAGGCGTTTGAATATTCCAAGAAGTTGGGCGCTAAAAATTATCCTCTAAATTCCTTCCTTCGAGCTATAGTAGCTTAACCATAAAATTGTTATGATGGGATGGATTAAAAGTATGGGTAAAAATCGTTTACCTTACTTGGAGATTGCTAAGAGTGGAATCTAGAAGAATACTATTAATATGATGATATTAGTAGAACAATCAAACTCAAAGTACGACTCAATGGGTGATAGTATATGACTAACACGCCAAATAAAATAAGCTAGTACGACTATCATTGTTTGAAGTTGAATGATTCTTCTGTAAAGGAAAGGGAATATTCAAAATAGAATTACAAAAAGATATATGGCAGAAAAAGAAGATAACTGAAAAGTCCAGCTCAGGAGTATATGCTTGATATACAAGTTATAGATGTATTACTAGTTAACAAAGTATTTTTTGGTATTTTTGTACCACATTGGTTGGTATGAGTTGTCATACAAAGCAACGCAATGCAAGAAATACAAGTGCCTAAAAGGAACTAGTAATAGATGTGTAATAGATTATGACAAGAACAGTAATAAAGTGTTATTGTGTTCATTGTCGTATCAAACCAAATATTCAAGATTTATTTTAAGAACTTAATAAGTTGTTATTTTGTTCTGGTCTTTTGTGAGAACAAATGATATTGTTCAAACTATGAACATATTCCATAATTGATGGATATGTTAATATAAA
Source organism: Alopecurus myosuroides (assembly GCA_028641055.1). Lineage (NCBI taxonomy): Eukaryota > Viridiplantae > Streptophyta > Magnoliopsida > Poales > Poaceae > Alopecurus > Alopecurus myosuroides. Next base: position 597,369,888 of record CM054057.1, on the reverse strand, counting down.
TCATGTTGGTAAAGTAAACATCTATAAGACTAAATGCTAAATGTTGCAAGACGTAAAAGAGTTTCACTTAAATTGTGACACCACCATTTTAGTTTATATCGGAAAGTAAAACATGAAGGAACTCCATATTTATGGACTTCCGGAGTCATTTTTGTTTTGAATAAATTGACGCTTGTTAGACCTCTTCCAAAAGATGACTAAAATTCTGTTCATAGGCCAAAGTAGAATGGGCGACTAATTTAGTGGAGATTATACATATTGATGTATATAGTCCATTACGTGTAGTCATGTATGGTGGATTAATTTTTCCTTCATAAAATTTTGTCGATGATTTGAGTAGATATGTGAGTATATCTATTAAAAGAGAACGGAGTTTGACATTTTGAATTGGTTCAAATGGTTGCTAATATGAAGTAAAAATCATTGTAACAAGATAATCAAGTATTTATGATTGGATCATAAAGGATAAAGTTTGAGTTACAAGTTTAGCAAAACATCTGAGAAGTTGCAGAATTGTTCTACAACTTATATTACTCGAATTACCCCACATTAGTTTGGAGTGTTCGAGAGACAAAATCAAACCTTGTTTGACATGGTAAGATAAATAAAAATAACATTATAATTTCGTAGTTTATACATTAGTGACAACCGTTTTTCCACTGAAAATAGCACCATCATGATCCGTTGAAATTGACAACATATAAGATATGATTTGGGTAGTGACCCGAATTGTCATTTTCTTAAGTTTTGGTATGCATAGCATGTGTAAAATGTTTACAACCAAAATGGGATACATATATGTTTATAAGGTTATCCCAACGAATCCATTGGGTATTTCTCCTATCACCGACCAAAGACAAACATTGTTTGTCAGAAAGGGTTGATTTCTCGAGAAAGTAGTTCTTGCGAAATAAGTGAGTGGGAGGACAGTACAAACTCAACGAGATTAGAGAAGCTTTGTTACCATGTCAAGAGTAGCGCAGCACTGGAAGTTGTTCCAGGGTTTCCTATTTTGACTAAGTAGAAGACACTACATGTGATTGTAGATACTTCAAATGAGTTTGCGAACTGAACCACAAAAGTCCTAAAATTTTGTACTTAGACCAACTTATGGTTTAAGAGTAAAGTGTTGTTTTGACAACAAAAGGACCTGGACCTTATAAAGGAAGCAAATGATGGGCCCTGACTTCGTAAAATTTACTATGAGTCATCATATCCACCATAGTATCCTTGTATGAATATCAAGTATGTGACTTGGTAGTCCTTTCGATAGGAATGATGCCTAACGATAGCAAAAAGGTCTATATAGCGACAAAGACATGGATTTTTACATCCTTTGAAAGTTGTACTTATCGAAAAGTTGTTTTCGACGAAGTTCAAAGAGTTGACTACTACAAGATTTTGATCTTCCGTAGTGATGCTAAGTCTTTGCGGATAGTTCTAGCAAAGTTACATATTATGATATGGAAGTTGAATAACAAAACCAACTCTCCTCTCGAGGAAGTTTGATCAAGGATGTGTACTTGACACAGTCTGAGAGTTTTGTAAAATTCAAAAGGTTGCTAGAAAGGTATGCACACTTCAATGGTTGAAGTGAGCATAACGAAGTTGAAATCTTTACCTTAATGAAGTTATCAAAAGAGTTTGATTCCATCATGAACGATAAAGATGCTTGTAGAGTTACAAGAAATTAAGTGGGAGCGCTATGACATATTTCCAATACATTATGTAGATGACATATGGTTGATTGGAAAATATGTATTTTAAATTAACACGGTTAAGATTTTCTTACTGATGAAAGGCTTAGAAGATATTGTGCATCGATATCTATAAGAGATGGATTAAGTCGCCTGATATGATTGAAGCCAAATTACATAGATGAAATATTGAAGTAAGTCAATATCGAAATGACAAGAAGGATTTATTGTCACATGGAAAATAATTGAGCAAGATTCAAGTGTTTTGACACATGATGAGCATCATTGAAATTGAGATTTCTAAGTCATGTTTCCATGCTATGTACACAACCAGATGAGTCCTATGCTATAAAATGTTATAGCAGGATAATTCATATGATGATTAGACAACAGTGGGAGAGATCCTTGTGTCATTTTAGAAATGCTAAGGATATGTTTTCCTATGTAGTAATGACAAAATATTAGTTTTAATATGTTACACTAATAGTCTTGTCATTTATTCAAGTAATTTTATCTGAATTAAAATACGTGATGAATGGTAGCACAATAGGCTGGAAGAAAGTTCCATGCTGGATTTGAAAGAGTTTCAAAATTAAAATATTGTGACAGATACTACAACAAAGGCTAAAGTATATCGTTGTGTTGAGAATTGATAATAAGCGTATTTTGTGTCAAGGAGTTCTTTATTGAACTTGGTGAATTTTCAAGAATGCTGACACTATGAAGCTATATTTTGACAATGTTAGTAACATTAGTTTAAGCTGAGGAATTAACGTATCACCGGAAATTGGTGAATTCCAAGAATGCTAACACTATGAAGCTACATTTTCACAATGTTAGTGACATCGGTTTAAGCTGAGGAATTAAGGTTTCACAGATTGACCAAATATATACAAAGCCGTCTCATTAGAGAATGAGTGATGCGTGTATATGCAAAGAACTTACAAATACAATAGGACCTGCACAGTTCAGATCTTTTTGATGATGTTTACCACATGGGAAGCATGGTAATAACACTGGAACGCCATATGTGTTAAGTGCTTACAGACTAGATTATTGACTCTAGTGCAAGTGGGAGACTGAAGGGAATATGCCCGAGAGGCAATAATAAAATGGTTATTATATTATTCCTTGTTTACGATGAATGTTTATTTCTCATGCTAGAATTGTATTAACCGTAAACGTTGATACATGTGTGTTTAATAAACAAACAATGGTTCCTAGTAAAGCCTCTCTTTTAACTAGCTCGTTGATTAATAGATGATCAAAGTTTCCTGATCATGAACATTGGATGTTGTTAATAACGGGGTCATATCATTAGAAGAATGATGTGATGAACATATACCCAAAGTGAATATACCAATACGATCAAGTCATTTAGTTTATATTGTTATATCTTGCATACGAAGTAACTTATTCCTTAGACCATGAGATCATGTCAATCACTGGTACCGGAAGGGTGCTTTGATGTCATCAAACGTCACACCGTAACAGGGTGACTATAAAGGTGCCGTTAGGTATTCATAAAGTATTAGTTGAGGATCATGGATCAAGAGTGGTATTTGTCCATCCAAATGACGGAGAGATATACTCTGGGCCCTCTCGGTGATATCACATCAACACTGCTTGCAAGCACGTGATATGATCACAAGAATGTTATATCATGGGAACGAGAAAAGAGTACTTGTCGGTAACGAGATTGAACAAGGTATGGTTGATACCAATGATCGAATCTCGGACAAGTAAAATATCGCGAGACAAAGGGAATAGTTCACGACGTTGTTGGTTCACACGATCACGAGAGTCATCGTTGAATATATAGGAGTCATCACGGATCTCCAGACCCCGTTGTTGATTATTGATCGGAGAGGAGTCTCGATCATGTCTATCTTATTCGCGAACCGTAGGGTGACACACTTAAGGTTCGATGACGCCTTTGAGAGGATACGGAATATCGAAGAATATTTTGGGCAGCACCGAAATTGTTTCGGGGAAAATTGAAATAGTTCAAGGGGTTTTTCATCAAATGGTTGTTAATAGAATTAACAAATCATTCGAGGTGCTATATGCAAAAGTTTGTTAATAGAATCAACAAATGCTGAAATAAAGAAATAAATTTTATTTATTTATTTATTAAAGAAAAACTCTTGGATTTTCTAAGTGGAGTTTTAAGGGAAAATGAGTGGATGTGAGTGGGGCTTCCACTCACATGAAGAGGGAAGAGGTGGGGGAACCACCATGGCTGGCCGCACCCCCTCTTGGGTTGCCTCCCCCTCCCCTATAAAAGGAGGGTGAGAGCTCCTCTTCTCACACACACTTGCCCACTTCCTTTTCCCTTAACCCGCTGCTCCATTCCATGGTCTCCGGCTTGGCGAAGCCCTGACCGTGGGATTCTTCACCACCACCACGCCGTCGTGCTGCTGGAGTTCCGAGGGATCTTCTACTTCCGTGCCCCGCTGGATCGAGGGAATGGAGGTCGCCATCAACCGTACCTGTGACCGATCACGGAGGCACCGCCGGATTGCGGTGCACATCTTCTCGCTATCGGGATCGGTGTGAGTACGACTACGCCAACAACGAGATTTGATCTCGTAACGCTTTGTGTCTTCGAGGGTATGTGTTCTCCTTAACCCTCTCGTTGCTCGTTGCACTTCGTCTCCTAGATTAGATCTTGGAATTTCGAGTGTCTCTCGCGTAGGAAATTTTTTGTTTTCTATGCAACGACCCCTTCACTCTGTCTGTAGCATATGCCCCAAACTATCAAACTCTGTTGGATCAAGCCATTACTTTGGACAACAACATGACGAAGGAGGAAACCATGAATAGGAAGTACAACAATGGTGGGAAATACCATTCTGGACCCTCATATAAGAAGCACTCATCCAATGGAGGACACAATTTCCACAAACATGAGAACCATCACAATGGTGGGAATGGACACACTCATAACAATCATGATCACATTGAAGGACTTAAGGAAAACAGTGGTAGCAGTAATGGTCACTCAAATGGCAATGGACACCACAACCACAACCATGAAGTGAAGAGGGATCTTAGCAAGGTGACATGCTTCAAGTGCAGAGACAAGGGACATTATGCAACTGATTGCCCAGGGAAGAAGCCTATAGAAGCTTCCAAGCCCAATCCCTTCCAAAAGGGGCATGTGAATCATATCAACATGGAGTTGGTGAATGGTAACCCCTAACTCATTTTATTCCATCACATGTTCCATTACCCCAATTATATGGTGGAAGTACAATCTCAAAGATATTCGTTTAGGGGTGATAGTCCACCTCATAAACTTTTCAAACCTAATTGCTAGCCTTCTCGAATCTCGGGACGAGATTCCTTTTAAGGGGGGTAGTCTGTAACATCCCAGGATTTTCAAAAAAAATTGAAAATTTTAAAACCATCATGCATACATGAGCATCATAGCATACTTGCATTTTGATTGCATAAGATTTGACTTTTAATTTGATAAACACAAGATTTTAGGTATTATTACCTATTAAACCTCTTTTTGGATTTAAATATTTTCTAAAATAAAATAATTTAGTTTGGGAAATAATAGTACCAAAATGTTATATTTTTCATAAGCTTTCCAAAACATTTTTTTTGCATTTTTCTGATTTGTTTTGGTAGGATTTTGAATTGAATTTGAATCAATTGAATTAAAAACAGAGGGGAAAAAACAAAGAGAGAGCGAGAAACTAGCGCAACAGCCCACTCTCCCTTTCTCGGCCCAGCCCAACTCCACTCTGCCTTCTCTCTCTCTCTCTCGCGCAGCTCACTGAGCAAGCCAAGCCCATCAAGAAGGCCTAGCAGAAAAACAACGCAACCCGCCCCGTTTCACCCCCTCTTTGCCTCACTGCCAGCCCGGCCCCGCGCGTGACGCGACCCCCGCGTCACGATGACGTAACCATCGCCGTGCCCAGGACTAACTCGACGTCCGTGCGTGTCCAGGACACCGCCACCGCCTCTCCCCGTGCCCTAGCCCCTCCCGCACGCCTAGGAGCCTATAAGACCCCGTCCTCGATGTCCGTGAGCCTCCTCTACGAACCCTAGCTCAAACCCCGCTCGAGAATCGCCCAGGCGAGCTTCAAATCTCCGGAGCCCCTCCGTCGTTGCCACGATGAACTTTGACCACCCTACCCCCTCTCTCTGCCCCCTCTCAGTTCCACTCGATCTCGCGCATCTCACTAACATCATTGCACACGCTTTCGTCGAGCGGGTTGTCGCCACCAACCGCGTCCGAGACCACCCGCTGCCCCACACTTCTCCGGCGAGCAATCCCCGACGGGACAGGAAGCGAGCGATCAAACCCCATGCCATCGAGTCCGCGCCGTCTTCCTACACCTCATGTTAAGTCCCGTGATCTCCCGTGCCGTATATTAGCACCGCCGTGCTTTCTCTGTCATCGCCGCCGCGCCTCCACTTTCCCGGCGAGCTCTCCGGCGACCCCGAAGCAGAGGAGGAACAATGTCCGTCCGATCTTCATCAAGCAGCCACGAAAGAAGGAAGAGGCGAAACATTTTTCTTAAATCCTGGCCGCACGATCCCCTTTAGATCTAACGCTTCACAACGCGCGATCCGCCTGAACCGGTATCAGCCAATCAGGAGCCACCAGTGCATGTCCCCCGGATCAATCATATTTTTGATTAAAACAAAATAAAACGATTTGTTTCCAAACTTCAAAAATTTATATCTCGAGTTCTGTTTATCCAAATTAGGTGATGTTGGGCTTTTTGAAATCAGCACAATGTGTAGATTAATCTAGCCTATTCAAATTTAAAACGTGACCTCACATGTTATTTGTAGATCTCTATTAATCACTATTTTGGGCATAACTTTTAATCTACAAATCCTTTTTAGGTGAAATCAATTGCAATGGTTTTTTTATGTCCTCTATCCCGTATAATCGTTGGAAAAATTATTTGTGCCACTTTGTAACAGAAACTCTATTAATGTTGATATTTTCCTATAATAAAACCCTAGCAATGCTAATAATTATAATTTGATAATAAATTTGTTTTTCATGCATTATAACCATGCTATTAACAGCAGAGAACATCATTGTTAGTAATTATTGCTATTTGTGAATTTTGTGCATTAATTTGATCATTGCATAACATGCATACATGTTTTTGTATTGTTATTTTGTTTTCTATGTTATGTTTGTTGTTGAGACATCGTAGTAGTTTTTATAGACGGGGGTGCCATGAGACTACGGGTAGAGACGTGGGGAAACGGTATCGCGTTGAAGACAAAGACACAGGATTTACCCAGGTTCGGTACGTCGTAATAATACGACGTTCCTACTCCTGCAATCTCACTAATCAGGACTAAAGCCTGTGTATACAATTACAATGTGAGGTTCTGTTTAGCTATTCGCTGAGGATCAACTTTCCGTCGAGTTAGCCTGTTGCTTCGTCCCTAGTTATCTTATCTCCCGCCCGGCTTTATATAATAGCCGGGTTAGGGCATACAGAGTAGGAAACCTAGAAGACTACGGTAGCCATTAACTTGGAAAATAAGGAATCCGTCTTCTCCTCCAAGCCAGATCACGTGGGCCGTGATCCGGGTCCTTCTAGAATCCGGCTTCTGTGCGTCAGCTTACTGGGCCGCCCAATGGACCATAGCCCACTACCAGTTGGGCCACCCTGGTAATCCGGCACTTTTGACTACCATCTGATATACCCCTATTCAGTATATATCCGACAGTAGCCCCCAAGAAGGATTAAAACTCTGACTTGCCGTCTTTCGCAAAATACATATTGTCCGAGAAATATTGGCCAGCAGTCTTGATTCTTCTTTTTCTTCTTTTTAAGAGATGGTAACGTAAAACTCGGAATCCTGAAAATCCGGCTTTTCTCACACGATCCTTCGCGGAGAAGGAATCTCCTACGTTAGCACTTTAATCCTGCTGACGTAAGGGACGTTTGGGTTCCAGGCGGGAAACCCAGAAACATATCTCTGACAGATTCTCGCGGGAAACGAGGAGATAACCATAATCATCCTGTCGATCCATTTCCCGGATTTCTCGGCGAGTGACACGCGTTAATCATCCAACGGTCAAAAGAGCCGTTAGCACGCATCATGACGGATTTCCGGCTATAAATAGCCTTCTTCGTCCTCCCGGAAAATCTTCCGCTCCCACTCGAACGCCATTACAGTGCCCAAGCTTCTAGCAGAGAGAGAGCACCGAACGCACCCTGCACCCAGAACGTCACCGGAAGCGAGCCAGCGCCGCTACCAAATGGCATCTCCGCCGTCTTCGCCCGCCCGCAACGTCTCGCAGGACATCGAGGATATCATCAACACGATGGACCCTCAACTGGACTCCCCGACGCACTCCGGCGACGAGCCGGTGAAGACTACGAGCACCGCGGCGGATGAGGGAAACACTTCCGCCGCCGCGGATCTTGCGGATTCGAGCTCCGCGCTTACCCCGCCGTTCGCTCCCAAGACGGCGGAGGAGAAGATCACGCTCCTCGGCGATGAGCTCGCCGCCGCGTCCGCCACCGCTGGAGCTGATGAAGAACTGGAATTCGTCGGCAACTGGAGTCCGAGTAACATTCCTCCTTTCCTCCTTCCACAAATGGAAAAAGAAGGGCTAATAGTCAAAGGCAAATGGGGGAACTCGGAAGGTGAGCTCGAGCCTACACTAAAAAATGGGGAACGCGTCCTCCTCACCTCTCACATCGCGAGAGGTATGGGTTTACCGCCTTCCGCCTTTTTCTTGGACATCCTTAACTGTTACGGCCTTCAGCCACACAATCTTTCTCCCAATTCCGTCCTTCATCTAGCTAGTTTCCAAGCCCTTTTTGAAGGGTATTTAGGAATAGCACCTAGTCTAGATTTCTGGCGATATTGCTTTGAAGTGAAGCATAACCTCACAGAAGGAATTCCTCCCATCTGTGGAACTATTTCTTTCACCCTCCGGAAGTCTAGGGAAGATTGCTATCCGAAGATAAAAACATCGGAACCCGTCAAATCCTAGATGGGTTCCTTCTTTTACCATCAGGACATCCCATTCCCTGGTAAGGAAAGCGGGGTTCCTCCATTCGTTAATTCCGCCGCCTCTCCTCAAGAGAGTTCGGCAGTTGAAGCAATGCAGACATTGCCGGAAAACTTGATGGAGATAAAACGGCGTATCGCCAAGCTTACTTCTTCTCAGCCTCCCTTAACTGGAATGGATACCGTTTTATGTTGGTTTGGACGCCGTATCCAACCTCTTTCCTTTCGTTCCCGGCTCCTTTGCGAATATGAAGGACCAGAAGATAACATGAGGGGGACGGACAAGTCCTACACCAAAAAGGATTTCATAAAGCGACTCCACCAACTGGTCGTCACGTGCGATCAATACGCAGAAAGTCTGGCAATATATCATGTGGAGAATCCAGCCCCAAGGTTTATATTTTCCTTGCTTTCGGGTTTTTCTCGGATTATCCTCCTTGCCTGACTTTTAACGCATCATTGCTATTTCCCTAGTTCGATGAACTTGAGGGAGCTGATCTTGCTTCCGACGCCGAGCTTAACGAAATACATGCCAGCTTCTACGGCGACCGGAAACGTAAAAGGCAGGTGACTTTTGAGGAAACGATAACTATTGACGGAATTCCCGTTGCCACATCCAGGTATTCCGCTGGAACTTTTTTAATCGTTATTCCCCTCCAGTTCTTCGAGATATTTATTTCTCGGATGTTCTCTTTTCATCCTCTCTCCAACTCCGTTGAAAACAAAGAAATTGAAGAAACGTAAAGCTGCTGCTATGAAAAGAGAACCTTCTTTTGCTATGCCTGGGGGGGACGAACCTATCCCCACTTCGGACAGGAATATCCGGATAAAGGAAGAACCATTTGATGAACTTGGATATATTCGTCCAGAAGCTAAGAAATTCTTCGCTCCTGCTCCTCTAATTCGTCCTTGGCCACAGGGCGGGCTGATTATCCGAAACGACTTCGTATTTTCACCTCGTCAGGTCATACAAGATGGCCTTCATCACGTTGGGATTCTTTTTTCTGAATATGCCAAAGAATTCAACGAGACTTTGTCAAACTTGCGGGAAATGAGCCAGGTAATATATCTATCCCCCAAGCAATAAGTTGGAAACATACTTTCCCCTTAATTCTTTTTTATTACGCTTGATCTAACTTAAGCGTTTGGCTTTTATTTCCGCGTTTCAGCACACTGCTGATGTAATAAACTTGGAACTTTTGAATAAACTTAACGTCAAGAATGAAGAGGTGAAAACCCTTCAATCTATTATTAAGTCTAAGGATAATGAGCTGGCATCATCTCAGCTACAGCTATCGGAAACAACAGGTATACTTTACTCTGTTTTATCCGGATTATCAATAAGTACTTTCTCGAGATATTTCTAAACTCGGAAATTTTTCCCTGCTTTTCAGCTGCTTTGGCTAAGGCCAAGGAAGTAGCTGAAGATGCCGGCAATGCCGAACGTCTTCGCAAGGAGAATTTGGACCTTCATAAGGAGCTTATGAAGGTTCGACAAGATCTGGAAGCCAGTAATCTGGCCCTTGGAATTGCTCAATGGCTTCCGATCAGGCGGAAAAAAATCCACTATCCAAGACTTGGAAAGTATCTTAATCCTTCACCTAAAGGAATGTTCCGAAATTGACAAGGTTCTCGGTAAGTTTTATTTCATTTACCGATTCATCCATGTCTTTCTTTCTTTCTCTGTTTTGTCGCCTAACCTTTTTGGAGACTTGTTCCTAAAAAACGGGAAATTATCCAGGTCTTTCTCGTATTGACAAAATCCGAGCCTTCGGGAAGGTATGGAATGCGATCACAAATGCTGGAATGCAACTGATCAGCAAGTTCTTCCCTACAAGTACCATAGAATTCTCGGAAATTTATAAACTTCCGGGTGCTATCCTGGAGGTGGCGGAATCTAGGGAGTCCACCTTACGCTCCGCTGCACGGGGTGGTGCACGCATGGCTCTCGGCCTTATGCGTATGCATTACCCTGGTGCCAAATCTTGGCGCGTGGCATCCGGTATCCCTCAAGGATACACGGAAAACCAGCGAACCACCATCTTTGATGAAATCAAAGGCCATGCCACCAAGATTGCCTCCATGGTAAACATCTCCATCACCTATCCGGAAGAGGAGATCCCTGAAGCCCCCGAGAATGACAGCAGCGACGAAGACTCGGATGCTTGAAGGGCTGTCCTGATCCTGGATGGTGGAACTAGACAATAGGAGCATTACTGTACTTTTACAATGTAACTTATATTGTAATGCTTCTATTCCTTTTGTATAAACAAGAACTCCGCCTTTTGCAGTTTTAATTATGAAATTCTTTGCAAGGTTTCCGGGTTTTAATATTCCTTTGTCTTCTAAGTTCTCTGGTTTATGTGTTTTAACTGTCTTTAGTGTTTGAAATGGCTCGATAGTATTATGAATCATCATGCCGAGTAACTGGGTATAACCAATCAGTTTAAACTCGGAAACATGGATCATACTAAAGGCATTTTTACTAACTAGCTCCAGTGACCCAACACGTAAACAATCAGATAATACTTAGAGAAAAGTAAGAATTTTTTTGAAACTTGGGCACGCAGGCACAATCCGAGTTTCCTTTAGCCGTTAGCAGGCTGAAAATCATTCAGTTTTTAAACACCGAGCACGCAGGCACAATTCGGGTTAACATTGAGTATTTTGTAAGATCATTGGGAAATAGATAAGGTGGAATCATGCTTTGTACTATAATAAACTTGTAAGAAACATGGATATAACAATTCCGATGACTTTATTTCATGATCTCAAAGATGTTTACATAGAAATTGAACTAAGTATAGAAGGGACGTAACTGCTGGATGCTCCAAGGCCTCTTTGTCTCTCCTAGTTCATCATCTATCTTTCTCTTTCTTTTGCGATTCGGATTTTCGGGATCATTTTCCGTGTCCCGAATATCTACAAGATAATATGACCCATTTTTCATAGCTTTGCTGATTACAAATGGTCCTTCCCATACTGGGGCCAATTTGTGCTTTCTTTGCTGCACCAATCTCAGCACTAAGTCACCTTCTTTAAAAGAACGATGCCTGATTTTCCGACTATGATAACGTCGTAAACCTTGCTGGTAAATGGCGGATCTTTGAAGCACAAGCTCTCGTTCCTCTTCTAAGAGATCGACGGCATCCTGTCGTGCTTCTTCGGCATCCGAGTCATCGAAATCCCGCACTCTTGGGCTGTCATGGATCATGTCCGTTGGAAGGATTGCTTCCGCACCATAAACTAGGAAAAACGGGGTTTGCCCAGTTGACCTATTTGGCGTCGTTCGAATACTCCAAAGCACGGAAGGTAGTTCCTCTACCCATGCTCCAGCTGCTCTATGAAGAGGAGATTCGAGTCTTGGGCGTATTCCTTGCAGGATTGAGCTATTCATTCTCTCAACCTGTCCATTGGATTGCGGGTGTGCCACAGATGCGAGATCTAGGCGAATTCCCGTTTGTCGGCAATATTTTGCCAACTCTACGATGGAGAAATTTGTCCCGTTGTCGGTTATTATGCTGTGTGGAACGCCATATCTCATGACTATGTCAATGATGAAATTTCTGGCAGTTACACCGTCAAGCTTTTTGATGGGTTTAGCCTCCACCCATTTGGTATACTTATCCACAGCTACAAGTAGATGTGTAAGTACGCCTCGCGCAGTTTTGAACGGTCCTATCATATCTAGCCCCCAGACCGCAAACGGCCATGTAATTGGGATAGTTTTGAGTGCTTGGGCCGGCATATTAGTCTGCTTGGCGTAATATTGACACCCTGCACATGTGTTGACTATGTGCTCAGCATCTGTCTTGGCTGTTAGCCAGAAAATCCCGGCACAGAATGCTTTTTTAACTATGCTTTTTGATTGAGCATGATGTCCGCAATCTCCGGCATGGATTTCTTGCAGGATTTCTCGTCCTTCTTCTGGTGAAATACATCGCAGAAAAATTCCGGAAGTACTGCGTTTGTACAGGCAATTGTCAATTACCGTGTATCCTTTGCATCGGCGCTGAATTTGCCTCTGCAAGACTTCGTCTGCTCCTTCCGGGTACTTCTGGTTGACTAAGAAGTTTAAATATGGAATTGTCCAGTCCGGGTTAACGAGCATAACTTCAATTGACTCGGAAGCCAGGGGGTAATCAATATCTCCACCTTTTATGGATGGCTCGTACAAATGCTGGAGAAACACACCTGGTGGTAGGATTTTTACCCTTTCTGACCCCATGCGGGCTAAGGGCATCCGCGTTCCAATTCTCCTCCCTTTTAACGTGGAGTACTTCGAATCCGAAGAAACAAATGGCGAACTCGTCCACCGTTCTCCGATATTCGGCCATTATAGGGCTCTTTGCGTCCCAGGTTTGGTTGAGCTGATGCTGTACCAAATCCGAGTCGCCGTAGCACAGGATGCGTTTGACCCCTATTTCTTTTGCAATGTGCAAGCCATGAAGCAGAGCTTCGTATTCTGCCACGTTATTGCTGGCGTTGAAGTGTATTTGTAATACATACTCCATTGTGTCTCCTTTAGGAGATTTTAAGACTACACCAGCTTCAGCGCCCTCCTTCATCTTGGATCCGTCAAAATGCATGATCCAGTACTCGGACTCCGGCATTGGTGTTTTCTCCATTGCTTCCGTCCAGTCGGCGACAAAATCTGCCAGAACCTGGGATTTTATTGTCGTCCTTGGCTGATACTTAATGTCGAAGGCTGCTAGCTCGATACCCCATTTGGCTACCCGGCCAGTTGCCTCCGCATTGTTTATTATATCCCCTAGTGGTGCTTTGCATACCACTGTTATGGAATGTCCTTGGAAATAATGGCGTAACTTTCTAGATGCGAAAAATACGCCATATGCCAGTTTTTGGTAGTGTGGGTACCTTTACTTGGACTCAGAGAAAACTTCACTTATGTAATATACCGGATGCTGATCTGGTATGCTTTGTTCGTCTTTCTTCCATTCCACAACAATTACCGCACTAATAACTCTGCTTGTAGCCGTGAGGTACAATAACATAGGTTCTTCGTCTTTTGGGGATGCCAAAATCGGAGCTTTCATCAAAGTTTCTTTTAACTGGGTTAATGCTGCATCGGCCTCTTCTGTCCACTCGAATTTGTCGGATTTTTTCAGCAACTTGTAGAGTGGTAAGGCTTTATCCCTCAGCCGACTAATAAATCTGCTGACGGCAGCGGTGGAACCCGTCAATCTTTGGACATCTTTCACACACGTAGGTTTGGAGATGTTCAAGATGGCTTTGATCTTTTCCGGGTTAGCTTCTATTCCTCTGTGAGAAACGATGAAACCCAGAAGTTTTCCTGAGGGAACCCCGAATACGCACTTTGATGGATTTAACTTCATCTTATAAGTGCGCAAGTTTTCGAAGGTTTCTCGCAAATCCTCAAGGAGTGTGTGTTTTTCCTTGGTTACGACAGCAATATCGTCCACGTAAACGTGGACGTTTTTGCCAATCTGACTACGCAAACAACGTTGCATGCAACGCTAGTAAGTTGCACCTGCGTTCTTCAGGCCAAACGGCATGGTTACGTAATAATACGTCCCGTACGGGGTTATAAAAGAAGTCTTAATTTGATCTTCCTTTTTCATGCGTATTTGGTGATACCCGGAATAAGCATCCAAAAAGCATCAAAGGTCAGAGCCTGCGGTGGCGTCTATTATTTGATCGATTCGCGGTAACGCGAACCTATCTTTGGGACACAATTTGTTTAAGCCTGTGTAATCTATACACATTCTAAGAGCAGTGGTGTCTTTCTTCGGTACTAATACCGGATTTGCAGACTATTCAGTGTGGATTACTTCCTGGATGAAATCTGCTGCTAAAAGCCTGATAATTTCCTTGCCAATAGCCTTCCGTCTTCTTCCGTCGAATCGACAGAGACCTTGTTTGACGGGTTTGGAGCCTGGAATTACCTTAAGTTGATGCTCAGCAAGTTCCCTGGGTACGCCTGGCATGTCAGCTGGACACCAGGCGAAAATATCCCAGTTCTCACGGAGGAACTTGATGAGCTCGCCTTCCTATTTGTCGGTCATCCCAGTTCCTACTACGACAAATTTTGTCGGGTCTTTGGGATCTAGGATTACCTGTCTTGTATTCTCGGATGCCTTGAAGCTATCTGCTGGCTTCCGAGTTTCTTTTCCTGCCGGCATTTCTGTCGGCGATACCTCCTTAGCCAGCTCTTTCAGCTCCTCCTTTGCTATGATCTTCTCAGCGCAAAGGGCGTTTTCTTTTTCCAGCTTGTTCGCCAGCTTCAAGTCTCCAGTTATGGTGATTACCCCTCCTTTCGGCCCTGGCATCTTCAGCTTGTTATAAATATAACATGATCTTGCCATAAATTTGGCGAAAGCTGGACGTCCGAGAATTGCGTGATACACGCTTTCGAACGGCACCACCCCGAAGGATACTTTTTCCTGACGGAAGTGATCTTTTTCTCCGAAGGTGACATCTAGGGAAATTTCTCCTAGGGATCGTGCTTGCCTGCCGGGAACAATGCCATGGAAGCGTATGTTGCTGTGATTGAGCTGGGTCTCGGAGATTTTCAGATGTCTCAACGTATCCAGGTACATTATGTTGATGCTGGATCCTCCGTCCATCAGCACTCTTTTTAGCCTAGTGTTCTGGACAATAGGGCTTACAATAAGAGCTTGTGTGCCGGGTTCAGGGATATTCCCGGGATGATCAGACTGATCCCAGGTTATTGGTGTGTTCGAATACTTCAAGAATTTTGGGGTTGCCGGAACAACCGCATTTATTTCTCGAAGTGTTCTTTTCGCCACCTTTCCTGATGGAGTTGCTAGGAAAGTTAGGACGCATTCTCCATCAACTCTCGGAAACTTGGGTTCGCCTTTCCGCTGTTGTTCCTGGATTTTTTTGTCAGTGTCCGATTCACTGTCTTCTTTCTCAGCTTCTGGCTTTTGTTTAGAGAATTTCCTTTTGGAACTCTTCCCCTTGTTTCCGGATCCTGCACTGCCTTTCATGTGCTTATTCAGCCGGCATTGTGCGTTTGTATGGGTGGGTTTCCCAAATTGCGAATGGTGGACGCAGGGTTCCGACTTAATCTTCTCCCACTCTTCTTTAGTGTAGTTCATTGGTTCCGAACTGCGTCCTTTCCATATGTTCCCTTTTTCACTTCCAAAGGCTATGTTAACCTCTTTGGGTTTTGGTGTTGCATCTGAAGTTCCTTTTTTCTCAGAGCGAGTATTTTTCTTGGCCAGTATCAGTGCATCGATATTGCCGCCCCTTGCTCTGATATCGTCTTCGGCTGCAGCGTGTTCATTGGCGGTTGTAAGCATAGATCCGAGATCTTTGTGCTGTTTGGAACCAACCATGAACGGTACAAGACCGGGTTTTAAGCCATTGACAAAAGCGTGCATTGCTTGTACGTCAGTTACTCCAGAGAAACTATTCTTCATTGCAGTCCATCTGGAGATGAAATCCACGTATGGTTCATCCTCAAACTGGGTGCAACGGTTCAGCTGGTTGATGTTGTTCGGGCGTTTGTAAGTTCCCCGGAAATGCTGAGTGAATACTCGAACCATATCATCCCAGCTGTCTATAGTTCTTGATGGCAATCCATTAATCCAATCTCTGGATCCATCCAATAATATTAGGGGGAGAAACTTTACAGCTTCCAGGTCTGTCCCATTGTTAATCTGGACGGCTGTATGGTAGTCTGAGAGCCAGGTATCCGGGTTTGTACTGCCGGTGTATTTCTGGTACGTTGGACCGACCTTGGCGAAGCCAGAATGCAGGGTTATCCTTCGGATCCTATCAGTGAAACACTTAGGTCCAAAGTATAGATCATCCTTTTCCGCCCTATCCATGTGTGCGGAATACCTGCCGGCTGAATGGACAGAAGGGGATCTACTCCTTTCTTTTCCATTGTTGCGCGGACTCGCTTTTCCGGGATCGTTTCTATTTCTTTCAAGATCACACCCTTTTGGATGAGGCGGAGTTCTACTCCTGTGCCTTTCTTTATCCTTGGGGGTGTCCGAGATCTCTCACTCCTGTGAGGTACATCATGTCTTCCGGCTTTTTCAGCAGGGTGTCTCGGAGGTGGCATTGCTTTGCCATCATTCCGGTGTTTTTCTTCCCGATCGTGGGGTTTGCGTCCACCTTTCGGGAGATGAGATCCGGTTCTAGACGCTTCATCCCTATTGTCGGGATTTTTCTTATCTTCTCTCGGATCTGCTTTCTTATCCTTTGAATTGTCGGAATCTCCAGATTCTTCCGGTCCAGGTGCTCCAGCGGCGCAAGTAGCTGTTTTGCATAGGGCGGAGTCGTCGTGCAAACTTCCCTGATCGCTTGGGCCCGCTGTTGTTGTTGCAATGCTTTTCCTAGGAAAGCATACACCCCTTGGAGTTTTTCACCGTTGGAGTACATGTCATTGTTGAGGATGGCAAACGCTGCTTCCGCATTTTCTGCTGCGGTTTTGTATATTGGTTCGCCCCTGGCATCTTTGCCGTTTACTTGCTTTTGCCAAGATGGGTTGTGAAACCTTTCTTTTGGCGGCAGTCGGTCTTACGATTCCGGGTAACCTTGTAGGTTTAATGCCAGATCTATTCTTTTTCTCGTACTCCTCGATTTCTACCTTCATGAGCTTGATGTCATCCTGGGTTTTTTGGAGGTGTTCACGATTTCTGAATAGATGTTGCTGTTGCCGTTGGAGAGCTTGTGTCCAGGCTTCTAGCACTTCAGGGGGTTCATGCAATCCCACTGGTGTTTGTAACAATTCCTGTTCTCCTTGCTCTATCATTGGCGGAACAAGGATTTCTTTTGTTTTCTTCTCCGCAATTTTTGTTCCGCTTGCATATCCTACTTCCGGGCTTTCATCAGCTGGATCAGCCAATTTCTTCTTCCGGAGTTTGTATTGGAGTTTTTTAGCGGCCTTGTTCTTTTTCTTGGAAGAGGGAGGTTTTTTAGCAGGTTCATCCTCTGTCAATTCCTTGACGTTGGGAATATCGGATAAGTTTCTCCATCTCTCTTCTTCCTCTGGCGGAGGGGTTTTAGGGCTTTCCTGACTGCCGGCGTCCGTGTTTTTAGCCGGTTTCGCCATTAGTACTTCATGGAATCCCTCTTGAAAAGATTTAACTTTTCTTTCGAAGGCGTCCACGTCTTCGTATTCGCAATCAAAATCATCTGAACCGGTTTCTGACTCTAATCTCGCCTCAATAGCGGCTAGCACAGAGTCAGCTTCCGAGTTCATCGCTGGATTGGCGGGTGTCGGATCTTCCACCTCAGTAGTGGGTTTGCTATTTTCTGCCTCTTGCACGGGATTTCCGTCATCCGTGTTTTCGGCGACTTCGGATTGCACCATACCGATAAAGTGTGTATCACTTTTATGTCGGCGATATGAGCAAAATCCGGGATCATAGTCATCCTCGAGTGGGTATAGGGCGGGTGGGATGAATTTGCTTCCACCGCAAAACCCCATGGCCTCTGCAGTTAGTCCGATAAAGATATTAGCAGATCCGATCGGTAACACGCAGGCACTTACCAGATGATTTTGCGCCGGTATGTAGAATCCGTTGTCGAGAAAGCGTCCGACGTCCTCGTCGAACTCCAGGCTTCCGACAGTTATGGAACTGCCGATCCCGCCGAGTATCCCAGATCAGAACTTAACGCCTGACGTCGTTTGCCCCACGGTGGGCGCCAACTGTCGAGACATCGTAGTAGTTTTCATAGACGGGGGTGCCATGAGACTACGGGTAGAGACGTGGGGAAACGGTATCGCGTTGAAGACAAAGACACAAGATTTACCCATGTTCGGTACGTCGTAATAATACGACGTTCCTACTCCTGCAATCTCACTAATCAGGACTAAAGCCTGTGTATACAATTACAATGTGAGGTTCTGTTTAGCTATTCGCTGAGGATCAACTTCCCGGCGAGTTAGCCTGTTGCTTAGTCCCTAGTTATCTTATCTCCCGCCCGGCTTTATATAATAGCCGGGTTAGGGCATACAAAGTAGGAAACCTAGAAGAATACGGTAGCCATTAACTTGGAAAGTAAGGAATCCGTCTTCTCCTCCAAGCCAGATCACGTGGGCCGTGATCCGGGTCCTTCTAGAATCCGGCTTCTGTGCGTCGGCTTACTGGGCCGCCCAATGGACCATAGCCCACTACCAGTTGGGCCACCCTGGTAATCCGGCAATTTTGACTACCATCTGATATACCCCTATTCAGTATATATCCGACATTTGTTATGTATATTTATGTGTGGCTTGTTTTTCTTGTATTAGATTGTGAAGAGGAGCAAGTCTACTTTTGTTGCTGTTATTCTTGTTGTGATTGTTCATCCTATTGCCAAGGCAAGTGACACACCATAAAATCTCTCATATTTTTACTATGCATTACTAGTGTTTTTGAGTAGTATGCATGGTAGGGAATTTTTACTAAGTTATTATTATGACTATGCAAAATCCCAAGTAGTGTGTAGCCATCCTTTAGACTTGTTATTTTGGAAGACTTAGTACTTAGTGGATGCTTAGCTTTGCTACAATTTTTTTTTACTCAATGTTGTGGAAATTTCTAAGTATAAACTTGAATGAACCACCTGGGTGGGTTTGGTATTGCGTGGTTGTCGAAAGTTGAGTGTCTCCTTAGGGCCTTTAATCTCCTAAGGAGTTCACTTGAGGAATGCCACCCAGGAAACAAAGAGATTACCAAGTCCTCTAAGTTTAGTAGCTTCCCGTGCATCCCTTTGACATATGGGCTCTGTCTTGATCAACTAAGTTGTGAGAGTTCAGCCATGCTTGACATGAAGATGTAGCATAATTATATGTGGAACAGGTCTTGCTGGTTGGGTTGAATTATTGCTTCTGAAAGATCTCGTCTCAATTCTCTCCTTTCCATGATGCACTCCGTGTGTATAGAATGTTTGGGCTAATTGAAGACAAAGGGTGAAAGTGCACAACCTCCGCAGAGTTTAGAAACTATGATCATAGCCGTGTTCCCGGTAATGGACGACTTCGAGCAGCTGGACAAGGATGGACAAAAGAATCTCAACACCGTTTTGAAAAAGTAAAATTTGGCTAAGGAAATATTAGTTGTGGTGCTCATGGGTGTGTCCCATGGTGCCAATCTTTGGAAAGAAAACTCTTTTTCAAAAGTGTTAGGGAAAAACTTGCTTTCTGCAAATAGCCTAAACTCCACCAAGCCAGATATGCATGTAGTTTAGACTTCCATTTTATATCCACCATAGTGTCATTTGCCAGTACATTGTTTGTACTGAATCTCCTTCGGGGGCTGCATATT
Organism: Alopecurus myosuroides; assembly: GCA_028641055.1. Taxonomy (NCBI): domain Eukaryota; kingdom Viridiplantae; phylum Streptophyta; class Magnoliopsida; order Poales; family Poaceae; genus Alopecurus; species Alopecurus myosuroides. The sequence goes on along the minus strand of CM054057.1, from coordinate 597,349,904 downwards.
CCAACGTGCAGGTAATTGTGATGATGAAGTTTGATCAAGTGCTTGGACTCGAGTCTACACCCAATATGTAATGCGTGTGGCGCATGGTTGAAGATGGAGGCTCATTGCTACTTTATTTCTGCTGTTTAGAAACTCTGAGTTTTGCTAGTCTTCCAAGACTATGCACTTTGTAATAAAGCTATACTTGGCTATTCTGGATCATTTGTAATAATTTTTGATACTTCTGCAATGATACTTTACATTTTATTCTGTGGTGCTAGCATTGATCCAAGGACTAGCACTTAACACAGTAGTTCTTACATTATTAAATGTGAGGGCGCTACAGCTGCAAATCAAGCACCCCTGACGAGAGAAGCAAAAGTCGAGGTAAGGATCCCTCACACTCTCATCCTCCTCCTTCCTCGTGTTACACGCTCTACGCTTGTCGGTAGCTCTGATTTCATCGACCTAGATCTCCCTGCCAACGCATAGTACTTCTCGGGGTTGCGGCGGGAGGGGGAGGGGGCGGGGAACCATGATTGCACGACATTTTTCAATGTCGAGGAATGGATGGGTGGTAGACTGACATAGAACTGTGCTTCAATGACCATGTTGTTGTGTGCGCAATACCGTATGGATTAAGGTGACATAGACCCAACCCAGAGCCAATGTGGTTCGGGCAGAATGTTCAATTCAGAATTCAGTTATATACGAATTTAAGAAAATGGAATTCATACATAACGAGTCACCGAGTTTGGGGGTTCTGCTTTTCAAACAACTAATAGTTAGGAGTTGATCTCAAAAACCTCCCTCTTACTAAACGAGTGCGATAAACAACTAAGATATGAAAGCTAGCTTGATGTAATTTATATGTACTATAGTCTCTAATCAAAATGTCACATTTCATTGATGTCACCAAACTGAGTTCTGGCGCATATGCGGATGACAAAGTAGTAGTGTTTCAACAGACTACAATATGTATAAATGACACCGCTTTTTTGTTGGAATGACAAGCAAACTGTGAACGATTTTTCTTCGGGGCACATTTTTGTGCCACTTTGTGTTTGCAAACCTAAATGTGAATCATCAGAAATTTAAGTAGGGAAAAAGCTCCTTTATGTGGCTCAGCTAGAGCCTTCGCTAACCCGGAAAAGCTAGAGTGGCCATTAAATCAACGGGGGTGGGGGTATTTTATCCTAAGATGCATGATACAAAGCGAGGCTTATTTTTCATGCATGTTTTATATGTGAATCCGTGTTTTTCTTTTTCTTCGAGTTACATCTGAAGTTTTTTTTTTCTTTAACCAGCCGGACACAAAACATGGCAAAACTGTTGATGAAACAGGGTCTTCACACCGTCCATGCAGATTTACCAAGGTATATTTTCCCCTGAATCCAAATGTGTCACTAAGTATGTATATAGATTGTATATGTGGATTATTAAATTCACGATCAATCTCATTAGGCAAGCTAGGTATAGATAATTTTTTTCCACTAGGCAATTTATGCAGGTCATTTTTTCCACTAGGAAATTCATGATCATTCTCATTAGGCAAGTCATGGATAGATTTTAACCTTCATATTGGATAAATCATCTTTTTTACCACTAGGCAATTTATGCATGTTATATTTGCTTTTTTTCTTTAAAGTACCAGGAGAAGTTCTTTTTTTCGCATATGTGTTTGGATTTTAAAATGGCTCTTCTGTGTGTATTTATCCCATGTGCAGGTTGGGATTTTAAAATGAGCGACTTCGAGCAGCTGGACAAGGATGGACAGAAGAATCTCAACACCGTTTTGAAGAAGTAAAATTTGGCTAAGGAAATATTAGTTGTGGTGCTCATGGGTGTGTCCCATGGTGCCAATCTTTGGAAAGAAAACTTTTTTTCAAGAGTGTTAGGGAAAAACTTGCTTTCTGCAAATAGCCTAAACTCCACGAAGCCAAATATGCATGTAGTTTAGACTTGCCATTTTATATCCACCATAGTGTCATTTGCCAATACATTGTTTGTACTGAATCTCCTTCGGGGGCTGCATATTGCAACGTGTAGGTAATTGTGATGATGAAGTTTGATCAAGTGTTTGGACTCGAGTCTACACCCAACATGTAATGCCTGTTGTCGAATAGTCATCTCAACAAGTCCCCGGATGAACCGATGGGGTTTCGATTAGGAGAACGTATAGGCGCTGGTGACGATCGTCGGCTAACAGGGGGCACGATTTACCCAGGTTCGGGGCCCTCGTAGAGGTAAAACCCTTACTCCTGCTCTTGTCGATCTGTATTATCAATAGATCGGTTACAATGGGGGTGCTCAAGTCGAGAGTATGGTCTCGAGCTCAAGGCTTTTGTGGTGTGAGATTGCTTGGATCCCCCTCGATGATTCTCCTAGCCTTATATAGGTGGCCAGGTCTCATACCGTACCGGGGGGGGGGGGTTACAAACCCTAGCTTAGGTCGGTTACAAGTTTCCTTCTTGACCCGCAAGGCTTTGCGGGTGGGCCTTCGATTGGGCCTTCTAGAACTGTTGGTGGCACCTTTCCTTGGGCTTAGGTCTTGGGCCTTGGACCGGGTAGCCTCACCCGATAGGTCCAGGATTCATCCCCACGTCAGTAGCCTCCGAGTTTTTACTCGATTGAGAATCTGTCGGGTGGACACTCAAAGTTCGTCTTGATTTCCTTCGGTTGATGGTTTCAATCACTTGAATTTGGAGGGCGTATACCCTATGCGTGATGCGCTTCTCGTACTCGAGCATCGAGCAATGTATGTGCCTGTGTACTGGCTGTTTTCGCAGAAGGATGTGGCTCAGTCGCTTGGCTCCCCCGAAAGCTCAGGGCCAATTAATTGCATCTAGGGCAAAAACAGTTCTGGCCTACACAGACACGAGACCTCCGACTCGAAACTGGCGTGGTGATCGTTGCGACTGGGCCGTGGAGGTCTTACCGAGTCAAACTTAATCTATAGGGGTACCCGACGCGTCCTCTAGGATTTTTCTTCGTGTTGTTGACACGGAAATTTACCGGAGGACGCAGCTTGAGTGTGATTCCAGTCCCATAAGAGAGATATTTGGGTCTTACCTTCATACTCGAGAGAATACGGTATCCGGATGTGCCTAGTCGGCCGAATGATCCAGGATAGAGATGTGTAGATACATCATGTGAAAAGAGTAGCGGGAACCGCGTACTCGCGATTTTTCTTTGATTGCCTTCCTGTGAATCTTCGAGTGAAGAGATCTCCTTTCTTTGTTGTACTTATGCAAAAGAGATTTATGCGTTTGTAGTGGATTTGTTTTTGTCTTGCCCATATGAAAGAGCTTCCGTGTCTGGGGGTTTATGCGAAAGAAATTTTCGCGCCTTGATACACCCATACGAAAGAAATTTCGTGTCAGGGAGCTTTGTGCGAAAGAGATTTCGCGTCTCAATATGCCCATACGAAAGAAATTTCGTGTTAAGGAACTTATGCGAAAGAGTTTTCGCGTCTTGACACGCCCATACGAAAGAAATTTCGTGTTTAGGGAGCTTATGCGAAAGAGTTTTCGCGTCTTGATACGCCCATACGAAAGAATTTTCGCGTCAGAGAGCTTATGCGAAAGAGTTTTGTATGCAGTGATGTCTGTGATGTCACTGCGCACCCGTCTGTTCTGACTCCTCCTGATAGGATGTGACGGAGCGAAGCAGAGCACGCTGGCCCACCTTGTCAGCTTTTGACCGGAAACGATAGGTCGCGTCCGGGTTTTCCGCAGGCCACACGCTGTAAATGTGCACGATCTTTTGTAAAGATCGTGCCAGAGTAACCGCCCGCGCCGCTTCGCTTCCGCTTCACGCGTGGCGGCCGCGATGGGTGCCACGTCGCCAAATCTACGGTCCGGATCAGCGTGGCCCATGTATAAATACTTACCCTTAGGAGATGGGTAAGTCTTCCGGCTCTTTGCTCCTTCTTCTTCCTCCTCACGCACACCTGCTGCTCTGTAAGCACAAGAGAGCTCCAATGGCGGGCGGGAAGAAACGCGGTGCTGCCGCATCATCGTCAAAGGAAGTGGCGGATGCTTCCGGGCCACCCCTCGTGAGGACGGGTGTCGGGGGGTTACCCCCGAGTAGGGTAAAGACAGGTGGTAAAGGCCGCTTACGGAAGAGAGGTTTGGTCGAGTAGCCGACTACCGGGTACCCGCTACCCGGTCGACTGCTACTCGGTCTCACCTCAAGATGGCCAGAAGGAGATATCAATCAGTTTCTACCCTGTCGAGTAGAAGGTTTGGCCCGAGTACAATTGGCGGGAACCTTTGGCGGGAAACTACTCGGGCAGGAAGTCAAAGGAGCCGTTCTGACACAGGATCCCGCGTATCCTGGGTCCGTACTTGGCAGCATTCGAACTACTGTTCACGTGGGGACGGCCTGCCTGACAGTGACAGCATGGAAGCAGTCGGTGGCAGGATAAGGGGGGCCTACTCTGTGACTAGGTACAGTGATACCAGTCTGTCCCCTAGTTTTGCCCAACGACTTTACAGAAGCAGCCAAGACCAACGACCAAAGCTGTCAGCGGGTACTCGGAGAAAGGACAGTGTGCACACTATGTCGACACTTGTCTAGGATTTGGACGTATCCGGCTGGGCACCATGTATATAAGGTGCCCCGCCGCCTCCTGCGCGAGACACACTCACAGACGCTCTCACATGCTCCCATAGACGCTATCAGTGGCTCTCTGGAAACCCTAGAAACCCTAAGTTCTTGACCTAGCTCTACTCGGAGAGGAGCCAGGGGCTACTCGGTAGCGATATCATTTGTATTGTACCTACTCGGAGAGACATCGTAATACATAGAGAAAGGCAGGAGTAGGGGTTTTACCTCCTCACGAGGGCCCTGAACCTGGGTACATCGTGTTGTTTGTGTTGTGTGGATCTCACCTCACGCGGCTACTCGTCGCGTGATCCCTCCCCGGACACCTCCAGCGTCCATCGTCCCACATCTTTAGCCATCCCATGGCATCTGCCGTGACACCACCACGACAGTTGGCGCCCACCGTGGGGCAACCAGCGGCGCTGGCTGGAGTTTCTGTTCGGACGGGATCTTCATCAGCGGAGCGCGTAGTTTGTGGCCTTGTCCACAGATTCGGCTCCTTCGACTTCGTCACCGACAACGCCGGCTGTTTCGGCGGCATGGCCATGCCGGAGGGCGGCTCGGTGATCTCCTTCGGCTCGCATCTCGTCTACGTCGCCGTCGTCGCCAACAGCGCCTACCCCGAGCTAGTGCAGGACGCGGAGGATCCTCCCGCGGTGGTTGCAGCTCGCGGAAGGCCGGCACGCAGCTCTGCATGCTGCGCTGAGGTGATGGCGACGGGCTTGGCGGCAAACACTGGCGCAGCTGCTACTGGCGCTGCGGCCGTTGTCGAGGAGGTTGACGACCCGCCTGCTGGTGGCAGGACTCACCGGCCTTACGAGAAGGAGAGCAACCTGCCGCCTTCCACGTCTACGGTCATTCCCGCGTCTGCAGCGCGAACCGGCATGCCCACTCCCCCGATGTTGAGCTCCTTGCAGTGAGGGAGCAGCTCGAGCGGCAACGCCAGGAGCTGCTCGCCGAGCAGGCGGAGTTGGAGAAGATCAGGTTGGAGCTGAGCCTGGATCAGCTCGAGTACAACAAGGCTCACGGCTTCACGCCGGTCGCCAGGAGGCCTAGCAGGGTAGGCGCTACCCGGCGCAACCTGGGCGCCGAGATGGCGACTGTTGCGGAGGAGCCCGCGCAGTCCGCCACCGCGAACACCTTCACAAGGCCAAGGTATAGCACGCCCGCCAAGACGCTGCGAGCTGCGCAAGCTGTGGCTGCCGAGTTGCCGCGCCTAGAGGGAGAAGCGCGTCGCAGGCAGCAGGAGAGGCTCGGAGAGCTGGTGCTGGAGGCCGCCAGGCAGAACGAGGAGTTCCGGAAGGCCAACCCGGGAGCTGGAGCTTCGCAGGTGGTTCACTCGAACGCGGCTAGATCTAACGATCAAGCCTCATCTCCGCATCCCAGCCGCGAGAAGAGCCGCAGCGGGCGTACGGGTAGAGACAGGCAAATGCAGGTGTACGACCCGGCTGCTGCCGCGAAACAGGTTGCTGTGCCGCAGCAGCCCGGGCAGGAACACAACACTGCAAGAGCAGGCTCTCAAGCCCATCAAGCTCAAAGCGTGTCCGAGAAGCCGCACGTCCGGGTACTTCTCGGCAACCCGCAGCTCCGCCTACTCGGCAGAGGCAGCAGCCGCGCCCGGTGGCACCAGTCGCCAACCCGGTGGAGCAGCCTGCGGCTATGCAGGTGGATAGGTATGATGATGGCTACTCGGCTATGGAGATGGCTGGTTATGATATTCATGACCGTGTTGGTGAGCGTGTGTTGGCGCCTGGAGATGCAAGGCACCAGCTGGACCGTATCAGCTTGTCGGCGCGGCTTGAGAGCACGGGTCCCCCTGGCCCCGAGTGCTTTGGCCCGCGCATCATGAACGAGCCTTCCGTGAAGGGCTTCCAGCTCGCAAGGGGCACCAAGAGCTACAATGGTAGCACCAAGCCTGAAGATTGGCTCAATGACTACGTCACCGCGTCCATATCGCGAATGGCAACAGGAGATGGGCGGTACGCTATGTGCCGCAGATGCTAGAAGGTCCAGCTCGCACTTGGCTCAACAACTTGCCCAAGAACAGCATTAACTGCTGGCTGGACTTCTCGGATGCCTTCATCAGCAACTTCACCAGCACCTACAAGAGGCCGAATAGGCCACAGCAGTTGTCGGCTTGCCGGCAGCGAGAAGACGAGACAGACCGCGAGTACCTTACTCGGTGGAGCACCTTGAGGAACACCTGTGAGGGTGAATGAGGCGCAAGCCATCACTTGGTTTGCGCAGGGTTGCCGACATGGCAGCATGCTTTGGCAGAGATTGCAAAGGGAGATGCCGAACACCTTGGCCGAGACCATCAAGATTGCGGATCAGTACGCACTCGGTGATCCTACTCAGCCACTGATGGATTCCTCTGAGCCGAGAAGAAACTTCAACAGCAGCAAGCGCAACGAGTTCCGCAACAAGCGCCGAGTAGATACTCGGTATGATCCCGAAGAGGTGAATGCAGTGAATGTCGGAGGCGGTGGTGGCCAAAGGCAGAAACCTGCTGGAGCCTACGGGCAGAACCAGAACCAGGGCCAGGGCAACAAGAAACCGTTCCGCACTGCGCAGCCGAGTAGCGGGAACTCCGAGCAGCCGAAGAAGTTTGTCTTCGATGACATGAAGGATGGGCCATGCAGCTTTCACACTCACCACCCCTCAAGGCCTGCGAACCATACTACTCGGCAGTGCGAGTGGTGGGATGTGATCAAGAGTGATGGCTTGCCTCCTCCACCTCCTCTGCCAGCCGCGAATGCCACTGTTCAGCCTACTCGCGCTCCTGCAGCTCGGCCGCCAGTACCCGAGAAGGGAGAATGTCAACCAGGTGGCTTTAGGAAACCAGAACTTCAACAACGAGAGGTACCGCAACAACAACAACAACTACAACCGCAACAACTACAACCGCAACAACAACTACCAGGGCAACAACAATGGCAACAATGGCAACAATGGGGGCAATGGCTCCAACCAGTACCAAGAGCACCATGAGAGCTATATGATCTTCACTTCTGAGGCAGTCGACAAGCAGTCACAGCACAGGCGGGCCATGGAGGTCAATGCAGTGATTCCGGCTGTGCCTCACTACATGTATTGGTGTGACCAGGAGATCAGGTGGACTCGGGCAGATCACCCCAAGGTGATGCCCAATCCGGGTACCTATGCTTTGGTGCTGGATCCCACTTTCCTGGGCCCCGAGAAGAATGTGAGATTCAGCAAGGTGCTGATCGACAACGGCAACAGCATCAACATCGTGTACAAGGACACGCTCGAGAAGCTTGGCCTGGCCGAGAACATGATGCTGCCCAGCAAGACCACCTTCCATGGCATTGTGCCCGGATCTCATGCAACCCGATTGGCCGAGTGTGGATTGATGTGCTATTCGGTACTCGGGAGAACTGCCGCACTGAGCGTCTGCAGTTTGAAGTGGTGGATCATCAGAGCCCATATCATGCTCTACTCGGCAGGCCTGCTCTGAGCAAGTTCATGGCCTCTACTCATGTGGCGTATCTGAAGATGAAGATCCCCGGGCCCAATGGCATCATCACCATCTCGGGAGATTACAAGAGGTCCATGGAGTGCGCCTCTGCTAGCTCTCAGCTGGCGGAATCGATGGTGATTGCTGCCGAGAAGAAGAAGATGTACGAGGTGGTGGCCATGGCTCAGTCCGCACAAGCTAGCACGCAAGGTGTGCGAGTACTCAGCATGGTACTGCCTTCCAAGCTGCCAAGGAGACCAAGACAGTCCAGGTGGACCCCGAGTTCCCGGAGCGCGTGGCCATCATTGGTGCCGGGTTGGCGGAGAAATAGGAAAGCGCGCTCATCCACTTCCTCCGTGAGAATCGGGACGTGTTCGCCTGGACCAATGAAGATCTACCAGGAGTCCCGAGGGAGTTGGTTGAGCACTCTTTGCATGTGCGTCCTGACGCCAAGCCCGTGAAGCAGGCTTTACGCCGTTTCGGGGATGAGAGAAGGAAGGCCATCGGTGATCAAATCACCAAACTGCTGATCAGTAACTTCATCATGGAGGTGCTGCACCCGGACTGGTTGGCCAATCCGGTCATGGTCGAGAAGAAAAGGAAGATCCCAAGGCTGCCACCGCATGGCGCATGTGCGTCGACTACACCGACTTGAACAAAGCATGCCCCAAGGATCCCTTCCCGCTACCTCGCATCGATCAGGTGATCGATTCCACTGCCGTTGTGAACTGTTGTCTTTCATAGATGCTTACTCTGGTTTCCACCAGATTGCACTCAACCCTGCTGATCAAATAAAGACTGCTTTCATTACCCCGTACGGGCTTATTGCTATCGTGTCATGTGTTTTGGCCTGAGGAATGCGGGTGCAACCTATCAGAGATGCATGCAGAAATGCTTGCATGACCAGCTCGGCAAGAATGTGCAGGTGTACGTAGATGACATTGTCATCAAAACGAATAAAACACATACTCTGCTTGCCGACCTGGAGGAAACCTTTGCTAACCTACGCAGGTACAAAATGAAACTGAATCCGAGTAAGTGTACCTTTGGTGTACCAGCTGGAAAGCTACTCGGTTTTCTGGTTTCTAGTCGGGGCATCGAAGCCAATCCGTCTAAGATAAAAGCTATCGAGAGCATGTCTTTGCCGAGATCATTGAAGGATGTGCAGAAATTCACGGGTTGTCTGGCTTCTCTGAGCCGCTTTCTTGGCCGGATGGGCGAGAAGGCTTTGCCTCTGTACCAGCTGATGAAGAAAAGCGACAAGTTTGTCTGGACTCCACAGGCGGATGTGGCATTCAATGAGCTGAAGGCAATGCTGGCTAGCGCTCCCGTCTTGGCTAGTCCGCTACCCAAGGAGCCTATGCTGCTGTACATTGCCGCGACTAACCGAGTAGTCAGCGTGGTGATAGTGGTGGAGCGAGAACAAGAAGGCAAGAGTGTGCAGCGCCCAGTCTATTATCTCAGTGAAGTGCTGTCCAGTTCCAAGCAAAACTATCCTCACTACCAGAAGATGACATATGGTGTGTACCTGGGCGCCAGGAAGCTAAAGCATTACTTCCAGGAGCACCCCATCACTGTTGTGAGTTCAGCTCCCATCTCGGACATCATGGGTAACAAGGAAGCGAGTGGCAGAGTAGCCAAGTGGGCAATTGAGCTAGCCGCGTACGCTCCCGCGTATACGAGAAGAGAAGCAATCAAATCTCAGGTACTGGCGGAATTTCTTGTGGACTGGGCCGAGATGCAATATGAACCTCCTGCTCCAGTTTCCAACTATTGGAAGATGCACTTTGATGGCTCAAAGGTGAAAGAAGGCCTCGGCGCTGGCGTTGTGCTTACGTCACCCAAGCGGGATCAACTCAAGTATGTGTTGCAGATTCACTTCAAGGCATCTAACAATGTAGCCGAGTACGAGGCAGTAGTGCATGGTTTGCGAGTAGCAAAGGAGGTTGGTGTGCAGCGCATTATCTGCTATGGCGACTCAGATCTGGTGGTGCAACAAGTCTCAGGTACCTGGGACGCTTTGGATGCCAACATGGCGTCGTATCGCTTCCTGGTGCAGTCAATGACTGGGTTTTTCGAAGGCTGTGAGTTCCAGCACATTCACCGAGCAGAGAACGAAGCAGCAGATGAGCTGTCCAAGTTGGGATCTTCTCGGCAGTCCATCCCAGCAGGGATTGCCTTGGAGCATTTGAGGAAGCCATCCATCAAGCCTTCCCCCAACTCGGAATCCATCTTTGTCCCTTCTCTGCCAAGTGAGGAATCTGACCCAATGGAGATTGACTGGGAGAGTGCTGCAGGAAACCCGGGGACTGCCGTCCTATACTCGGGGACTGCCATTCCTTACTCGGGGGCTGCCGTTCCCTACTCGGGGACTGCCGTTCCCTACTCGGGGACTGCCGTTCCTTACTCGGGGACTGCTACTCCCTACCCGGGGACTGCCACTCCTTACTCGGGGACTGCCGCCCTCAACCCAGAAGCTGTCGCATTCATTGAAGAAGTTCTCGCCAATCGGTCTGGGCTGCAGAGAAGCGCTCCTACTCCTCCTGTGCAACCACCAAAGCCTGTCCCAATGGAAATGGATGAACCAGTGTTTCCCGTGCGGGAGACACCGAGTTGGGCAATCCCCATATTATCCTTTCTAAGGGACGGCACTTTACCTGAAGATGAGGTGACCGCGAGGCAGATTCAGAGAAGGTCCAAGGGCTACACCATAGTCCGAGATGTGCTGCACAAGAGAAGTGCCACTGGTGTGCTGCAACGCTGTGTGAGCCCAGAAGAAGGAGAAGAAATCCTGGTGGAGATACATCAAGGGGAATGTGGGCATCACGCCTCTTCTCGGGCTTTAGTCAAGAAAGCTTTTCGGCATGGCTTCTACTGGCTCACTGCATTGCAGCAAGCTGAGGATATTGTGAGGAAGTGCGCCGGCTGCCAGATGTTCGCAAGTAAGATTCACATGCCAGCTTCCGAGTTGAAAACAATTCCTATCACATGGCCCTTTGCTGTCTGGTGCTTGGATATGGTTGGTCCTTTCAAGCCGGCTAAAGGCAATATGACTCATATCTTGGTCATGGTGGACAAGTTCACCAAGTGGATCGAGGTGAAACCTATTCGGAAGTGCGATGGAGTCACAGCTGTGAAGTTTGTGAAGGATGTAATCATGAGATATGGCTACCCGCACAGTATCATCACCGACAACGGCACCAACTTTGCAGAGGGGGCAATGGTGCGATTCTGCAGAGATAAGCATATCCGACTAGACGTTGCGTCAGTCGCGCACCCTGCCTCCAATGGGCAAGTTGAGAGAGCAAATGGGATGGTACTGGCAGGCATCAAGCCAAGGCTTATTGAGCCACTGCTGAAAACACCTGGGTGTTGGCTAGAAGAGTTGCCAGCGGTGTTGTGGAGTCTAAGGACTACCCCTAACCGGTCAACCGGCTACACGCCATTCTTCTTGGTATACGGGGCTGAGGCCGTGTTGCCAATAGACTTAGAGCATGACTCCCCCCGAGTAGCCCTCTACACTGAGGTGGAGGCGAGAGAAGCTCGAGAAGACGACGTTGACCTGCTTGAAGAAGCAAGAGAGCTGACTCTGTCACGTTCGGCTATCTACCAGCAAAACCTGCGGCGATATCATAGCCGAAAGGTGAACCCAAGGGTTTTCCGAGAAGGAGACATGGTCCTTAGGCTGGTGCAGCGCACAGCCGGGATGCACAAGTTGTCTCCTCCTTGGGAAGGGCCTTTCATTGTCAGCAAAGCGCTGCACAATGACGCGTACTATCTTGTAGATGTGCGCCCATCGCAGGCGAACAGGGCAGATAAAGCTGGAGAGGAAACCAAGCGTCCCTGGAATGTAGCTCTACTTCGTCGTTTTCATTCATGAGCAAAGATGTGTATGTACCCCTTTCATCCGAGTTGAAATTCTACTCTGCAATCTAAAATTGTTCTCGGGGACTGCCCTCGTCCAAAATTGCTCTAAGTTTTTTTTCTTACTTGGCTTGTTCCTTTGTCTATTCGGTTGCTTCACTTCAGAACTCAAAAGTGAATTGAGTACTGTGTTTAAACCTATATGCCAACTCTTCGACTTTGCTGCTGTCCGAAACCCGGCTTCATGGCAAGCAAGAGAACAAGCAAAAGGTCAATGAGCACACGAAAATCACTAAGGAAGAAGGAGTGCAGGAACCGAGTAGGTTGTCGGTTACTTTTTGTTCCCCGTTTTCGCCTTCTCGGCTAAGTGGTGGGCTGCGTTATCATGATTGTTTCTAGCGGCTAAGTATTTGCAGCCTTGTTCCTTGATTCTTGTGACTCGAATACCAAACAAGCGACAAGTCGCAGGTAGAGCAGAGATGAAAAAGACAGGGTGAATAAGAAATGCTACTCGGGGACTCGCATGGAAACACAACTCGGCATTAAGCCAGTGTCGTTCAAATTGAATAATGTCAACGTAAACCGAGTGGGCATAAAAACTGAGTAGCAAGCAAGATAAAGGTAGTCTGTTACATCTGCTCCCGGCATTCCGGGGATCTGATAAAATGTTCAAGTGAAAGAAAAGATTGCAGGTTGCTTCAAGTTGAAGAGGAGATGTTCTCGGCGCTGGCCTTGGCGGCTGTTTCCTCGGCGGCGGTCCTGGCAGCAGTTTCTTCGGTGGCAGTCGTGGCGGCTGTTCCTTCGGTGCTGGCGTGGGTAGCATCAGCCTCCGTCTGCACGGCGGCGGATTCCTCCATCTCGGCGCCCTCCTGGGTGGCCGCCCGCTCGGAAGTGGCCGTGGCCACCGAGACGGGTCCCGGAGCCGAGGAGGAGCCTGAAGCGTGGCCAGGAGGAGGCACCGTGTCGTCGAGAGCAGCACCTGAGGAGGTGCCGAAGTCGAGTGGCTCGCTGTCGATGTGCGCCCCCTCGTCTTCATCGCTACTCGCGACGACGGTGGCCTTGCCCTTCCCGGCCTTGCCCTTGGGAGATTCGAAGTAGTCCCCAAGTTCTTCCTCGTCGTCATCTTCGTCGTCCTCGTACTCGGTGTCGGGTTCGGGGACGCCATCGATGTAGACCTCCGTCTCGGCGCACTCTGCGACATCATATGCAATCTGCTTGCGCAAGGCCACGCTATCGGCATCAGTCTCCCACTTGGAGTTATTGCGCTTCCCGCGGATGAGCTGCATGTCCAGGTTTTCATACCAGGACGCAATGCAGAGAAGCATCACGTCCGCACCAGCACGGGCTCCGGAGGCTCGCCATTTTTTCAACTCGGCCTTCACGTTCTCCAGCTTGAGGGCGAGCTCCCGCATGCTCTTTGGCTCAGCATCATGAGGCCAGAACAGCCGGTGGAGCTCAAAGCCCGCATGCATCAAGTCAGTTCCGACGCCGGCCAGCTGTTCGAAGTAACCTTTGAGCACCAGCAAGCTGTCCTCGATATCAGCCCTGGTATCAATCGGCTCACCCAGCGAAAGGCGAACTGCTCGGGCCTTGGCTATCGTGGGCGCAGAGGTAGACTCAAGGCGAGGCCAGATATCTGAAATAGCAAGTGGCAAGATCAAAAACCGAGAAAGAAAAAAGGAAGCCGAGAAGGAATAAGACCGAGAAGAAAAGATGCAATGGAGAAAAGAACTTACCGATCAGTTGGCGGCGCAGCTGGTGCAGCTTGGTTCTCCAAGATTCCTCGTTGCTAATGTGCTTTGATTGGACCTGGCGCAGGGTGTCCATCTGAGCGAAAAGATCAGCATTGGTCTTCTTCAGAGTCTCGCACTCAGCCTCGAGGGCCCTTTCCTTGGCCTTGAAAGTGGTCTCGGCCTTGGCCTTCTCGGCGATTGCCTTGTCCCTCTCGGCGCCAATCTTCACGGCATCTTGGAGTGCATTCTGAAGCTGGAGCTGCAGTTTCTCCATCTCGGTGGTGTGGTCCGTCACCAGAGAAATGGCCTGATCGGATAGCTGTTTCTCCACCTCGGCTGGCTGGACGCAATCTTGGTGCGCCTCAGCAAACGACTTATAATCTTCTGCGAAAAGATAAGATGAGGTCAGTAAGCGGGCAGAGAAGAACCGAGTTCAAGGACATACCGAGTAAACAGCAAACTCACCTTCAAGTTTCTTTATGGTGGCCTCGGCGTTCGCCACGAAAGCGCGGCATTTCTCATGCTCATCGGCCAAGGCCTTCAGTTTGTCTGCAAAGAAGAAAAGGTTAGCGCGTGAGAAAGCAGAAGCGGGCGTAAACATAAAACGCAGAAACCGCGTGGCTAAGCGTGTACCTTGCACTTCGGCCAGCTGTTGGGTGCTGTCGTTTGCATTTTTGCTCGCGGCCTCAGCAGCTAACTTCTCCTTCTCCAGCGCAGCAATTCGCCTCTTAGCGATGGAGTGGTTCCAGAGAAGGATGCGGTATAAGTTGGTCCGCTTAAGAACGCTATCCTGAAAACCGAGAAGAAAATGAGTTAGGCAAAGCAGAGAAGATTCGGCCCGAGTAGGAGGCTACTCGGAGAGTATCCGCCTACTCGACCCAAATCTCGGGGACTGGGGATGATGGTAAGAAAGAAGAAAGGCGAGTAGAAGAGAAGAAAATTCAACTCGGAAAAGGCAAAAAGACTTACTGCGTAGCTCTGTTCGATATCTTCGGCGTTCTTGCGGTGCAAGAACATCTTGGCTGCGAGGGTGGCGGTGTCGGTGGAGACGGACATGGGCTGGTGTCCCAGGTCGATCTTGTTCCACTCCACGCGGTAGTGGTCGACGGAGCCAAGGGTCAAGCCGTGCCACTTCTCCTCTCCGAGAACCCCGCTGTCCCACTTGGCGCTGATGTAGCCGACAGTGTCCAGTACCTGCTCAAGACCCTTGGAGGTTATTGGCTTGTCTTGAGCTCCCCGAGAAGCAATATTGACGGGTTTGTTCTGGGCTGGATCGAAGGGAGGAGTATTCCTGGCTACAGCTTTCCTCCCCTGAATAGCTACAGCTTTATCTTGGGGAGGGAAGCCGATGCTATGTTGGTGGCTAACCTCAATCATATACTCCGGGTAGCAAGGCTGGCCAGCAGCGCGAGCGCCCGCAGAGAGCGCAGCAGGAATCGGGCCGGAGTCGCGGATCACGAGTGCTCCGCCTGCGGATGCGCCTTGGTCTCTGGCCCTTTTCTTTGTTTGCTCCTTCTCGATTTCCTGCTTCTCGACATCCTCGGGTTTCTTCCCGTCAGTCTTGGCCTTGGCCTTCTCGGCGACTGCTTTCTCGGCAGTTTGCCTCTCGGCCTTCTTCTGTTCAGCCCTGGCCTTCTTCTGCTCGGCCTTGGCTCTCTCAGCAGCTTCTTTCTCAGCTCTGACCTTCTCGGCGGCCTCCTCCTTGGCCTTGGCCTCCTCAGCAGCCACCTTATCGGCAGTCTCCTTCTCAGAAAGGCCCTTCTTGGAACAGTAATCCCTCAGAGCATCAAGGGCCTGTTGCTTGGCTGCTCGCCCAGGAGGGCTGGATGTATCCTTGCTCTGTGGAGACGAGCAGGAAGTTGGTGGTGTAGGGCCTTGCGCAGTCGGTGGCGTAGGGCCTTGCGAAGTTGGTGGCGCCGCTGTAGCTCCTGGCAGAACACCACTCGGTGCGCTGCCTGGCAGTGGGTAGACATCCGCTACGGTAGCATCCGCGGCGGTGTCGTCTGTCGTCAGCTGCTCGGCGGCGATGTTCTCTTGTGCAGCAGCCTCAGTGGTGGGCTGCTCCCGTTCTACTTCTGGCCGCTCAAGGGCGGCGGCATCTGGCATTTCTTGTTCTTGGTTCTCCTCGGCGTTGCTAGCCGGAGGAGAAGGGGGTCTCTCGTCGTGGACGGCGGTGTCTTGTGCTACTGGTTCTGACGCTGCTCCTTGTGCTGGATTGGCAGCGGCAGCATTGGCGTCGCGATCCTCATCATCATCGTCCAGGTTGACCAGAGGTACTGGTTTCTTCTGGGCGTGGTCGGACGCGAGGGCTGCGTTCGCATCCATGGCAGGACTGCAGAGAAGAAAGAGATCAGAGATTGGAAGAGGATTTGGGAGAAATCAGTACTACGCGAGAAGGAGGGCAAACGAGAAGAGAACTCACGCATTGGTGGACTTAAGCTGTCGTCGGGGTTTCTTGACAGTAACCTTCCTCTTCTTCTCGGCGGCCTCCTCCTTCTCGGCGGGCTTCCTCTTCTTGGCTGGAGGTACCTGCGCTTCGCTCCCAGTCCGCTTGCGGGTTTCGGGAGGGGCAGTAGACAAAGGTTGGACGACGAGGGGCGCATCGCCCTCGTTCTCGCCCTCATCCTCGTCGTCCCTCTCCGCAGCGGCCTCATCTGAGAAGTTCAAAGGAGAAGAAGGAAGAATCAGGAACAGCAGTGCAAGGGGCTGGTGTTTCTCAGAAGCAAACAAGATGAAAATAACCATACCGTGAGAGCCTTCATCCGACCAAGTGCGGAGAGCATCACGCTTGTCAGGAGCGGGACTGCTCTGTTCCGCGTCGTCAGAGGGCAGCATGTCATCCTCCTCGCGATCGGCGAACCAGTTGTCCTCGAAAACTTCCCGACTCTCAATCAGCTGTCGAGTAAGAGTCTGAAAGACAGAGAAGGATCATAAGTAAACCGAGTAGCAGGATGGAACTCTACTCGGATAGGCATGCAAACACAAAGCACACTAAGCCTATGCGGTTTTCTAAGTATTCTACTCGGACAAGCATGCAGACACAAAGCACACTAAGCCTAGGCAGTTCTCCAAGTGTTCTACCCGGATAGGCGTGCAAACATAAAGCATACTAAGCCTAAGCGCGAGTCGACTAAGAGCTCTACTCGGTGCACCAGGTGGTTGCTAGTCGGGGCGGAAAGGGAAGTTCTCTACTCGGGTGGCAGAGGCAAAAAACAGAGAAGGAAGAACGTACCCGGGCAATCGGTTGCTTGCGGCTGTACGGGGCGAAGCCATACCGCCACTTCTCGGTAAGGCTTGTCTTCAGCATGTTCCTGGCATGATAGGCAACATCCGCATCGTCGATGTCGATGGTGGTGGTCCTGGTGCAGTCGCGCGGGCCTCCCATGTAACACATGAGATGGCAGCGCTCCTGCAGAGGGAGTACTCGGCGCTTGATCCAGCATATCACCGGGTCGTCGTTCTTGAGGCCCAGCTTCTTCAACTCGCCGAGTCTATCTTCTATCTCGACGGCGATTTCGTCGATGTTGGGCTTCTCCTTCCAGTTCGACCCGAGTGGAGCACGGTTCCTCCAAGCGGGCAGGTTGATTCGATCATCAACCACACCTCCTTCCGTGGCGGGGACGTTCTTGACGTAGAAGAAGGTCTGCTGCCACATTCGGCAGGAGTCCAGCCCCTGGATGCGGGGATGGTTCGTACCCGTCCGCTGCACCATCATGGCACAGCCCGTGTCGGTGGCGCGGCCGATACCTGCACCTTCTTTCTTCCCGACAGACTGTTGGCGGAGATTAAAGTACCTGAGCCACGTATCAGTCGTGGGCCTGATGCCGAGGAAAGCCTCGCAGACGACGACGTGGTAGGCGAGGAAGACGACCGCGTTGGGCGGCAGATGATGCATCTGCAGCCCGAAATGGTCGAGGAACTTGCGCAGGAAGTCCGAGGCGGGCAGTCCAAAGCCGCGCTCGAAGTGCGACATGAAGACCACCCGCTCGCCGTCTCGTGGAGTTGGCACAACCTCGTCGTCGGGTGCCCGGCACTCCACGCCGGGGGGAACCCTTCTGCTGGTCACGAGCCAGGCGAGGTTGGCCTTGGTGACGGAGGAACCCGACCAGCTAGCCTTGGCCATCGTTGCGAGTGGGAGGAGTGGATGCTTTTCGAGTGGAGTTGCTCGGTGGAGAGAGTCCGCGGCGGCGCGGAAGCTTGCGCGGCGGCGGAGGGCTCGGTGGAGAAGAAGAACAGGAGGCAGAAGGGGAAAAGAGCAGGGAAGAAGAAAAGGAAGTTACCGCGGGGGTATTTATATCTCCCTCGCGGTGTTACCGTTACCACCGCGGTAGTGGGATCGACTGCGGCGTGTGGTGGGTCCTGTGGCCGGCTAGAAACGCACACAAGCGTGGGTTGCGCGCGTAACGGCCGCATTGGATCCCACCTTCAGATCGTGGCCAGTAATTGCGCGTGATGGGACATGACGGCCGGTGGGCCCACGGCGTGAAAACTGGACACGTGGCGTCGTGTCCTGGGCAACCAAACGACGAGGTCGTGGATGCTTGACACGTGGGCAGTGCCTGCGTGAGGGGCTGGATGTTGCTCTGCGCTGCAGAGGCTCAGCTTGCGAAATTTCGCTAAGTCTTTTACTCGGTTACAGAGTAGAAAGCAAGTGCTACTCGGAAAGAGGAGACTCAAGATACTTTCCGGATAGCTACTCGGAGGACCTACTCGGCATCTTGAGGTTCGATGGCTGAGATGCGAAGGCTGGTTTTAAGCTGGCAGAGCCTAGTGAACAAGTTCGCAAGACTCAACCAGCTTCGGGGACTGCTGTCGGGGGGTTACCCCCGAGTAGGGTAAAGACAGGTGGTAAAGGCCGCTTACGGAAGAGAGGTTTGGTCGAGTAGCCGACTACCGGGTACCCGCTACCCGGTCGACTGCTACTCGGTCTCACCTCAAGATGGCCAGAAGGAGATATCAATCAGTTTCTACCCTGTCGAGTAGAAGGTTTGGCCCGAGTACAATTGGCGGGAACCTTTGGCGGGAAACTACTCGGGCAGGAAGTCAAAGGAGCCGTTCTGACACAGGATCCCGCGTATCCTGGGTCCGTACTTGGCAGCATTCGAACTACTGTTCACGTGGGGACGGCCTGCCTGACAGTGACAGCATGGAAGCAGTCGGTGGCAGGATAAGGGGGGCCTACTCTGTGACTAGGTACAGTGATACCAGTCTGTCCCCTAGTTTTGCCCAACGACTTTACAGAAGCAGCCAAGACCAACGACCAAAGCTGTCAGCGGGTACTCGGAGAAAGGACAGTGTGCACACTATGTCGACACTTGTCTAGGATTTGGACGTATCCGGCTGGGCACCATGTATATAAGGTGCCCCGCCGCCTCCTGCGCGAGACACACTCACAGACGCTCTCACATGCTCCCATAGACGCTATCAGTGGCTCTCTGGAAACCCTAGAAACCCTAAGTTCTTGACCTAGCTCTACTCGGAGAGGAGCCAGGGGCTACTCGGTAGCGATATCATTTGTATTGTACCTACTCGGAGAGACATCGTAATACATAGAGAAAGGCAGGAGTAGGGGTTTTACCTCCTCACGAGGGCCCTGAACCTGGGTACATCGTGTTGTTTGTGTTGTGTGGATCTCACCTCACGCGGCTACTCGTCGCGTGATCCCTCCCCGGACACCTCCAGCGTCCATCGTCCCCACATCTTTAGCCATCCCATGGCATCTGCCGTGACACCACCACGACAACGGGCGATTGGCGCGCCGCCAACACCAATAGGAAGATCCTCACGGAGATGCAACGGGAAGGTCTGCTCCCGCCTGACACGGACAAGCGCGTGCGCTTGTCCAAGAAGGAAGAGGTATCCAATCCTCACACAAACAAGCGAGTGCTCTTCGCAGAGCACGTCTCGCGCGGGCTCTCTCTTCCTCTCCATCCCTTTCTCCTCGGGTTGCTGTATGTCTATGGCATACAACTTCACGACTT
Source organism: Alopecurus myosuroides (assembly GCA_028641055.1). NCBI lineage: Eukaryota > Viridiplantae > Streptophyta > Magnoliopsida > Poales > Poaceae > Alopecurus > Alopecurus myosuroides. The sequence continues at coordinate 597,330,261 of CM054057.1, read as the reverse complement.
GCCTCCAAACGCGATTCTACGCATTTCGTGCTTTATCGTGCTTTGCGAGTGCTTTCTAGGAATCCGCCCGCACTGGGGCCTCTGGAAGGCCCTCTTCAAGGTGCGGATCTTCCGGGAGCGAGCGCAGCCAGGCGAGAAGCTGGGGGAGCCGTTGCGCACCGGGGGATTCGGGATCCAGGCGAGAACCGACATCCCCTACATGGAGATGTATTTCGTCGACTTGGCGCAAAAGTGGCAAAGGAAGTGGTTCTACGTCGTCGACGACAGCGCGGGTGGAGCCCCTGAGTTCCACCCATTTGCCACTCTGAAGCGGAGGAAATCCTGGTCGCACAAGCTCTTCGCCGAAGACAGCAAGATCGTCTCCCCCTACTCGCGAAGGTGGCGAACTTCCGCAACAAGGCGTTGGGTGTTCTGTTGAATGGAATACACATCGCGAGTGTGTTTCTTCGACGAAGGATTCAGCCCCTTCAGGCGAGGCCATCCACCATGTGGGAGTACCAAGGCACCCAGGACCCGAGCCGCGTCTGCGAAGACATTCTCTCGAATGCCGAGTTCGAGAAGAAGATCGCGGCCATCACCAAACCGAAGAAAGGAGAGGCCTACTCGGCATGTTCTCTTGAGACATTCGAGGCTGCTAAACCTCCCCCCAGCTAAGGTGAGTTTCTTCTTGTTCTTCTTCGGTCTCTTTCTAGTCCAAAATTTTATCGATTGAAGTTATTCTCTCTTTTCCCTCTTTTGTTTCCGTAGAGCTTGAAGGTGGCAACGTGCTACCCGCCGATTTCGGCTGAGGACACCTCGGACCTTTTGGCGAGTAACATCGAGCCCCCTCTCGAAACTAGTGTCGCAGAAGCCGATTTGAGCTCCGAGCGTGACTCTCTGGATGACGAGGAGGAGTCGGGTAGCGACCAACTCCATCACCGCAAGCTCCGCAGGCACGAGGATGACGAAGTCACTTCCAAGGATAGTTCCTTAGGTGATGGATCCACCAAGGCGACCGAGCCTCTCTAGGTGCCTCCTCTTCATACGCTTCCGCCATTTGGTCGCCCACCGAAGGTTTCCACCACCTGGAACGTGGACGTTCTGGACGACGACGACGAGGATGAGTAAGTTTTCCGTGTTTCACGTTTGGTCGCGAATTTTCTTTCTCATTCCTTGTTCTTTATTCTAATTTTTCTTTCAACAGCAGTCTTGCGACTATTAGCCCTGCCCGGTTTGCTTCCTCGCTTCCTTCCGTGAAGAGAAAGGAAGCAGCCGCGACTGAAGCTGCAGTTGTTGAGGCCGCACGAAGATCTCCAAGTCCCGCGAGAGCAACCGTCGCTCCGGAGTACGAGCTGCCCAGCTTTGCGGGTGGAGCTTCCGCGAGTAAGGAAGTTTCGGGCAGCTCGGCAGAGCCTTTGTCTACTGCTCAGGGAAAAGTAAGTCCACTTGTCTTTTCTTTGCTTGTTCTGAATTTTATCGGGTGCACAGCAGTGCTCCCGATGGGAGTAGCCTCCGAGTCTGTGGTTAATTGCTTGCAGTTGGCCACAGGCTCAAGTCGAAGTCTTCTCCTCCTTTCTTCTTGAATTCTATCGGGTGCACGGCAGTGCTTCCGATGGGAGTAGCCCACGAGACTATATTCGATTGTGTACAGTCGTGTATAGGATCAAGTGATTTTGTTTTTAACTTGAATTTCTGCTTTGGGTTTTTTGCAGGCTCTCCTCGACTTCCTTGCTGCTTTCGGGCGCTGAGTACTTTCAGCCGAAGCGGACTGCATCTCCCTTAGGGCAGATCGCGATCGGCTCGTCCAAGATGGTCAGTTTCTTCAAGGTAGGCTAATGCGCCATTCTCGTCTTTATTGTTTCTCTTGATTTGAAAGGTTGCTCCAGTCTTGTGCTTTGTACTGCCGACGAAGTTACCCGCCTGAAAACTGAAAAGGCTGAAGCTGTCGCTCGGGTCAAAACCCTTGAGGCGGAGTTGGAATCCTCCCGAAAGGAGTTGGAAACCACTCGCAAGCATTCAACTGATCTTGAGGGGAGCTTCGAGAAGGCTCAGGAAGCACTGAAGCAGCTGGAGGAGGCGGGTGCCAAGCACGACAACCATTTGGTCGACCTCATTCGTCCTTCGGCTCAAAAGCTTGCGGGTAAGCTTTGTTTCGCCTTTCTCGTGCTGTGGTTTGATTTTATCCTGCTTTCTTAGAGGTTTAATCTGTCTTTGTTCCAGACGCCCTTGGGATTGGACTGGAGTTGCCTGGAAGCCAGCGACTGGATGCCCTCACGGACTCTTGCACTCAGCTCCAGGAATGTTGACACGATTCCACGAGCGTTTGCTCGTGGACGTGGCGATTCCGCCTACGCTGGATGGCCTCCTGAAGGTGTTCCTGGGCGATGAAGATCTTCTCCATGGGTACTCAGTCGCCCAGTCCGAGTGCGGGGCCAGGATGGCTATACAATTTGCCTTGGCGCATGGAGTCTCAGACTATCTGGAGAAGGTGTATTCGAGCGTTCCTTACGACGCCCATGGCAAAAAGGTAGCACTCTGTCCTTTTGGCGCTCGTGCTGAAGTCCTCGCGAAGATGCTTTCTGAGGTGCTTGCTCGTTCTAGTCGCAAGGGGGATCCTTCCGCAAGTGGAACTACTTCTGCAGCCCCCTAGGATAGTTCTTTATTTCTTTTTGCTTGTCGATGTAATGAACCTTAGGATGTATTCCCGCATTTTATGTTGCGTAATCGAAGTGTTTTCTGAAATCCTCCGTGTCTGATTGCTGTGCATTACTCTTGTATGCTCCCGATGGGAGTAGCCCCCGAGCACCCCGAGGAATGGGTGGTACGTTCTAGAGTGGGGGTCTTGTGAGTTTTCTGAACTTTCTTCTTTTCTTTCCAGGTAGTGGATCCCAGCGTAGAGTCCTCGAGTGGATCTGCTTCGCAGGTTAATGCTCTTGCTGCTGCTGCCAGTACATTTGCATCACTCCGTGGCCGTGTTGCGGATTGTGAGCGCAAGTTGAAAGCTCTGCGAGGTGTGGCCGATGTTGCCAAGTCGAAGCAGAAACTTGCTATAGAGCGTGAGCAGTTTTTGATGGAAGAACTGGCGGCTGTTGCCAAGGGCATGCTCAGTAAGTTTGCGAGCCCCCGAGTACTTTGTCGTTGGTTCCCATTTTTGTGTGTGACGCTTTTGTTGTCCTTGCAGTTGTTGAACCTGACGGAGTCTGTGAAACCCATTGGGTGAATAATCACATTATTCACGAGTCAGGTAGCCCCAATCCTCATATGAATGAGTTCTGGTCTGACCGCAAGCGAGGCTTTATCCTTGCTACCCTGAAGTATCGGGCGAGCTAGGCGCAGGTAATCATTGAGTCTTGTCGCAAGGCCTTGTCCTCTGTCCATCAGACATTTTACCCTTTGGGTGTTGTCCCGGATAGCTTGAGTAGTTAGCTCAGGATGTTCGGTCGGGTGGGGGAGGTTCGAGAGTGCGTATGCCAACAACTTGTCAGTGGAGCCCAGGGGGCACTTGCCTTTGTTCGGTTGTGGCACCCTGAGGTCAACTTCCTTTCTGTTGCGGGGCTTCCTGACTCGGGAGGTTCAGGTGTGGATTTTTCTCCTCATTATGCGGTCGTGCTTCCTGCAGCGGAACAGATTGTTCGACTGACTTCCGAGGAGATTGATCAAATACTTTCCGACGAGGCCGCTCGCCGTTAAATGTAATTTCAAGATGTAAATATCTTGTTGTAAGGTGTTTTTAAGGTGTAAACCTTGTGACCTTGTATATATTGTTCGATGTTTTTAAAGGTGGTTATAAGGTGTAGACCTTGTTGTACCTTGTATTTGTTTTTACCGAGTGATGTTACTCGAAGGTATGTTATGATGCTAGTTAGGCGTAGCCCCCGTGTGTTTGGGGTGTGTACCTGTTGTTTTAGCATGTTTAGAGAGAACAAGAAATCACGATTTCTATGGTTGAAAAACCATGTATTTATTGATATGGCTGAGAAGCCATGTGTTTGGTCGAGCTACAGCGTGGCTGTTACAGCCTTATTTCTTGCGAGTAGGATAATCCTAGGGGTTGAACTTACGGAGATGCGCAACGTTCCACAGGTTGGAGTAGATACCACCGGTCTTCGGGTTCTTCAATCGATAGACGCCTCCTGGGATAAATTCATGTATTATGAAGGGTCCTTCCCATGGTGGCTCGAGCTTGTGTCCTTCCTTTTGCTTCAGCCGCAGCACCAGGTCTCCTACCACGAAGGATCTGTGGCGTATACGACGACTGTGATAGTTGCGCAGTGATTGCTGGTATATTGCCGATCTTGCGAGTGCAATGTCCCGAATCTCATCGAGTGCGTACACATCTTCTGCGAGTGCCCTGTTTGAGGTTTCTTTGTTGTATGCAACGACTCGTGGAGCACTGAATTTGACGTCTTCGGGTAGGACGACTTCAGCTCTGTAGACCATGAAAAATGGCGTATAGTTTGTTGACCGATTTGGTGTTGTGCGTAGGCTCCACAGTACCGATGGTAGTTCCTCGGCCCAGTGCCCTGCCGCTGGGTTCAGGCGATCAAGTAGCCGCTTCTTTAGGCCAGCCGAAACTAATCCGTTGGATCGCTCGACTTGGCCATTAGTTTGCGGATGGGCTACCGAAGCGAAGCTGGGGGTGATTCTCTTTTCCTCGCAGAATTCCTGTGTTTCCTTGGCCGTAAAGTTGCTACCGTTGTCCGTGATGATGTTGTGCGGAATGCCGAATCTTCACACGATGGAGTCGAGGAATCGCACAACGCACTTTGCGTGCGCGGAAGTGATTGGCATGGCCTCTATCCATTTTGTAAATTTGTCGACTGCTACGAGCAGGTGCGTGTATCCTCCAGGTGTTGACTTGCGCAGTGGTCCTACCATGTCTAGCCCCCATTGGGCGAAGGGCCAGGCGATTGGAATCATGTGTAGTTCTGTCGTAGGGGCGTGCGGCCTGGGCGCAAACCTTTGACAGGTGTTGCATCTCTCGACTAGATCTTTGGTGTCTCTTGCTGATGTGAGCCAATAGAATCCTGCCCTGAAGGCCTTGCCCACGATGGCTCTCCAACTGGAATGGTGACCCGAGTCTCCTTGGTGTATATCCCGAAGTAAGTCCTTGCCATCTTCGGGTGCCATGCATCGTTGCAATACGCCTGATATGCTTTGTTTGTATAGCTCGCCGTTGATCACCTGAAAGGATTTGCTGCGTCGTACTATTTGTCGGGTCTCGCAAATGTCTGCTGGGAGCTGCTTGTTGGACAAGTAGTCGAGGTATTTCTGCGTCCAGACTGGCTCGACCAGAAAAACTTGCCTTGAAATATTGTGGATGAGCTCGATCATAGAAATTTGTGGGTTGTCGTCTGTTTCCACTGCTGCGGGTGTTCCTGCTGGCTTTCTGACTTTGACTGATCGCTTGATCATTCGCTCAAAGTAAATCCCTGGAGGGATCGGGGCGTTTGTTGATCCCATGTTGGTCAGCTTATCTGCTTCCTTATTGCTTGATCGCGCAATGTGCTTCAGTTCACACCCTTTAATACTTCCTTCAAGAAGATTGTACATGTCACGATAAGCAACCATGTTATCCGCGATAGCATCACACTCCTTCATCGTCTGCTGCACGATGAGATTCGAGTCTCCATATATCATCAATCGGGTGGCTACGCAGGCGATCGCCATTTTCATGCCGTGTAGGAGGGCCTCATACTCCGCATCATTGTTGGATGCTGGGTCGTCAGGAGGGAAATCCAATCGCATGACGTACTGCAGTTTATCGCCTTGGGGAGATATAAGAATAACTCCGGCTTCTTCGTTTATTTTTTACCCGTCGAAGTACATGATCCAGTTGCTCGTGTATTCTGGGGGTCCTGGTGTTTGCAGCTTCGTCCACTCGCTTAGGAATTCCATGATGACTTGGGATTTTATAGATTTGCGACCTGCATAAATTATGTCCCAGGCGCCTAGCTCGATGCTCTATTTTGCGATTCTTCCGGATGCCATAGGATTGTTCATGATGGTACCGAGTGATGCATCGTTTAGCACCGTGACAGTATGCTCCTGGAAGTAATGCTTGAGCTTTTGGGCCATGAGGACTACACCATACACGAGCTTCTGATAGTGAGGGTATCGTTTCTTGCATGGTGAAAGCACCTCGCTGACATAATATATTGGCCGCTAGACTCCGTACGCTGTGCCATCCTCTGGCCGCTCGACGACAATAACCATGCTGATGACTTGGTTTGTTGCGGCTAGGTATAGGTATAGGGGCTCCCTCTCTTGTGGCGTTGCCAGGACGCGTCTTGTCTGCAGTGCTCTTTTCAAGTCGATGAACGCCTTTTTTTTTTCTTCGGGTGTCCACTCGAACTTATCTGTTTTCTTCAGCAACTTGTAAAAGGGCAATGCTTGCTCGTCTAATCTTGCAATGAATCTGCTCAGAGCAGCTAGTCGCCCTACGAGCTGCTGTACGCCGCGAAGATTGGTTGGCTCTTTCATTATCAAGATTGCTTCAATTTTCTCCGGATTGGCTTCAATTCCGTGGGCGGGCACCAAATACCCGAGAAGTTGTCCCGCAGGAATGCCAAAGACTCATTTTATCGGGTTGAGGTTGATCATGTACGCGTTGAGACGTTCGAATGTCTCCCTGATGTCCTCGAGGAGCATATGTTCCACCCGAGTTTTGATGACGATATCGTCAACGTACACTTGTACGTTCTTGCCAATGAGCTTGGCGAGGCATTTTTGCATGCAGCGCTGATAGGTTGCGCCTGCGTTTTTTAGACCGAAGGGCATTGTCGTGTAGCAGTAGACACCGTGGGGTGCGATGAATGTTGTCTTCTCCTCGTCCTCCTCGTTCATCCTGATCTGATTATAGCCTGAGTAGGCGTCCAATAAGGAGAGTCGCTGGCAGCCTGCGGTGGAGTCTACGATCTGGTCGATTCGTGGCAAGGGAAAGTTATCCTTGGGGCAGTGTTTGTTCAACGACGCGTAGTCGATGCACACGCGAAGGATGTCAAGTGTTTTTCTTCGGGACCAACACCGGGTTTGCTAACCAAGTGGATATTTTTATCTCTCTGATGAATTTTATGGCAAGTAGTCGATTCACTTCTTCTCCGAGTGCCTTCTGCTTTGGCTCGGAGAACCGTTGGGTCGTCTGCTTGATAGGCTTAGCGTCTTTGAAAACTTCGAGTGAGTGCTCGGTGAACTTAGTGCGTATTCCTGGCATATCTGAAGGCTGCCAGGCAAAAATTTCCCAGTACTCACGGAGGAGTTCGACAAGCACGCTTTCCTATGCAGGCGAGAGGGTGGTGGACACCATCGCCGTCTTCGCGGATTCTGTCGGGTGCACTTGATGCTTTCGAGTGTCGCTGTTTGCACTGAACTCGAGTTCTGGAGCATTCTTTTTTGTGAGTGGCATCACGGAGTGGTCCGTGGTTTTTGCCAATTCCGCCAGTTCCTCCTGCATCCCGAAAGATTTCGCGATCTCATTGAACTCAATGTCACACTTGTCAGATTTTTGGAAGTCGCCATCTATGGTGATGGTGCCGTATTCCCCAGGAAGTTTGAGCTACAGGTAGGCGTAGTGAGGTACTGCCATGAACCTCGTGAACGCTGTTCGGCCAAGAATGGCGTGGTACTGTGAGGGACAGTCGACTACTTTGAAGTCGAGGAATTCTCGCATGTAGTTTCTTGGGTTTCCGAGCACCACCTCCAAGTTGATTGTTCCGAGTGGCCGGACTGCTTTGCCCGGTACTATCCCGTGGAAGAATGTTTCTGATTCTGCGAGTCCGTCCAGGTTCCTGTTCATCTTATGAAGTGTGTCCACGTAAATGATGTTGATTCCGCTGCCGCTGTCCATGAACACTCGTGCGAGTTCGTAGTTGCCTATCTGCGCTTGAATGACGAGCGCGGCGTGTCCTGGTCAATATACCTGAGGGGGGTGATCATATTTGGAGAAAGTTATCGACTGGTCCGCCATTTTCAAGTATTCAGGTTTGGACGGTGGAGCTTGTACTGCCATGACCACTTGGCGTGCGTTTGTTTTCTGGACCCTGCGGGAGGGGCAGACTTTCTGTATCATTCCGAGGAGTCCTGCTGGGTTCGGGTACCCATTGCCTCCTGATGCATGTAAAATGCATAGATGAATTTTGCATATTTTCACATGGTTTTCTATTACATATTGCATCATATAAGGGTATAATTCAATGTTTTATAGTATTTTGGGGTTAAATTACAAAGTCCCCCAACTTTTATGGAATTAGCCCTGCCTGTCAGAAACCCCGTTTTCTATATTTTTGACGTTTCAGGGGGCAAACTTCCGCGAAATCACCTAAAAATCTGCGGGGGTCATTTTTTTGGAAGGAGAAGACTTGAGGGCGAAGGATCCACGAGAATTGGGCAAGGAGGCCCAAAAGAGGACCCTCCACGCGGCCAGATTCCTTGGCCGCGTGAGAGGCCCCCTTTTGGCCCCTGTGGACCCAATTCCTTCCATCTTCGACTTACCGACTCCGTCTTGACCTAAAACCGACTATAAAAAGGGTCCCCCGTACCCTTATGGAGAGGAGCGCTGCCGAAACACCGAAACACCGAAACAAAGACCAGAAGTTCCAGATTGGAGGGGGAAAACTCCGGCGGGGCGCCGCCGGTGTGATCTCCTACCCCTCCAATGTCATCTCCATCGACATTTGCATGAAGAGGGAGTAGTCCACCCCAGGGCTATGGGTTTGTGGAAGTAGCACTTGTATATCTCTCTCTATGTGCTTCACTAATTAGATCCGTATGAGCTGCCTCACATGATTACGGGCACTGTTGTAATTCCTATGTGGTGGATCTTTTCTATGAGTTATTGAATCTGAGATTGCAATTGTTTCTCTTGAGTTATTTGAGTAGATGTATCTTATGTATCCCGTTCTTATTTGCTAGCTTTGATCAATCTAGTTCTTGAGAGCGTGTGTGGGGTGATGGGTGCATTAGTTGGAGTAACGGGGGGGTGGCTAGTGCTGTGAAAGTGACAGAAGTTCAGCGATCCACTTAGGTTTTGTTAAACCTTTCTTAGTTACCTCACTAGGGATAAAAAGGAGTACCTTGTTACCGGGGATTTGAAGTGACACTAATCAATCTCCATGACTAGATCTAGCAAGTTCTTACTTCAACTTCATGTCACATTGCTTAAAGCTATACTCTGGTTTTTCCTTAATTATCGAGGTGTTATGATTTATTTCGCATCTTGGTGGAGTATAAGAGGGATCAATATGACCGTAGAGATCTCTATGCTAGGACGTGATGCCCATATGAAAGTACTCAATGTTAAACATGTTATGGTAATCTCACATGTAATTCTTTATGTCCACCGTCTACCACTTTATTTGAGAGAATGCAAGTGTGAAACCATGAACCCCGGTCCTATTTTAAATATAAGAAAACACTCTAGTTACTTTGCTGCAATTTAATTTACTTGCACTTTACTTTACTTGCATCTCCAATTCGAATTTACATTATCTCCATCACCACTTGCATCACAAAAATACAAAAACAATCCATTGCATATTTATTTTCTCATTTGCATTTAGTAGTAGATTTAATTATTACACATTTACTTTCAGTTTTGCATTGCAATTTAGAAGTCACACACCTTGTGCTTGACAACCACTTGGTGAGGTTGAGGGCACAAAACTCTGTATTTGTTTGCAGGATCCTGGAGGAAGCTTGGAAGACAACGGCTGAAATACTGGCTCCCCAAGAGTTCGATATAAACCATGGAGTCACCCTCGTGGGGGAAGAAGGCTTGCCACTAGCTACACACTCTACACTTGGAGTCTCAACCTAGCCATCAAGCATTTTTCTGGCGCCGTTGTCGGGGAGCCATAGGTGAAGGAGTTATCCAAGGGAGCTCACAAGAAGTCTTCATCACCAACAAGGTGTGCAAACACCTAAGCTTGGGGAGGTTGCACCTACGTGAGTACCGTCCTTTCTATCTCCACCTTCTTTCAAGTAGATTGTTTTGTTTCTTGTCTTGTTTTTGTTTTTGTTCTTGTTTTTGTTTTGTCTTGCATATTTTATTTTAGTTTGCATTTTAGTTATCTAGATTATTTTAGTATTTCGAATTTGCTTCGTTACTTTACTTTTGTTTTGCATAAAAAATTAAAAACTACATAAAAACTTGGAAAATGGAGCAGAGAACTTATTGTCCATTCAGTGTTAGGAATTTCCCTCAAGAGCTAAATATTCCCGTTGAAAAATTAGAGGTAGATCCTAGTGTTATTAAAATGATTTATGAATCTCGTTTCTATGGAAAGCCTAAAGAAGACCCTTTGTTCCATCTTAAGAAATTTGATGAAAGATGTAAAACTTTGAACTTGAATCATGCAAACATCAACACTACTAAAGTTAAACTCTTTCCCTACTCACTAGGAGGCAAAGCATTAGATTGGATATTAAGATGGCCTCCTGGCAATTTTACTACTTGGTTCAACTTAAGAGCTGCATTTATTAAAAGGTTTTGTCATGCTGAAAAGAATTACAATGTTAAACAATTGCTCATTACCTTTAAACAAGAAAAAGATGAATCAATGATACAAGCATGGGAGAGATTTAGAAGTAGAGAATATGGAATAGGGCATGGCTTTAGAGATTGGATACTTATGCATATGTTTTATAAGGGACTTTCTGAAACTTCTAGAGCCTTTTTAGATAATGAATGTGGAGGATCTTTTACTAGTACCAATGCTGCAAATACCCATGTTTTGCTTGAAAGTTTGCTCTTAGAGGTTAAAATTAAAGAGAGCTTAAAAAAGGCTGAAGTACCCGAGGATATTTTTGATGATCGCTATGAGATTTTTAATATGCATAATAGAAAAGGAAAAGTAGAGGAAATTATGATGCTTACTGAAATTAAGGATCCATTGCTTGATTTAGAAAAAAGTAGCTTGCAAGAACTTATTGCTACTCTACAAAAATTTGCTAGTGATCCCACTATAAATGTTAATCAACCTGGCTTTGGATCTTATATTGCTAATTATGTCTTGCAAGAAAAAATTGCTAGGTACAAGAATGAGGCCATGATACCTCCTAAGCTTGGGGATGCATGGATCCCCAAGGTGCTAGTTTCAATTGGAAAAGAAATTCACCATGCTATGTTAGATCTAGGTTCTAGTGTATCGGTACTCTCTAAAGAATTATATGAATTGCTAGAACTAGAAAATTTAGAAAAGTGCTCAAGTGAATTTCTCCTTGCTGATAACTCTACTAAACATGCTGTAGGACAAGTAAAAGATGTTATGATTTAATTGCACATGACTTTTGTACCCGTTGATTTCATTATTATGGATATGGGGGATAAATCCCCTAGTCCTATTAGTTTGGGTAGACCTTTTCTTCGTACTACAGGTGCAATCATAGACTCCAAGGAAGGGAATGTCAAGTTTCAGTTCTCTCACAAGAAAAGCATGGAGCACTTCCCAAGGAAGAGGGGCACGCTGAAGAACAAGCTCCCTCATGAGCTTTATCCCTCTTGATTATCAAGTAAGTAAAGCCTAGCTATATGGCTATAAAGAAAGCGCTTTACGGGAGGCAACCCGGTTGTTTTTGTTTGGCTTTTCCTAGTGTACTCTTGCTGTCTCAAGAGATTAGTTCTTTTTGTTTTAATTCTGGAGTTTTCAATAAAGAGTCAAGTCAAACCAATTTGGACTTATAAGTTGCTATCCTAGTGCATGAAATTTCTGTTTCAGCACGAGTCTGATCACCGTATGATTTTACGTTTTTTATTCGTATGTCGGATTGAGCTAATTTTTTAGTATGTTCTGCAACTTTTCGTCCTCTGTAAGAACAAAAATTGGATTAATTTTTTGAGGAGTCTAGCTTAGGGAAAAACGTTCGTTTTTCTGCTGCTGCTTTTCTAGACAGATTCTGCCTTCTTTTGTTTTATGCACTCTTTGGGCTTGGGAATCGAATTTCCATGATTATTTCAAGTAAGAGAGTGAACATACAACATAATTAACCTTATTTTCTACTACTGGAGCATTTGATTTGGAATTTTGCACAGCTACCATGTGATTTGTTTGTCCTTGCTAATCTCACCCCACAGAAAAAGAATGGGAGAAACATGTTTTGTGAAGTTTTTTCACAGGGAATAGAGGAGCTGCGCCTCAAGACATCCAAGAATGGTGAAAGCCATAAGATTGGGGATGTGATGAACACCCCACTGGAGCTACACTCTTTTGGTTAGCGCATGTCTACTTTCTGTTTTTCTAAGCAAAGCATTTATCGTAGAGACTTGAAGCGTCTAGTTTTTGTTTTTATTTTTGTTTTGATAAGACCACCACCATCATTTTATTTGATATTGAGCTACTGGAGTTTGGGGTTGGAATGTATTGGATGCTAGTATTATGACTTGGAATAGGGATGCCATGGTTGATTTGAAGAGCTACATATGTTTGCATGATTTATAGGCTTTTTATGTGTAGAAATTTGCAATAATGTTGTCTTGAGCTATCTCTTATTCATGTCCTTGATGTTAATTGCTGGTTTATTTAGTTTGTCATGAAATGAGTAGTTCTATGGACATATGCATGCATAGTAGCTGGTCAACTATCTACCTCTTGCTAGCCCAAAAATTTAAAAATTCCAACAAGTAAAAACTTGTTTCCAACACTCCTTAGCCAAGTATTTCCAGTGAGTCCACCATATCTTCCCATTAGCTTCATTGCTATTCCGAGTATGTTCACCATGTTATTGTGTTATTTATGTTCTAAATTAAGATATTCAATTTATTAATTGTCATGGGTTTAACTTGGGATAGGACTCTCACGAACTTTTGAAGGCACACTTTACTTTTTATGCATCTAATAAACATGACCCAATAATGGGAGCCACAAGTTTTGCGTTTGACAAGTGTGTGGTTGGGAGCTAGCTATAAACGTGTATCACCGGAAAGCTTTCAACATTGCACAAAAAATTACATTTGGTTGATATCATGTACTTTTGTTTTTGGACTCCTGCCATGCCGAAATGAAATAGAGGAATAGTAAGTTTTGATGAGTAAGTATCTATATGACTAGAGAAACGCATTGGGCCGCTAACCCAAGCCATGCTTTATCATGGTGGAAATTTACTTACAGCTTGAGTGACTCTACAACACATCCTATAATAAAATAAGAAGTTATGCATAATAGTAAATGAAAATAAAAAGGATGATGAGTCTACTCCGTTTGTTCATCTTGTCATTGTAACATGGGCTTGTTTCCATGTCATGGGCCAAGAGGTACCTCTTTGCGGTTCTCTATGATGTCATTAATACTTATTATGATTGTACAAAGCTTATTAGGAATCTTAAGTTGAGTAATCATGGAGTAGGTTTTCACACTCACGGGGCATGAGGCTTTCAACCACCTTGTCATTCTCATTACTTCAATACTCACAATTTTAAGATGCTAGTGATAAAGGGGCAATGAGAGTCCTGATTAATGGATACCACATTTCAATTAGTAATTTTAGTTGAATAATTTAGAGGCTAAATAAGACTTGATCATGTTTTACCTCTACTCAATTTTCTCCAAAGTGTCCACCATATTTCTATTCTCCATTATGCTATTCTTTGACCAATATAGGATTTTATTTTTCGTTTTGTGTATGCATTTGGTCCATAGTGCTTTTATTTCATTATACACTTTGTGAACTTTCATGAAGCATCTTTGCTTGCATATTTGATATTTCTTACAACATGAATTGTATATTGCTACTCATTTCTAGTATTAATTATTTGATTATATGTAGCATGAATAATCCTCCTTGATATCCCATGATTGTTTCAATATGCAAAACCCATCTTAGTTTTATCACCTTCATACTCGAGGACGAGCATGGGTTAAGCTTGGGGATGTTGATGCATGTAAAATGCATAGATGAATTTTGCATATTTTCACATGGTTTTCTATTACATATTGCATCATATAAGGGTATAATTCAATGTTTTATAGTATTTTGGGGTTAAATTACAAAGTCCCCCAACTTTTATGGAATTAACCCTGCCTGTCAGAAACCCCGTTTTCTATATTTTTGAAGTTTCAGGGGGCAAACTTCCGCGAAATCACCTGAAAATCTGCGGGGGTCATTTTTTTGGAAGGAGAAGACTTGCGGGAGAAGGATCCACGAGAATTGGGCAAGGAGGCCCAAAAGAGGACCCTCCACGCGACCAGATTCCTTGGCCGCGTGAGAGGCCCCCTTTTGGCCCCTATGGCCCCAATTCCTTCCATCTTCGACTTACTGACTCCGTCTTGACCTAAAACCGACTATAAAAAGGGTCCCCCGTACCCTTACGGAGAGGAGAGCCTCCGAAACACCGAAATACCGAAAAGAGACCAGAAGTTCCAGATTGGAGAGGGAAAACTCCGGCGGGGAGCCGCCGGTGTGATCTCCTACCCCTCCAACGTCATCTCCATCGACATCTCCATGAAGAGGGAGTAGTCCACCCCAGGGCTATGGGTTTGTGGAAGTAGCACTTGTATCTCTGTCTCTATGTGCTTCACTAATTAGATCCGTATGAGCTGCCTCACATGATTACGGGCGCCGTTGTAATTCCTATGTGGTGGATCTTTTCTATGAGTTATTGAATCTGAGATTGCAATTGTTTCTCTTGAGTTATTTGAGTAGATGTATCTTATGTACCCTGTTCTTATTTGCTAGCTTTGATCAATCTAGTTCTTAAGAGCGTGTGTGGGGTGATGGGTGCATTAGTTGGAGTAACGGGGGGTGGCTAGTGTTGTGAAAGCGATAGAAGTTCAGCGATCCACTTAGGTTTTGTTAAACCTTTCTTAGTTACCTCACTAGGGATAAAAAGGAGTACCTTGTTACCGGGGATTTGAAGTGACACTAATCAATCTCCATGACTAGATCTAGCAAGTTCTTACTTCAACTTCATGTCACATTGCTTAAAGCTATACTCTGGTTTTTCCTTAATTATCGAGGTGTTATGATTTATTTCGCATCTTGGTGGAGTATAAGAGGGATCAATATGACCGTAGAGATATCTATGCTAGGACGTGATGTCCATATGAAAGTACTCAATGTTAAACATGTTATTGTAATCTCACATGTAATTCTTTATGTCCACCGTCTACCACTTTATTTGAGAGAATGCAAGTGTGAAACCATGAACTCCGGTCCTATTTTAAATATAAGAAAACACTCTAGTTACTTTGCTGCAATTTACTTTACTTGCACTTTACTTTACTTGCATCTCCAATTCGAATTTACATTATCTCCATCACCACTTGCATCACAAAAATACAAAAACAATCCATTGCATATTTATTTTCTCATTTGCATTTAGTAGTAGATTTAATTATTGCACATTTACTTTCAGTTTTGCATTGCAATTTAGAAGTCTCACACCTTGCTCTTGACAACCACTTGGTGAGGTTGAGAGCACAAAACTCTCTATTTGTTTGCAGGATCCTGGAGGAAGCTTGGAAGACAACTGCTGAAATACTGGCTCCCCAAGAGTTCGATATAAACCCTCGAGTCACCCTCGTGGGGAAGAAGGCTTGCCACTAGCTACACACTCTGCACTTGGAGTCTCAACCTAGCCATCACCTCCCTGGTTTGCGACGGGTGGCGCTGGTAGCGCGACCAACACTGGGTTTTGGTGTCCCGGTGGAGGTAGGTTGTGGCGGGTGGAATCCCTCATGTCCTCCTCCTGGAAGCTGTGGGTAGCCCTGATTGACCGCGGCTCTGTTTTTCTTTGTGTAGGCCTCGTGGATGTCCTGGAACTTTCGGCAGTCCTTAAGGAGGTGGGTTGCCTTGGTTTTGCCCGTGCGCTTATCTGTAAATAGATGTGGTGTGCAATAACCGTCAAGGTCCTCCTCAGGAGTTTTATCCTCCGGCTTTGGTTTCCATTTGTCGCACCCAAGGTTTCTAGAGGATACTCCTCGCACGAACTGGAAGTCAGGTGCTTGGATTATGGGGCATAACTGCTCCCACGTCCCAGCTTCCTGGTAGGCCTGCGCTTATGCGCGACAACACAAGCCCTGCTTCCACCGTCGAAGTAAACTATCCGCTAGGAACCTAAGGCACTACTGTCGACGTACTTCATATTCAAACACGCACTGTACGTCAACAGCTTTGAACGAAATGATAACACAAACTGTCTCTAAGACACAAAAGAATGAAATAAGTGCAACTGGCCTTCACTAAGGCAGAAATATCGAATACAGTCATCCAGAGGGCACATGTCCCAACATATCATTCATTACAACAGCGGAAGCAATCAAAGGGGTCTGAGTACAGACAAATCCATGGCTTAAGAAGCCGGAGAAAATAAAGAAAAGCGAAGCCCATCCACGTAGGTTCTGGATCCTGCCCTGGTCCAGCTAACTACTCGTCTGCAGTCTCGTCGAACTCCACGAAGTAGCCGTCCTGAGAAGCATCGTAGTCGTAGTCGTACTCTGCGTAAACCACAGCCCCAACGGGGTCAGTACATCCAAGTACTGGCAAGCAGGACTCACAGTTCATCAAAGAGTTACCCGTCAACACAAGCATTGATGCTTGGGATCAACGGAAGAAAGGGGTGATATGAAAATTGCTGCTGGCTGCTCTAACCAACTATAGAAGATATCTACAAGTCCCGGCTAACAGAAAAGATGAGATCGAGGATTGTAACCAACTGAAAGATAACTTCAATCAAACCCATCCTGGATCTCGCCCCTTATCCAAAGAAGCAACCCGAGGATAACTCACACAGTTGGATTAAGATGAATCAAGTTACTTGTGTGAATAACCTATTACTAGTCAAGTTATTAATCATTGGGTGAAACATGATTGATCATTATGTTGAAGTTGTCCTGAGTACTTGTTAGCCAGTACTTTCACCAAGTAATCCATAACCGCGGAAAACACGGCTTCTCGAGAAGATTATCCCTGCAGGGTTGCACCAATTTGGCCGTACACTCATGAATATCCCGCCAGATGGGATGCCTCCCACCAAGCGGGGCACTCAACACAACCAACCGTTCTTCGCATCAAGCCCAAAGCACCTTGGGCGCACGGCTAATCAAGCCCAGAAGAAAATGGACCATCATAGCACTCTAAGACCGTGTCCCCCTATATGCCGACTACGAAAGTTCCACCCTGCGCTGGGCTCGCAAAAACATGCATGCGGCAAATGGAAAACACGAACTAAATGAGGCGATTTGGACGAGATGCGAATCAGGTCAAGTTGAGGGGGGCGCCCATACTCGCTTCCCAAATGCGGGTAGTGCGCTCATCATGGATCAGTAGACAAGACCCTTTTCCTATTAGGGTCGACACTAGCAGGCTCCAAAACCTCTCATGGGCCTCCTGCCGGTGCCTTATCATCAAATTATTATTACCTAGCAATTAACAGGATTGATTGATTAACATCGAGCCCGGTACAAGTAATAAGATAGTAAAAGTAGTAACCGACAACAGACTCGAGTAAAAGCAACCTAAGCATGAGATAATACTAAGGCACAAACAAAGGCTGTAGGTATGGAGGTGAGGCAGTATCATTGGTTCAGGGTATCATGTGATAGGTTCGGAGAACAAGCAACGATACATAGGGCTAGCAATAGTAGACAAAAGGATAGTATCGACAACAAGTGTGGAAGGAACTCGATGATTCATGTGAGTGATAACTTGCCTGGCAGCTCAGCCTCGTACTGGGCTAGGTCCTGAGTAGTGGTGTCGTAAGGATCGTCGGTCTCAACGTAGTCGTCGTCTAACCGAGAAGAAGCAAACAGGCAAAAACAGGAATGTAAACAATCTTGTTCATGGCTTTGTGCACAGTCAATATGATGCATGACAATTTAATAGGTGCATCTAGATAAAATGACTAACATGATAGCACAAATTAAATGGACCCATATGCAAAGGTTGCATATGGAAAAGGATCCATTGAAACAATTGGAACAAATGATTTACAACTATTTATTAGGTGTTGGTTGTTATCATGATGCATGCATGATGAATAACAATAACACAACAATTTAAATGCAATTGGAATGATAGTTAACAATTTAGAAAGCATTTATTAAGTTTGGAATTTTGTTACTTAAACATGGTACACAAACAATTATTGTTTTCATCAAGTTAAATTGTTTAAAACAGATTACAAGGTTGATATTTGAAAAGGTTAGCAATTTTTAGTTGGATTACATGTTTCACAACTTGAAATTGGACTTAGGATTATTTAATTATGAATTAAACAATATTAAGCAAGTTTTAATTGAATTTAAAACAAGCTTAAATATTAATTGAATTTTATTTGTTCAAACCATAAATTCAAATCCACATTTGAAAGGTTCACACTTTGGTGGTTTGGAAACATAATTTGCATGTTCAAAAATATTTTATCTTGATCAAGTTATGATTTTATCAAATTTTATTGAATTAAACAAGGTTTAAATTGTTTAGGCAATTTAAATTATCCAAACCAGAAAAAAATTTATATCTGAATAGAACATGCAAAAAGGTGTGAAAACATATTTTATTTGAATTATTTGAAAAAGTATGAATTAGTTATGAATTATTTCAATTTGCATTTGAATTATTCAAATTTGAAATTTAAAAGTATTTTGAAAATTCAAACAGAACACAAGTTGGATATTTGGAAAGATTATAAAATTTGGATCAGTATACGTATAAGTTGTATTTATTGGGTTCATATTTTAAAAGTTATTGAATTTGCAAATTAGTTGTTTATTCTGCCCACTTTAAAAGAAAAGAAAAATAACAGATTTGTGTTTAAACTTTTGTGACCGCGCTGGTGGTATACCCACACGCTGCCAGGTAGGGACGAGTGGTGTGCTGTGCCCGCGTGGCACTAGGGAGACTGACCAGCGGGCCCGGGCTGTCAGCGCGCTAAAAGATGGAAAAAAGGTGGCTTTCGCCTCCGCGGGGGTTCGAACCAGGGATCTGTGGCTCGCGCGCGCAGGGTTACTGCCACTGCGGTGGCTCGATTCGTTTGACAGAAACAAGGGCGCAGACAGGATATCGTTGCATCGCCCAGTTAACTGAAACTAACTGACGACCGCGCGCTTCCCTGCTCGACTGACAGAAAGCCACGGCGATTGCCGGCGTTGAGGTGCACAGCCGCGCTCGCTGCGGCGTGGATGGATGCGAACCATGCACGGGAACGTGTGCAGGGTGTGGATGTGATGCAGAGAGGGAGGAGTGGAGGGAAACGGAGCTCACCGCCGGTGGAGTCGTGCAGCGGCTCGGTGCGGAAGGCCGGCGACAATCGGCGGATGGCGGCGCGGCTACGGGCTGCCTCGAGCGCCACTGAGGTGTCGCTGACGTAGAGGGCACCGTGGGCTTCCAATTCCCGCGGCTAGCTCACGACGCCAGCCATCGGCGACGGCGAGCGGCGGAGAGTTTCAGAGAGTGGCGGGCGGGGTTCAGAGCTTGGAGTTCAGAGGGAAAAAACAGGGGGCTTGGGGAAGAGGGAGAGTAGTGGGCGGCGCAGAGGGGTGGAGCTCTAGGGTTGCGGCAGGAGGAGGAGGCCGTGGTGGCTTTATGGGAGCGGGTGGATGAGTACGGCGGCCATCGGGAGGGGGTAGGAAGCGATCGACGATGGAGAAGAAATCGTACGCGTGACGTCGGCTCGGGAGGAGGACGAAAGCGACGTGCGAGGGGGTTATCGGGCCAAGGAAATAAACGGGCTGGGCTGGTTGGACCCTTAGCTGCTGCTGCTCTCCTCCCTTCTTATTTTTTTATTTTTTGTACTGTTTTTTTTTGTAGTTGAGCAAATTGGAAACAAAGCAAGATTTTGTTTACAAAAATTTTGGAATAAAAATAGGGTAAATTTATTAGTGGAAAATGCAACCTTTTGGTAGTTGTTGTTTTCAAAAACTTTATTGTTTGCTTGTTGTTTTAAAAATTAACCAATTTAATTGAAAATTGCAATAATACTTAATATTAGAAAATAATGCCATTCCCACTAGGGTTTCCCCTAGGGTTTTGGAAGGGTTTAAAGAGGGAAAAAGGGTGGTGATTTTATGGTTTCAAAAGGTACTGAATTTTTAAGGGTTGGTTTGAATTTGAGACTTAAAATAATGATTGAAATGGTTGATTGATTAATGGTGTGATTAAAACCAACAATTTGAGAAGTGAACATTAATTGAATTATTTGGAAAACAATGAAAGGTTTTGTTTTGCAATTCTTTGTTTGAAAGATTGTAACAGACAAGTGTGAAAACAAGGTTGATTCAATAAGAAAACAATGCAAACATAAGTAAAACAAATGCAATGAGATGATGACATGATGCATTGTTGAAGTAAACAAGAAATTGAACACTAAGGAATGTTTTCATACTTGGATGTTACAAAACGCCCCCTTGAAGGAATCGCGCCCCGAGATTCCCTACTGAATGAACAGGTCCGGATACTTCTTGCGAAGATCCTCCTCGGTCTCCCCGTTGCCTCTTTATCAGAATGATGCGACCATTGGACTTTCAAGAACTTGGTGCTCTTGTTGCGGTCTTACGCTCGGTCTCATCGAGAATACGAATAGGGTGCTCCTCATAAGATAGATCATCTTGCAGTTCAATGGAATCATGATCAACTGTACGATCTGGATCTTTGAAACACTTCTTGAGCTGTGACACGTGGAACACATCGTGCACTTTGGATAGTTTTTCTGGAAGTTCAAGACGATAAGCATTCTCTGCACGTCTTGAGAGGATGTTGAAAGGGCCAATGTATCTTGGTGCCAGCTTTCCTTTCACACCAAAACGATGAGTGCCTCTGAGGGGAGTTACACGGAGATATGCCTTATCACCAGGTGCATAGACCATATCCCTGTGCTTGCTATCATAATAGCTCTTCTGACGAGATTGAGCAATCCTGAGATTGTCACGAATGATACGAACTTTCTCCTCAGCTTCCTTAACAATGTCAGGACCTAAAAGTGAACGTTCACCAGCTCCAGACCAATTGATTGGACTCCTGCATCTGCGACCATACGTGCCTCAAATGGTGCCATGCCTAGGCTTGCCTGGTAGCTGTTGTTGTAGGAAAATTCAGCATATGGAAGGCAATCCTCCCATTTCATGCCAAAGGAGAGACCACATGCTCTGAGCATATCCTCGAGAATCTGATTGACTCTTTCGACTTGCCCTTGAGACTGAGGGTGATAAGCTGTGCTGAACAGAAGTTTGGTGCCCAATGCTTCTTGAAAGCTTTTCCAGAAATGAGAAGTGAAAATACTTCCACGGTCTGAGCTTATTCCAATGGAACACCATGAAGGGGAACAACCTTTGCTGTGTAGAGCTCTGCTAACTGGCTAGCTGAGATAGTTTCCTTTACAGCATAGAAGTGAGCAACCTTAGTGAGACGATCAATAACAACGAAGATTGCATCGTTGCCCTTTTTGGACTTTGGGACCAGTAACGAAGTCCATTTCAATCATGTCCACTTCCACTCAGGAATTTTCAGAGGTTGAGTAGACCTGCTGTCTTCTGATGGACTGCCTTAACACGTTGACAAACGTCGCATTCAGAAACGTATTGAGCAATTTCACGTTTCATGCCAGGCACCAATACAGAGTCTTGAGATCCTGGTACATCTTTGTACTTCCAGGGTGAATGGATAGAGGAGTTTCTGAGCCTCCTTGAGAATGATATCCTTGAGACTTTGAATCTGAGGAACTGCAATGCGTCCTTCGAAGAACACAGTTCCGTTGTCATCAATTGAGAAGGACTTAAACTTATCATTGCCTTCCTTGATTTGCTCTACCATCTTCTTGATTTCATTATCACGAAGTTGTTCAGAACGAATCTTGTCCTCGAGAGTTGGGCTGGCTGTCAAGCTAGCAAGGTATCCTTCAGGAACAAGACCAAGGTTCAGCTTTTGAATTCTTCATGAAGTGGAGGTTGGCTTTCCATGATCATGAGATTATTGCAAGGATTTGCGACTGAGAGCATCGGCCATAACATTAGCCTTGCCTGGAGTGTAAGAAATGGTGAGATCAAAGTCTTTAATCTTCTCAATCCATCTCCTTTGCCTGAGATTTAGATCTGGCTGAGTGAAGATGTATTTCAGACTCTTGTGATCGGAAAGATTTCAGTTTTGTTACCCAACAAGTATTGTCTCCATTTCTTGAGGGCAAACACAACTGCTGCAAGTTCAAGATCATGAGTGGGATAGTTTTGCTCATGTGGGTTCAACTGACGTGAAGCATAAGCCACAACTTGACGTTCTTGCATAAGAACTGCTCCTAGGCCTTGGAGAGATGCATCACAGAATATTTGGAAAGGTTTGGTGGTATCTGGGCCAACTAGAACAGGTGTGGAAGTGAGTTTAGTCTTCAGGAGGTTGAAACTCTCACATTGTGGAGTCCAAACGAACTTTTGTCCTTCTTTGTGAGATCAGTGAGAGGTTTGGCAATCTTGGAAAAGTTTTGGACGAAACGACGGCAATAGCTAGCCAAGCCAAGAAAGCTTCTAACTTGCTTCACCGTCTTAGGGGGTTTCCAATCAACAATTGCCTTAACCTTTTCGGGTCAATGGCAATGCCTTTGGCAGAGATGATATGACCAAGATATGCAACTTCTGGAATCCAGAACTCACATTTGGAAAACTTGGCATACAGACGATGCTCGCGAAGTTTCATGAGAGTGAGACGAAGGTGTTCTCCATGCTCTTCCTCGGATTTGGAATAGACTAGAATGTCATCAAGATATACCACAACGAACTTGTCGAGGTATTCATGGAAGACAGAATTCATGAGTCTTGAGAAACGTTGCCGGTGCATTGGTGAGACCAAAGGACATGACGGTGTATTCATATAGACCGTAACGAGTGGTGAAAGCTGTTTTAGGATATCTTCCTTTCTGATCTTTATCTGATGGTAACCCATCCTCAAATCCAACTTTGAGAATATTGAGGCTCCAGCAAGTTGATCAAAAAGATCATCGATACGAGGAAGTGGATACTTGTTCTTGATGGTTTTCTCGTTGAGAGGACGATAGTCAACCACGAGTCTTTTTTGTTTGATCCTTCTTGGCAACAAACAGAGTTGGGCAACCCCAAGCGGAGGAACTAGGCTGAATGAAACCTTTGTCCATGTACATATCGATTTGCTCCTTCAACAATTTCAGTTCAGGAGGAGCTATCTTATATGGATGCTTAGAGATTGGAGCAGTACCTGGCTCAAGCTTGATCACGAACTCAACTGCTCTGTCCGGAGGCATCCCTGGCAACTCTTCTGGAAAGACGTCAGGGAATTCACAAACCACCGGAACATTTTCAATTGCAGGAAGGGGTTTGGCATCGAGGCTGAACAGCTGAACAGAACTTGATCCATATGGAGAATAGACTATCTGGCCTGAAGTGTGGAAGAGAGTTATTGACTTTTGAGCACAGTCAATTTTTGCTTTGTGGGTCTTCAACCAATCCATACCCAGAATGACATCAATGTCAGAATTTCCCAGCAACATGAGTGAAGCAAGGAATACACGACCTCCAATTAGGATCTGATTGTCCATGCTTATCTTGGAAGATTTTAGTTCCCGGAGAGTGCACATAGATTTGATTGCTTAGTGGAACCAGCTAAATTGTACGTTGTAGCAAAGATCTTTGACACAAACGAATGCGATGCTCCAGTATCAAACAACACTTTAGCTGGAATAGAGTTTACGGGTAATATACCGAGAACGACGTCAGCAGCTTCCTCGGCTTTGTCGGCCTTGATATGGTTCACCCTCGCGTTCCTCCCGACAGGCCTATTGTTGGAGTTGAAGGCTTTAGCCGGGGAGCACGAACCATAGCCTGGTTGGTGTTGGGGCGAGGAGGTAGGGGTAGCTGCTTCTGAGTGCACTTATCAGCATAGTGTCCAGTATCCTTGCACTTGTAGCAAGTGACGACACGAGAAGGACCTGGCCTTGGCTGCCCCATAGGGAACCTCTGACCCTGCATCTGAGATGGGTTGGGTGGGCGGGGACCAAAGCCTGGAGAAGCTTGGGCATTTGGAGCCCGAGTGACAGCACCATTTGGCACCCAGATGCGGCGCTTCTGCGGGGGGGTGGTCATGTTGGAGGAGGAACCACCCTCACGCGAGTGCTTGCGCGACTCCTCGAACGCCTTGCGCCCATTCTCCTCATTGAGCGCGGTGTTCACGAGCTCCACGAAGTCCTTGCACTTGATGTTTGAGAGCGTACTTCAGTTCCGGGTTAAAACCTCGGCGGAACCTTGCCATCTTCTTGGCTTCAGTGGACACTTCGTCACCAGCGTACCGAGCGAGACGATTGAACTCGTTCTGGTAGCCGAGAACGTCCAGCTTGCCCTGTCTGAGAGAGCAGAATTCCTCACGCATCTTTTCCATGAGACCATCCGGGATGTGGTGCTTCATGAAGGCATCTCTGAAACATCCCCAGGTGATAGGATAGCCAGCTCTCATGGTCTGGTAGTTCTCCCAAGTAGCTGCCTGACCCTTCAGTAGGTAGGTGGCATACTTGACCTTATCCTCTTCCGCAACATGAGCAATCTCCAGAGCTCTTGCTACGTCACGGATCCAGTCATCAGCATCCAGGGGCTCACGTGTTGCCACGAAAGCTTTTGGGCCCAAGCTGAGGAAGTCCTTGATGGTGACCCTTGGAGCATTCTGGTTTTGGTGCTGGTTAGCCTGGATCTGGGCCATCTGTGTCACCACTTGGGTCATCTGAGCCAACAGCTCCCCATTGGTGGTGGCGGAGGCGGGTTGTTCCTGGTTGGAGGCATCCTGAACAGAAATTCATTTTAGCACAACAACAGAAAAGGATAGACTTGGTAACCGAAAGATAGATTATTCCGACGCATGAATAGATAACCAACAGGTACATCATCACATGTTCAAATACATCAGAATATCCAACAGACCAATACATGGTTCGAAAACGAAAGGATAAACTAGACACAGCTAGTAATAATGGATACAACGGTACTCCCATGCTCATCACGCAGGACGGCGGTGAGTAGTACGACGAGAGATACGGTGAGGAGGAACCCCACGGAAGTAGGTATCACGACGATCCATGTAGATAGGAACTGCTCTGAGAGCAACTCTCGGTGTGGTGAAGTAGAAAGCGTCGTATCCCTGTGCTCCATAGCGGGGAATCCCTGTGTAACCAGCTCCGAGGTCGAGAAGTGGACCTCTGATCGGCTCGTAACCTCCAGCATCTGGCAGAGGAAAACCCAGTGTCTGCTGGAAACGTGCAAAGCGCTCGTCCCCAACAAAGTCTGTGGTGTACGTCGCCAGACGAGTGAGAGCAAGGTGGAGCTGCTCCTGACTGAGGCTAACTCCTGAGAAAGTGCGGAAGCAACGGCGTCACTGTGCCACACGAACTGGGCAGTGGTCTGCAGCCTGGAGCTATCAGTCTCGTAGGTATCCAGGTCGCGGTGGACAGTGAAGTGAACTCCCGCTGCCGTGATGTAACCACGGGGGATGTGACGAAAACTAGACTTATCAAACCCCCAGTAGTCAGCACGGAGGACGGTGAGACTCACATACGCTGCTGCTGCACTGCCATATCCACTGTGGACCTACTGCCTCGTACTGGTGGACAATGCTGCTGCCATCATCCGACAGAATGTAGACGATAGCCCGGTAGCAAGTCTGGTCAAACTCTCGCTGGTGCTCGTAGACCTGGTACTCTGGTGCCCAACGGAACCCCAGATAGGTAACCATGTCTCTCAGCAACTCCGGAAAACCGGCGGTGCTCTCACAGCGAGTCATGCGAACCACCTGCGGGTAGTAGCTGAGACCCATCTGCAGATGATTGGGAAAGGTTTTGATTAGACTCCGGTAGATGAAAAAGGATGTGGAAAACAACAACAAGGTTCAACGGACGAAAAGGATGTTGAAAGAACATGATATCGAAGCAACATCGGGAAAACGAGACCAAAAGTCCTGAGGTACTACAGAGAACCCAAAACACGTGAAATCCTAACTTGAAAGTTTAGGTGAGAACAGAAAACAACGTTGCACTTCCTTACCAGAAAAGGGTGGGTGGGTGGGGAAAGAAGAAATGGCAGAATTCCTACTCTCACGTTTCATTTTTCCTATATAACTACAAAATAGCTTCTAGACTCAACTGCGACCAGTAAAAAGGGATCCTACATGCAGACAGGCTCTGATACCATTTGTCGCACCCAAGGTTTGTAGAGGATACTCCTCGCACGAACTGGAAGTCAGGTGCTTGGATTATGGGGCATAACTGCTCCCACGTCCCAGCTTCCTGGTAGGCCTGCGCTTATGCGCGACAACACAAGCCCTGCTTCCACCGTCGAAGTAAACTATCCGCTAGGAACCTAAGGCAACTGTCGACGTACTTCATATTCAAACACGCACTGTACGTCAACAGCTTTGAACGAAATGATAACACAAACTGTCTCACAAAAGAATGAAATAAGTGCAACTGGCCTTCACTAAGGCAGAAATATCGAATACAGTCATCCAGAGGGCACATGTCCCAACATATCATTCATTACAACAGCGGAAGCAATCAAAGGGGTCTGAGTACAGACAAATCCATGGCTTAAGAAGCCGGAGAAAATAAAGAAAAGCGAAGCCCATCCACGTAGGTTCTGGATCCTGCCCTGGTCCAGCTAACTACTCGTCTGCAGTCTCGTCGAACTCCACGAAGTAGCCGTCCTGAGAAGCATCGTAGTCGTAGTCGTACTCTGCGTAAACCACAGCCCCAACGGGGTCAGTACATCCAAGTACTGGCAAGCAAGACTCACAGTTCATCAAAGAGTTACCCGTCAACACAAGCATTGATGCTTGGGATCAACGGAAGAAAGGGGTGATATGAAAATTGCTGCTGGCTGCTCTAACCAACTATAGAAGATATCTACAAGTTCCGGCTAACAGAAAAGATGAGATCGAGGATTGTAACCAACTGAAAGATAACTTCAATCAAACCCATCCTGGATCTCGCCCCTTATCCAAAGAAGCAACCCGAGGATAACTCACACAGTTGGATTAAGATGAATCAAGTTACTTGTGTGAATAACCTATTAGTCAAGTTATTAATCATTGGGTGAAACATGATTGATCATTATGTTGAAGTTGTCCTGAGTACTTGTTAGCCAGTACTTTCACCAAGTAATCCATAACCGCGGAAAACACGGCTTCTCGAGAAGATTATCCCTGCAGGGTTGCACCAATTTGGCCGTACACTCATGAATATCCCGCCAGATGGGATGCCTCCCACCAAGCGGGGCACTCAACACAACCGTTCTTCGCATCAAGCCCAAAGCACCTTGGGCGCACGGCTAATCAAGCCCAGAAGAAAATGGACCATCATAGCACTCTAAGACCGTGTCCCCCTATATGCCGACTACGAAAGTTCCACCCTGCGCTGGGCTCGCAAACATGCATGCGGCAAATGGAAAACACGAACTAAATGAGTCGATTTGGAGATGCGAATCAGGTCAAGTTGAGGGGGGCGCCCATACTCGCTTCCCAAATGCGGGTAGTGCGCTCATCATGGATCAGTAGACAAGACCCTTTTCCTATTAGGGTCGACAAAACCTCTCATGGGCCTCCTGCCGGTGCCTTATCATCAAATTATTATTACCATTAGCAATTAACAGGATTGATTGATTAACATCGAGCCCCGGTACAAGTAATAAGATAGTAAAAGTAGTAACCGACAACAGACTCGAGTAAAAGCAACCCTAAGCATGCTAGATAATACTAAGGCACAAACAAAGGCTGTAGGTATGGAGGTGAGGCAGTATCATTGGTTCAGGGGTATCATGTGATAGGTTCGGAGAACAAGCAACGATACATAGGGCTAGCAATAGTAGACAAAAGGATAGTATCGACAACAAGTGTGGAAAGGAACTCGATGATTCATGTGAGTGATAACTTGCCTGGCAGCTCAGCCTCGTACTGGGCTAGGTCCTGAGTAGTGGTGTCGTAAGGATCGTCGGTCTCAACGTAGTCGTCGTCTAACCGAGAAGAAGCAAACAGGCAAAAACAGGAATGTAAACAATCTTGTTCATGGCTTTGTGCACAGTCAATATGATGCATGCCAATTTAATAGGTGCATCTAGATAAAATGACTAACATGATAGCACAAATTAAATGGACCCATATGCAAAGGTTGCATATGGAAAAGGATCCATTGAAACAATTGGAACAAATGATTTACAACTATTTTTTAGGTGTTGGTTGTTATCATGATGCATGCATGATGAATAACAATAACACAACAATTTAAATGCAATTGGAATGATAGTTAACAATTTAGAAAGCATTTATTAAGTTTGGAATTTTGTTACTTAAACATGGTACACAAACAATTATTGTTTTCATCAAGTTAAATTGTTTAAAACAGATTACAAGGTTGATATTTGAAAAGGTTAGCAATTTTTAGTTGGATTACATGTTTCACAACTTGAAATTGGACTTAGGATTATTTAATTATGAATTAAACAATATTAAGCAAGTTTTAATTGAATTTAAAACAAGCTTAAATATTAATTGAATTTTATTTGTTCAAACCATAAATTCAAATCCACATTTGAAAGGTTCACACTTTGGTGGTTTGGAAACATAATTTGCATGTTCAAAAATATTTTATCTTGATCAAGTTATGATTTTATCAAATTTTATTGAATTAAACAAGGTTTAAATTGTTTAGGCAATTTAAATTATCCAAACCAGAAAACAAAATTTATATCTGAATAGAACATGCAAAAAGGTGTGAAAAACATATTTATTTGAATTATTTGAACAGTATGAATTAGTTATGAATTATTTCAATTTGCATTTGAATTATTCAAATTTGAAATTTAAAAGTATTTTGAAAATTCAAAACAGAACACAAGTTGGATATTTGGAAAGATTATAAAATTTGGATCAGTATACGTATAAAGTTTGTATTTATTGGGTTCATATTTTAAAAGTTATTGAATTTGCAAATTAGTTGTTTATTCTGCCCACTTTAAAAGAAAAGAAAAATAACAGATTTGTGTTTAAACTTTTGTGACCGCGCTGGTGGTATACCCACACGCTGCCAGGTAGGGACGAGTGGTGTGCTGTGCCCGCGTGGCACTAGGGAGACTGACCAGCGGGCCCGGGCTGTCAGCGCGCTAAAAGATGGAAAAAAGGTGGCTTTCGCCTCCGCGGGGGTTCGAACCAGGGATCTGTGGCTCGCGCAGGGTTACTGCCACTGCGGTGGCTCGATTCGTTTGACAGAAACAAGGGCGCAGACAGGATATCGTTGCATCGCCCAGTTAACTGAAACTAACTGACGACCGCGCGCTTCCCTGCTCGACTGACAGAAAGCCACGGCGATTGCCGGCGTTGAGGTGCACAGCCGCGCTCGCTGCAGCGTGGATGGATGCGAACCATGCACGGGAACGTGTGCAGGGTGTGGATGTGATGCAGAGAGGGAGGAGTGGAGGGAAACGGAGCTCACCGCCGGTGGAGTCGTGCAGCGGCTCGGTGCGGAAGGCCGGCGACAATCGGCGGATGGCGGCGCGGCTACGGGCTGCCTCGAGCGCCACTGAGGTGTCGCTGACGTAGAGGGCACTGTGGGCTTCCAATTCCCGCGGCTAGCTCACGACGCCAGCCATCGGCGACGGCGAGCGGCGGAGAGTTTCAGAGAGTGGCGGCGGGGTTCAGAGCTTGGAGTTCAGAGGGAAAAACAGGGGGCTTGGGGAAGAGGGAGAGTAGTGGGCGGCGCAGAGGGGTGGAGCTCTAGGGTTGCGGCAGGAGGAGGAGGCCGTGGTGGCTTTATGGGAGCGGGTGGATGAGTACGGCGGCCATCGGGAGGGGGTAGGAAGCGATCGACGATGGAGAAGAAATCGTACGCGTGACGTCGGCTCGGGAGGAGGACGAAAGCGACGTGCGAGGGGGTTATCGGGCCAAGGAAATAAACGGGCTAGGCTGGTTGGACCCTTAGCTGCTGCTGCTCTCCTCCCTTCTTATTCTTTTTATTTTTTTGTACTGTTTTTTTTTTGTAGTTGAGCAAATTGGAAACAAAGCAAGATTTTGTTTACAAAAATTTTGGAATAAAAATAGGGTAAATTTATTAGTGGAAAATGCAACCTTTTGGTAGTTGTTGTTTTCAAAAACTTTATTGTTTGCTTGTTGTTTTAAAAATTAACCAATTTAATTGAAAATTGCAATAATACTTAATATTAGAAAATAATGCCATTCCCACTAGGGTTTCCCCTAGGGTTTTGGAAGGGTTTAAAGAGGGAAAAAGGGTGGTGACTTTTATGGTTTCAAAAGGTACTGAATTTTTAAGGGTTGGTTTGAATTTGAAATGACTTAGAAAATAATGATTGAAATGGTTGATTGATTAATGGTGTGATTAAAACCAACAATTTGAGAAGTGAACATTAATTGAATTATTTGGAAAACAATGAAAGGTTTTGTTTTGCAATTCTTTGTTTGAAAGATTGTAACAGACAAGTGTGAAAACAAGGTTGATTCAATAAGAAAACAATGCAAACATAAGTAAAACAAATGCAATGAGATGATGACATGATGCATTGCTTGAAAGTAAACAAGAAATTGAACCACTAAGGAATGTTTTCATACTTGGATGTTACACCATTCGCGACTTCCACGAGGTCCACTGTCACGATTTCTTATAAACTCTGCCGCAACCAGTTCTTCTCGATCGTCGTGATCGTAATGCTTTCTACTTTTCTTTCGACCATGGCGGTCGTCCTCAGGTGCTGGCAAAGATGCCTTCTCGTTGCGCACCGAGTCTTCACCGTCGTCTCATCTGTCGGCTATGGCCATCAGCTCCCCGATGGTTTTGGGTGCGGCTCGCCCCAGCTCTTCTCTGAAATCGGCTCATCGAGCTCCTTTGGTGAAAGCTTCGACTGCAACTTCCTCCGATATGTTTCCCGCCGTGTTTTTGAGCGTGGTCCACCGCTGAATGTACTCGCGAGTAGACTCGCCGCTCTTCTGCTTACAAGCCCGCAGCTCTTCGATGGACGCAGGTCTCTTGTATGTTGCTTGGAAGTTCTTGCGGAAGTCGAAGGTTAGATCGTCCCATGATCCATAGCACGCCCTCGGTCTTCCCTCGAGCCAGCTGCACGCAACGCCTACAAGATGTAGGTTGAGGTACTGCATAGCTGTTGTCTTGTTCGCACGTTGGCATTTTACTTTCGTGAGGTAATCCAACAGCCAAGATTTGGGCTCCAGCGAGCCGTCGTACTTTGGCACCTCCGTAGTAAGTTTGAATCTTCTGGGCATCGGTCCCTCTCGGATGTCGCGAGTAAAGCACAACACGCCATAGGCTTCTTCGTCGGAGGAGGTTGATGGGGACCATGCACGGTTCTTGATCGCTCGGGCCTTGTTGATTTTGTTCTGCGCGATGTCAGATCGCGCGTTGTATTCCCGCTGGTCGCAATCGTTCTCCTTCCGCGGTTCCTTGCTGTGGTGTCGCGAGCGACTTCTATGATGCCGTGGACTGCGATCACGATTCCTCGGGCTATCGTCGTTGCTACTCGGGCTATCGCCGCGGCGCCGGGCTTCCTTTCCTCGGGCGCGACGAGGTGATTTCTCCCTTCTAGGTGATGCGCTCCTGCGTCTGCGGGGTGTTTCTTTGTCTTTCCGAGGGGTCTTCTCAGTCTCTTGTGCGGTCGCGTTCTTGCGGCCTTGGGCAGCGAGTCTTGCAGCCGCCATGCCTAGCCCCTTCTGGACTTGTCGATATTGCTCCGCGCGGGGTCATTCTCTCCCGGCTGGTTTGCCTGCAGGTACGTGGCTGCGGCCAGGACTGCGGCAGCGGGAGTCGTCAGGTGTACATTGCCGTCGTCGTCGACGTGCATGAGAGATGTCTCGAATGTCTTGCTAGCATCACTAAGAGATTCGCGATCCAGGGCTGCGGTCTTCGAGACGTATTTGTTCTTCGGGGGATTATTCCCTACTGAGTAAGTTTTGGAGAGTGCCGCGCGGCGTAGACTCTATTCATCCGCCAATTTTTTCTGCTCGTCCAGATTCTTGCGGGCCTCCTTGATCAGCTCTGCTGCTTTCACCAGATGATAGTGGTATGCAGTTAGATCCTCTTGAGGGTCCCCTTCTTTGATCGGCTGGCCTAGATGTACAACCTTTTTCGCCTTGAGCCAGGCGTCCCGCGACACTTTGATGTGCTCTCGCTCTTTCAGGCTGTCTTCCGTTTCTTCGGGTTGCTCGGTCGATCCTGCCATGCAGACTTGAGCCAGATATGGCCCGCGAGTCCTAGGCGTAGGTAGATAAGTTTTGCCGACCCGATAAGGTTCTTCAGCTGAGATAGTATGGAAGTTGCGAGTGCTGGGGCGGATGGACCCGCCGCTGGACGCTAGATCTCATCGTTGGGCAGCGAGTCGAAGGTCGCCGGGCTCGAGATGGACTCGGAGTCCGAGTTGCCGAGATCGGTTTGCTCGGAGAAGTGCATGATTCCCGGTTTGTTGGCGTGGAAGTGGAGGCTCCCGAACGTCAGGCTGGCGGTCTTCTCCAATCCGCTGAACACCGGGCGCGAGTCCGGCGAGTGAGGCGTGATGATGATCGACCCGAATCGAATCGGATCTGCTGGAGTCGAGGTTCCGGGGCTCCAGCTGAAGGTTGGCGATGATGAGGCCGAAGACGCCGTAGATCCAGCGCCCGCCGTTCCGACAGACGGCGCCAATTATCGAATTGTCATCTCAACAAGTACCTCGGATGAACCGATAGGGTTTCGATTAGAAGAACGTATAGGCACTGGTGACGATCGTCGGCTAACAGGGGGCACGATTTACCCAGGTTTGGGGCCCTCGTAGAGGTAAAACCCTTACTCCTGCTCTTGTCGATCTGTATTATCAATAGATCGGTTACAATGGGGGTGCTAGTCGAGAGTATGGTCTCGAGCTCAAGGGTTTGGTGGTGTGAGATTGCTTGGATCCCCCTCGGTGGTTCTCCTAGCCTTATATAGGTGGCTAGGTCTCAAACCGTACCCGGGGGGTGGGGGGGTTACAAACCCTAGCTTAGGTCGGTTACAAGTTTCCTTCTTGACCCGCAAGGCTTTGCGGGTGGGCCTTCGATTGGGCCTTCTAGAACTGTTGGTGGCACATTTCCTTGGGCTTAGGTCTTGGGCCTTGGACCGGGTAGCCTCACCCGATAGGTCCGGGATTCATCCCCACGTTACCTGTGGTGCATGATTGAAGATGGAGGCTCATTGCTACTTTATTTCTGCTGTTTAGAAACTCTGAGTTTTGCTAGTCTTCCCAGAATATGCACTTTGTAATAAAGCTATACTTGGCTATTCTGGACCATTTGTAATAATTTTTGATACTTATGCAATGATACTTTACATTTTGTTATGTGGTGCTAGCATTGATCCAAGGACTAGCACTTAACACAGTAGTTCTTACGTTATTAAATGTGAGGGTGCTACAAAATGGTATCAGAGCAAAGTGTTGCCTATAGGTTCGAGCCCTTAGGATTGGAAAACCCTTTTGATCAAATTTATCAGCTCGTTTGAGTATTTTTGTATCCTAGCGGCATAGTGAGATGAAGCAGCCCGGACCAACGTTACATGTCCACGTACATGAGACCGGTTCCATGATTGGCTTGCGGGTGTCAGTATCTCTCACTATAGTGAATATCCAAATTTCAACAAGTTCTTAATGATCTGATGATCACAATGGAAATGGCTAAATATTTTGAAAGTACTCTTACTAATCTTGTATCTAGTACCTCTTTACCTTATGCTTTTATGACTTATGTTTTCTCCTACACTTCAAACTCAATGATGATGGAGATTCAACTTCGCAATCGCCAAGGACTTCCAACTTAAAGATGAAGAGCTGCAACTTCACCACCACCAAGGACTTCAAGGACCCTACGATTTAATACCTATTCCACTCTAACATAGCTAGAATAACTTTTCTTCTAGTACCTCTACCTATTGTTCAATCATCTAACGTATCATCTAACTTATAGATGACCAACCTAATTGAATCACTAAAGAAGGGACCATTGATGACCATGACTCTGGATTGTGAGGCTGAATTTCCAAAGGCACTGAAGAACCTAATGATAAGATTAATATTTTTGGAGGAAAGACACTCTAAAAAGGTTTTCCCTTCATTGAAGAAGGCCAAGAGTATTGGTGGGTGCAACTTCACCTATACAGAAGCAATGAGTATGACCACAAGACAGAAGGGGACTGCATCTTCACCAACCCACAACAATACACATCATTCTCCGAGTCAGCTAGATGCGCTGCATGGGAGGCTATCACAGAACTTGGAGAAAGACTTACGTGGAGACTTTATCACACTCAGAAGGATCTCCAGGAAGCCGAAGAAGAGATCAACGCCCTTGAAAAGGAGTTGAAGATGTGCAAGAACATAGAGATCATCGTGAAGAGTTATGACCCATCCCAGTAGTTGACCACCATGGCAAAATGCGTTAGCTAGAGTTTTGTTTGAGTATTGACCTATCAACTTTTGATATGGCTATGCTATAGTGTTTTGGTTTGCAATTAAGTTATTTTTCTTAAGTTTGACAAAAATTAAGTCCAAATTTCGAAATTTGGTTAAAAGATAAAATATTTTAAGTTGTTGTTTTGCTTTGTTGTTTGTCTTGTTGTATTGTGCATGTGTAGGAAAAACAAAGAGAGAGGGAGAAACTAGCGCAACAACCCACTCTCCCTTTCTCGGCCTAGCCCAACTCCCCTCTGCCTTCTCTCTCTCTCGCGCGCAGCTCACCGAGCAGGCCAAGCCCATCAAGAAGGCCTAGCAGAAAAACAACGCAGCCCGCCCCGTTTCACCCCATCTCGGTCTCACTGCCAGCCCGGCCCCGCGCGTGACGCGACCCCCGCGTCACGATGACGTCACCATCGCCGTGCCCACGATGAACTCGACGTCCGTGCGAGTCCAGGACACCGCCACCGCCTCTCCCCGTGCCCTAGCCCCTCCCGCACGCCTAGGAACCTATAAGACCCTGTCCTCGACGTCCGTGAGCCTCCTCTATGAACCCTAGCTTGAACCCCGCTCGAGAATCGCCCCGGTGAGCTTCAGATCTCCGGCGCCCCTCCGTCGTCTCCACGATGAACTCCGGTCACCCTACCCCCTCTCTATGCCCCCTCTCGGTTCCACTCGATCTCGCGCATCTCACTGGCATCATTGTGCACGCTTTCGTCGAGCAGGTTGTTGCCGCCAACCGCGTCCAAGCCCGCCCGCTGCCCCGCACTTCTCCGGCGAGCAATCCCCGACGGGACAAAAAGCGAGCGAGCAAACCCCCGCGCCATCAGAGTCCGCGCCATCTTCCTACACCTCCTGTTAAGTCCCGTGATCTCCTTAGTGCCATATATTAGCGCCACCGTGCTTGCTCTGTCATCGCCGCCACGCGTCCACGTTCTCGGCGAGCTCTCCGGCGACCCCGAAGTAGAGGAGGAACAACGTCCGTCCGATCTTCATCAAGCGGCCACGAAAGAAGGCAGAGGCGAAACATTTTTCTTAAATCTTGGCCGCACCATCTCCTTTAGATCTAACGCTTCACAGCGCGCGATCCGCGCAAACCGGTGTCAGCCAATCAGGAGCCACCATTGCATGTCCCCCGGATCGATCATATTTTTGATTAAAACAAAATAAAACAGAATTGTTTCCAAACTTCAAAAATTCATATCTCGAGTTCTGTTTATCCAAATTAGGTGATCTTGGGCCTTTTGAAATCAGCACAATGTGTAGTTTAATCTAGGCTATTCAAATTTCAAATTTGAAACATGCACTCATATGTTATTTCTAGATCTCTATCAATCACTATTTTGGGCATAACTTTTAATCTACAAATCCTTTTTAGGTGAAATCAATTGCTATGGTTTTTTTATGTCCTCTATCCAGTAGAATCGTTGGAAAAACTATTTGTGCAACTTTTTAACAGAAACTCTATTAATGTTGATATTTGCCTATAATAAAACCCAATCAATGCTAATAATTATAATTTGATAATAAATTTGTTTTTCATGCATCATAAACATGTTATTAACAGCAGAGAACATCATTGTTAGTAATTATTGCTAGTTGTGAATTTTTTGCATTAATTTGATCATTGCATAACATGCATACATGTTTTTGTATTGTTTTTTGTTTTCTATGTTATGTTTGTTATGTATATTTATGTGTGGCTTGTTTTGCTTGTATTAGATTGTGAAGAGGAGCAAGTCTACTCTTGTTGCTGTTATTCTTGTTGTGATTGTTCATCCTATTGCCAAGGCAAGTGACACATCATCAAATCTCCCATATTTTTACTATGCATTACTAGTGTTTTTGAGTAGTATGCATGGTAGGGAATTTTTACTAAGTTATTATTATGACTATGCAAAATCCCAAGTAGTGTGTAGCCATACTTTAGACTTGTTATTTTGGAAGACTTAGTACTTAGTGGATGCTTAGCTTTGCTACAAATTGTTTTTACTCAATGTTGTAGAAAATTCTAAGTATAAACTTCAATGAACCACCTGGGTGGGTTTGGTATTGCGTGGTTGTCGAAAGTTGAGTGTCTCCTTAGGGCCTTTAATCTCCTAAGGAGTTCACTTGAAGAATTCCACCCAGGAAACAAACATATTACCAAGTCCTCTAAGTTTAGTAGCTTCCCGTGTAGCCCTTTGACATATGGGCTCTGTCTTGATCAACTAAGTTGTGAGAGTTCAACCCATGCTTGACATGAAGATGTAGTATAATTATATGTGGAAAGGGTCTTGCTGGTTGGGTTGAATTATTGCTTCTGAAAGATCTCGTCTCAATTCTCTCCTTTCCATGATACACTCCGTGTGTATAGGATGTTTGGGCTAATTGAAGACAAAGGGTGAAAGTGCACAACCTCTGTAGAGTTTAGAAACTATGATCATAGCCATGTTCCCGGTAATGGACGACTTCGAGCAACTAGACAAGGATGGACAGAAGAATCTCAACACCGTTTTGAAGAAGTAAAATTTGGCTAAGGAAATATTAGTTGTGGTGCCCATGGGTGTGTTCCATGGTGCCAATCTTTGGAAATAAAACTCTTTTTCAAAAGTGTTAGGGAAAAACTTGCATTGCAAATATCCTAAACTCCACCAAGCCAGATATGCATGTAGTTTAGACTTGCCATTTTATATCCACCATAGTGTCATTTTCCAGTATATTGTTTGTACTGAATCTCCTTCGGGGGCTGCATATTCCAACGTGCAGGTAATTGTGATGATGAAGTTTGATCAAGTGCTTGGACTCGAGTCTACACCCAACATGTAATGCCTGTGGCGCATGATTGAAGATGGAGGCTCATTGCTACTTTATTTCTGCTTTTTAGAAACTCTGAGTTTTGCTAGTCTTCCAAGACTATGCACTTTGTAACAAAGCTATACTTGGCTATTCTGGATCATTTGTAATAACTTTTGATACTTCTGCAATGATACTTTACATTTTTTCCGTGGTGCTAGCATTGATCCAAGGACTAGCACTTAACATAGTAGTTCTTACATTATTAAATGTGAAGGCGCTACAGCTGCAAATCAAGCACCCCTGACGAGAGAAGCAAAAGTCGAGGTAAGGATCCCTCACACTCTCATCCTCCTCCTTCCTCGTGTTACACGTTCTACGCTCGTCGGTAGCTCTGATTTCATCGACCTAGGTCTCCATGCCAACGCATAGTACTTCTCGGGGTTGCGGCGGGAGGGGGGCGGCGGGGAACCATGATTGCACGACATTTTTCAATGTCGAGGAATGGATGGGTGGTAGACTGACATAGAACTGTGCTTCAATGACCTTGTTGTTGTGTGCGCAATACCGTATGGATTAAGGTGACATAGACCCAACCCAGATCCAATGCGGTTCGGGCAGAATGTTCAATTCAGAATTCAGTTATATACGAATTTAAGAAAATGGAATTCATACATAACGAGTCACCGAGTTTGGGGGTTCTGCTTTTCAAACAACTAATAGTTAGGAGTTGATCTCAAAAACCTCCCGCTTACTAAACGAGTGCGATAAACAACTGAGATATGAAAGCTTTTTTTTTTGTACAGATAGGGGTCGAAGACCCCAGAAGCTGCGAGAACTTACACGTGGTGGGTACAAATTCCATCCAGGTCCCTAACACTACTTGCCCTATGGACCTTGTACTTCGAAAAAAGGACTGGAAAATTACAAAGAGGGCCCTGGAGCAAAAAATGAAACTCAATCAGGTCCAGCTTCCCCTCCACCACCGATTCGCCGGCGTCCTCCAAGCCAGATGCGCCGAGGACAGAGCACAGGATGCTCGAAACTCTCCCGAGCCGACGATGGAGCGCAGCCGCCAGCTGCCGCTCGAAGCGCGGGGACGAACCACTTGCACTTTGAACGGCGTCGAGCTCTGGCGGTTCCTCCAGCAGGCCTCCGATACGGAGGTTGAAGATGAGCCACCCTTTTGGCCCTGAAACGCGGAAGCAGAAGATGCTTCACGGAACATGCTCGTCGATGCAGCGAGTAACCAGGCTCCACTCGAAGAAGGAGAAAGCAGCAACAACTTCATCAGTCCGCTCCTCGCCTCCACGGCCGGCCAGCGGACAAATAGCAACTGCAACTTCACTATTCTTGGAGAGGGGTCGAGAGCGCTCCAGATCCAGAGGCTCTCCCTCGATCTTATGCGGGAGAAGGGATCCCGCCGCCATCTCCTTGGAGTCTCCCCCCCCCCACCACGAGAGATTGAGACCGGAGAGCAGCAACAGCACCACACCGGCGAGGATCGGACTCGCCCGCGCAGAAATCCCGAACGGCAGAACGCCACTACTCGAAGAACAGAAACAACTACTAAGCAGGAAACCTAGTCTACTTTTGTACAAAGGGGGCCGGCACCCTACCTCATCTCCGCAGCAGCCAGCGCGAGCGCTAGCGCCGGGGATGGCCGGAGCTCGACGGAATCGTCGGCGGACTCTCAACGGGATACTGTAGCGGGGAGGAGGGGAACGAGGACGGGTTCCCCCCACATGTCCTGATATGAAAGCTAGCTTGATGTAATTTATATGTACTATAGTCTCTAATCAAAATGTCACGTTTCATTGATGTCACCAAACTGAGTTCTGGCGCATATGCGGATGACAAAGTAGTAGTGTTTCAACAGATTACAGTATGTATAAATGACACCGCTTTTTTGTTGGAATGACAAGCAAACTGTGAACGATTTTTCTTCGGGGCACATTTTTGTGCCACTTTGTGTTTGCAAACCTAGATGTGAATCATCAGAAATTTAAGTAGGGAAAAAGCTCCTTTATGTGGCTCAGTTAGAGCCATCGCTAACCCAGAAAAGCTAGAGTGGCCATTAAATCAACGGGGGTGGGGGGTATTTTATTCTAAGATGCATGATACAAAGCGAGACTTATTTTTCATGCGTGTTTTATATGTGATATCCGTGTTTTTCTTTTTCTTCGAGTTACATATGAAGTTTTTTTTCTTTAACCAGCCGGACACAAGAGATGGCAAAACTGTTGATGAAACAGGGTCTTCACGCCGTCCATGCAGATTTACCAAGGTATATTTTTCCCCTGAATCCAAATGTGTCACTAATTATGTATATAGATTGTATATGTGGATTGTTAAATTCATGATCATTCTCATTAGGCAAGCTATGTATAGATCATTTTTTTCCGCTAGGCAATTTATGCAGGTCATTTTTTCCACTAGGAAATTCATGATCATTCTCATTAGGCAAGTCATAGATAGATTTTAATCTGCATATTGGATAAATCATCTTTTTACCACTAGGCAATTTATGCATGGGATTTTTGCTTTTTTCTTTAAAGTACCAGGAGAAGTTCTTTTTTTTTCGCATATGCGTTTGGATTTTAAAATGGGTCTTCTGTGTGTATTTATCCCATGTGTAGGTTGGGGTTAGGGCTAGCAGAGGGAGGAACCGAGCATCGCCTGCAAGGCTAGTGAATTTGAACAAGTCCCTGACCCCTCAGCTGAAGGCTATGATTATAGCTGCATGTTTTGGGGGTTTGCTTCAGCTCAAGTGCACCAAAATGCCTGACAAGATCGTTAAGTGGTTGCTGAAACACTATGATCCTATCAGGTTAGAGATAGTTATTAGTGGGGTGGGCTCAATCCCTATCAACGAGGAAAGTGTACTCAAGAATTTTGGGTTGCCATGTGATGGTTTCGGGGTGAGGTATGAAATGGACCAAGTTGCAATGGATTTCATTACTGAGGAGTATGGATTAGGATCAACACCCGACATCACAGCTTTGTGCGATGCAATAAAGAAAATGAATGGAGCGACAGGCGGCAAATTCCTGCATGCTTGGCTAATTATTGCTATCAACACTTTCTTATCCCCGACCACCGGCTTGAGTGTGAGCCTGCGATGCTATAAGGTACTAATGAATTTGGAAGATGTCCCTTCGAAAAATTGGAGCCGTTTCACCGTGGATTAGCTAAAGCTTACAATGAGCTAAAAAAAAGATCTATATGTTCTTGTATCTACCACCTTGTGGTAAGTCTTTTCATGTGCTATATTTTAAGCAGTTTTGCTTTTTCTATGCAAGAGAATTTTTTTTCTAACATTGTTTTGTTTGGGATTTCCCCACATGCAGGTTTTATATCTTGATTCCTTAGAAGTGGATGTGGTTGTCAAGAAGTGCACGATAAGGTCTAAAGCATGGACTGGCAAGGCGATCGCAACTATGGTGAGGAAGGATATGAAGGATGATGGTGACTATGGCAGATTGCGGGTAATTTTTTTTTAGTTTCCATTTTGCACAAAGAATGCTACACCCATAAAGCAACTTTTGGTTTTAACATTTTCTTTTTGTTGATGTTCTTTTCATCTCTTGAAGAGCTGAAGGATGGTGTTGGGGCAATACTGAAGGATATGTTATTTGGCTCTCAGTTGTCGAATCATTTGTGGCATCACATGTTCCACCAGGATACAACCCATAGGTAACTTGACAAGATGAAGTTGCCTTTTAAACATCTTCCGCCTTCCTTTTTTTTTCCCCAAAGTTATAGCAACAACTTCATTTTGTGGTTACATGTGCAAAAAAATGAAGCTAGCAAATATGGTGAATGATACGTGCTCTGACTATTCAAAGAAAATTAAAGCAATGATCGAGACGTTTGATGCACGGGAATGAAGTAGAGACTAGCAGCGACGGCAAGGCAAGGAACCAGAGATAAACATTGGCGTAAAGTTATCTTTAAAAAAATTACTTGGACGAATTTTAAGGGAAATCAAAATGATAATAGTAGAAAGAAACAAAACGGGAGCCAGGTGGTTCGGGCTGAAAGCTGCGTGTAGAATAGACTATAAGATGTTGGCTTCACCGGTGACCGTTGGGTCCATATATATGCATCTTCAGGCACACTGCAGCGAGATAAAAATCTATCTATTACTCCCTCCGCCCGAAATTAAATGTTAAAAAGTTTGACAAAAGTGGATGTATCTAGACACAATTTAGTGTTAGATACATCCACTTTTGTCAAACTTTTTGACATTTAATTTCGGACGGAGGGAGTATTATATACTAAAAGCAATATACATGTCTAAAATAGAGACCTCACGTTCAGCCACATCATCAAAATTATTTTGATAGTTGGATATAAAATGAAAGAATTCCTTATTTGGCCCTTCCTTAAAATATTGTTGCCTATTTGGTCCTAAAAAAGATCTTCCCTATCTGACACCTTAAATTCATTTTCCTCCTAACATGGCCCTATAGTTGAAAATAAGTAACAAATTAATAGGAAACATTTCGACGCCGGCCCGCTTTGCCCTTTTCAATGCGCTTTGCAGAAAAATAGTGTCAGCGTGCGTACGTGCACGTACACGTATAACTGTCGCGCGTTGTGACGTGCGTGCCGTCGCCGTGTGCCGCCGCCGTGCGGGCTGTGTCGTGCGTGCACGCCGCCGTGTGTGCCGCTGTGCCGCGGCCGCGTGCGTGCGTGCTGTGTCGCCGTGCGTGCGTGTTGTTCTGCCGTGCGTGCGTGCCGCGGCCTCGTGCGTGCGTGCTGTGCCGCCGTGCGGGCTGTGCCGTGCATGCATGTCACTGTGCGTGCGTGCCGCGGCCACGTGCGTGCGTGCAGTGCCGCCGCCGTGTGTGTGTGCCGCCGTGCAGGCTGTGCCATGCATGCTGTGTTGTGCGTGCGTGCCGACGTGCGGGCTGTGCCGTGCTGCCGTGACGCCGTCGTGATGTGCCGTGCGTGCGTACTGTGCCGTGTGTGTGCTGTGCCGCCGGCGAGCGTGCTGTGCCGCTGCCAATGCCACCGCCGTGCGTGCACTAGGTGTTTGATAAAATGCCTAGAAGAGGAAGATGATGACAGGTGGGACCCATTGTCCAGTTTGCCTGTCAATTCGTGATCAGTCTGTGTTTAGTGCGAATTGAAAAATGTAAGTACTAAAGTGGTGGTTTTTTGCAATCTCACACTGTTTTTTTTCGAAATTGTTGCACTAAAGTGGTGGTTTTATGCTAAATACTCGATCAAAATCCGATGTGGCGGCAAGGTCGGCGCTAGACCTTCTGGTGCCGAACGTCATATTTTTTCTGTATGAATTTCAGCAAGACTGGACTATGCACTCGGCCATTTGCTGTCTGCCTGATGTGTCA
The DNA here is from genome assembly GCA_028641055.1 of Alopecurus myosuroides. Classification (NCBI taxonomy): domain Eukaryota; kingdom Viridiplantae; phylum Streptophyta; class Magnoliopsida; order Poales; family Poaceae; genus Alopecurus; species Alopecurus myosuroides. The sequence goes on along the minus strand of CM054057.1, from coordinate 597,287,756 downwards.
AGTAAAATATTCACCGTTGCCCGGTAGCTTTTACGAGGGCGGCTAGCTGGTTTGGGCACAGTACAGTTAACAAGAGTACTACCGTGTTAAAAATCAAATGTATACTTGTCTCCAGACCTCTAAATACAACGCCAAATCTAAGTTCAAGTATATCTGTATATGAGCTAAATATTGATAAATATATTAGTACATGAAAAAAAAGGAAAAACATTTGACCGCGGTCTAAATAACAACCTTATTTCATTCGGCGTCCCTATTCGGTTACCTATTTTCGTTTATTTTCAACTTCAATTATGAATTTTGATACAAAAATTCATGAGGGGCAAGAGAGTCTTTTTACGTCCTCATTTGTGTTTAGAATGTACTATAGGGCCATGTTAGGAAAAAAACGAAGTTAACGTGTCAAATAGGGAATAATTCTTTTTTTGGGGCCAAATAGGGAACAAAAAAAATCAAGGAAAGGCCAAATAAGGAATTCTTTCGTATAAAATCTATGGTTACGATCTAAGCAAATAGTGTAACTCTAATAAATGTTCTGGGTACTCATGTCACGTTAATAAATAACCCGAGCAAGCTCAACTCTTTTGTTACGGCAAAAGGTAAAAAAAAAACTCAACTAAACGTTGTGGGTACTCACGTCACGTTAATAAAAAAAAACCGACCAAGCTCAACTCTTTGTTATGGCAAAAAGAAAGAAAAACTCAACTAATTGTAACGTGTCAAGAGTTGACTCATTTTCATCCTGTCCTTATTTCAGTAAAAATCTAGCTGTTCTCTCTGTTGATTTCCACGCCGCATCGCGGATGTGAGCTAGGCGAACTTTATTCGTCTCGCACACCTCCGGCCCTGCCTGCATCACCAAATTGACATGTGCCACCTCCGCCCATATACTTTGTGCCATTAGCATTATCCGGCAGATTAGGGAACCCAGGAGAGGTAATGCAACTGGATGTATTTTTATGAACGGGGAAACCAGCTACCTGGATGCATGGCTTATTTCTGCATGCAAAAAGCGTGGATCGAGAGAATTGTACCTCGTGGAACACATCAGGTGCGGGCTTACTGTTCATGTGATCATGTCTATGTACAGCCATATCATTACATAGGTCCATATTCTGTAAAAAAAAACTCATTACATGTAGATATGGCTGTATGAAATCTTGGTATTTATTAATCTGAGAATAGGATTTGAAATCGCTCTTTGTTTTTTATTAGTGTCTCGCATGTCACACTTTAAATCCAGTGAGAGAGTACTCCGGGAAAACTCAAACGAGGACTATCGGGATTACGTATAATTATCCTTAGCTTGCTGCAGTCAACATATTTGTCTTGATTTGGATAGTCGATATTTTTAAATATTAAAGAGACATTATAATCATATTTCTTGAAGAGTCTAAAAACCTAGCTTAGTGGTATTATTGGATTTTGTAACCAACAATTTTGATGCATAAATTTATATTTTGTACACATAATACTATTATGAATAGCATGTATAGTAAATACCAACAAGGGATCATTACTCCTTATATATTTCTCTTCACAAAATATGTATTAAATAAGCCATCTAGTCCCTCTGTTCCTAAATATAAGATGTTCTAGCTATTGTACATGTCGTCTAGATGCGGACTAATATGAGTAAACATATATACTAAAAGTTGTCTAGATACATATAGATATGTGTGAATATGAAAAAAGGCTAAAACATTTTATATTTAGGAACGGAGGGAGTAGGATTTACTGATTTTGCAACATGTACTAATTAATGACACAATAGGTACTGTTTAATCTTCGTAGAGAAACCATGATAATGTCTCTTCGATTAGGTCCAAACATCGAACATTATTAAAGATATTGTGTTCTAGAAATTATTTATTTCATGCTAACGAAAAATAATTGTAAGTAGTTTCCCACATTAAGAGCTACATAATGATTTTCGAAACTATATATTCATCATAATGTCACACTAAATATTCGTATGAGTACAATATTGTATTTCTGAAAGATATAACATACTCCCTCCGTCTCATATTAAGTGTCGCAAAATTTGTTAAAAGTGGTTGTATCTACACATGTTTTAGTGTTAGATACATCTATTTTTATTTATTTTTACGACACTTAATATGAGAAGGAGGGAGTATTATAACGCCAACGCGTAGAAATTGCACATCCACCATAATAGGATGGCTTCACAAAATAAATTGTATGTACTCATTGAATCCAACAAAAAAAGTTGTTTCTGACATAATTGTGGTAGACACATCTGAACGAGATCAGTACCGGTGTTGGCCACTATAAATTGAACTTATAATTGAACAACTCAAGGTATGTGTTACTTCACTATTAAATCTGTTATTTTCATACATGGAGTGTTCCAGATACATAGTATGGCTTAGTCTTTGCATATAAAGGTAGCATTTTTCGAAAAGGAATCATAATTAAACTCTTTATATATGACTAGCAAAAAGGCCCGTGCATTGCAACGGGAAATACGCAAGTTCTTCCAGGCGAAGCATCAATATCCCTAGGTACTATAGACTTCTAAGAAATAATGTTTACCATGAAAGAGTTGCCTCTAAATTAAGTTGTCTTAAATAAAATTTCCAAATTCCATCATGAATATAAACTACAAATCCGGAACAACCATCAAACAACTCTAGCTTGAACCGGATCCAATATGGACTGCTCACAAACACAGATTCACAAATAGATTTTTTTTAACACAGGTACTGTAGTATCAAAGAAAAAAAATGAATTCCCATGATCAAGTTTTCTCTGATTTGCACACGCCTACTTGAGGACCAATGTTTGAAGTCAGCCCTAAAAGGTAATTTTCCAAATTCCATCATGAATAAACTACAAATCAGGAAGAAGCATCAAACAACTCTAGCTTGAACCGGATCCAAATATGAAATATGGACTGCTAAAAAAACAGAAACAAATAGATTTTTTAACACAGATACTATAGTATCAAAGAAAAAATGAATTCCCATGGTCCGGTTTGCTCTGATTTGCACACGCCTATTACCGGGCCAATGTTTGAAGTCATCCCTAAAAATTACATATTTATCATTTTCATGGGAGATGGATTTTACTTTCCAGAAGTCATATAGAACACACCACAAAATTCCAATTGTTTGAAGTAATCCCTAAAAAGACACGATTTTTGTTTGGCAGAGAAGACACATGAAAGAACTCGTGTGTTAATTAAATGCAGTAGGAAAAATAGACCATATTTCATGATTCTGTCTTCGTTGCATACATTCCATTGCAATTATGAACTGAATTAATTAAGCCATATCGGGGTGGGATTAGACATGGTGCACCTTGACGAAAATATACAAAAATAGAGAAAAGGAAGAACCCAGATGAACCGACATAATTGGACGAAGTGATTCAGTGGCTCGGCGGAGAGCGATGATCCATTGCGCTGCTGCTCGTCGCCATCCGTGTGCTCCGCCATGGTCTCACGGCTGCCTTGTACCACGAGATCGACCCGAGCGGGTGAGCATCAGAGCGCTGGCGCCATGCTCTTCTGGCCGCCAGCTTCTGGCTCGATCAGACGAGACGACGGCCATCTCGCCCTGGCATTGTTTCTACACTGTGAGTTGAGCATTTGCATCAAACTCGAAAAAAATACCGGCTTATTAATATGGACAAATCAAATCAGAAATTTTCTTCTTCAAGAAATATATAAACACAACCAATTCTTGCACTATCACAATAAACTATTTAATTCCTCTCCTTTGAGAACGGATCCAACGTCCCCGACGAGGGATAATGCATACTTAGCTTTTCTGTGGCCAACCAAGTAACCAACAAAAGAAGTCTTGGTTCCTTTATTATTAGGTAGAGTAGAGATTATTGGTGGCGGGGTGGATAATTTATGCCAACTTTGGGGGCAGTTTTAATGACGGACTGACCGACCAAGTAACCAACCAGGGAAGCCTTAACGCTTTTATTATTAGGTAAAGATTAATGATTGAATATGGAACAAAACTAATGTTTATGCATGTGAACCTGAAACTTTGGGTGTTGTTTCATTTCATATCGGATATCTCTCTATTTTTATCCACCCTTCTATCAACTCAGCCGAAAACCGACAAATATCCACATGGCCCTACATTATCATAATTGCAATATATGAGATCACAAAGGGTAGTTTAACTTAGGTAGGACAATATAACATAAATTGCAGGGATATGGCTGATATTCTTATGGAAAAGAAAGAAACCACACATATGATCATTAGATGTTGTTTTGAAAAATCACGTAATAATTATTTCATATGCACGAGGTTATTATTTTATTTACTGTAAATATTACATTATCGTTGGAACCATATATTTCGTACATTATTATATCAACATGAATAAGTACATAAATTTATTTAACCAACACTTTCAACATATAGAAGTGTTTGCGAGGGCCACCATGCTAGTTGGCATAAAGTTTATACCATCAATATGTACACACGGACACAGCTGCTAAAGAAAAAACATGTACAGTACACACGGACACGGATATATGCACACTTTGAGACAACACTCACATCTTGTCGCAGCGTGCGGGCACGAACAACATCTTATTTGCTTTCAGGTCATAGACGATGTGCATGTTCTGTTGCTGAAAGTTGCCTATAGTCGTCGGGTCGCTCTGGCCCGCAGGATTGATCATCACGCATAGCCCAGCAGCGCCGGTGCCGGTGCCGTTGACGTGTTCGAACGCCAACACGTAGTTCTCCGCCGGGATTTCCCAGTCAGCGCCTTCCAGATGGAGGATCATCTTCGGCACGGCCACTTTCTTCGGGTCCGCCGCCGTCGACATGGTGAAGCACAGTCCGTCCGAGTTGTTGGCGACGGGCAGCGGCATCTGCGACACTAAGGCCTCCTGGAAGCTCTCAAACACGGCCTCTGGGAAGCTGGTGATGGCGCTGCCGGAGTCGATGATGGTGCCCCCGTCGCCGTTGTCCTGGAGCGCGAACACCGACGCGTCGAACGGTAGCCGCGTCTTACCCACAGTGATCCCTGTGAGCGAAAGGTAGTAGAACGGCGACGGTCCCGACGTGGCAGGGTTTGGCACGAACGGGGTAGCTTGGATGGGCCCCGTGGCGTGAGCTTTCAGGTTCGTCGGCCCAAGGAACATGGGGCTGGTCTTGCCCTCTACTATGGTCGTGAAGCAATAGGAGAAGCTGCTGACTTGGAGCTGGGAAGGCAGAGACAGCGGCCCACGGCCGAAGCCGGCGATCCCGGACTCGTTAGACCTGAAGGCTAGGTGGTTGAACTGGCCACAGCCAAAGCGGAGGTTGGGCACGGCGACCTTGGCTTTGCCGTTGGGCGACTGGAAGATGAAGGTGTCCTCGGCAATGGTGCCGACTGTTGTCGAATTGTCGCCGTAGGCGTAGACGTAGAAGCACACCTTGTTCCTGATGGTGCACCCGGAGCGCAGGAGCCCCCCGTTGACGCAGAGAGGGTCGGAGCACGGCACGTCACGGTAGGTGTCGGATGCGGAGGGGTCGACAACCGGAAATGGCTGGTCGAAGCAGACCCGGCAGGAGCACTGCGTCCAGATGAGGTCGCTGCCCGTGTCCAAGGACGCCACCACGCGCTGCGGGCTGGGCGTGCCGATGCCCAAGTGGATGTTGTACTCGGAGTTGAAGTCTTCTTTACCCGTGCTGCCGCGGGTCACAGGTACGGTCACCGCCCGAGAAGTGCGCGGATGAAGAATGAAGGCTGGCCGCGCGGGCCGTGGACCGAGCGGCCATTCGACGGATCAGCAGCTCGCGGTTGGTGAAGCCGCCGCCGCTGTCGACGTGCGTGAGGTCGGCGCGCAAGGTGGCGCTGATCGCTGAGGTGGTTGGCGCGCACGTGGCCGCTAGGAACACAAGGCAGGATAAAAGCTGCATCACTGGTAGGTCCTTCATCGTACGAGGAATCCAATTCCTGTACGAGGAATTATTGTTCGTGGCGAGAGAAGAGCCGCCGGTGCTTTGCTGTGTTTGCAAAGCCATGGGTATATATATATTTATATAGGAAGGAACTGAGCACAAGTCCACTTGTCCAATACAAAATTCTTGGAGAGTGACCCCAATAACACTTGGCATGTATTTCCCAGTCGTTGAAGCGCATGCATGTGCTAATTAAGTTTTCTGGCACCAAAGTTTGAAAAGGGAAATAATACGTATGAGATGAGATAACAGGCTTTCACCCCGCTTTATAAATAAAGCCCAACGACCGAACTGATGCAATGTGATGAGGGGAACCTCTTACAGAGCAGATCAAAGGAAGGAAAAAAACTAAGAACACGGAATGCCACACTTGCCACCGAGGTCACCGGAACGAACCGAATGGCGGGGCTCCACGGTGCCGCCCCCAAGAAGGTAACAACGTTGTCACGTTGCCGGCACCGAGACCAGGAGGGTCAAGGTTTTCACCCGGAGCCCAAATGCGCGCGAGGATAACCACAATAGTGCCCCCAAGAGGGTAACGATACCCGCAGGTACCGCCGCCATTGGCGCCGAGGCGCAGAGCTTTCGCTCGGACAACCCCTCGCTCGACGTCCGCACATTCGAAACGCTCGCTACCCCGAGAAGGCACTCTGGACCACGATCTGGGCGCTGCTGCCACCAACACCAGGAACCCCCGCCGCCCACTCCTCGCCATCCACATAGCCCCAGGAGATGAACCATCACCACCGCCACGACGCTCGCCGCAGAGACGCCCATGCGGCCCACCTTCCAGGGCCACCGCCCCGGCATCCGCAACCTCAAACCAGGGAGCCCACAAGTTGCGGGGCAACCGAGGCAGATGAGTGAGGCCGGCAGCAGACCTAGGCCCGCGAGGTCGACATCCGCATTTTTGTGGAAGGAGAACCGTCCTTCACCGCCGAAGGCGGCCGCCGACCGGACGCAGCAGCAGTGCCGGTCAGGCCTAGATCAACCCATCGGGCCAGATCAGACCCGACTAGCTCCGCTGCCGCGCTGCAACGCCAAAATCACCGACTTCAACCTGCAAAGAGATGTCGGGAGGTGCACACCGGCCAGGGCCCGCAAAACCCAGATCAGGCCCAACGGGCCCAGATCTGGGCCAAGCAACCGACCATGGCCTCTCCAGAAATCACCAAGTTCATGCTGCTCGTGATGTCCCCATCCCCGCCGCCAAGGAACCTCGCCGCCAGGACCGCCGACCTTCGCCGGAGAGCCGCCCTGGCCTTGCAGAACACCACCGGAGCAAGGTCGCCAGGCCACCCGGGATGTGCACCACCGCAGGGCACCACCGCCTCCCATGTGATCGCTGAGCACGCCGGCCACCACGCAGCCGCGGGAGCGGCCGCGCCGCCGCGCCCCAAGCTCAGCATGGCGCCCATGCCGACGGACCCGGCCCGCGCCGAGACCCCCGCGCGAAGGGGAAGATGCGGCCCCGCCGCAACCAGCGCCCGGCCCTTGGCCGGTGACGCCAACCGGTGGCGGCGAGGAGGAGAAAACGGGAGGGGAGGGGGGCGGACGCGAGGGTGGCTAGGGTTCCGCCGCCGTCGCCCACGGGGACGAGCCATACGCATGAGATGGTCAGGAGGTTTTCTGTCCAGTCGACTTCAAATATTTATCATTAATTCCAATTCGAATGCAAGATGCCACTCCAATTTGCGAATATGTTCTATAAATGCCACTGCATTCATTTGAGCATATTTTGTCAAAAATTCATTACGATTTTTGGGTCAGACAAAATTGCCCTTTTCTTCATCTGGTTCCCCTTCCCTATAACAGAAGTCAGCAGAAAACAAAAAACGGAGCCGCCATCGCAGCCCTTCCGTCCAACCTCATGATCTATAGAAGTATTCGCAAAGTGGAGTGATTTTTTTTTTTTAAAGTTGGAAATTGGAGTTAAGTTTTTCGAAATCGCATGTTATGAAGTGGCTTGCTTTTATCAGAAAACACGGGGATAAGTTGGACGAGAGAGGTTGAGCTAGCTGCCAATGTCCAACGATGATGACTGTCCCTGTGAACATGGGCGTTGGGCGAGAGATGCTCGCCCAACAAGTTGTCTGATCTTTTTTTGCTCCGTCAGTTACCTTTTTGTATTTTACCTCTATCCTATTGCCCACTATCTTTCCTGTCACTTATTCTTCAGTTCGAAAGGAGAAGCCGCCACCTCCCACAATAAGCCCACCGGATGTCATCACAATCTCACTTCATCAAAATCCTCAGAATGGACTAAACTTCCTTCTGTTTCAAGGATGGTTCCCGCTTTCTTGTGTGTAGCACACTGCTTGGTATTTCCTTGCTTTTAAGTATTGCCGAGGGGACGCGGAAGCTAAGCAAGATGAGAATGGCTAATGGCTAATCAAATGAGAGAATGGTAGACAGGTTAGGATTATTTACTTCATCTCGCATGTACGGGGAAGTAACCTTTTCCCTTCCCTCTTTATCATATTTGTTCTCATCATAATCTATATATGAACCTAGAGAATACAATACCTAAAACCAGACATCAGCGGTGGTTGAGAGTTATCTTAGTAGCGGTGGTTGCAAGAAAACCTGGTGGCGTACGTAAAGTGACACGTTAATAATGGGGAAGATGGACCTAATCCATTTTTTCTGGCAAGTACCCACTGTCCCAAGTGACAATCTATTTTACTCAACACCGTGCTCGTACTCTCCCTTGTCAAAACCAGGGGCGGACCTGTATTCTGTCCAACCTATGCCGAACCAAAAATTTGCGGTCATATTGATAAAATCCATAACCAATTAATTCAGTAAATAATGGTAAACAGATTAAGAAAGCAAGGATGTTGCGTGCTTGCATTAATATTGCCCCGGACTCAGGGACCTGGGCTCCCGACGGGCGGCGTGACTTCTAAAGATTGATTTAGGGACATCGGGCATCATATTTCCACGGTGGCGCCACAAAGGGCTCCAAGTGCAAGCTACAAAGGCCCATTCTGCCAAAGGAATTATTTGGCATCTTCATCGCAATCGCGCATGTCTCGGCACGAGGATCGTATACACACATCAAGCGTGACTCTGACAAGGTTAAAGCGAAATAGTAGAAGAGGAGCTTGACCATGGAAGGAAGTGAGGTGGATGTAGGCGGCATCCCAGTGACGCGCGCGGTGGCGACGCGCATCCGGCGACAAGGTGCGGCGGGGAAACAATGGGCGCCAACACAGCCGGCCGATGTGGAGGCGGGGAAGGATATCTCCGCTGCGGGTGGTGTGCGGAAGAAGCGTGTTAGGAATAAGCACGAGTCCTAGTCCGAGTATGACTAGGAGTCCTAGTCCTACTAGATTAGCTACAAGTCTGCGATATATAGATGTGTAAACAAGGCTCGAAAGGAGCCTCTGGCCATAGCTATTCCCAGGTTTGCTTTGTGCTGCGTACGTGGTAATACATGCCATGTGTCCAGCGATCAAATACGTGCATGTTCAACTTTGAGCTAGCTACGTGAGCTCATCGATTGGCCAAGTAGGCTAGCTTGTACGTGGGTATTTTGTCTCGACTAAAAGCAACTGCTAAGACATAATCAATCGGACAAGAGGCTCACTCGTATTGTTACGTGCGCATCTCACCGGAGCTTCGTCGTCGCGGCCGCCAGAAAGTACTCGGCGGCAGGGACTGTTTTCAACAATTGGTATCAGAGCCTCAGGTTGAAGATCTTCTAGTAACGGGAGGTCATGAGTGACACGAACGAGTTAGAGGAGATGACTGGCGTAGTTTTACAAGCTGCGGCGCCGGCACCATCATCGTCGCAATTCCCGCGGTTTGATCGCGAGAACTATGGAGTTTGGGCAGCAACGATGCAGTGCGCAATGGAGTCGCATGGGCTCTGGGATATCATCGATCCCGGCGGCGACGAGTTCAAGAAGGATGGGGCGCAACACCGGCGAGATCTCCAGGCGGCTACGACCATCTACTTGGCTATGCCGATGGATTTGATGCAGCATCTAATCTCCAAGTCCATCAAGACTTTGCATCTAGGGCACGAGAGGGTGCGCGAAGCAACGCTGCAAACCATGATGAGGAACTACGAGAATTTGCAGATGGGAGACGATGAATCTGTGGAGTAGTTCGCGGCCAAAGTGGTTCCCTTGGTCAATGGAATTCGCACGCTCGGCGAGAGGCTCGATGAGATCTCGATCATACGGTGTTTCCTCCGAGCAGCGAATGCACGGTACTTACCCATAATATCGGCCATCGAGCAGTGCGTCGATCTAAAAACCCTCACGTTAGATGATCTAATCGGGAGGTACAAGGCTCACGATGAAAGGATGAAGCTAACATCAAGCGACCGGAAGCAAGATGAGGTGCTTATGTTCACGCGCAGCCAACTACAAGGAATGGTCGCGGCAGAGTACAAGAACCGTGGTGCGTCCAGCAGTGGTGGCGAGCACAAGGAGAAGTCGAAAAGGAAATTCGACAAGCGCTTGGTGCGTTGCCACAACTTTAACTTGCTCGGGCACTTCAAATCTGAGTGCCGAAAACATGTCAAGGAAACAACCCTTATAGCCGCAAAGGATGCGCAGGGAGATGATGATGATGCTCGTCTTTTCATGATGGAGGTCTGTGAGCTGATGGAAGAGAAGCCAGAAAATTCTCAGGAAGAAGCCATAGAGCATGTGGCGTTAGTCGAGGAGAAGGTGTTCCTCTACGACAAGTTAGGACCCAAAACCCCGAACGAAGGCCTTAAGGAGAGGGCACTAGTGGACGGGGATGATCCGGTTCCTCAAGCGACGTCTAAAGAAACTGACACGCGTGTGGAAGACAAAGTCAGCCATCGTCAACTAGTATCGGAAACTCGTGTCAATGTTAATGACATGGGGGTGATCCGAAGAATCATACTGAAGCTACTAGTATGAAGGCATACGTCGCACCAGAAGTCCATGGAGTGCGGCTCACTGAAGCGTCGCAGGGTAAAGAAGAGGCGTACATGGCGCCAGAAGTCCATGGAGTGCGACACACCGCTGTGTTGCAGGGAGTATTTACCGAAAGAAAAGGCGACACTCCAGGAGCAAGAAGCGCAATGTCGGGCGCAGGAGACTACGTCGCACCGCCTCTGACTGGACTGGAGCCGAGACGACTAGGACCGACGCCCGCACGCCAGCGAAGCATGTTGGACTACTATCCGAAGAAGAAGGAACTTCTGACGATAGACAATCCGGTGAAGATGAAGCATGAAAAGCAATGTTTGCTCACCGAGGAACCGGCGGGATTTGAAGACGCGAATACGATGGAGTGTTGGCGTGATGCTATGGATGAGGAGTTGGGATGGATCCACGACAACAACACATGGGAGCTTGTCGATCTTCCCAACAATCATGAAACGGTAGAACTCAAGTGGATGTACGGAATCAAGAAGGGTGTCGAAGGGAAAGTGTTGATACACAAAGCAAGGCTAGTGGCCAAACAACAGTGTGTGGTTTTCGAAGATGTGTTGGCTCCCGTTGCAACGAGGGTATCCGTGAGATTATTTATCGCTCTCGTAGCTCAAGAATCGTGGAAGGTGCATCACATGGATGTGAAATCCGCATATTTGAACGGAGAGTTGAAAGATAAAGTATATGTGAAGCAATCACCCGGATACATCAAAGAGGGAGAAGAACACAAGGTACTGAAATTACACAAGGCGTTGTACGGGCTACGGCAGGACCCTCGGGCGTGGAACATCAAACTTGATCATACTTTGATCTCTCTCGGACTCGAGAAGAGCCCACTGGAGCATGCAATGTATAAGCGAGGACACGGAAGGGATCGTCTACTAGTTGGCATCTATTTCGATGATCTATTACTAACGGGAGCGGATGAGATGGAGATTGCAAAGTTCAAGCTACAAATGAAGGAGTTGTTCAAGATGAGTGATCTAGGGCCATTGAGTTACTACCTCGGGATCGAGGTACAACAAAAGCCGGAAGGAATCCAGGAGGCATATGAAAAGAAACTGCTCGAAAATTGTGGCATGAAAAGACTGCAATCCAGCTCATGTTCCGATGGAACCTCGTCTTAGACTGAGCAAAAAGAGTGAAGCGCCAATGGTTGATGCAACTGACTATAGAAGTGTGGTCAGAAGTTTGAGGTATCTCATTAACACAAGACCGGACTTGGCCTATTCTGTTGGTATTGTGAGTGAGTCGCTTCGTGGAAGCACCCAGAAAGAAACATTGGATAGTTGTGGAATATATACTCAGGTATATCAAAGGGACAATGAACTTCGGTCTTGTCTATTTGAAAGGAAAGGATGAGGTGAAACTACTAGGCTATTGTGATAGCGACATGACAGTAAGAGTACCTCGGGCGTGGCATATTTCTTCGGAAAAATCATAGTAAGTTGGCAATCACAAAAGCAACAAGTAGTTGCATTGGATTCCTGTGAAGCAAAGTATATCGCAGCTACAACTGCGACACATGAAGGTGTGTGGCTAGGAAGGCTACTTGGTGAACTTATGAACAAGGAACCAAAACAAGTGGTGCTCAATGTTGACAAAAAGTCTACGGTCTCTCTATGTAAGAATCGAGTCCATCATGACAGATGGAAGCATATTGATACGAGGTATCACTACATAAGGGAATGCGTGGAATAAAGCAAGATTAGAGTCAACTATGTTCGCACCGATGAAGGCTTTGGATCGAGATAAATTCTTGAAGAAGCGAAGAAGGATCGGCGTCCAAGCTGTGAAGTGAGTACGTCGTGCTTAGGAGGGGTGATTGTTAGGAATAAGCACGAGTCCTAGTCCGAGTATGACTAGGAGTCCTAGTCCTACTAGATTAGCTACAAGTCTGCTATATATACATGTGTAAACCCCCGTGTAATCTTTGTCAGAAAAAGATAGAAAACTTGCAAGGCTCCAAAGGAGCATCTGGCCATAGCTATTCCCAGATTTGCTTTGTGCTGCGTACGTGGTAATACCTGACGTGTGTGCAGCGATCATATACGTGCATGTTCAACTTTGAGCTAGTTACGTGAGCTCATCGATTGGCCAAGTAGGCTAGCTTGTACGTGAGTATTTTTTCTCGGCTAAAAGCAACTGCTAAGACATAATCAATTGGACAAGAGGCTCACTCGTATTGTTACGTGCGCGTCTCGCTGGAGTTTCGTCGTCGCGGCCGCCAGAAAGTACTCGGCGGCAGGTGCTGTTTCCAACAAAGCGGGGCGCATCAAAGGGTGCCACCACCTCTGCTGCAAATCAAGCATCCCTGACGAGAGAAGCAGAAGTCGAGGTAAGGATCCCTCACGCTCTCATCCTCCTCCTTCCTGGTGCTCCACGCTCTACGCTCGTCGGTAGCTCTGATTTCATCGACCTAGATCTCCATGCCAACGCATAGTACTTCTCGGGGTTGCGGCAGGAGGGGGGGGGGGGGCGGGGAACCATGATTGCACGACATTTTTCAATGTCGAGGAATGGATCGGTGGTAAACTGAGATAGAACTGTGCTTCAATGACCTTGTTGTTGTGTGCGCAATACCGTATGGATTAAGGTGACATAGACCCAACCCAAAGCCAATGCAGTTCGGGCAGAATGTTCAATTTAGAATTCAGTTGCATACGAATTTAAGAAAATGGAATTCATACATAACGAGTCACCGAGTTTGGGGATTCTGCTTTCCAAACAACTAATAGTTAGGAGTTGATCTCAAAAACCTCCCGCTTACTAAACGAGTGCTATAAACAACTGAGATATGAAAACTAGCTTGATGTAATTTATATGTACTATAGTCTCTAATCAAAATATCACGTTTCATTGATGTCACCAAACTGAGTTCTGGTGCATATGCGGATGAAAGAGTAGTAGTGTTTCAACAGATTACGGTCTGTATAAATGACACCGCTTTTTTGTTGGAATGACAAGCAAATTGTGAACTATTTTTCTTCGGGGCACATTTTTGGGCCACTTTGTGTTTGCAAACCTAAATGTGAATCATCAGAAATTTGAGTAGAGAAAAAACTCCTTTATGTGGCTCAGTTAGAGCCTTCGCTAACCCAGAAAAGCCAGAGTGGCCATTAAATCAACGGGGGTGGGGGGTATTTATCCTAAGATGCATGATACAATGCGAGGCTTATTTTTCATGCGCATTTTATATGTGATATCCGTGTTTTTCTTTTTCTTCAATTTACATCTAATTTTTTTTCCTTTAACCAGCCGGACACAAGACATGGCAAAACTTTTGATGCCTCGGTCTCACGGTCGTGGGCTCCTGACGGGCGGCATGACTTTTAAAGATTGATTTAGGGACATCGGGCATCATACTTCCACAGCGGCGCCACAAAGGGCTCCAAATGCAAGCTACAAAGGCCGATTCTGCCAAAGGAATTATTTGGCATCTTCATCGCAATCGCGCGTGTCGCAGCACGAGGATCGTACACACACATCAAGCGTGGCTCTGAAAAGGTTAAAGCGAAATAATAGAAGAGCATCTTGACACCATCACTCTCATCATCCTCAAAGGGTCACCAGTAGTTTGTTGGCATTGAGTACGCCTTGTGTAATATCTCAATTTTTAGAACTACATGATTGCATTTCATCGTGGTATCATTTAAAAATCCTGCATTTATTTATCCTTCATTGTATTTAAAAGGTTAAAAATCAAAAACCGTAATTTAAGTACTTGAAATACCATATCTATAACGTAGGGATTGAACAGGCTGAACGAAAGTACATGAAATATAGCTGATAATAAAAACAAAGTTGCATAAATTTCTTGGCATTTGTTATCTCTAACTATGTTCTCACTAGTGGAAAACGGGGCATTAGCCCCGGTTGGTAAGGGGCTAATGCCCCGGCTGCCCAACCGGGATCCCCCAACCTGGGCTAAAGGCCCCTCTTAATTATGGCCCGGTTGGGTTACCAACCGGGGTAAAAGGCGCGCCCCACATGGGCTCTGCAGCGCGAGCAGGCTGGCACCCTTTTACCCCGGTTGGTAACACCGACCGGGGCAAAAGGTGTTTCTTTTAGTAGCTGTTTTCGTGTCCTCTCAGCTAGACTAGAAATTCCATATATTCTTATATGGTTTCCTGTTCTCTCCACTAAACGTTTATATTAAGAAAGATGAAAAATTATCGCACAAAAGTATAGATGAAAACGAATACGAATAACATAAATATATAGTCTGCCACGAATACAAATATTGTTCGACACAATGATATAATTAAACATAGTTCGACCGAAAACATAGTTCGACATATATAGACATAGTACGGAAATATAGAGCGACATAAGCACGTAAGCATAGATCGACATAAACATATATACTACACATCGGCGTCGGAGGCAGCCTTGCCCTTGCCCTCGGCGTCGGAGCCAGCCTTGCTCGGGCTAGACTCGCCGGAGTCAGACTCGGAGTCGGAGCTGGTCTCAGACGAGCTATCCTGGAAGCAAAGGGGGCGGACTAAGGTGCCGTCGAAGATCTTCACCTCCAGCACGCGGGCCTCCTCGTCCCGGTAGTACCTGAATGTGAGCATGTTGCCCACATTTAGCTTGTGCATGCGCGCGAACTTCCCCCACCCATAGCGCAGGTAGACGTCATCGCCACGTCGCTGCAGGACAACGCGCACGGGCCCGTTGTCACAACCCTCCAACCGGAGGGTGAAACTATAGGGCCTGCCCCTACGCCCGAGGAGGATCACCGATATCTTCTCCGGAAGACGGAGCCTGTTCTCCACTGGCTGGAGCACGTTGACGTAGAACTCCGGTAGCCGGAGACCGTCCTCCTCCTCCTCCTCCGCCGCAGCCTCCTCCTCCGTCGTAGCCTCCTCCGGCTCCTCCTCCTCCTCCTCGTCCTCTGCAGCAACAGCGCCGCGACGTTTACGGCGTGTTGACCCCTTGGGACCGCGCTTTGCCCCCCTTGTTGTGCTTGATGCCAATGGCGCCACCACCACAAGCATTCGATGCACGCGATCCACGTGGACGTCCAGGTTGCCGTCCACCACGTACAGGCCGGGTTTCTTCGACCGTGACGATGCCGCGCCCACCGCTGGTTACACGCGAACCACTGGGACGTCTCGCCATGCCTAAAAAAAAATAGAAAATAGCATCAATTTCATCAGTTCGCAACAATTGCATATAATCTAATAAAAATATAGCTAATAGCATCCATTTCATCAAAATTGCTTATAGATAACAGCTAATGGTACTAATATCTAAACAAGTCTGAAAAAAGAGTAACTATATGTTCCAGATCCTCATTTCAATTATAAATGCAACATTGATAAAATATTTAAACGTATGATAATACACACCAAGAGTTACATAGCTCGGGTTCATTTTATTTAACCCTAATACATCACGATGTAATAATATCATCACTTATACATATTCATTAAAACATCTCTCAAACTAATTAACTCCGACCGGGTCCTAAGCCGCGGGGTGTTGAGTCGCGGGTGTTACGCATCCATAGATAAGGAACCGTCACAGGGGAATAGCTCACATGGTAAGGAACCCTCCGAATAATCGACCAACTGCTGCTATACTGCCTATCGAGCAAGTACACGTAGCGACGGACGTGCTCGTGCTCCTCCCTGATATGCTGTTGTACCACCTCCTCAGGGGCCGGCTCTCTCCACACCGAGCGTGGCCCAGGCGATGGTCACCAAAGAATATCCGGGTCGACCACGTCACCCGGATTTCTCACCAAGCCGCGTGCCCCGATACTAAGGAACTCCCAGTGCCAGCCCGGCGGGACCCAGTCCCGGACATCGCCCGGCGGCTCCAACAGAGACATGGACTAAAAACAGGCCCGGACTAAGTAAAATACCTTAGTGTTTCTAACTTAGTAAAAAATAGTAAATGGAGAAATATGACATAAATAAGATGAAAGTTAAACACAAAGCATGAAGACAAGGGTTTCTGAGAAACTAAAGAAAATCAAAGACGTACGTGTTTGTGAGATCCGAACAAAGTTAGACTAGCAGATCAGATCGAGTCTTGCCGAATAAAGTTGCGACTCGAACGGGACATAACAAATGTAGCATCCCAGATTATCCATGTGATGTGTGAAAAAATTTCGGATCACTTTTTCACACATGTAGCATCCCAGATTATCCCAGACTCGAACGGGACATAACAAATATAGCAGCCCAGACCTATAACGTTTTCACACACGACAGGATAATCTGGAATGATGTTATGCCCCGTTTGAGTCGCAAGTTTATTAGGAAAGAGTGGATCTGTTCTGCTAGTCATACTCCTGCCTAGACCTTCACATTTTGTGCTTGTTACGAGGTAAGTACACGTGATAACGATCCGGAAAAGGATGAAGACAAGGATTTTTGGAAATCTTTGAAACTAAACAAAATCATATTGTAATATCGTGAGATCCGAACAAGGTTAGACCCTTTTGTGCACGTACATAATGGGGACATTCTTCATAACCCCGGAAGGGATTTCTGAGGAATGTCACCATTACGTATGTCAACAAAAGGGTTTAACTTCGTTCGGATCTCAAGAAATTACATATGTGACGTTATTTAGTTCCAAATAAATCCAGAAACCCCCATCTTCCTCCTTTCCCCGGATCACCACCGCCTGTAGTACCTCTTAACAGGAACAAGATGGTCATCGGGCCTTGATGTGCAGTTGGACCTTCACATTTTGTGCTTGTTACGAGGTAACTACACGTGATGGCGATGCGGGGGAAGGAAGGGTTTCTAAAAATCTTTCAAAATAAACAAAATCATATATGTAATAATGAGATCTGGACAAGGTTGGACCCTTTTGTGCACATACATAACGACGACATTCTTCATAACCCCGGAAGGGATTTCTGAGGAATGTCACCATTACGCATGTGCACTAAAGGGATCAGCTTCATCCGGATCTCACGAACCATATTACATATGTGACATTATTTAGTTCGAAAGAAATCCAGAAACCCTCGCATTCGTTCTTTTCCCCGGATCACCACCGCATGTAGTACCTCTTAACAGGAACAAGGGCCCTTCACATATTGTGCTTGTTACGAGGTAAGTACACGTGATGGCGATCCGGAAAAGGATGAAGACAGGGGTTTTTGGAAATCTTTAAACTGAACAAAATCATATATGTAATATCGTGAGATCCGAACAAGTTTGACCCTTTTGTGCACATACATAACTGGGACATTCTTCATAACTCCGGAATGGATTTCTGAGGAATATAACCATTACGTATGTGCACAAAAGGGTTCAATTTCGTTCGGATCTCACGATATTACATATGTGATGTTATTTAGTTCCAAAGAAATCCAGAAACCCTCATCTTCCTCCTTTCCCCGGACCACCACCACCTGTAGTACGTCTTAACAGGAACAAGATGGTCATCGGGCCTTGATGTGAAGTTGGACCTTTACATTTTGTGCTTGTTACGAGGTAAGTACACGTGATGTCGATGCGGGGGGAAGGAAGGATTTCTGGACATCTTTAAAACTGAACAAAATCATATATGTAAAAGTGAAATCCGGAAAAAACTAGACCCTTTTGTACATATACATAACGGGGGCATTCTTCATAACCCCGTAAGGGATATCTGAGGAATGTTACCATTACGAATGTGCACTAAAGGGTTCAGCTTCATCCGGATCTCACGAACCATATTACATATGTGACATTATTTAGTTCGAAAGAAATCCAGAAACTCTCGCATTCGTTTCTTTCCCCGGATCACCACCGCATGTAGTACCTCTTAACTGGAACAAGATGGTCATCGGTCAGTGTGACTCATATTTAGGGTGGACACATACAAGCAGCCTTGGTGGACCCGGCGCACCGAACCACCAAGGCCATCCGAGTGTGAACCAACTCTTTCAATCATCGGCATTTATTCAAAAGATCGGACGAACATCACAAGTAAAACTGCAATAACACTTCAAAATTTCTAACACAAAGTAAAAAAAATTCTAACTTAATTCATTTCTAAACTAAACATTCACTAAGAAAAAAATAGCTAAGTCCAAAACCTAAATTTTTTCTAAGTCTCCAATACCTAATTTTTTTTTCTAAGTCTCCAAAAACTAAATTTTTTCTAAGTATCCAATACCTAAATTTTTTCTAAATCTCCAATACCTAAATTTTTTCTAAGTCTCCAATACCTAAATTTTTTCTAAGTCTCCAATACCTATATTTTTTCTAAGTTTCCAATACCTAAATTTTTTCTAAGTCTTCGATACCTAATACCTAATACTAATCTAACACTAAATACTAAATCTAACACTAATCTAACACTAATACTAAATCTAACACTACATCTAACACTAATCTAATACTAAATCTACCACACTAAATCTAACACTAATGTAATAATAAATCTAACACTTATCTAATACTAAATCTAACACTTATCTAACACACTAATACTAATTAATCTAACACTAACAGTGAGGAGGATGAGGGTGCGGCGAGGAGGCGATCGACCTCACCTGAGGAGGAGGGAACGGCGGCGAGGAAGAAGGATAAGGTGTGGCGGCGATGTCGGGCGGCACGAGAGGACGGGCGGCGCGGCCGGGAGGCGAGGAGAAGAGAGGACGGGCGGCACGGGGAGGCGAGAAGGAGAGAGGACGGGCGGCACAGGAGGAGGCGGCGTAGAGGAGCGGCGGCGGCGACGATCACCGGCGTCGAAATCGGGCAGCCTCACGGCGCCGCTCTTGATTTTGGCGCCGTGGACTTAGCGTAATCTGCGAAGAAACTGCTTGTGTTGCCCCGGGCGGTTGCGCGGCCCGGGGTTATATAGGCGGGAACCTTTTGCGCCGGTTGGTAACACGAACCGGGACAAAAGGTTCTCTTTTGCCCCGGGCGGTTGCGCGGCCCGGGGTTATATAGGCGGGAACCTTGAAAGTGCATGGTGCCCCATATGTGGTTTTGGTAATTACTGACAATCCCTATGGACTAATGTTTGCATTGAGTTATCCTTGTAGTTCTTGTTCATAGGAAATAATGGAGTTCATTTGTTGAACTCTATTAGCTTCCTTGATGGCCATTGTTATATTCAAGGATTTATATGAAGAATGGTCATGGTTTGAGTTGAGGTTATTGCTAGTGTGTCTTGAAGAAAAGTATTATGTTATCCTTCATGGTTATCTTCAAGACATCAACATTTGAAGTGAGAAGAAAAGATACAAGGTTGATCAAGCTAGTGATCAACACACAAAGCTACACGATGTACCAAGTGGGATTGTGTATCTCATGGTAT
Source organism: Alopecurus myosuroides (assembly GCA_028641055.1). NCBI lineage: Eukaryota > Viridiplantae > Streptophyta > Magnoliopsida > Poales > Poaceae > Alopecurus > Alopecurus myosuroides. The sequence continues at coordinate 597,267,611 of CM054057.1, read as the reverse complement.
GGTAAGAAATTGTCAATATAGCTTTGTGATCTAACCCATATATGTGTGTGTGGCATCTCTATGTGTGGTTAGGTATCTTTCCATGGGCATGAACAAAAAGGTAGATTTCATATAGCCCATGGTCTATGTCATCGTCGAGCGATGTTCGTCACCTAGCTTGACGTGGAAGCTCAAGTGAAGCATCTAGAAGAAATCCTATGCTTGAATCTTTCCACCATATGGAGATTATGGTCAAGTGAAGATGTTCATGTGATAAGCTCTCTCATATTAGCTTATGGGGGAGCAATTCACAATCTTCACGAAGCGAAGCGCAATCAAGAAAGGTGGTCCAACTTGAGGTGATTAAGATCGCCATCATCTAGCTCAATTGGATTGCGCAAGGCAAAGGTATGACTTATATAGGGTTTCTATTTTACCGGTCTCATTATGCTAGTTGGGAGACCGGATTATAGGATAGATAACCGTACTATCAAGAGGGGCTCTTGAATGCATATCTTGATCGTATCTATCGTAGAGAGCTCAAACCTTTGCATACTTGGCATCATCCTTCTTGGTTCTTATTTGGGTTTTATCCATGTAAGGTTTTAGAGCTTGTCATGTTCTTCATGTCAAGCTCAAGTTCATCAAAAATGGATTTCGTATGAAAAACTTATCGCATTTTTGTTGTTGGAGGTTTCTACCGGTTGTCCTTTATTGATAGGCAAAACCTTTCATCATTTGGTTTTATATTCCCATTTGGACTATGATGTTTCTCTGCATATTCTTGTAGTGCTCGTCGTTGCGATTTCAACGAGCCCAAGAACATCAAAAACGGAGTCCGGATGCAAAAGTTATGACCGTTTTCATATAGGGTGTTCTGCAGTTTTTTCCACCAGCGGAGGCTCCGGTGGTAGCTCCGCCGGAAACCCCTTTTGAAAGTGGCGGAGGTTCCGGTGAAACCACCGGAGGCTCCGGTGGTTGGGGCATTTTTTCAGCCATTTGATGTCCTAACTCATCCGGGGGGCGGAGGTTCCGGTGGTTTCACCGGAGGTTCCGCCCCTGCGCGAATTTTCCTCCAACGGTTGGATATTTGGGTGACCTATTTAAGGGGTCTTCTTCCCCAATGGTTCCCCAACCTTTTGGGCAAGTTTGACCTCCATTGTTGACCTCCAAAAGCTTGCTCTCTCTCAATCCCTCCAATGATTCTTGCTTCCACTTGAGGGAAAAGAGAGAGGAGATCTAGATCTACCACTTCACCAATCAATCCCACCTCTTTGTGAGGGGAATCTATTGGATCTAGATCTAGGGATTCATTTGTTGTTTTCCTTGTTCTTCCTCCTTCCTCCCTCCATAGCATTAGTTGCTTTGGTGGGATTTGGGAGAGAAGTTCTTGACCACTTTGTGTGTTCTTGCCATTGCATTAGGTGCATCGGTTTGAGTTCCCCACGAGATTCGTGAAAGAGAAGTTCGTGAGCTTGTTACTCTTGGGTGCTTGGTCACCGGAGAGATTGTTCCTCTTGGGTGTATTGAACACCCTAGACGGTTAGTGCTTGGGGCTTCCACCTTGTTGCAAGAAGCTTCGTTGAGAGCCTCCAATTGAGTTGTGGAGATAGCCTCAACCTCGTGTAAGGTTTGGTCAACGCCTTCAAGTCGACCTCATAGTGGAAATGAGCATCTCCCTCACCGGAGAAGCTCAAGGAGAATAAGGTGTGCACATCCGTGCTATTGAGGAGCGCCTAGGTGGCTCCCCACCTCTCCAACGAAGACGTACTTCCCTTGGGAAGGAACTTCGGTAATCACACCGGTGTCTCCTTGTGCTTCGGTTATCTCTATACTCTAGCTCGTTACTTATGCATTTACCTTTGTGATAGCCATCGTGCTTGAAGTCATCTATCTTGCTATCTCATAGTTGTATATCATGCCTAGCATAAGTTGTTGGTGCACATAGGTAAACCTAGCTTGCATAGGTTTTGTGCTTGATAAATTAAACGCTAGTTTTATTCCGCATTTACTCAAGCCTAAACCGTAATTATTTTAAAGCGCCTATTCACCCCCCCTCTAGGCGGCATCCTTCTACTTTCAATTGGTATCAGAGCGAGGGCTCTCATTGTTAGGCTTCACCACCTTGAGAGTAATGATGTCGCTTAGTGAATTAGTGCAAGATCCCACATTTCATTTCGATGGCATAAACTATGATCTTTGGAAATTTCGCATGCTCATTTATTTCCGGGTCATGGACCCACACATGGAGCAAATTGTAGAGATGGGTTTTTCTCCTCCAAAGGATCCTCAAAATCCAACTTTAGAGGAAGAGAAAAACTTATCTCTCGATGCTCTTGCTATTAATGCGTTTTTCCTTCTTGTGAGCCTTGTAGTTATTAAGCCACTTTTTCCTATTCGGGATGCTCATGAATTATGGACAAAGCTTCAAGATAAATATGGAGTGTCCAATATTATTGTGGATGATTGCTCTCCCTCCATCTCCGGTCGTGATGAGTTCTCAACTTCTTCTACTTCACCAACATGTGGTAAGCCACAAACTAATGAGATGGTGAGTAGTGATAGGTTTTGCAATAATGATAGTGAGATTATTATTGATGATCCTTCATCTCTATCTTATTGCAATGTCTCATCTTTAGACTTAAACACAACTAGCACAAAAAATGTTTTACATGCTTGTGTTGATAGTCTTTGCATATCATGTCGTCATTGCTTGACTAAATCTCATGATGATATGATTGCTTTATCTTGTTCCCATGATAAAAATGATTGTGTTTCCTCTAGTATTTGTATGGCTAACAATTTAAAGGAAACTCAACTCTCTATGGAACAAGATGTGGACTTGAGTGGTGCCTCAAGTAATGATTCATCATTATCTACCACATTTTGCCTTATGGCCAAGGATTCAAAGGTATCTTCAACTTTGAACCCCAATATATTATGATGATAGTAGTGATGATGATGTTGGTAAGGAAGATGATGATGAGTCTAAGAAATTACGCTTATGGTTCGCAAGCCTTGTTGGTGAGACCAAAGAAAATGTGAATGCTCTCCTAGAACAACTTGATGAGGCTAACTCTCTTGTAGTTGAAAAGGAGGATATCATCGTGACTTTCGAAAGTCATAGTGGTAGTCATTCTATCAAGGACAAAGAGCTTGAAAAGGCTTTTGAGAAAGAGCGGTCCCTTAGATCTTCTCTTGAAGAGAAACTATATAGTCTAGAAGAAACATATGCTATTAGCGTTTCTAAGCTTAGAAGGGACAATGAGTTATCTCTTTCGCTTGCTAATGAACTCAAAGCTAAAAATGTTGATGCTTGTGCTACTAACTCTATTTCTTGTGAAGCATCCACATTAAAGGAGAATGTTGAGCTACGGGCTCAACTTGAGTTGCTAACTAGTAATTATGGGAAATTGGAAGAAACTCATGAAAAGCTCTCAAGCTCTCATAAGGATCTTCTAGTCTCCCATGAGAGTCTAAAATTAGCTCATAAGGCTATGTTAACTAAGGTAACATCTTGTGAGCCTCATGTGGACAAAGGCACAATATCTACTCTAAATGCTATATTGCCTTGTGCTAGTCCTAGTAATTCATCCTCTCATAATGTTCCCACATCTTATGATGAATTGCTTTCCTTACCTTGTTGCTCTAATAATGATGCATCTACTTCCTCTAGCTCTTGTGTTGATACTAACCATGTAGAGGAAATCAAAGAGCTCAAGGCCCAAGTCACTTCATTGGAGAAAGACTTGGAGAAGTGTCATAAAGGGAAGTCCACACTTGATAATATGTTGAGTGTCCAAAAATCCCCCAATGACAAGAGAGGACTTGGATTCATTTCCAATCACAAGAACAAGTCCAAGGTCGACAAGAAGGGCCATGAACAAGTCAAGAATTTGGCGAATATTGTTTGCTTCAAGTGCAAGGTTGAAGGGCATCATGTTAGATCATGCCCTATGAAGAAGAAGAAACTTAGCGAGAAGCAACAAGGGAAGCGGCCACAAGTTCAACCTCAATCTCAACTTCAAGTTGAAGAAAGGCCTCTTCCTATGAAGACTCAAACTAATGCTTCTCAAGTTGAGAAATCAACTAAGAAGAATGGAAGGAGTCGTTGTTGCTACTTATGTCGTGAAAAGGGCCATCTTGCTTCTTCATGCACTAATGGTACATTATCCAACCCTATAATTGATGATGTGTATTCCATTCGGAAGGATGATGTGGGCAATGTGTTTGCCAAATATGTTGGTACTCAAAGTGGTGTCAAGAAAAGAACCATTTGGGTTGCCAAGCCTATTGTGACTAACCTCTTAGGACCCAACTTGGTTGGGGACCAACAAGTTCAAACTTGATCAATAGGTGTTATCGGAGGGCATTGGAGACTTGGCTATATCATGAAGAATTAAGGGATCTTCATCACGTATATTTTCATTAAGCCAAGTCATTTGGATTATCACGTATCTATCTCATATTCCATGCTCCTTCTTGCGGTAACTTGTATTTATTACATTATATATATACATTGAAAGTTGCTTGCCCCTTTGCATATATTGGTTTTGTACCTTGCTTGTATTTTGTATATTTTGTGCTTACTACTTACTTATCCTTGAGTAATCTAGTATGTGTTTGTCGGTTCGCACAAAATGTATGTATGAGTTTGCTTTGAGCCTAATTGCATCTTGTGTGTATCTTATTTGGCTCTTTTGAGTGATTAATGGACTATCCCATTTTGGGAGAGTAATATGCCTTTGGCACTTCACAATCCCAAAATGTGTGTACATGAGGAATACCACATAGTGTTGATATTTCAATATTATCTAGTCTCTATGTGGTATCACATACTCATGAGAAATTCAAATTCTAATGTCTATTAATTATCTCAAGTTGGTTTTTGTTTGCCTCTTGCTAAGAAGATACGGATTATCACATTATGGGGGTAATATGTTTGTGCATATTACAAGCCTAAAGAATGTGAACATTTAAGGTTTTGCCACGTAGAATTGATATTGTTAATTATCTTATTCCTATGTGGCATGTGTGCTCAAACAAGTTCCAATTTTCTTAAATGATTTTATTTGATCATATTTTGGTATGTTATTCGTGAGAGAGTTTCTTGGTGCGGTTTTCCACAAATTAGCACTAGAATTTACCTTCTCGGGAACCGGTTGCTTCTTGATATATTAATCATTTCTTTGCATGATCATTCGACTATTGAAGCCACCAAGAATCTCTATTTAAGTATGGTGTTTTCATTCCTATCTTTTACCACATACTTATGTTTTGTGAATATGATTGTGAACAAATATACCACCGAGAAATATCTCCATACATCTCTTGTCTTTGACAAGTTATAATAATTTGTGGTAAGTTTATTGATCATATTTACTTTGTCCATTGCTCTAAAATTGCCTTGTTTCTTGCCAAGGATTTGTTTGGTTCAAACTCCTTTGTGTCTTCTTTACTCTACTCAAAATTTGTTTTATGCTTTATTGAGTTAGGAAAAGCAATGATCTCATTCGTGTGCACTCTTATTCAAAGTCATACTTCTTTGTGTTACAGTTCTTGGGGAAGCTATCCTACATTGAGTAGAACACAATTCTTTAATTGGTATTGCATCTTATTGCTTTTCTTGAGCTTGACTAGTGTTTGAACAATATATGGAGAGTAATGATTCCATTGTGTGCATCTTGTATTCAAATGCAATATCATAATTAATGCACTATTATTGGAAGAACTATCCTATATGTGTTTGAACACTTGTTGTCTTGAAATTGGTATTTTATCCCAATGACTTGTCTCTTTGGAAGACGAACATTTTTCGTCTTGGTACTTTGTGTGCCATCATGAAAAGTGTAGAGGGTTTGTTTATTCGTTGATGTTGTTTTTGTTATCTTCTCTATTTGATTTCCTAAATCATGTGTTGATTTGGGGTTTTGATATAACTTGGACACTTTGTTTGATTTTATCTCTTGTGAGTGCCTTCTTTGTTTTAATTGGTATTTTGTCCAATTTGTATCTTGTTTGGTTCTTGAAAGTTTTGTGCATGTATATTTACTATGTATATTCTTTGACATGCTTACTTTCGTTGATCCAATATATAGGATAAACTCCATCAAATCCTAAATGGATAAGATCGCATAAAATTCAAATTCATATTAATTTGCATATATTTATGTGGAGTTTGTCTTATGTATTGTAGTTGTTCTAACTACTTTGGACCCAATAAGTTTGGGAACCATTTTGTACTTGATTTTTGTTTTTAGGTACAATGGAGATACATTGGTTGCTTGCTCCATTCATAAGTAAGGTGTTCTCACCATCATATCATAGGAGTCAAGCTACAATGATTATCAAAATCGCATCCTCTTCATCAACAATGCCGTCTCGGTAACAAGTATCTATTCCATGCATACATTTTAGCTTTCAAATCTTGTGTAGGTTGCATCTTGACACGAATTCCATTTGTTGCATTTCATTTGGCTCTTGCAAATGTCTTATCAAAAACATATTTATTGCAACTATGAGTAAGCCGGGATGATTACATACTAAGGGGATATTTATAATCAATTTCATGATTCACCAATCCCAAGTATACTAATCTAGTAACTTCTACTTTAAGTCTCTCATATGCAATATTTATGAATTCTCAAAAACCATTTGAATCTTTTGTGATATGCGTTACCTTTCTCGAAGCATTCCAACTATCACTTTTCCCTTGTGATATTTGTGATGCTTTGATGAGTTTATTGTTTGTCCATCTATATCCCCTTAAGATTAAACTAATCCTAGTGCTTTGCTTTCAAACAAAAATCTTATTGGTATATTTATGAACCTATCTTGAATATCATGTTCTTTACCCGTGTACCTATTTTTGTGTGTGCATATTTCTTTGTGGATATATATCTTTGTGATTGGTGTCCACTTAGAAACTTATACGCACGAGAATAGTTACATCTTTAATTGATATTCTATTTCTTTAGTGACCATGTTTTATTGCTTTATATTACTTGGTGGTTCCTAAAAGGCACAAGCTTTTCTTTTTCTTTTGGTATTCCTTTGGAATCTTATAAAGCTTGTGGACATATGTGTTTTTATCATTTGTTGGTTTGTGTGTATGGGAAAGACATGATATGCACTATGTGACTCATATATTTAAAGACTATGATGAAGCATTGCTCATCCTATTAGTCTCCTACAAATGTCCTTCCTTGTCATACTCATCTCTTTCGGTTGAGTAAATATTTACTTGTCGCTTCTTGATCTTAATTGCTCAACTCTTGTTTGTTTGCAAGTTGCTTTGCTACATTTCCTATCTATTCTCTTGCTCTTGTTTGTGTTCAAAATTATCTAGAAGGGAGTGATGATTCCATGTTGTGCACATTATATAGTAATTCAAATCTAACATTGTGCATGTACCTTGGGGAGTTCCCTCTTGATTTTCTAGAACACTTGGTTGATCTTATCATAATATTGATTTTGGTCAATCGTTTTTTTTCGGATCCTTTGGTTGGTTGCTTCTTTATGAAAGTATCCTTCAATTTGACTTTGCTTGTAAATCTTTGGATCCTCAATATAGTTTGATCTCCCTCCATCTATTCCTAGTTGGATACATGCTCTTGATTTCACTCATATCATGAGGAATGCATACACTATGGGGGAGCTCTTATTATATTTGCCTTCTAATCTTTTTTCCCATCTTGGCAATGGATGCCAATGGGGGAGAAGTTTAGAGGGTTTAAGGGAATTTGGTTCTATGCTTTAGTTTCGTTCTTAAGCATTTGCCTTCCATGCTATTGCATCCTTGCTCTTTGTTTTGCATGGTTGCTTAATTCATCATATAACCCTCGTAAAAAGTGTCATCAATTACCAAAATGGGGGAGATTGAAAGTGCATGGTGCCCCATATGTGGTTTTGGTAATTACTGACAATCCCTATGGACTAATGTTTGCATTGAGTTATCCTTGTAGTTCTTGTTCATAGGAAATAATGGAGTTCATTTGTTGAACTCTATTAGCTTCCTTGATGGCCATTGTTATATTCAAGGATTTATATGAAGAATGGTCATGGTTTGAGTTGAGGTTATTGCTAGTGTGTCTTGAAGAAAAGTATTATGTTATCCTTCATGGTTATCTTCAAGACATCAACATTTGAAGTGAGAAGAAAAGATACAAGGTTGATCAAGCTAGTGATCAACACACAAAGCTACACGATGTACCAAGTGGGATTGTGTATCTCATGGTATGGTAAGAAATTGTCAATATAGCTTTGTGATCTAACCCATATATGTGTGTGTGGCATCTCTATGTGTGGTTAGGTATCTTTCCATGGGCATGAACAAAAAGGTAGATTTCATATAGCCCATGGTCTATGTCATCGTCGAGCGATGTTCGTCACCTAGCTTGACGTGGAAGCTCAAGTGAAGCATCTAGAAGAAATCCTATGCTTGAATCTTTCCACCCATATGGAGATTATGGTCAAGTGAAGATGTTCATGTGATAAGCTCTCTCATATTAGCTTATGGGGGAGCAATTCACAATCTTCACGAAGCGAAGCGCAATCAAGAAAGGTGGTCCAACTTGAGGTGATTAAGATCGCCATCATCTAGCTCAATTGGATTGCGCAAGGCAAAGGTATGACTTATATAGGGTTTCTATTTTACCGGTCTCATTATGCTAGTTGGGAGACCGGATTATAGGATAGATAACCGTACTATCAAGAGGGGCTCTTGAATGCATATCTTGATCGTATCTATCGTAGAGAGCTCAAACCTTTGCATACTTGGCATCATCCTTCTTGGTTCTTATTTGGGTTTTCTCCATGTAAGGTTTTAGCTTTTCATGTTCTTCATGTCAAGCTCAAGTTCATCAAAAATGGATTTCGTATGAAAAACTTATCGCATTTTTGTTGTTGGAGGTTTCTACCGGTTGTCCTTTATTGATAGGCAAAACCTTTCATCATTTGGTTTTATATTCCCATTTGGACTATGATGTTTCTCTGCATATTCTTGTAGTGCTCGTCGTTGCAATTTCAACGAGCCCAAGAACATCGAAAACGGAGTCCGGATGCAAAAGTTATGACCGTTTTCATATAGGGTGTTCTGCAGTTTTTTCCACCAGCGGAGGCTCCGGTGGTAGCTCCGCCGGAAACCCCTTCGGTTTGAAAGTGGCGGAGGTTCCGGTGAAACCACCGGAGGCTCCGGTGGTTGGGGCATTTTTTCAGCCATTTTGATGTCCTAACTCATCCGGGGGGCGGAGGTTCCGGTGGTTTCACCGGAGGTTCCGCCCCTGCGCGAATTTTCCTCCAACGGTTGGATATTTGGGTGACCTATTTAAGGGGCCTTCTTCCCCAATGGTTCCCCAACCTTTTGGGCAAGTTTGACCTCCATTGTTGACCTCCAAAAGCTTGCTCTCTCTCAATCCCTCCAATGATTCTTGCTTCCACTTGAGGGAAAAGAGAGAGGAGATCTAGATCTACCACTTTTTTTTTTTTTTTTGAAAGTGTTACCATAGGGCAAAAACCCTATGGTGTAATTTTCAAATTATATGAAAGCCAGGAGCTTACAAGGAGAGTAGGGGGGGAGGGGTTTGAAGATTACAACAAATACAATTAGGGGGGAATAGGTGGACTTGAAAGTAAATATACATTAGGAAAAGAGGTTGGAAATCCATGCTAAAAAGCCTTGAATTAAAAGTGGTGTAATCCTATGTTGTTGCAGGAGGAGGTCTTCATGGAATGTGTGCTTCCATTTGGTGAAAGTAGGAGTAATGCCCTGGAAGATAAAATCATTTCTACACTTCCAAATGTTCCATGAGGCACAAATAAAAATCTCAGTAAAATGCTCTCCTCTGAAATCCTTCTTGGCCGTGAGAAATCTTTGGGGAAATGGGAGGGATAAGTTCCAATTAATTCGGATAAAGTTCCAACAGTTGACAGCAAACTGGCAGGTAAAAAACAGGTGATCTCGTGTTTCACAAACATTGTGATCACAAAGAATGCAGCTAGTTCCCCCCTCAAAGGACCAATGCTTTCTGGTCATGAGGTCCTTGGTGTTCAATTTGTCCATATGCAAAAGCCAGGCAAATACTCGTAATTTTGGAAGGCATTTTGACTTCCAAATTGCAATGCAAGATTCTTGCTTAGGCAGTTGGGAGAACATGTAGTTGTAGAATTTAGATGAAGTGAATAGACTAGAACCCCAAGGAAAGCATTTTGAATCTTCCACGTCATTGGTGAGCAAAATGGAGCTCATTAACAGAAGAAGTTGGTTGAGTTCTTCAAAAGCCTGGTCAGATAGTGGCAATGCAAACATGTTGTTAATATCCCAAGTGGACTTCATCTCAGCCACGGAAGAGTTCTCATTTAGCACAAATGAGTATAAACGAGGAAAACGATCACATAGCAAAGTCTTGTTGAGCCAATAATCTTTCCAAAATAGAGTTGTAAGCCCATTGTTAACGTTTGACGTGGTAATGCTCCTGTAGGTACCAATGAGTTTGAATATATCTCGCCACCAAAAGGATCCTCTGGCAGATTGGGCTTGGGGTGGTGAGCTGGTATCATATAAAGACCAAACTAGTCGCACCCATGGGGTATCATGCTTGCAGAAAAATTTATGTAGATGTTTCATGAGCAGGGCCTGATTGTGCAAATCAATGTTTTTAATCCCGAGTCCCCCATGTGATCTACCACTTCACCAATCAATCCCACCTCACCAATCAATCCCACCTCTTTGTGAGGGGAATCTATTGGATCTAGATCTAGGGATTCATTTGTTGTTTTCCTTGTTCTTCCTGCTTCCTCCCTCCATAGCATTAGTTGTTTTGGTGGGATTTGGGAGAGAAGTTCTTGACCACTTTGTGTGTTCTTGCCATTGCATTAGGTGCATCGGTTTGAGTTCCCCACGAGATTCGTGAAAGAGAAGTTCGTGAGCTTGTTACTCTTGGGTGCTTGGTCACCGGAGAGATTGTTCCTCTTGGGTGTATTGAGCACCCTAGACGGTTAGTGCTTGGGGCTTCCACCTTGTTGCAAGAAGCTTCGTTGAGAGCCTCCAATTGAGTTGTGGAGATAGCCTCAACCTCGTGTAAGGTTTGGTCAACGCCTTCAAGTCGACCTCATAGTGGAAACGAGCATCTCCCTCACCGGAGAAGCTCAAGGAGAATAAGGTGTGCACATCCGTGCTATTGAGGAGCGCCTAGGTGGCTCCCCACCTCTCCAACGAAGACGTACTTCCCTTGGGAAGGAACTTCGGTAATCACACCGGTGTCTCCTTGTGCTTCGGTTATCTCTATACTCTAACTCGTTACTTATGCATTTACCTTTGTGATAGCCATCGTGCTTGAAGTCATCTATCTTGCTATCTCATAGTTGTATATCATGCCTAGCATAAGTTGTTGGTGCACATAGGTAAACCTAGCTTGCATAGGTTTTGTGCTTGATAAATTAAACGCTAGTTTTATTCCGCATTTACTCAAGCCTAAACCGTAATTATTTTAAAGCGCCTATTCACCCCCCCCCCTCTAGGCGGCATCCTTCTACTTTCAAACGTTTTGCCCCGATTGGTAACACGAACCGGGGCAAAAGGCCCAAAATTTCAGTTTTTTTTCCTGCCGCCAATGTTTTTCGTTTCGAACATTTCAAATACTATTTAAAATACGTTTTCAAATACATTTAAAATGGTTTAGAATTTGGAGAAAGTTTCAATATGAAAAGAGTTTAAAATTGCGTAAACATTTCAAATACATTTTCTGTTTTATAAAATAATTATTCCAACTATTTAAACTAGTAACTTAAACATTTAAAAAAACCTATTTTATGAATGGTTTACAATTTGGAGAAACTTTCAATATGAAAAGTGTTTAAAATTGCGTAAACATTTCAAATACATTCTCTATTTTATAAAATAATTATTCCAACTATTTAAACTAGTAACAATTTTTTAATTTTAAACAATTTAAAAAACCTATTTTATGAATGGTTTACAATTTGGAGAAACTTTGTATATGAAAAGTGTTTAAAATTGCGTAAACATTTCAAATACAATTTCCGTTTTATAAAATAATTATTCTAACTATTTAAAATAGTAACAATGTTTGAAAATTCAAACATTACAAAAAAAAAACTAATTTACGACTGGTTTAATCTGCAATGTTTGTTACATTATTACAAAATAGTCTAGCAATATTACATGAACCATGAAGGTTTAATATGTTATCACCAACTATTGCCGCCATTGTTTACTTCTCTGTCGTAGCCATGGAGCATCTTCCTTATTTAACGCGATGGTTGGGTCAGTTTTCACTCTAAATGGCGGAATTTCTTCAAATTTATCATAATCTTCTGACATGTCTGTCCTGTCCTCCACTCCCACAATGTTTCTTTTCCCTGAAAGAACTATGTGCCGCTTCGGCTTACCGCATGATATACTAGAATTTTCTTATTTTTTTTCTTTTCCTCGGTTGGGTAGACATGTCTTTCACATAGAAAACTTGAGCCACATCTTTGGTTAGGACGAATGGTTCGCTTCTGTACCCAAGATTGTTGCGATCCACTGTTGTCATTCCGTACTGCTGGTCTACCTTTACTCCTGTCATCTTGACCCATTGGCACCGAAATAGAGGGATCTTAAAATTAGGTCCATATAGTCAAGTTCCCATATATCCTCTATGTAACCATAATATGCAGGGGCGGAGCTCCCCATAGGGCAAGGTAGGGCGTCCGCCCTACCTTAATTTGTGGCAAAAAGTTGCATATATGTAGTCCTTTCCGTTTGTGCATACGATTTTCTTCAATTTCTGCACGTAATGGTAAAAGAACGAAGGCAAAACTGGCCAACAGGGCCGATTTGAAGTGCCTCAGCCGAGCTGGGCCTTATTGGGCCACGCGAGCGAGCGTGAGAAGAGCGATGAGTGCGTCGCTTCTATTGTGCGAGCTCTGCCTGTGCGTGATTGCCGCCGCGCTGCTTATGTACGTGCTGCTCTTCTACTATGGCTGAGACTGATACCTTCATGACTATAGATTCGTAAGCTGAGCACCAAACAGAAATAAACGGACGTATAGCATATCATGCATTGGTGAGTGGATAAGAATCAAACAAGTCGACGGTGGATAAGAAAAGAAGGGTTGTTATTAGCCAAAGTTTAGCTAAAAATTACTGTAGTGGAAATTTTATAAAGATGTAAGTACTTAAATTACAATCTATATGTAACTGATCCAGCAAAAACCATAGCACTTACCATAGAACCGGACATACTCCTACTCCTCCACCTCAGAGGAACTGTCACGGGATGAGACGCCCATGATGGGTGCGGCCATCGCTGGTAGTGCAACTATGACCAAGGAATAAGATATTTATGCCATTTTTTCTCTGCCGTTGCAATAGACATGCTGTTTTCTAGGTTTGTGAGCATTTACTAATTTCTTACAAGCAGTTGCAATTTATGACACTCTCGCTAGTATATAGTATAAAGTGTCTTTGTATCGAACCAATTTTAACTTTGTTGCATCATTTTTCTTCGCTTTAGACTTCGCCCGACCTCATTTTTTTCCGTCCTCCGCCACTGATAATATGTGTCCTTTGTCCCATTGTATCCGGTTGCATCGAAACGGATGCCACTATTCTGGTTGGTCCTCTTTTTATCTTGTGCGATCGTGTAAAATGTATTCCCATTTATCTCGTACCCTTGGAAAGTCAGTACAGTCGAAGATGGTGACCTGGCCACCAAGTAGAGCTCATCTCCAACAGTGTTGTTATTCATGAGTTCTGCGTGCAACCAGGCGCCGAAACTATCGATGTGTTCATCATTAATCGAGGATTCAGACAGCCCCGGGTTTTTGGACCGTATAATATTCTTGTGTTCCTGGATATAAGGAGCCACCAAGGTGGACATTTGTAGAACTGTGTAGTGTGCTTTAGTGAAAGAATGTCCGTCCATAAATATCTTTGCTTTACTTCCTAGCGTGCCTTTTCCACTCATTCTTCCCTCATGCCGCGATTCGGGAACACCAATCGACTTAAGTTCTGGAAGAAAGTCAACAAAAAACTCAATTACCTCCTCTGTTCCATAACCCTTGGAGATGCTTCCTTCTGGCCTAGCACGGTTGTGAACATATTTCTTTAAGACTCCCATGAACCTCTCAAAGGGGAACATATTGTGTAGAAACACAGGACCGAGAATGGTAATCTCTTTTACTAGGTGGACTATGAGGTGTGTCATAATATTGAAGAAGGATGGTGGGTACACCAACTCGAAGCTGACAAGACATTTGACCACATCTGGATAATATTGAAGAAGGATGGTGGGTACACCAACAGGACCGAGAACCTTTTGCCCCGGTTCGTGTTACCAACCGGGGCAAAAGGCTCCCGCCTATATAACCCCGGGTCGCGGAACCGCCCGGGGCAACACAAGCAGTTTCTTCGCAGATTACGCTAAGTCCTCGGCGCCGAAATCCAGAGCGACGCCGTGAGGCTGCCCGATTTCGACGCCGGTGATCGTCGGCGCCGCCGCTCCTCTAGGCTTCCTCCTCCCCGGTCGTCCGTCCTCTCTTCTTCTCTCCTCCCCGCGCCGCCCGTCCTCTCTTCTCGTTGCCTCCCGGTCACGCCGCCCGTCCTCTCGCGCCGCCCGAGATCGCCGCCGCGACATATCCTTCTTCCTCGCTGCCGTTCCCTCCTTCTCAGGTGAGATCGATCGCCTCCTCGCCGCGCCCTCATCCTCTTCACTGTTAGTGTTAGATTAATTAGTATTGGTGTGTTAGATTAGTGTTAGATTTAGTATAAGTTTTAGATTAGTGTTAGATTAGTGTTAGATTTAGTATTAGATTAGTGTTAGATTTAGTGTGGTAGATTTAGTATTAGATTAGTGTTAGATTTAGTGTTAGATTTAGTATTAGTGTTAGATTAGTGTTAGATTTAGTATTTAGTGTTAGATTAGTATTAGGTATTAGGTATCGGAGACTTAGAAAAAATTTAGGTATTGGGAACTTAGAAAAAATATAGGTATTGGAGACTTAGAAAAAATTTAGGTCTTGAACACTTAGAAAAAATTTAGGTATTGGACACTTAGAAAAAATTTAGGTTTTAGACACTTAGAAAAAATTTAGGTATTGGAGACTTAGAAAAAATTTAGGTTTTGGACTTAGCTATTTTTTTCTTAGTGAATGTTTAGTTTACAAGTGAATTAAGTTAGATTTTTTTTACTTTGTGTTACAAATTTTGAAGTGTTATTGCAGTTTTACTTGGGATATTCGTTCGATCTTTTGAATAAATGCCGATGATTGAAAGAGTTGGTTCACACTCAGATGGCCTTGGTGGTTCGGTGCGCCGGATCCACCAAGGCTGCTTGTATGTGTCCACCCTAAATATGAGTCACACATATCGATGACCATCTTCTTCCTGTTAAGAGGTACTACATGCGGTGGTGATACGGGAAAATGAACGAATGCGAGGGTTTCTGGATTTCTTTCGAACTAAATAATGTCACATATGTAATATGGTTCGTGAGATCCGGATGAAGCTGAACCCTTTCGTGCACATGCGTAATGGTGACATTCCTCCAAAATCCCTTCTGGGGTTTGGAAGAATGTCGCCGTTATGTATGTGCACAAAAGGGTCTAGTTTTTTCCGGATCTCACTATTACATATATGATTTTGTTCAGTTTTAAAAATGTCCAGAAATCCTTCCTTCCCCCGCATCGCCATCACGTGTACTTACCTCGTAACAAGCACAAAATGTGAAGGTCCAACTGCACATCAAGGCCCGATGACCATCTTGTTCTTGTTAAGAGGTACTACAGGCGGTGATGATCCGGGGAAAGGAGGAAGATGGGGGTTTCTGGAAATCTTTGGAACTAAATAACGTCACATATGTAATATCGTGAGATCCGAACGAAGTTGAACCCTTTTGTGCACATACGTAATGATTACATTCCTCAGAAATCCCTTCCAGGGTTATGAAGAATGTCCCCATTATGTACGTGCACAAAAGGGTCTAATCTTGTTCAGATCTCACGATATTACATATATGATTTTGTTTAGTTTCAAAGATTTCCAAAAATCCTTGTCTTCATCCTTCTCCGGATCGCCATCGCGTGTACTTACCTCGTAACAAGCACAAAATGTGAAGGCCCGATGATCATCTAGGCCCGATGACCATCTTGTTCCTGTTAAGAGGTACTACAGGCGGTGGTGATCCGGGAAAGGAGAAGTTTGGGGGTTTCTGGATTTCTTTGGAACTAAATAACGTCACATATGTAATATCGTGAGATCCGAACGAAGTTAAACCCTTTTGTCGACATAGGTAATGGTGACATTCCTCAGAAATCCCTTCCGGGGTTATGAAAAATGTCCCCATTATGTACGTGCACAAAAAGGTCTAACCTTGTTCGGATCTCACGATACAATATGATTTTGTTTAGTTTCAAAGATTTCCAAATATCCTTATCTTCATCCTTTTCCGGATCGCCATCACGTGTACTTACCTCATAACAAGCAAAAAATGTGAAGGTCTAGGCAGGAGTATGAATAGCAAAACAGATCTAGTATTTCTTAATAAACTTGCGACTCGAACAGGGCATAACATCATTCCATATTGTCCTGTCGTGTGTGAAAACGTTGCAGATCACTTCCTATTCTTCTTGGTCTGGGCCTGTTTTTAGTTCATGTATCTATTGGACCCGCCGGACGATGTCTGGGACTAGGCCCCGCCGGGCTGGCACTGGGAGCTTCTTAGTACCGGGGCACGCGGCTTGGTGAGAAATCCGGGTGACGTGGTCGACCTGGATATTCTTTGGTGGCCATCGCGTGGGCCACGCTCGGTGCGGAGAGAGCCGGCCCCTGAGGAGGTGGTACAACAGCGTATCAGGGAGGAGGACGAGCATGTCCGTCGCTACATGTACTTGCTCGATAGGCAGTATAGCAGCAGTTGGTCGATTATTCGGAGGCTTCCTTACCACGTGAGCTATTCCCCTGTGAGGGTTCCTTATCTATGGATGTGTAGCACCCGCGACTCAGCATCCCGCGGCTTAGGACCCGGTCGGAGTTAATTAGTTTGAGAGATGTTTTAATGAATATGTATAAGTGATGATATTATTACATCGTGATGTATTAGGGTTAAATAAAATGTACCCAAGCTATGTAACTCTTGGTGTGTATTATCATACGTTTAAATATTTTATCAATGTTGCATTTATAATTGAAATGAGGATCTGGAACATATAGTTACTCTTTTTTCGGACTTGTTTAGATATTAGTACCATTAGCTGTTATCGATAAGCAATTTTGATGAAATGGATGCTATTAGCTATATTTTTATTAGATTATATGCAATTGTTGCGAACTGATGAAATTGATGCTACTTGCTATTTTTTCAGCCATGGCGAGACGTCCCCGTGGTTCGCGTGTAACCGGCGGTGGGTGCGGCGTCATCACGGTCGAAGAAACTCGGACTGTACGTGGTGGACGTCGACCTGGACGTCCACGTGGATCACGTCCATGTGGATCGCGTGCATCGAATGCACGTGGTGGTGGCGCCATTGTCATTAAGGAGGAGGAAGCGACGCCTCCTACTCGCGGACGTGGACGCGGACGCGGAGCACGGGGGGGATCAAGCGCAGCAAGAGGGCAAAGCGCGGTGCCAAGGGGTCAACACGCAGTAATCGTCGCGGCGTTGTTGCTGCAGAGGAGGAGGAGGAGCCGGAGGAGGCTGCGGCGGAGGAGGAGGCTGCGGTGGAGGAGGAGGAGGAGGAGACGGAGGAGGAGGAGGAGGACGACGACGGTTTCCGGCTACCGGAGTTCTACGTGCCTGTGCTCCAGCCAGTGGAGAACAGGCTCCGTCTTCCGGAGAAGATATCGGCGATCCTCCTCGGGCGCAGGGGCGGGCCCTATAGTTTCCCCCTCCGGTTGGAGGGTTGTGACAACGGGCCCGTGCGCGTTGTCCTGCAGCGACGTGGTGATGAAGTCTACCTGCGCTATGGGTGGGGGCAGTTCGCGCGCATGCACAAGCTAAATGTGGGCAACATGCTCACATTCAGGTACTACCAGGACGAGGAGGCCCACGTGCCGGAGGTGAAGATTTTCGACGGCACCTTAGTCCGCCCCATTGCTGCCAGGATAGCTCGTCTAAGAGCAGCTCCGACTCCGAGTCTGACTCCGATGAGTCTAGCCCGAGCAAGGCTGCCCCCGACGCCGATGTGTAGTATATATGTTTATGTCGATCTATCCTTACGTGTTTATGTCGCTCTATATTTCCGTACTATGTGAACTATGTTTTCGGTCGAACTATGTTTAATTATGTCATTGTGTCGAACAATATTTGTATTCGTGGCAGACTATATATTTATGTTATTCGTATTCGTTTTCATCCGTGCTTTTGTGCGATAATTGTTCATCTTTCTTAATATAAACGTTTAGTGGAGAGAACAAGAAAACATATAAGAAAATATATGGAATTTCTAGTCTAACTGAGAGGACACGAAAACAGTTATTAAAAAAAAATCTTTGCCCCCATCGGTGTTACCAACCGGGGTAAAAGGACGCCCGCCTGCTCGCGGTGCAGAGCCCACGTGGGACGCGTCTTTTACCCCGGTTAGTAACCCAACCGGGCCATAAGGGGGCACTTTAGCCCGGGTTGGGGATCCCGGTTGGGCAGGCGGGGCATTAGCCCCTTACCAACCGGGGCTAATGCCCCGTTTTCCACTAGTGGCCGGAGATGACCGCGTCCCACCCCTTTGGAGACGCATCGAAACCTGCACACGGGCTTCACGGCCACCCATGACGGCAGCATCGTCGGTGATTACCACGGTCCAAGCACCTGAAAATTTTAGAGTGCAAAGATTGCTTTGGGATTTGTCAAAGACTCGCGGTGGCCATCTACTCGGCATATATATATAGTAAAAGCCTAAACTAGAGGCCAGCCACAACGGACGCTAGCTAACTTCATAAAAGGTAGGATTCCGATTCGTATCTGTATTACCGATTCCTGAACCTATTGGGCTTCACAAAGGGGTGGTAGACATAGTGACAAACCGGTCTCTTTCTACTGATTTGTAAAAAAAAAACGGGCCTGCTAGACTTGAGTGCAGTACGGATAAAGTTTTTCAAGGGCGTCTCCAATGTTTAATTTCAATCCAGTCCATAAGCTGGGACCCACAACGTATGTTATAGCAGACTAAAAATCTCACAATGTTTAATGTTCAGCTAGACCTTAAGGTGGAGCCCACATAGGAGAACCTTTGACCAATTGCCAAAATATAAACAGTGTAAAGTAGGTGAGAGAAACATTATTTTTCTTTATTAAATTCCTTATGGAAAGGTCATAGTGGTATGGGTGGGTATTAAGAATTTAATCTTAAAGTCTAGTCTCACAATGTATAAGGGTAGGTCTTAAGACCACTTTTTTGCTTAAGGCCTTTCCTTATTTCTACATTGGAGATTAGTGTTCACCGGGAGGAGCAGAAGCCCCCACCTGAATTTTTTCTATTCATTCAGCAGAACGGGTCACCAAAAAGTTTGCAACAGTGCAAAACTGTTATCGTGCTAGATAGAAATAATACTCTCTCCGATGCTAAAAAAGTGTCTCCACAAATAAACTAATCCTATACTACTTCTAGGTATAGCTGCCGACACTTTTTTAGCATCGGAGGGAGTATTTTTTTTAGGTAGGCAAGACCAAACAGCGACGCATCAGCATGACATTAGATTCTCCTGGTGTTGCTATCAGGCAAGAGAACAACATGCAGTAGCCAAGTGTCACAGCCTGACAGCTCAACATAGTCACATAATCAGCAGATTTTCAGGTGCAAAATCATCATAATGAACAGCTACTGCTCCAATCTAAAGGGTACAAAGAGAAAAAAAAGAAGGGTTAATTATCGGATTGTCCGCAGTTGTCACTACACCATGGTTGACCCTTGCCGACATAGGCATATGTCGGCGTAGACCATGGTTCATGTACTCAGTTTTGCCCTCAGTTGCGAATGGTGCTCAGTTTTGCCCCTAGTCTGTGCACATGAACTCGTTCCGTGACTTTGCCCTAAGCTTTGTTGTTTCCGTCAGGTCCAGGTGTTTGATTCGGCCCCTTCCAGATGGGACCAGGCAGCAAGTGGGACCAGACCGTTGCTGGTCGCGGTTTATGGGACCCAGTAGAGAGCCGTTGCTGGCAGCGGCTTTTAGGACCCAATAGAGAACCGTTGCTGGCCGCGGCTTCTGCGATAAAAGCGGAGGAACGCGCCCCCGGAGCTCGCAATGGTGAGCAGGAATCAGCCGAGTGGGGGACAGGGTTGGATCCGGCCACGCGTAGAGGTGGCCGGTGACCCCTGTTGGTAGCTAGGAGCCGGTCGCGGGCGACCGAGAGGGCGACGCCAACGGGGAGTGCCGCTGACGGTGGGAAGATTGTCGTGGAGGGCACGGTCGTCTGCGACAACTACAGGGACCGTGCGGGGAGGCATTGAGATCCCCTTCAGCTCCAGGCAGTCGCGAATCGAGCTCAATGTCTTCTTCTAGCTCCCGCACCACCTCACGGATCGAGATTCGGCGGGCATGGATATGCCGATCTTCCTCTGTCCGTGGTGTCGGACGGGTTGTTCGGAGGAGTTCACGCACACCGAAGAACATAATCGTCTGTTCTACATGTGCAACGAGAAGAGGGTAAGAATTGGGGGAATTTCACTATTTTCGTGGTTGATCTGTTTATCGTTCATGCATGCAATTGTTTTCCCCTTTGGGTCAATGTTCTGGCCCAGACGCTGATGAATGAACTGTTAGAAGAGCACGAAGAATGGTTGCCCGTCCTGCCACAGACGGTATTGGCCGCAGCGCGAGCTCCGGAAGAAGAGACGGAGGTGGAGGACGAAACATGTATTGATAGAGGGGAGGTAGCTGCTGAGCTAAGTAGGTTGAACCAGAAGATTAAGAAGCCCGAAAATCAAGCATAAATATCCATTTGCAATTATATTTGGACATTTGTAGGTATGGTAATAGCACTGAGGGCAATGTTGAAATTGTATGAAAAGGCATGAATTTGGGAGAAATTTGTAAGCTTGAAATTGTATAAATAAAGGTTCAAAGAAGAGGTTAGAAATGGGAAATTCAGAAATTTTGATCAATAAAATGTAGCTCTGTGCTCTGCCTTTCCAGGAAAAAGTTTTGTTTGTGGGCTATCTCAGAGCTGAAAGCCCAGTGTCGGCTTGACTAATGGGCCAACTCCATAAAATTAGGCCCATTCGGGGTGGGCAAATGTGAAGGGTGGATTGTCTCTCAGAAAAAAGAGAAGGGTGAAAATGGAAATAAAAGTGGGGTGTGGCTGGGACTCAAACCCAAGACAACGTGGATTGATGGCGTGAAGAGCTGCGTTGTTAACCGGTGGGGCGGATGGAAATACATTGACATGGAAAGCAAAGGAAGCTATCTATAATTAGTTCATGACTTGGGTTAGAGTCTAAAAACACATGTTTGTACTGAATTTGAATTTTTGAGCACATTGCTAAACCACTTCTGTAGTTTAATATTTGGGCAGACATAATTGATCTTTGGGCACGAACATTTTTCAACACACATAAAGATCATTTGGGCACAAACAATTTTCAACACACATAAAGATCATTTGGGCACTAACATTTTTCAACACACATAATGACTTAGATAAATAAGATGCAAACGAGTACCGCCATTACATAGATAACTCCAGGGACAGCACACAACACGAAATAGAAAAACACGGGAAACAAAATAGAATAAAGACGATAAAACTACGAAACATGACAAGTTTGACGAACAACTTCACTCCGGGCTCGCTTCACGAACATCTTCATCTTGAACTTTCTTCCACCTTGGTCGTGCCCCTCCACCACTTTCTTCAAATTCACTCCTCGTCCTCCTCGTAGGGGAGGGGAGGCAGTGCATCTGTTTTTTGTGGGGAAGATACAGTCGCCGTTCGCGAAGATGCTGTACGTCATGAAGAAGATTGACTGGCAGACGCACCAAAACACTTGGCTGAGGAGCGCGTACGCGTCAAACGGGTTGGTGAAGCTGATCGTGAGCATCTTGAGGGCGACGCCGTCACGAACCTTGTTGAGGCGAAACATCACCAGTGAGCCTCGTGGGAGGTGGGCAAAGCCGGCGGTCAAGAAGTCGCGGGCGAGCTCGATGGGCCCCCTCCACCTGGATTGCGCCCACATGGAGCGAGCTCTCCACGAGGACGCCCAGCGGGTAGCGCAGCTCTGGCACGGTATGCTACCAAAGGAAGGTAGGTCCGTTGTACTGCAACTAAGGTAGTGCTTGGGGTACTCGGAGAGGATGGAGGGCTCGTTTGGGCTGTCTGGTCAGAGCGTAATGCTCGTAGGCACGGGGAGGTCTCAAGGACAGTAACTCAATCTGCCAATTGGGTTTTCGACATTCTTATCGATCTCAGGGCAACAGGGAAGGAGCAGACTACTGTGGCCACACCGAAGCATACATCCTGGTCACCTCCTAAACCTGGTAAAGTTAAAATAAATGTTGATGGTTCCTTTTCAATCGCTGACTACACAGGGGGTACGGGTGTGTGCTTCCGAGACCATTCTGGAAAACTTACCCGAGCTCAATCCCTTTGGTATGATCATGTTGCTAGTCCCATTATCTGTGAAGCATTGGCTCTAAGGGATGGTGTTAAGGCAGCGATGGATCGGGGTATGAGAGAAGTGGAGATTGAAACTGATTCAAAACAAATTGTGGAGATGTGGAAGGCTAATAATTGCTGTAGATCCGAGGTGGCTAATATTCTGATGGAAGTTTATGAGTTAGTAGGCAATCTGGACAATTTTACTCTTTCTTTTATGCCTAGGGGGGCAAATAATCTTGCTCACCTTTGTGCTAATTATTTTAAACCAGATAGGAGGCATTGCCTGTGGGTTGATTATACCCCTACCTTTCTCGATGCATGTATCAGAAAGGATTGTAAACCGGATTGAACTCGTGAGGCAGCAAGTTTGTTGACGCACTCTTTTCCTTCCAGGGTACCGATAAGGGGCTGGAAGGTTTTTAATGAGGCGGGCTTGCTTGCTTAATATATTGGTCGTTATTTCAAAAAAAAAGGAGAGGATGGAGGGCTCGTTTGGGTACGTGGTGTTTGAAGTGGATACAATGGATCTATCTTAGGTGGTGTGTGAGAGAGGAAGACAAGCGTATAAGTAGGCTAGAACGGGGCGTGCACGTGTGTATCCGGGGCGTGTATCCAGTTCCGTTCCACACTGAAAAGAGGGAGTGGCGCGTGCGTACATGAGTCACTACGGTGCATCTGAAACGAGGTGCGTGCATCTGAAACGAGGGGGTGCTTAATGGTGCATCAGAAATAAGGATTGCGATGACTCAATGCATTCATCTGAACGTCGTCGTGGTGAGGCGTGCATGCATGTGAACGTTGTTGCTTCCCGCATATGCATGCCATCATCGTCAAATCCCGTGCAGGTCTACAACACTGAGACGGGCGCATTGATGAACAGACACGACCCCGGACCGCGACACGGCCCAACGGTCCACCTAGCGTGCCCACCCGGAACCCCAATCAGTGTTGAGAGAAAAAAGATTCCAGCCAATTAGATCGCCGGAATGAGCTTCTCGCGGATCGCTCGTACACTAATGGAGACGGGGCCTATTGTACCGGCCCGTGAGGGGCTTTAGTCCTGGTTGGCCAACCGGGACAGCCCAAGCGGGACTAAAGGATCAACCTTTAGTCCCGACCCTGTTACCAGCCGGGACCAATGGCCCTCCACGTGGCCACCGTGGAGCGCGCTAGGGGCACCCCCTTTTGTCCCGGTTCGTATAACAGTCCGCGACTAATGGTTCTGTGCAGCGGCAGAAATTTGGGCATTTTCTGTGCCGCGGCGGAGAATTCATTTTCTTTTCTTTTCTTTATTTCTTTCTTCATTTAAAAATAGTTTTCGTATATTTCTACGCTACAATATATATTGTACACGTTCGTGAGTATATAAGATAGTTTGTCTTACGATGGAGCATACAAATATAAACCGGGAGTAGAGCCCGTCTATTCTATTATATGGGATCATCAGCAGGAGCGAGTATTTACACTAAATAGTTCAGAGTCATCTACCATATCTATCATCATAAAACCCGCCAGCTCCTTTGCAATTCCTATTAGGCGTTGCTCTGGTAGTAGCCTATCCCGCATGACCTCAAACTATATAAGAAAAGGAGATCAATATGAATATCAATCATGATAACAAAAAGTGACGGTAATAAAATAAAGTTGTGAATGTATTTCTTACGTCGACTTTATAATCTTTGTGCTCAGAGGTAAACGTGTGAATGAACTCGCAAACGTAGTATCCACATAGATGCGTCCCCGGTGGTTGCAGTGCGAACTTTACGAGAATAGAATTCAATTAAAATAATAATCTAGCATCATAATTGTATTGAAAAACTAGAAATAAAGAAATGCATGGCCCTATCTCGTACTACTTACCGAGGCCCTCTTAAACGTCAGCTCGTCATGAGAGATGCCCTTAGTCATACTACTTGTCGGATATATGCCAATTAGGGGTGTATCCGGTATTGGCCAAAGGCCAGATTATCAGGGTGGCCCGCAGACAATGGAGCAAAGTCCATTGGGCAGCCCAGTAAGCTGACGCGCGGGAAGCTGGATTCTAGAAGAACCCGGATCATAGCCCAATACGTGGTCCGGCTTGGAGGAGATGGTGGATGCCTTACTTTCCAAGAATAGGAATACTTTCTTTAGTCTTCTAGGTTTCCTTGCTGTAAGCCCTAATCCGGCTATCTATATAAAGCCGGACAAGAGCAATCCAGAATAGACAACATGGAACAAGGGTTCAAATAACTAGAAGCCAACTCGCCGAGAAGTTCATCCTCGCCGAGTTAGCGGAACCATACTCACATTGTACTTTGTATACTTCAGGTTTGAACCCTGATTTAGTGAGATTGCAGGAGTAGGAGCGCCCCCATAGTTGCGACGTGCCGAACCTGGGTAAATCCGTGTCCTCATTTCCACTCTCCCACGTCTCCACCCACTGTTCTATCAGCAGGCTTATGGCACCCCCGACCATGAACCAAACTAAGAAGACTCGACAGTTGGCGCCCACCGTGGGGGCAGCGGCATCGGGAGTCATGTTTCGAGCGGGGATAATCGGCGGAATTGGTAGCATGATCACTATCGGAAGCCTGGAATTCGACGGGAACATTGGACACTTCCTCAACAACGGATCCTATATGCCAGCACAGAATCACCTGGTAAGCACATGTGTCCTTCCCATCGGTTCTGCTAATGTTTTTATCGGTTTGATGGCAGAAGCAATGAGATTCCATGGTGGAAGTAACTTTATCCCACCCACCCTATGCCCAATTTTGAAGGCTTTAATGCCGGATTCGGCTCAGATCTTCCTTATTCATATATTGGGGCAAATCAAGAGACACTAGCTGCATATCGCCAAAGCATTACTGGATTTGCCGCCTCTCAGGATATGCCAGCAACCAGATCGCACTTTGCTGGCATGGTGAAATCAGAGATCCCTGAAAACGCGGAAGTCGAACATCCCGTGGAAAAGGCAGAAAATATCGATCCCACAGAAAAGGTGGAAGATTCGACATCTGCTGATCAGGCGACGAACTCGAAAGCCAAGTCTATACTAGCAGCTATAGAAGCAAAATTGGACTCGGAAATCAGATCCACGGACACAGATTCCGATGATGAAGATGTTTTCGAAAGAAAGGTCAAATCCATGCAAGGAAGCTTCCACGAAGTACTCATGGCAAAGCCGACCGCAAAAGTTGGATGCAGAGGAAGAGGAAGAGGAAGATACTAAGACACCTCCGCCAGCTGGTGAGGAGGAAGGAGAAGAAGAAGATGGTGAAAAGAGCCCGTCCTACCCCGATATTCAGGAACTGACGGAAGACAAACCGCACAAAAAGCCTCCATCCTCCAAAAAGAAGAAACAATCTGCCAAGAAGATGTTCACCAAGGCCTAGAAGAAAAAGGATAAATTGGTAGACATAGCCAACCAAAACCTGGAATTCGGAGGTGGCAGCGGCGCAAAGACGGCGGAGAGGAAAAAGAATGAAATCCATGTTCCCCAAATATTGGAAAAGGGAGAAATTGATCTAATTCAAACCCCGGTCGCACGAGGTGAGCCACCGGAAGTGCTGGAAGCTAGGAGACAAGAAATAATGCGGCAACAACAACATCTCTTCTGGACTCAGGAAAATCTCCATAAAACCCAAGCCGCAGTCAAATTATAGCTGGAAGAAATTGAGGAATATGAGCGCCGAAACAGATCTGAAATTAAACCCACGAGGTTACCCGGAATTTCAAAACCGGAAGAACTGCCAGAAAGACAGCGTATTGAAAACCCCTCTTGGCAAAGACATGTTAACAACACAAATGCTAAGGGCGAACGCATCTACAAAATTGCAGCAAAAAACGCAGAAGCTGCCTTTGCCATACTCAATGACGACCTTTACTCCAACGATGAAAAGCTTCAAGGAGTGTATGCTTTATTAGTAAAAGCATTACAACAGAAGCAACGAGGACATGCACGTTCTGGTAAGTTACATGATGATTCAGCTTTATGCAAAACTGCCACGTGTCCCGGCTGCAGCACCAGATCCAAGCGAACCTGGAGATGCAGGAAGTTCAAAGGGAAAGAATGATGATCCTAAGAAGGACAAGAAAATCACGGATAAGAAGGATGCAGCGTCCAGAACAGGGTATCATCCGTTGAAAGACGAAAATAGCCTAAAACCCCGCTTTGATAAAGACCGGGAGGACAAAAAACGGAAGGACGGAAAAATAATGCCACCTCCAAGATACCTGAAGGATAAAGCCAGAAGATATGACCGCCCAGATAGGTGCGAGAGATCCCGAGCCCCTCCAAGAAATAAAAACTTGCTAGGAGCAGAACTCCGCCTCATTCCAAAGAACGGGACGCTGGAAGATATCAGGCATAACCAAGACAAGCGTATTCACGCAACAATGGACCAGAGAGCAGTAGACCCCCCTCTATCCATTACGTCGGAAGGTACTCCGCACACGCCAATAAGGCGGAAAGAGATGATATGTATTTCGGCCCAAAGTGCTTCACTGATAGGATCCGGAAATCAATCTACATTCTGGTTTTACCAAACTCGGACCAAGTTACCAAAAGTATACCGGAAGTATAAACCCGTGTACATGGCTCTCGGATTACTATACTGCCGTCCAAATAAACAAAGGGACATACATTGAAGTCGTAAAGTTCCTACCCCTAATGTTGCTGTATGGAGCTCGAGACTGGATTAATGGAATTCCGTCAAGAACGGTGGACAGCTGGGAGGATATGGCTAGAGTCTTCGCTCAGCACTTCTGGTGTACGTATAAACGCCCCAAAAGCATTAACCAGCTGAACCGTTGTGTCCAATACAAAGACGAGTCATATTTCGACTTTATCTCAAGATGGACTGCAATGAAGAACAACTGCTCTGGAGTAAGTGACGTACAAGCAATGCATTCTTTCGTCAATGCGCTAAAACCCAACCTCGTACCGTTCATGGTTGGTTCCAAAGAGCATAAGGACCTAGGTTCTATGCTCATGACCACCAATGAGCATGCAACGGCTGAAGACAACATTAGGGCAAGAGGTGGAAATATTGATGCACTGGTATAGGACAAAAAAGCTTCTCGCTCTGGAAAGAAAGCTACTCCAGAAACGCAGCAAAGACCAAAGAGGTAAATGTAGCCTTTGGAAAGGATAATACCAGCAGATGGAGGGACAAAAGTGCAGAAACCAAAGAACCCATCTCCTACTCTAAAGAAGAGTGGAAAAAGATAAAGGGGGAACCTTGAATTCACCACGCACGGTTTGGAAATCCTAACCATACAAACCAGCAATGCCAGCTCAACAAACACGTGAAGGGCAGCGTTGGTGCCGGGAACAAAGGAAAGAATTCCAAGAGGAAGTTCAATAAACAAAAGCCGGAAGCTGATAAAGACGAAAGTGAATCTGATACTGATGATAAAATCTAGGAGGAGTAACGGAAAGGCGAATCTAAATTCGCGAGAGTCGGGGGAGAATGCAATTTAACTTTCCTTGCGACCCCATCAGCTAAACATGCGAAGCGTTCATTAAGAGAAATTAACGCCGTCGTCCCACCAACTCCAAAGTACTTAAAGTATTCAAAGACGCTAATTACTTGGGATCAGTCTGATCATCCCGGTAATATCCCGGTACCCGGCACACACGCCTTGATAGTAAGCCCTATTATGCAAAACACTAGGCTAAAGAGGATTCCGAGGGATGGAAGATCAAGCATCAACATTATGTACATAAGTACTCTGAAGAAATTGCATCTCTCAGAGACCCATCTCAAGCATAGCAATGTATGTTTTCACGGCATTGTTCCTGGCAGGCAAGCACATTCCCTAGGAGAAATTTCCCTAGAAGTAACTTTCGGAAAGGCGGATCACTTCCGCCAGAAGATGATTTCCTTTGAGGTAGTATCGTTCGAAAGTGTGCATCACACAATACTCGGACGATCGGCCTTTGCAAAATTCATATCTAGGTCGTGCTACATCTACAAAAAGCTTAAAATGCCAGGGCCAAGAGGTGGAGTAATCACCATTGAAGGAGACTTCAAACTGGCAAGCGAGCTAGAGCTAGGAAACGCCCTTCGCGCCGAGAAGGTAATAGTGAAGGAGGAACTGAAAGAGCTGGCTAAAGAAGTATCGTCGACAAAAATGCTGGCAGGAATAGAAAGTCTAAAGCCGGCTGACAGTTTCAAAGCATCCGAGAAGACAAAGCGGATCATCCTGGACCCTAAGGATCCGGCAAAATATGTCGTGGTGGGAACATGAATGACTGACAAATAGGAAAGCGTGCTCATCAAGTTCCTCCATGAGAACGGGGATATTTTCGCCTGGTGTCCTGCTGATATACCAGGTGTACCCCAAGAACTTGCTGAGGACCAATTGAAGGTCATACCAGGCTTAGAACCCGTCAAACAAGGTCTCCGTCATTTTGATGGAAGAAGGCGAAAGGCTATATGCAAGGAAATATTTTGGCTTTTAGCGGCTGACTTTATCCGGGAAGTCATACATACAGATTGGTCTGCAAACCCAGTATTAGTCCCGAAGAAGGATACTATTGTTTTTAGGATATGTATAGATTATACTGGCTTGAACAAATTGTACCCAAAAGATAGGTTTGCTTTGTCGCGAATCAATCAAATAATAGACGCCACTGTTGGCTCTGAGCATTTATGTTTTTTGGACGCTTATTCCGGGAATCATCAAATATGCATGAAAGAATAAGACCAAATAAAAACCTCTTTCATAACACCCTATGGAACATATTACTACATAACCATGCCTTTTGTCCTGAAGAATGCTGGAGCCACATACCAGCATTTTATGCAGCTTGCATGATCAAATAGGTTAAAACGTTCATATTTACGTGGACGATATTGCCGTTGTTTCCAAGAAAAAACATACGCTCCTTAAGGATCTACGAGAAACCTTCGATAAACTAAGCACTTATAAAACGAAGTTAAATCCATTATAGTGTGTATTCGGGGTTCCGTCAGGAAAACTTCTGGGTTTTATCGTTTCTCATAGAGGAACTGAGGTAAACTCGGAAAAGATCAAAGCAATCCTGGACATCAAAATACCTACATGCATGAAAGACATCCAGCGATTGACGGGTTCCGCAGCTGCCGTAAGTAGGTTTATAAGCCGGCTTGGTGACAAAGCTCTGACATTATATAAATTGTTGAAGAAATCCGACAAATTTGAATGGACAAAAGAAGCAGACAAAGCATTAGCCCAGCTAAAGGAAACTTTAATGAAAGCTCTAATTTTGGCATCCCAAAAGACGAAGAACCCAGGTTACTGTATGTAACAGCAACAAACAGGGTTATAAGCGAAGTAATAATTGTGGAAATGCGGAAAGATGAACAAAGCATTCCAGACCAATACCTAGTATACTACATTAGTGAAGTATTCTCGAAGTCAAAGCAAAGGTATCCATATTATCAAAAGTTGGCATATGGTGTATTTTTTGCATCTCAAAAACCCCACCATTATTTTCAAGGACATTCCATAACAGTGGTAAGTAAAGCACCACTAGGGGATATTATAAACAATGCAGATGCAACATGCAGAGTGGCCAAATGGGGCATTGAGCTTGTTGCATTTGACATTAAGTACCAACCCGAACGACAATCAAATCCTAGGTGTTGGCATATTTCGTAGCTGATTGGACAGAAGCCATGGAAAACATGCCCATGCCGGAGTCGGAATATTGGGTAATGCATTTTGATGGATCCAAAATAAAATAAGGCGCTGGTGCACGGGTGGTGCTTAAATATCCAAAAGGTGACAAAATGGAGTATGTGCTTCAAATTCACTTCAACGCCAGTAATAACGTGGAAGAATATGAAGCACTACTTCATGGCTTGCATACCACAAAGGAAATAGTTGTCAAACGTATATTGTGCTATGGCGACTCAGACTTAGTACAACACCAGCTTAACCAGATATGGGATGCCAAAAGCCCCATAATGGCAGAATATCGGAGAACTGTCGACGAATTCGCCATTTGCTTCCTAGGATTTGAGGTAAATCGCGTCAAACGGGAAGAAAACTGGAATGCAGATGCTTTAGCCCGAATGGACTCAGAAAGGGTGAAAACATTACCACCTGGCGTATTCGTCCAGCATTTGTACGAAACATCGATAAAAAGCGGAGATTTTGATTATCCCCTAATATCCGAGTCAATAAAAGTTATGCTCGTAATCCCGGATTGGACAATACCATACTTAAACTTCTTAGTAGATCAGAAGTTCCCGGATGGAGCAGACGAAGTCTTGCAAAGGCAGATAAAACACTGATGCAAAGGATACATGGTCATTGATGGTTGCCTGTATAAACGCAGTACGATCGGAATTTTCCAGTTGTATTTCGCCGGAGGAAGGACGGCAAATTCTGCAAGAAATCCATGCTGGAGATTGCAGACATAATGCTCAATCAAAAAGTATAGTTAAGAAAGCATTCCGACCAGGATTTTTCTGGCTTACAGCCAAAACAGATGTAGAGCACATAGTTAGCACATGTGCCGGTTGTCAGTATTACGTCAAGCAGACAAAAATGCCGGCTCAAGCACTCAATACTATTCTCATAACATGGCCATTTGCGGTCTGGAGGCTAGATATGGTGGGTCCATTAAAAACTACAAGAGGTGGACTTACGCATCTACTCGTTGCAGTGGATAAGTATACCAAGTGGGTGAAAGCCAAACCCATCAAAAAACTTGACGGTGTGACTGCCAGAAACTTCATGATTGACATAGTCATGAGATACGGGATCCCACATAGCATAATCATGGATAACGGGACTAACTTTGCAATTGGAGAGCTGGTAAAATATTGTCGGCAGACGGGAATTCGCCTCGATCTTGCATCTGTGGCGCACCCACAGTCTAATGGCCAGGTTGAACGTATGAATAGTTCAATCTTGCAAGATATATGCCCAAGACACGAATCACCTCATCATAGAGCAGCTGGAGCATGGGTAGAAGAACTTCCTTCCATGCTTTGGAGCATACAAACAACACTGAATAGATCAACGGGGAAAACGCCTTTTTCCTGGTTTATGGTGTAGAAGCAGTGCTTTCAACGGACATGATTCATGATAGCCCTAGAGTACTGATGACCCACAAGTATAGGGGATCACAACAGTCTTCGAGGGAAGTAAAAATCCTAATTTATTGATTCGACACAAGGGGAGCCAAAGAATATTTATTAGCCTTACCAACTATATTGTCAATTCAGCTGCACCTGAAAGTAGAATTTCTTGCAACAATTTATCAGTGGTAACAGTTTTATAGCAGCAGTAGAAATAAAATAACAACAATAGTAAAATAGTAACAGCTGTAGCAATCGCGGAAAACCGCAGGATGGGAAGTACCGTAGGCATAGAGGGAATGGATGGAGGGGCGTTGCATGGATAACATAGGTCATTTAATAATCTAACATGAGCATTGCAGATAATAATAATAAAGCATCAAACATCTAGGCAAACCATAGGCATGTGTTCCAATATAGCCGTACGTGCTCGCAATGAGAAACTTGCACAACATCTTTTGTCTAGCCAGCCTGTGGCAGCGGGGGCCTCTAGGGAAACTACTGGTAATTAAGGTTCTCCTTTTAATAAAGCACTGGAGCAAAGCATTAACACTCCGTGAACAAACGTGATCCTCACATCACAACCATCCCCTCCGGTTGTCTCAATTTCTGTCACTTTGGGGCCTCAGGTTCCGGACAATGACATGTGTAAAGAACTTGCAGATATGATCAAGAAACATAAATATACTTACGGGGCATATGTAGTCGAAAGGGGAGTCCGAGGGGGTGCCGGGGTGACCCACACAATCTAGCGACGTGGCCAAGGGGGGGGCGCCAGGGGGTGGTGTGGCCCCCTCCTGGCCCCTCTCCTGGCTTCCCTCTGGCTCCCGGGGTCTTCTGGTGTTTTAAGCTGAATGGGATATTTTTTGGGCAATTTCCCAAAAGTTGATTTTTCTGCACACAAACAAGACACCAAGGTAATTCTGCTGAAAACAGCGTTAGTCCGTGTTAGTGGTATCCAAAACTCACAAGTTTAGTGGAAAAAAATAAGAAAAGTGTTCGAAAAAGAGATACGTTTTGGATGTATCAAGTATAGCCGTACGATGAGATGAATGCCGAAAATTCATATCAGGATGCCGTCGATCTTTTAGAAGAAGAACAAGAACTTGTGTTGCAGAGATATCCACCATTTATCAGGAAGTTTTTCGGCGATACCATAGCCGGAAAATCAAACATCGCTCTTTCAAAGAAGGCGAATTAGTGCTAAGGTTGGTGCAAGAAAGAAAGCACAAGTTAGCCCCAATTTGGGAAGGAGCGTTCATCATTAGCAAAGCTATGCAAAATGGGTCATATTACCTTGTAGATATTCGGGATACTAAAGATGACCCAAAAAGATTGAATTGCAAGAGGAAAAGAATCATAGATGTAGAACAAGGAGAGACAAACAAGCCCTGGAGCATCCAGCAGTTACGTCCTTTCTATACCAGTCCAATTATGTGTAAACATTATTGAGATCATGAAATAAATTTCTTCGGAAAAGCATGCAAAATATCTTTTCTGTCTTTACTGTTAAAGCATGTTCCGTCTTATCTATTTCCCAATTATCTTTCACTTTGCTTCAATGTTAACCTGAATTTTTCCTGTGTGCTCGGAGTTAAAAAAACTGAATGCTTTTTGCCTAAAAAGGCTACTGAATGCCAGATTGTGCCTACGTGCCTGGGGTTCATACTCTCAGCTTCTTATTTCCTTAAGTATTATCTGATTGTTTGTTCTGCTGGGTCACTGGATTGGTAAGTAAAGTGCCAAAGTATGACTCATGATTCCGAGTTTAGACTAATTGGTTACTTAACCCGGTTGCTCGGCGTGAAAGTTACATGCTTTTGGAATCACTCAAACACTAAGAAAAGTTAAAGCATACAAACCATAGAACTTAAAAGAAAAGGAGACAAATTTAAACTTACAAAGATGTTTATAACTACAAAAGCATAAATTGTTCATACAAAATATAAAATGCATTACATATGTATATTACATTGTAAAAGCAAGTAATGCATTCTATCGGCTTCCACCATTGCAGGACCTGGTTTTAGACGGCATCGACAAAGTCGTCATTGTCATCGTCCTCTTCGTCGTCACTTTCACTCGGATTTTCTGGAGTGGCCGGAATCTCTTCCTCCGGGTAAAAAGTGGTCATCGAGACCATCCGGGCAATCTTGGAAGCATACCCTTTTATGGAGTCAAAAACCTCCGCCCTTTTCACCTCAGAGTATCCCTGAGAAATGCCAGTGGCGACGCGCCAGGACTTCGCGGTAGGGTAATGCATCTTAAGGAGCCCTAAGGCCATGCGCACTCCACCGCGAGCGGCAGACTTCATCCAGCTTTCGCGTTGGTCGACAACCTCAGCGATGACATCACGCAGCTTCTCCAAGTCCGAGTATTCATCCTCCTTATTCGGAAGGCACTTATTAATAAGTTGCATTCCGGGTTTTTTCATTTTATCGACAAAGACCCCGAGGACTCGGATGCGGTCGATCCAGGAGGAAGAAGGGTCGCCTTCTGCTGCAATAAACAGAAGAGCAAATATAAGATAAGCATTCATATGAAAAGTATACATTTCAAATGAATGATAATACTGGTAAAAGTACCAAACTTACCAAGGATTTTATCCATCTCAGTGACTTCCTCAAGCCGGAGATGGAGAGCAGACCCCAGGTCTTGGATGGGTTTCCTGTCTTTCTTGGCTTGGGACGTAAGCGGAGATTCAGAGAAACTCGGTGCAAGTTGAATTAAAACATGAAAGCATTCCAAATGGAAACTCGCATGTTAGAAAAGCAGGAAAGGAAAGAAAAGTATGCTTACCAGCATTCTCCTTAAATTGCTTTTGAAGCTCAACAATTTTGGGATCTTTCTCCTTAGTGATAGCAAGGAGAGATTTCACCTCCTTGTTCTTCACATTGAGTTTGCCAAGAACGTCCAGGTTTATGCTCTCGGCAGTTTGCTATAAGCAAAGGACAGAAACATGGTTAACACCAAAGGACGAAACTATAAAAAAGCATTAACACGAAAAATTATACTTCCGTGTTAATACTTGGGGGCTGGAGTATTACCTGGCTCATCCTTTGAAGTCCTGAGAGCATCTCAGCGAACTCCCGGTTATACTCGAAGAAAGAAATGCCCATGTGATGGATTCCATCTTGGAAAATTGCCGAGGTGAGAAAGCGTAATTATTCTGGATAATTAGTCCGCCTTGTGGCCAAGGATGGATCAAGGGTCTTGGACAAATTGGCTTCTAGCACATGAATGCATGTGGCCATGTTCGTCAAAACAAGCTTCTTGCTTTACCTTGAACTTCTCATCAAAGCGTAGAATCTCCTCGTCGATCCGGACGAGGGAAGTCCCTCCTTCTTCAAAGTTTGCTGCCCTTTCCCGCGTGTCCGGAGTGGGCGCATCAGGCTGGCTGGATTGGCTGTTAAGGGGGAAGTCGGATTCTTTCCGTGGAGCAGATTGTTCCCATGTAGCATCCGCCGTCAGGGGTTTGCAGGGCGACGACATGGGAAGGCTTCGCTGCCCCGAGAGTAGCAACCTTCTTCTTCTTCTGACCTTTTCCCTTCAATAGGACAGAAGAAAGGCTGCAAAGGAAGAAAAGTCGGGAATAAGACTCAGAGAGAAAAACCTTGCGCAAGAAAAGAAGCAACTATGTGAAAAAAAAATCCAAGATTACCTGGAAGTGGCGACGGGAACCCCGTCAAGATCAATAACCTCGATGGAATCAAGAATTTTCTTGCGTTTCCGTCCACCGGCCGCTGCAAAGTGGGCTTTTAGTTCTGCCTCTTCACCGCAGAGACAAGTTGATCCTCTGTGAGAGTCTCAAGCTGCCAAAACACGGATAATTTGTTAGTATACATTCATGAAAAGCAAAGTATGAAAACTTTCCCAAAAGGCAGAAGAAAAATACATACCTTGGGAGGAGGGTTCTCGATGTTGAACAATAGCAGACTTTCCTTGTATTGATCACGAGTAGCCACCAAATGGTTGACGCGATTCTTGAAAGTTTTCTCGCGCATAGCCGACTTGGTCACCCTCATGGAATCATTCGGGCATGTATACTCGTTGAGGAGGCGGCCACCACAGAAGGAGAGAGGCTGAATTCGTTTTTCGGGCCAGCAATGGACAGTGTCCATGCTAGTGAGTGGAGGGGAAGAGAATACCAATTTGGCTATCTGCCTTTTGAACCGCAGAAGGTCCGGAGAAAAAACTTGGACCGCACCTAGAGCCCAATTGGCTTTGGAGTGGCGGAGGAATTTTCAAAAGGCGGAATGCTCGTATCCTTTCCAGGATACGGGACGTCCGGATGATATAAAAAGGAACCCGTCCAAAATTTGATGGATGATACGTCATAAACGTATCCATAATTTTTGATGTTCCATGTTGTTTTCATGCCATATGCTACATGTTTCCTTTACACTTTATGCCATTTTTATCGATTTCCTGGGACTAACCTATTGACAAGATGCCACAGAGTCAGTTCATGCTTCTGTTGTTTTTAGTTTCAAAAAAGTTCTTCTGGACACATTCTTGGAATTGGACGATTTGAAGCCCGGAAGTCTTAGACAGTTGTCGCGCACACGGAGTCCGGAGGAGACTCGGAGGGGGGCCACAGGGGCCCCACACCATAGGGCGGTGCACCAACCTTTGGCCGCGCCTAGGGGTGGTGTGGCCCCTCTGGCCGCCTACCGACGTTGCCCTCTCGCCTATTTAGTATCCTCGAAGGGTTAATCCTAAACACCCGAGCCTTTTCCACCAAAAACATCCTCAACCGCCGTTTTCATCAACCCTAGTTTGGGAGGGTTCTGGAGCACTCCCTGACACCCTGTCGGGAGGGGGAATCATCACCGGAGGGCTCTACACCACCATGCCCGCCTCCGGAATGATGCGTGAGTAGTTCATCTTTGGACTACAGGTCCATAGAAGTAGCTAGATGGTTGTTCTCTCCTCTTTATTCCTCATGTTTAGATCTTGTGAGCTGTCCTACATGATCAAGATAATCTTATTGTAATGCCTCATGTTGTGTTTGCTGGGATCCAATGAATATTGAATGATATGTCTCTTGATTATCAATCTATCATGTTGCTTTCATGTGTATGTTATTTATGATCTTGCATGCTCTCTGTTGTTAGTAGATGCTCTGGCCAAGTAGATGCTAGTGACTCCAAGAGGGAGTATTTATGCTCGATAGTGGGTTCATGCCTCCTTTGCATCTATGCTCGAGTGACAGAAACGTGACGGATGGAGGATGTGTTGTTGCCATTAGGGAGAAAACAACGATGTTTACATTGTTTACATTACACACTTTGATTACTGCGAGTATCTGTTGCTTGCAACTTAATACCCAAGGTTTGCTCGGATGACATTCTGAGGGTGCATTTCTAGTCATAGATGCAGTTGTATGACAATCTATGTATCTTGCTGTAATGCCCGCATGAATCACATAGTAATCATCATGTCATGCATATGCACTAAGGTGCAACCTTTATATCTGTCAGTTGCCCAGCTGTAATTTGTTTACCACGCATGATATCTATCTGTCTTGGGAGAGACACCTCTAGTGAACTGTGGACCCCGGCCCTTTTTCCTCATACTGATAATACAAATCACTGCAATCTCTGTTTTCATACTGCTGCTACTATTTTACTACTACCATCACTGTTCTCTTTCATCTACTGCAAACAAATATTATTTTCCACACGGTACCTTTAACCTCTTTGTGTTTAGCAAAACCGGTGAGATTGACAACCTCACTGCTTCGTTGGGGTAAAGTGATTTCATTGTGTTTTGTAGGTTCCACGTTGTTTCTGAACCGGTAGTGCGCCCTGCCACCTTAGCTGCATCAACCTTCGTAAGTGATTTTTTCTCCTACTGGTCGATTCAACCTTGGTTTCTTTCT
Source organism: Alopecurus myosuroides (assembly GCA_028641055.1). Taxonomy (NCBI): domain Eukaryota; kingdom Viridiplantae; phylum Streptophyta; class Magnoliopsida; order Poales; family Poaceae; genus Alopecurus; species Alopecurus myosuroides. Next base: position 597,230,097 of record CM054057.1, on the reverse strand, counting down.
GAGAGAAAATTTGCTGTTGTGCTCTTCATACCTTTCTCTTGGGGTCTCCCAATGAGTGCAAGATCTGCACCATCAAGCATATTTTATGGCGCCGTTACCGGGGAGGAAGAGGATTTCTGCAAGGGGAGTCTCTCACTTCCAATATCTTTACTTTGTTTTAGTTTTTCATTTTATTTTGTCTTGTTTGCTTCTCTTTATCAAAAACACAAAAAAACTAGTTCTTATTCTAGTTGTTATTTTTGTTTCCCCGTTGTTATTCTTCATCATGTTGCTCCCTAAGTTCACCCCGAAAGACCTACCAGTGGGTAGTGGTTCTATACTTGGAAAGGATACCATTAAAGAATTATTTAATCATGTTAGTAAGCATGTAAATTTTGAGAAAAAATCCATAGTAGAACTTGCTCCAAATTATGAAACGGTTGCAAATTCTTTAATTCACATGTTAGAAGCTAGGTTTGTTAATCTTCACCCCATACTGCAACAAATGTTCCTCAACTTGAATAATATTGAAGATATTGAAAAAATAAATTTTATCTTTGAAACCATGCTTAAAGAATTTGCAGATGTTGCTATTGAAGTTAGAAAAGTTTTTGACCGTTTTAATATTCTAGAATCATGTGTAATTGTTGTTGGTGCTCTTGAAAAAGCTGAACCTAAAAGTGAAAGGGAGAAGAAAATACCAACCCCCTTTAAATTAGTAGCACTGCATGAAGATCAAGAAAAGAATTTATATTGCATTGTTCCTGAAAATTTATTTGATGAGAGTAGTAAACCTAAAAGTTCTAAGAGAGGAACATCTGAAACTCATTTAGATAAAATCCAATGCATTATTGAGGAATTGCCTTATCTTGATTTGAATGCCTCTCCTCTTGAAAACACTTGATTCCATTTTTTTGGGCCCAGCTAAAAGGCGTTAAAGAAAAGCACTTCTTGGGAGATAACCCATAGTTTTATTTTTGCTTTGTTTTTCTCTGTTTTCTATGAGTCAAGGGGTTGTATACTTCTATAGAAAATCATTTATATCTTTATTTTCATGTATTAGTTGTGCCAAGTAAAGTTTCTAGTAAAAGTTGGAGTTGGTTTTGATTTCTGCGCAGGAAACAGATTTCTGCCGTCCCCTGTAAAAAATCGCATAATTTACAGAAAGATCAAACAACATGAAAATATTTGAGCTTTTTCCTCAGCTAATTCCGAAACTTTTTTGTTCCTTACGTTTTTCGATCTGAGCAACTTAAGTGCCCCAAAAAAATTCTTCTTTACAGAATGTTCTGGTTTTGATAGATTCTGTCTTTTCACTTGCATTCTCTCTTTTACTATGTCGAGTGGATTTCTTTGCTCCACAAAACATCAGTGGCTGTAGCTAATGTTTTAAAAGTATCAATAATGTTTTTGTCCTTGCAGAACATGTGAGTTTTTAATTGTGCACTAACCCTCTAATGCGAATTACATTGAGTATGGTGTGAAGGAAGTTTTCAAGGGTCAAGAGAAGAGGGTGATATAATGTGATCAAGAAGAGTGCAACCTCAAAGCTTGGGGATGCTCCCTTGGTTCATCCCAGAAAATTCTAAGAAAACTCAAGCGTCGAAGCTTGGGGAGGCCCAAGGCATCTCCTTCTTCATCAACAATTTATCAGTCACTTATAGTGAAACTATATTTTTATTCGGTCACATCATATGAATTTTTACTTGGAGCGTCTGTTTGTTTTTATTTTGTTTTCCATGCTGCAATAATATTGTTGGAATCTAGCATTCTTTATGTGAGAGAGAGACACGCTTCGCTTTTTCATATGAATACTCGCTAGGCTCGTATTCTTAGTTTTTCTTCTAGTTGCTACAAAATTCCCTTTTAGCTCATGTTTTTCCATGCATCTCTTATTCAGAGCTGTTAGTTTTAGTAGAGTTGTGGTAGTACTCTCTAATTTTATTGCTATATATCTTAGATAGTTTTTGTTTAGTATAACCTATTTGGTGTTGGAAAGCAGTAGTACCACATTATATCACCCTCTTGATAATAGAGATGCATAAAGGCAAGAAAATCAATCTAAAGGCACCACTCCTCTTATTATTAGTAAACGGTAGGAACCCAAGCCAACAAGGGAAGAGATGCTTTCTAAAATGCCAATAGCCGATAGCTGATGTCACTAGCCTTAACTTCTTTATCTACTTGAAAGTTGATGAGAGTACGGCTTTCTTAAAGGAGGTGTTCGTCCCTATGATATTTTATCATAGTAAAGAGCCCTTGGATTCGCCTTTTTCCGTAAGCCTAAAGGCAAGGGAAGCTCTTCGTCGAGGTCTTATCCATTGAAAAAGAAAGGCTTCAACTTTCAGACTCAAACCTGCCCCTTTATTATTATTATTAAGTAAGATAGGTTGCTTGAGCCAATCCTTAAACCGTGGGGGGGCAAAAATAGTGAAGAGAATTTTATAGTAACCAATTTTGGGGCTGGGCACCCCGCTGTCAGCTCTTCTATAAATTTGATAAGAGGATGAAGCCAATAGTCGAGAGTGTGAAAGTCCAATCAACAAGTGAGATAAAGATTCACTATTTACGTCGTCTTGAGCTAAAACGGGAGCACAAAACATGAGTAATTTTGAAGGTTTTAAAGGTAACACATGAGAAATTTACTTCGGAGTGGCAGTTAAATACCACATGTAGATAGGTATGGTGGACACATTTGGCAAACTTTGGTTTTTGGGAGTTGGATGCACGAGTAGAGCTAAGACTCAGTACATGTGGAGGCTAGCAAAAGACTGGGAGAGACAAATTAAGAGAGCATAATGGCCATAATCATGCATAGCGACAAAAACATCATTAATCAAAGCATAAGTGTTACTACAAGTTCAAAAACTAAATGATCATAGAGGCTATAAGTGACTGGGTTTTAGTCATAAAAATGGTCTAAGTATGCGCCAAGTCAACCAAATAAAACATTCAAAGGAGAACACCACAAATTTATGCTTCTATATGATAAGAACAACTCATGATTCTTTCTAAGGCGCATTAAACACTCTCAGCTTTTTGAGACAAGTCATGCTACAAAAATAACCACTAGGCTTTATAATTAAAATAATATCTGGTATGACATGAAAAATTCTAGCCATAGTCTATACAAGCTTCTATTTGCACCGTTATAAGCACCGAAACTTTACTGCTGCTTTCCAACACCAAGCATTTCATACTAAAAAAAACTCTCCAAGAGATACAACAATGAAAACAAGAGGGTACTAACACAACTCTACTAAAACTAACAGCTCTGAATAAGAGATTCAAGAAAAATAGAAGCTAAAAAGGAATTTTGCAGCAGCTAGAAGAAACACTATGAATACGAGCATAACGAGTATTCAAACGAAAAAACGGAGCGTGTCTTTCTCCCACACAAATAATGCTAGGTTCCAACTATATTATTGCAGCCAGTAAAACAAAATAAAAACAAACAGACGCTCCAAGTAAATTTCATATGATGTGACTGAATAAAAATATAGTTTCACTAGAAGTGACTTGATAAATTGTTGATAAAGAAGGGGATGCCTTGGGAATCCCCAAGCTTAGACACTTGGGTCTTCTTATAATTGTCTAGGATGAACCACGGGGGCATCCCCAAGCTTTGACCTTGCACTCTTCTTGATCACATTATATCATCCTCACCCTTGAAAACTTCATTCACACCACACTCAAAGTAATTCTCATTAGAGGGTTAGTGAAACAATAAAAAAACATGGGTTCTGCATGGGAACAAGTGCTATTGATACTTTTAAACATTGGCTACAGCCACTGATGTTTCGTGAAGCAAAGAAATCCACTTGACAAAGTAAAAGAGCAAATGCAAGAAAAATGGCTGAATCTGCCAAAACCAGAACAGTCTGTAAGACTATTTTTTCGGGGCACTTAAGTTTATCAGATCGAAAAATATGAAGAACGCAAAAGTTTCATAATTATCTGAGGAATAAGCACAAAAAGTTTCAGGTCATTTTGATCTTTCTGGAATTTATGCGATTTTTTACGGTGGACAACAGAAATCTGTTTCCTGCGCAGAAATCCAAAACCACCTCCAACTTTCGCTAGAAACTTTACTTCGCACAACTAATACATGAAAATAAAGTAAACATTGTTGTTTTCTCCCTAATGGCAACAACACATCCTCCATCCGTCATGTTTCTATCACTCAATCACAGATGCAAAGGAGGCATGAACCCACTATCGAGCATAAATACTCCCTCTTGGAGTCACTAGTGTCTACTTGGCCAGAGCATCTACTAACAACGGAGAGCATGCAAGATCATAAATAACATACACATGAATACAACATGATAGATTGATAATCAAGAGACACATAGCATTCAGTAATCATCGGATCCTAGCAAACACAACATGTAGCATTAGAATAAGATGATCTCGATCATGTAGGGAAGCTCACGAGATCTAAACATGAGGCACAAAGAGGAGACGACAACCATCTAGCTCCTGCTATGAACCCGTAGTCCAAGGATGAACTACTCACGCATCACTCCGGAGGAGGGCATGGTGGTGTAGAGCCCTCCGGTGATGATTTTCCCTCCCGGCAGGGTGCCGGGGAGAACTCCAGAACCCTCCCAATCTCGGGTTGACGATGACAGCGGCCTCGGGTGTTTAACGTGGAAACGTGGTATATTTTTAGGGTTCATACATCGGGGAGAATATATAGGCGAAAGGGCGATGGAGGTGGGCGCCCGAGGGGCCCACACCACCCCCAGGCGCGGCCAGGGGGAAGCGTCGCCCTATGGCGTGGCCCCCCTCCGGTCCTCTTTGGGACTCCGTGGAAGCTTCGGGAATTCTAAGACTTCCGGGCTTCGAAATTTCCAATTGCGAGAATATTTCCAGAACAAATTTTCTGAAACTAAAAACAACAGAAAAAAGTAACTGGATCTGTGGCATCTTGTCAACAGGTTAGTCCCGGGAAATCGGTAAAAATGACATATAGTGTAAGGAAATATGTAGCATATGGCATGAAAACAACATGGAACATCAGAAATCTATAATATCTATAAAGTTCATCCCCACTAACTTCATTTAATTTTTGCAAGCTGCACATGCAAGGTGTCCACGTCATCTAATCTCAGCTTATTCCATCGCTAATCTTCCAGTCGCTAATGTCCCGTCATGTCTTCAATAAATCTTCGGTTGGCCCAGCCCAAAAGTCCCCGTCTTCCTCTTAGGCGGCAATGCCTTTTATCTCCTGCGCTTTAGTTTATCCACCACACAGCCTCCATTCATTGCCCTTCCTGCTCATCTTCTCCGTTTGAGCATTAATATATTCTTTTCTGCCTCTTCGTCTAGGGTAGTCACATCTACAATGGTTCCTTTCATCTCCCCAACCAATAAATCATTCCCTCGCCCTCCAGTCCTCAAATGTCACAGGTTTACTGTTTGGTTCCCCTTCATGACACATGCTTCTATTGGCTGCATCAGGCCATTGATCTGCCAGTTCCCGTGTCATCTACATGCTTTTGCCGTGTCATCTAGTACATGCCTTAGCCACGTTCACACTGAGACGAGATCTGATCTAGCAGTGCTGCATCGATCGTCTCGGGCGAGTGCAGTGACCGCAGCATCGTCGACGGTCCGGTCTCCGGAGCCTGCAGACACTGCCGTGTCATTCCACCATAGAATCCCCATGCTGTGAGCTATGACCGACTCAAATCCCGTCTGTCTCTCTCTCCCCTGTCAGTTTTGTACAAATTCTATTGGCGTTTTTTTTTCTACTTTTGTAATATCAGAGCATATTGACTTTTCCAGTTTATTTTGTTGCCTGCTGTCCCCTCGCAGTATTCTAGACTGTGAATGTCGTGAGATTAATCATTTGGCTAATAGCTGGGTAATTTTCTTATCCAGGTTGTTCTACTATTTCCACGTTCAATCATGTACTTCTAGAAAAAAAAAGTATGAAGTGACTCTTGATGAAAGTGCCTGCATATTTCTGTTGACTGAATACCAGCATATTGTGTATCTAAAATTCAGGATTTTATGGTGCCTGAAATACATGCTTGCTAACAAATATTAGGTGCGAATAGAGGGCCTACAAAACATTGGATAAACATGTAGCCAAACATCCATACTGTTCCAGTAATTGATAGTCCTGTTTTTAGAAGTGTATCCTTACTTTTCAGGTACAGGAGCTTCAGATTCATTACAATTTACAGGTGTCTCATGGTGTTAGTGTTTGTTCAATACAATGCTCGGACTAAGTGCACCGTGACTATACATTTCCTATTTGCAATGGACCTCAACGGGATGTTATTTCCTATTTTGGGAAATACTAGCTGTTATTAGTTTTAAGCATGCATATGTGTCTTTTACGTTAAACAATCTTTCTCCGACTACACACTTGGATATCAATTTTTTTTATACCTACAGCTTAACTTGGCAATTGTAAGATCCTAATTGAATATGCACCACCAAATTTTTTACCAAAGTATTGAGTTTAGTTCTTCGAAATAAATATAATTTTGTTGTCGATTTCTCTACCTAATTATTTTGGTGTTGAAGACTAATAGGTCTTTCCTGACTAATAGGACCAGGTTATGGCCCATTCTAAATGTCCTTTGGTTTAGTTGCTCCATTCTGGCTTGCAGCTTGCTATAACAGCCTACTACCTAGAAATCACGCCAATTTGTATACTTTATGGTATATACTCCACTCGATGTGCAGCAAGGCCGCAAATTAATTTTACGAAATCTCTTAATTAGTGTCTCCTCGAGTTCACTTGCTTGAATTATTGTGAGAAACATCTCATTGAAATATATGTTCCCTTTTTTCATGTTAGTTAATTGCAAGAAAGGACACATGCATGCTTGAAAACTAATAACCGACTCAAATGGCCCAAAACTGACTCAAATGATCGGAACGGGAACACATTTTTCCATGTTAATTGTATGTGAGAAACATCTCATTGAAATCTCTTAATTAGTACATGTTCCCTCTTTTCATTGAATTTTGTGAGAAACATTTTACCGCCACGTGAACGTGCATCTCCTCCTCTGTTTCTTTATCATCGGTATTCATCTGTCACATGAGCTGATTGGCATCCTAATGTCGCGCAGCAACGCGCGGGGATATCACCTAGTTAAGGATAGGTTTATGACGTATCAGTGACGTACTGTATTTTCTGTTTACCATTCGTTCACATAAGTATACACCTCTGTAACAAATGTTTTCAATGCCTTTGTTTAATAAAATAAAAAGCTCTAGCACATGAGTTAATCTCTACTTCCCTCTGCGAAGGGCCTTTCTTTTACTTTTATGGTGAGTCTCCATCTTCTAACTTTATCTACATTTGAGAGAGCATAGTTGCGATTCTGAGTTTAATGTGCATTTGTCCCAGAAACATTATTAATTGATTCATGATGTGTTATTATTTTCTCTCAAATTATTTGTTCTAGTCATCCACTTGAACTCTGAAGGTGTTCTGGCATTTATGTTTTGCCCCACTCTTAAGGACAACCGAAATATCACTTTGCTATGTTTTCTCTATGCTTGAAACAAATGTATAACTTTCGAGTGTATTATTATTCATGATCTTTTATTTATGTTACTTTTCCTGATGCAAGGTGATTGCTAAGTTTCATTGTTAAAATTATATCTATCATGCTCGTGTTTAAAGTACTATGATCTCAACTATACTTATGCTTTTACAATTTAGATGATCAAGTTTATGTTGGTAGCATGTAACCTCAAAAATTATTTGTTTTATCGTTTACCTACTCGAGTTCGACTAGGAACTAAGCTTAGGGATGTTGATACGTCATAAACGTATCCATAATTTCTGATGTTCCATGTTGTTTTCATGCCATATGCTACATGTTTCATTTACACTTTATGCCATTTTTATCGATTTCCTAAGACTAACCTATTGACAAGATGCCACAGAGACACTTCATTTTTTCTGCTGTTTTTAGTTTCAGAAAAGTTCTTCCGGAAATATTCTCGGAATTGGACGATTTGAAGCCCGGAAATCTTAGAAAGTTGTCGCGCACACAGAGTCCGGAGGAGATCCGGAGGGGGGCCACAGGGGCCCCACATCATAGGGCGGCGCGCCCCCCTCTGGCCGCGTCTGGGGGTGGTGTGGGCCCCCTGGCCACCCACTGACGTCACCCTCTCGCCTATTTAGTCTCATCGAAGGGTTAACCCTAAAACCCGAGCCTTTTCCACCAAAAACATCCAGAGCCGCCGTCATTGTCAACCCTAGTTCGGGAGGGTTCTGGAGCTCTCCCTGGCACCCTGCCGGGAGGGGGAAACATCACCGGAGGGCTCTACACCACCATGCCCACCTCCGAAATGATGTGTGAGTAGTTCATCTTTGGACTAAGGGTCTATGGAAGTAGCTAGATGGTTGTTCTCTCCTCTTTATGCCTAATGTTTAGATCTTGTGAGCTTCCCTACATGATCAAGACCATCTTATTGTAATGCCTCATGTTGTGTTTGTTGGGATCCAATGAATATTGAATGCTATGTCTCTTGATTATCAATCTATCATGTTCCTTTCATGTGTATGATATTTATGATCTTGCATGCTCTCTATTGTTAGTAGATGCTCCGGCCAAGTAGATGCTAGTGACTCCAAGAGGAAGTATTTATGCTCGATAGTGGGTTCATGCCTCCTTTGCATATGTGCTCCAGTGACAGAAACATGACAGATGGAGGATGTGCTGTTGCCATTAGGGAGAATACAACGATGTTTACATTTTTTACATTACACACTTTTCTTACTGTGATTATCTATTGCTTGCAACTTAATACCCAGGGTTTGCTCGGATGACATTCTGAGGGTGGATTTTTAGTCATAGATGCAGTTGGATGACGGTCTATGTATCTTGTTGTAATGCCCACATGAATCACATAATAATCATCATGTCATGCATATGCACTACGGTGCAACCTTTATATCTTTCAATTGCCCAACTGTAATTTGTTTACCACACATGCTATCTATGTTTCTTGGGAGAGACACCTCTAGTGAACTGTGGACCCCGGTCCTTTTTCCTCATACTAATAATACAATCACCGCAATCTCTGTTTTCATACTGCTACTGCTGTTTTACTACTGCCATCACTGTTCTCTTTCATCTACTACAAACCAATATTAGTTTCCACACGGTACGTTTAACCTCTTTGTGTTCAGCAAAACCGGTGAGATTGACAGCCTCACTGCTTCGTTGGGGCAAAGTGATTTGATTGTGTTTTGTAGGTTCCACGTTGCTTCTGAACCGGTAGTGCGCCCTGCCACCTCAGCTGCATCAACCTTCGAAAGTGATTTCTTTCTTCTACTGTTCGATTCAAACTTGGTTTCTTTCTGAGGGAAAACTTGCTGTTGTGCTCTTCATACCTTCCTCTTGGGGTCTCCCAACGAGTGTAAGATCTGCACCATCAACGGATTCTGAGGTTTTTATCTTTGGGAACCATATCTCCCTGTATCTACGCAGGTTGAATGATATGGTCCCAGGGACCGGAAGGAAATCGTCTAAGGTGTTTCGCTTAATGTTGAAGCAATATTGGAAGAAATCTAACCTAGGTTCTATCCCTAAGTATACTTTAAATAAATCCCTAAATATTGGAAGAATTTGGAGGAAGATTATGGGGTTGAACCCGGTAGTGTTGGAGAAACTGGAGGAAGAAGGCGGACGGCAGAAACCCCATAGCTTTCAGAACATGGGAGGCGAGGATGAAATGTTCTCCGTCATTCGGCATTGGCTCGATGTCGTCATTTTCCATACGCCATTTGTCTTTGGAGACAAAGTTGTTCTTCTCTAAGCTCTTCATTAGGACAAGTGTTGTGTTGCACTGGCTCCAATTACCGGTATCTCCTTCGTCATGTTCTTCACCTCCGGCAGCGGCTCCGGCCCCGCATCTTCTCCGGTGCAGGTGGAAGTTTCCCCGTCTCCCGATTTAGGGACGGAAGGAGGAGGTGGAGGAGTAGCGGAGGGAGGCGGCGTAGCTCCGGTGGCGAGGTCTCCGCCCACCGATGTGCTCACGGGGATCTCCGTCATGGTCGTGGCAGCACCCGGAGGAGCCATCGCAGCAGAGGAGGAAAACACCTCCGTCGTAGGCACGGGGTCGACGGTGGCCTCCAGCAAGCGAGAGGGACTGCCGGTGGCCATTTTTGGTTGCGCAGCCGCAGATTCGTGTTCAGGTTGCCGATGATGGTTCTCCAGTGAGGATCTTTGCTTTGTTTCTCTCTCGGAAGTGCGAGTGCGCAGGTGCTCTAGGAAGGTCTCGAGTGAGTCGTGTGGAAGGGGAAGGAATGGAACAGAGGGTTCAAGGCAGTATTTATAGCCGATTCCCCGAGATTCGTCCCAACGGCTAATTTAATCCTTGGATGACCGACGTGTGTCACGCAGTAAAATCCGAGATACGAGGAGACGGGGTGATATTGTCTATCTCCTTGTTTCTCGAGTAAAATCTGTCAGAGACATGTTTTCAGCCTTTGACTGAAACCAAACGTCAATGACGTAAGCATGATTTTATCGCCCACGTCACAGTTTCCCTCTCTGCGAAGGTTCGTGGAAGAAATGCCGGATTCCGAAAATCTGGGTTCTGGAATAAGGAGTTTCAAGAAGAAGATTCAAGACTAAAGTGCCGACTTTTCTAAAAAGCATACAAATTGGTAAAAGATCGGCAGGAGGAAGTCTTAACTCTCCTTGGGGGCTATTGTCGGATATATGCCAATTAGGGGTGTATCCGGCATTGGCCAAATGCCAGATTATCAGGATGGCCCGCACGCAATAGAGCAAAGTCCATTGGGTGGCCCAGTAAGCTGACGCGCATGAAGCTGGATTCTAGAAGAACCCGGATCTCGACCCAATATGTGGTCTGGCTTGGAGAAGAAGCCAGATGTCTTACTTTCCAAGAATAGGAATACTTTTCGTATTTTTCTAGGTTTTCTTCCTGTAAGCCCTGATCCGGCTATCTATATAAATCCAGACGAGAGCAATCCAGAATAGACAACAGAGAACAAGGGTTCGAATAACTAGAATCCAACTCGCCGGGAAGTTCATCCTCGCGGAGTTAGGGAAACCATACTCACATTGTACTTTTTATACTTCAGGCTTCAACCCTGATTTAGTGAGATTGCGGGAGTAGGAACGCCGCCATAGTTACGACGTGCCGAAGCTGGGTACATTCGTGTCCTTGTTTCCACTCTCCCCCGTTTCCATCCACGTTTCTATCAGCAGGCTTATTGGCACCCTCGGCCATGAACCTAACTAAGAAGACTCGACACTACTGAACCGCTTCCAAACCCTGCCCGGCAAGAAAAATAAATGAATGAGTTATTCATTACTTGATATCTCAGAAAATCATCGAAAGAGACCAATATAGTGTGAGAATGATTGAAATTACCTCTGAAGCATGTCCTGCATGCTACGGAAATCTTCCATGTTTCTGGTTAATTGGTCATAGACTTCAACTCTTCCCTTATCAATTTGAATGTCTAGCAGAATCCAGTGGAAGCTGCACACGTTTATATATACGTCAGTAACTCATTAATTACACTTAACATCGAGTGAGCAAAAGTGAATGGACACAACAGATTAAGACCCTCACCAGAAGTTGTAAGGAAACATTATGTGCTTACGGAAATGTTGCTCCGTTAGAAACCTTAGAATGTTTCCTGCCGTCTCGCCGGGATAGCTCGTTAGCTTCTTTATATGTATTTTATCTAGGTCAATGAACCCAACATTATAGATCTTCCTACTTTTACAGACCATGATCTTCATTTTGCCTAATAGAGTACAAAAGGATATAATGAGGATAATTTCATGCAATGAACTGAACAACTAAAATAACTAAACAACTTATATGTAGACAATGAATTCAACAACTTACACACAATAGCAACTCATGAGAGATTTGTCGAGGGCTTCGAAATTGTACATATGGAAGAGTTCTTCAAATTCAACATGGATCTCGTTGGGTCGGAAGTAGTACTCCGGTGGGACTCTCGCCACAATCATTCTTCTGTTGGATCTCAAATACCATTCATGCAAATTACGCATATGTGTTGGTAGTTGTTGCAACTTATTTTTGCTGACCAAAGACTCTCCTAGAACATATGTAAGCTTAGGGGCTACATCAGCCTTGGGTAACTTGTCGTCTTGGGAACCTAGCAAGTCAGCAACACTCACACCCATATCGTCCGCCCACTTCGTAGCTTTCTTCCCAATTTATTGGCTGCCCTAGTAGTGGGAGAACATTTTCGTGTAACACTTTGAGGGGTGCAATCGATTGTTTGGCCTGTTGTCCGAGCTGGGGAACGTCTGATTTGCTCTTTTACTTGATTTGCTCTCGCTTGCACTTCCACTTGGTTTGCTATTCCTCACTTCCTTCTGAAGAGTGCGTAGATACTCATCTGGCTTATGGTGCAAGTCATATTGAGATTTATGTTAAAAAACTAACTCCATAGTTTTTCTGCTTCTCGGTGTAAACCGGGCGGGCTCGGGTTTCTTCTTTTGCAATTGCGCGTATTTATGGGCCTTTGCGATCGCATCATTTTGCTCGTCAGTACGATCATATAATTTCTCCTGCTACGACTGAGGGGGGATGTTAGATACAATACAGATACGAGTTGGAAATAGAGTAGGAATCCTCGACCTACTTGTAGTCCATTTCTACCACGTCTATGTACCCCCTTTATATACCCCACTAGAGGCTGGGGCGCCCCTTGGGGCGCCTTCTAGCTAGGTTCTTTGCGTCACAATTTTGAACTCTTACAATGGATGCACGTCAAATTTCCAATGGCAGTAGACCCACTCAAATGCCAATGGTTCAATAGTCCACGGTTATAGACATCAGAACATAATGATTCGTGCTTGGATTATCAACCATGTGAGTTGGGCAATTGTCATGATAAAGGTTGCTGCCAAAGCCACGTGACATTAAAAAATAGTGATTGAACCTTCTTTAAAAATCTTATTAGTGCAAACAGATGATATAAACAGGGAAGAAAAAACTAATACATGACCAAATAGCCTTACAAGCAACAATAAATTTTATATATGTGCTTTACGCAACTCGGGGAAAAACTCTACAAGGCATCTTTAGCCCACCTGGGCGTATTAACACTACTACTTGAAGCAAACATTTAATACAACAGAACATGCATAGAGATTCTGTCCAACGTCACATTCTCTTTGAAACAACAACCAGTTGTGCCCAAGATTGGGATGCATTTGAAGATTATGTGAGAACTGATTCGTCTTCAATGTTTCGGTTTTCCTGTTGACACCTTTGTAACCGTCTCTTCATGTTCAACTGGAAGAATTATGGTCAAGGTATAAAGTTTTCAATACCTGATTTAGTTGACTGCATATCCTGTGAAAACATGGCACACGAAACAATCATCTGAGTGAGATAGGTGCGCAAATCTGGGAGGAGGGATCAACCCAATTACTTGTTAAAGTATGAATGTCAGGGCAACAATGTTCTTTTGAACCTTAACCAAAGTTGACATGTTACAAAAAGCCAGTCATTAGTGTTTTGTTCGGGTCCAAAAATCATTGCTACTCTAGAACTTCTTTCAAAATGAAATGTCAAAATTTATTATGGAAGTATAGCTTCCAAAAATGAAATTTATCTGAAGAGAATAATTGATAACGTATTTTAACCATCATTGAGTATTTTTAGTTTTGATCACTCTCCCACTTCTTCTTTAAAGTTTGTTACTTTAGTTTAAATGATATAGATGACAAATGAGAGAAACACAAAACAAAATGTTTTCATCACCTTGAGTTCTCTTTTTCAACATAAGCACCATACCATCATAATATTTTTTACAATTTTATTTTCAGAGAACCACATGTGTAAATTAAGATGCCATCACAATAATAGGCTACTCTTTCATAATGTTGCAAAGGGAGTTGAAGATATAATTACAAGGGTCACTAACAACGACACAACAAGTAATGGATACATGGTTCATTCGTGCAAATGGAATTACTCAAAATAATCTCCACCCAAAAGAGCAACAACATAATAGCTACTCTTTCATAAGCATTCTATCATTAATACATAAGGGAGTATAAGAAATTGCATGGGTAGCGTACCTTCATGCAGTGTTGCCACAACGTAGTAGAACAAACGCCGCAGTGCCTCATCGGCATCATGATAACAAAAGTAACCTGAAGTTCCTAGAAACTCGGTGACATCAGATCCATGACCAATATACACAAGAAATCATGCAGACTTGCATATTTTGTTCACTGTACTAAGCTAAGACTTAATATAGGTACGGTGACCTAAGTACCTAACAAGCAAAGTAACATTGCCAAAATAAATTGAGTTATTGTGATTCTTCTTTGGAAAAACAATATGATATCCCAAAAGCTATATTACTTAATCCCAAAATATGAATCAGTTGCATCAATATCATTAACCTTTTGTAACCGCATGTCAGAATTCCTCACCACCTTACATGTAGTTGTATGAGTGGAGGATCATGGAGCAGAGTAGCTCATGTCCCTGATAAAATGAACATAAAAATAATCTACATATCTGAAACCTTTGTTTGAAGCAATGAACCAAGATCAAAGCTGACACGATTAATAAAATTAAGTGGTTTTTTTATTTAGGAATATCATCTGTGTGTAGGAAAAAATCAGAAGTATCAGACTGCCTCTTCGATCAGTTTTTTAGTTAGTTAACCATGAAAAAAATAGTGCTTGCTTTCTCCAAGAAACATAATAGTTTAAATTGTGTTCGCGGGCACCTTGTACACCAATACAATGCCTCTTGGATCATTTTTTATGAGACTGATTGCACAGAGAAAAGGAAACATAACGTTGAACTTTAAAGACCAACTTGAGAAGGATATGATAACTAAGATGCAAGTTAGAAAACCAAACTCGTTGAAAGGAAACAACATATCTACGTACACCAAAAAAGGACCATCCAATACATTATATGCCATGGTAAGTAGGAGACAATTTAAGCTCACATATTTCAGCGGAAGGTTGTCTATGATGCATTGTCGTTATCTTCGATTAGAGGAGCTGGAACCACAGTATGGTGAAATTTATTTGAATTGTAAAGGCCATGTTACAGGGCATTAACAATATGGTGAAATTTATTAGAATTATATGTATCTTATCTCAATGACAAAAGAACTTTATAAGCATAGGCAGCCCTTGCACTCGGCGCATGAACATATCAAACTTAAAGAACAATTAGAATATTCAAAACATCACACCTTGGTTTTGATTTGGACATAGATGGCCACCCATTATTGTGATAGTGGGCCTAGCTATTCAGCCTAGAACTATATGAATTAAACTATTTAAGATGATTACCAAATGAGTAAATCATACTTTTCAACAAATGAAGCTCTCAAAATAGGCAAATAATTTCTACTAATAGAAAATTTATTTAATCTATCCCAAAATTGTATGGATATGATATGCTTTAGATGAATGAATTCGAGGAAGATACAAAGGAGCAAGTATTTATGAGCATCTGAGACTACATTCCGACTAATTTTTTTTCTCTCCCCACCATCCTAGCAGCCTGCTACATCTCATCAGCTAGTTTCAATGTATTGTGGAAGCTTTATTTCATATTGTAAACCAATCATACATGTGAATACCAGATGTAGCATCACCTAATACAGCACAGTTGACCACTTGACCATGACAAAGTTGGGAGATAAAAATCAGAAGAAGCATCTAGCTGGAGCAATTATTCTACATACATATAACCATATTACAAAGTACCATCGAGAGCTCAAGCAGCCCTTAGAAAATATAGAACAACAAAAGTTTTTTTTTTAATATTCCTTCAACGACATAACTATAATTTCGAAATGCAATAAGTAACAATTGAACACTGGAACAAAACTGTCCATGTTATGAATGAAAAAAGAAAACAAGTACAAGGATTACACCCTAATATATAAAAATGAAAACTTTGGGTTTTATATCATAAAAGCCACTATTATCTATCCATGACAAGTAGCCAAATTCATGCTTAACAATTGAAGTGCTCTGATGTTACAATACCTTCGACATGCTGTCCTCGACATCCATGCTGGTTCTCAGCAGCTCCAGCGCGGTCTTGAGCCGCGGTTTGTCCTGGTAGATGCATGAGCTTGTTCTTCCTGATCTTCTCCCAGTGCAGAAAAAGAGCCTATTTTTCAGGCAAGAAAATGTTTCCTGATAGTGACCAACAAAGGGTTTCGCCGAACCTTTTCACGCTTGACGGGATCCTTGAATGCCGAGTCGATGACGTCTTTCGTCGGGATGAGCTCTTCCACCTGCGTCAGGAGGGTGATCACCACCGATGTGGTTTCACCTTCTTTGATATCTGCACCACCATACCAAAAACACGACTCACATTCGGGCAAGGCAGGCTGCATGTAAGGAGTTGCAGCAAAGAATTCAGTTCAGGCTGATCTGCACCTTGCATATTGGCGCCGCGAGGACAGCGACATCCCAGGAGGTTTGGGTCCTTCCTGTGCAGCAGTAGAGCGACGACGCCGCCCATGGACTCGCCGTACAGGAACCTACTTTTCCTTCTGTACTCCTCCATGTCTGCAAACAGGATGCGGTACTCCGTTCATTCATTGATCTGATAAACGAAATTCCATACATGTTCATGTGGAAGTTGATGAAGGTGTATTTACCGCAGACGGACTTGAAGAAACGGTCGCAGTCTGCGACAAGGTGGTCGAACTTCTGGATGTAGAATCTGGCACCCATAGACTTGCCATGACCTTCATAGTCGATGCTGAAAACACCAAACGCCGCCGCGGCCAACTTGACCCCTCATGCTGACAGGAAATAACATCGTTCCCCGCCATAAGACAAGAGCATGTATCAACTTTTTTAGCCAAGACAAGAGTATACATCCTGACAAGCAACACGGGGTAGTCCCTCTAGTGAAACTGTGGAGGACATAAAGATTGTACGAAACATTTTCATCCCAATTACCACCAGCCATAACTTGCATGACAATAGTAGTTGGCTGCATCAGGGCCACAAAATGTAGCCAACGAAATCATTTCTGTGTTTCGAAGCGAAGCAGCGATATCGATGTACCAGGTGTGAATGAAGTAGTTAGTTGCGTCAGGGCCACTCTGGATCGAGTCTACAGTTTATGAGTTGAAACAAAGAAAAGAAAGGACAACATGTACAATGATAAAAGTGGTGCCTGTTTATTCAAGTGATCACCTAAGTAATGTGTTGTTGGATTGTATCTGGTAATCAAAACTACCATTTCCTTTCTTTTGGGCATGAAAGTGACATGCAATTAAATTATGGGGAGAAGGTTTCAACTCAAATTTTTTTTCTGTGATCCAACACATTATGCATAAAGAAAGTCGATAAGGTACACCAAACATGGCCTAGCACGGCGACTAAATCGACCAATATGTGCAGAAAAATTATGTCCACTTATGGACTGCCAATTAATTAGAATGTGCTTTTGCTTTCAGGTGTTATTTAAACTAAATCCCTGGCCAAATTCTACCTAAGAGCAAATCTTTTGGGCAACCAGATTTAAGCTTGGGCAACCAGACTATCATCAATTCTTGTGGCACAATTATCAAGAGAAAATATCAGTTGATGTAACTTGAGCAGTAATGTGTTTGCTATCATCCCCCATCTTTATGAAAAGCATATATTTATTTGCAGCCAAACAGAAGGACCCCATCAATACAAGTGAGAAGAGTGTTACTAACTACCACCTAAAATAGGCAAGAAAATGGTAGGAGATAAGATTCTATTTTTTGGTTAGAACTGGTCAGGAGTCTGGATTTTGGAACTACCCAACAATGGGTATAACACTCCATCCAAGAGCAAAGCGCCAATATTAGCGAAGGCAGAGTGCAAGTTCTTGTCTGCTATGTGTCAAATCCTTTAAAAACTTTATTTCATGGTGTGACCACAGCAACCAAAATCTATAGCAATAACACCACAAGAGAGATTGGCACCTTCATTAAATTCCGACCACTCATACTTGCGCACATGGTGTGGCGCATCCAACGACGGAAGCAACCCCTGCATACCAGAAGCAGCAGAACGAAATTAGCACCTCTAAAAAACCACATTTTGTGGTGTCTCCAAATACTCCAGTTTTTTAATAAGAAACCGTGCGCCACTCTCCTCTTTATCTTCAGCAGCACCGCCGTTCTCCATCCACGGACTGCTGTCGAAGACAACGATCTCGTCGATATGGAATACAGTTGCTGCACGGGCTATCCGACCGGCAAGCTGAAATTATAAGAATCAATAGTGTAAATAATTTAATGATTTGTATTGTCTCACCGGAAAGCTGAAATTATAAGAATTGGCAGTGTAAATAATGATATGATTTGTATTGTCTAGGGAAGGGAATAGGAGATGGGGTGCTGAAGAGGGTCGCGAGCTAGAGGGACTGGGTGTTGTCAATGATAGAGCTAGGGACGGCGATACTCACCATCGTCCTCCGCTTCAGATCCGCCTTCTCCGTTGTATACATTTTCCTCGGCCACGCCGCCGTGCTGCTTTGTGGTGTCCTTACGCTTCAATTTCCTTTCCTTTTTCCCCTTTTGTCAGGATTTCTTGCTGCAGCTGCCTCGATGCATGCCGGATTCATGGCGGCGGCGGCGGTGTGCGGCTCGGCGCCCGGCCGCCATCCTGACGAGCAGAGCGAGGAGGAGTAGCTTCGACCACCCGGCTACCTGTAATGTCCCCACTCCATTCCAATGTGGTGACAGACAGCGAGTTGGACCCGGGCTAGTTTAGTTGTGGGGCTAAGAAGAAGGATAATATATCTTTGGGTATGGTTGCTGGTTTTGTGAGGTGGACCCCTGTGGTTAGGAGCGGGCGCTGTTATAAGCCCTTGTATCTCTCTGTCGTTCCCAGTCGATGAATGAGAATGAACTCTGAACTCATCTCCCTCTTCTCTGGTTTCCTCATCCCCTTTCCTGTGATTTGAAATTCCCAAACCCTAGCCTCTGATCTGCAATTGCGGGCGTCCCTCCTTTTTGTCCTCACAATTTTGGTATCAGAGCCTAGACTCGCTTGCTGCGCTCATTCCTCGATTTCGATCCGTAACATCCACCGCAAAAGCTGTAGTTCGACTTCGGTTGAATCGCTCAAAATCCTGCGCGGGGTTGGATTGAATAAGAGAGAGTTGCAACGACGCCTTCTAAGCCTTCGGCAGCTACCCGACAGATCCTGAGCGCGATGAGTGAGAACTCGGAGCAGATTCAGGCGCGGCTGGGCGAGCTGTTGTCCAGCTTGGATTCCATGGAGCTCGAGGTTTCCAACCAAGGAAAGCAGTTGGTGACCACGCAGGAGAGCGTGGATGAGGTTCGCTTGAAGCAGATGGAGATCGCTCGCCAGGAGCCACGTCCACACACGATTCCACCGGAACCTGACGGAGATCAAGGGGGAGGTTTGTCAGTCATGGGCCAACCACATCTCGCCAACAAGGATCCGCCGCTGCTGAAGACGCCTGCAGTAATGATGCCAGGACGCGTGCCGCAAGGAGGGGTGGAGATTGAGCAGGGAAATCGGTCACAGACGGGAGAGAGGCACAAGAAATTTCACAACTCACAGCCGTCATCTTCGCGTGAGTATTTAACGAAACCTCCAAAGCACGATTTCCCAAAGTTTGATGGTACCAATCCATACATGTGGTTCGATCTGTGGAAAACCTATTTCGAGATATATACCGTGCCCCAGTACCAGTGGCTTTCGGTTGCTTCGCTGTATCTCACTGGTCATGCAGCTTTATGGTGGCAAGCTTACAAGAGGATGCACTTGGTGAGCACTTGGGAGATGTTGTGTGCAGCGATTGCTCAAGAATTTGGTCAGGATGAGTACAACACACAGATGTCTAAGTTGCTACAGTTGAAGCAAACATGCACAGTAGCAGAATATCGTACAATATTTGAGGCTACAATGTATCAGTTACTGTCTCTGGATCCTTCTCTGAATACAAATTTTTTTTTCTCTCAATTTGTGTTGGGGCTCAAAGATGAGTTGCGTGCAGCGGTTCGATTACAGTCTCCCTCTAGTGTCACTCGCGCTGTGTCTCTATCTCGTATATAGGAAGAAGAGTTAGATCTTCATAAACCTAAGCAACGCACCATTGCTTCAGGAAAATCTGCTGTTAAGCTCATTCCAGGTCCAGCCACTGTTCAGTCTGCCACATCCATCAGTAAGAAAACCTCCAGCGATGATTATGTCAGAGAACGACAACTTCATGATTTTCGGCGTGCAAATGGATTATGCTATCGTTGTGGAGAGAAATACAACAAAGAACACCAGTGTAAGAAACCATTGCAGCTGTTAACAATCCAATTGGGCGAATTTGGGGAGGTCTTTACTGAAGATACAGTTCAGGCTCTGGAACTGTTATCTGAATCTGACAGTGTCCAAGAGGCAGTACAGTTTTGTCACTTGTCCTTGCAAGCTGTGTCTGGAGGAGAAGCTAATGAGACAATTCGTCTATGTGCTCGGGTTCGAAATCAAACTATGATCACTCTAATTGATTCTGATAGCAGTCATAGCTTTATCAATAAGGAATTTGCTCGCAGAACAAACTGTCAGATCACCTCTGCTCCTCTTGCTCAAGTGAAGTTGGCCAATGGAAGTTTAGTCAGTTGTGATCAGCAGGTTTCTCAGTTGGAATGGTTGACGCAGGGGTATACTTTCTCCACTGACATGCGGGTGATAGAACTGGGAGGGTATGATGTCGTGCTACGCATGGATTGGCTTCGGAGTTGTAGTCCCATGACAGTCGATTGGATTGGCAAAACACTTAAAATTCCTCACAATGGTTCCGAAGCTTTAATTGTGGGTATTCAATCGTCTACATGTTCTCCTCCCACACTCCAGGCCATCAATGTGGAACAGGTGCGCAAAGCATATGCTGGAAATGATATTTGGTCATTGGCAGTCTTGGATTTCTCTGCTGGAATAGATAAGGCATCCACTGTTACGGAATTGCCACCAGAACTGACTGTACTTCTTGACGATTTTCAAGATGTGTTTGCCACACCTACCACACTACCTCCCCATCGGGTGTACGATCATGCTATCGCTCTTGACAAGTCTTCCGCACCAATTAATTGTCGCCCCTATCGATACTCCCCATTTCAGAAAGACGAAATTGAGCGACAGGTGGCTGACATGATCAAATCCGGTGTTGTGGTGCCCAGCATGAGCCCCTATGCCTCCCCTGTGTTGCTACTAAAGAAGAAAGATGGCGAATGGCGTTTCTGTGTTGATTATCGCCAGCTGAATTCCAGTACCATTAAGAACAAATTTCCATTTACCGTGGTTGACGAGCTCTTGGATGAGTTGGCAGGCGCTCAGTTCTTCTCTAAGCTTGATCTTCGCGCGGGCGCGGGCTATCACCAAATCCGTATGCGGGAGGCTGACGAAGAGAAAACTGCATTCAAGACGCATTCTGGCCACTTCCAGTTCTGGGTCATGCCGTTTGGCTTGACAAACGCGCCGACAACGTTCCAGTGTCTCATGCATTCGATTTTTTTGGAACAAATTCGAAAATTTGTGATTGTCTTCTTGGATGACATTCTGATTTACAGCCAATCTTGGCCTGAGCATTTGGTCCATTTGCGCATGGTGCTGCAAACACTGCGCGATCATCAATTGTTCGCTAAACTGTCGAAGTGTTCGTTTGCGCAGGACCGTATCTCTTATCTGGGACACATTATCTCTCGTGAAGGAGTATCTACGGATGCTGAAAAAACGCAAGCCATGGTTGACTGGCCTACTCCTTCTACCGTCACAGAATTGCGGGGTTTTCTTGGTTTGACGGGGTATTATCGCAAGTTTGTGGCTGGGTATGGCATTTTGGCTAAGCCTTTGACTTCGCTACTAACCAAGAAAGGCTTTGTCTGGTCAGAACAAGCTGAAGCTGCATTTGTGAAATTGAAAAATGCTATGGTTTCCGCTCCAGTTCTTGCTCTGTCGGATTTCACACTGCCATTCACAGTGGAAACAGACGCTTGCGATTCTGGCGTCGGTGCAGTTCTTTCTCAAAATGGGCACCCCGTTGCTTTTTTGAGTAAGTCTTTGGGGGTAAACAATAGGAAGCTGCCGGTCTATGAGAAGGAATTCATCGCTGTTATGATGGCTGTAGATAAATGGCGTCCATATTTGCAGAGAGGTGCTTTCACTATTCTGACAGACCACAAGAGCCTAGTGAATTTACAAGATCAACAACTTACAACTGGCCTCCAATGCAAAGCTATGGCTAAAATGGTGGGTCTTCAGTTTCATATCCGATATAAGAAGGGGTGTGATAATGGGGCTGCGGATGCCTTGTCCAGGGTGGCCCACCTGATGGCTATAACTATTGTTTCCTCTTGCAGAACAGCTTGGGTGCAAGAGGTAATTAATTCCTACACCACAGATTCATATGCCCAAAAATTATTGTCGCAATTAGCAATTGTGAGTCCTGACAGTAAGGGATATTCGTTGGAAGAGGGCTTAATTAAGTACAAAGGTCGATTGTGGATTGGCAATAATTCTGCATTACGGACCAAACTGATCAGTGCCATGCATTCTGGCGCGGTGGGTGGTCATTCTGGTATCCATGCAACATATCACCGTGTTAAACAACAGTATTACTAGCCGGGGATTAACCGACAAGTTGAAGACTGGGTAAAGCAATGTCAGCTATGTCAGTGAGCTAAACATGAGAACACCTTGCCAACGGGTCTCTTGCAGCCACTTCCCGTACCCACCCGCCCTTGGTCGGATATTACCATGGACTTCATCGACGGCCTGCCAAAATCCGATGGCTATGAGGTTATCTTGGTGGTGGTGGATCGTCCGACCAAGTACAGTCATTTCATACCTCTTCGTCATCCTTATACCGCTTTACAAGTGTCCAATGCATTTTTGGATCATGTGGTCAAGTTGCATGGTGTTCCTGCTACCATGGTGTCTGATCGGGATCGGGTATTTACTAGTTGTTCAAGGCCGTTGGCACTAAACTGTGTTAGTCCACTGCTTACTATCCTCACACTGACGGTCAGTCCGAGCGTGTGAATCAATGTTTGGAGCTGTATTTGCGATGTGCCACTCATGACAGTCCTAAACAATGGCGTAAGTGGTTGCCAATGGCCGAGTTCTGGTATAATTCTTCTTATCATACCTCCCTGGGTTGTTCCCCTTTCAAGGCTTTATATGGTGTTGAACCCAACTTTGGTACATTACCTAATCTGGGTGGTTCTAATGCCGATGCAATTATTGATATGGCAGCTGAAAGACAAGCATATTTGGATCTCTTGCGTGCTCATCTTTTACGTGCACAGACTCGTATCAAGAATCAGGCTGATAAACATCGTACTGATCGTCAATTTTCTGCGGGTGATGAGGTTCTTTTGAAGCTACAACCCTATGTACAATCTTCAATTGTCCAACGACCTTTTGCTAAGATGGCACTGAAATTTTATGGGCCTTACAAAGTGTTGGCTCGGGTGGGAGTGGCAGCTTATCGTCTTCAGTTAACTCCTGACAGCAAGATCCACAATGTGTTCCACATTTCGCAGCTGAAGCCATACACTGCCAATTATAATCCTGTTTTCACTGAATTACCAGCTTTGGTCGATCTCTCTTCAGGTGACTTGTTCCCGCAGAAATCTTGGAACGTCATATGGTTAAGAAGGGCAATGCAGCAGTACCACAGATCAAGGTGCGTTGGTCATCACTGGATACAGAGTGTGCTACCTGGGAAGACTACTATGTTCTTCGTCAAAGGTATCCTTCTATTTGGCGAGGAGTTCCGTCACAAGGGGGGAAAGTGTCATGTCCCCACTCCATTCCAATGTGGTGACAGACAGCGAGTTGGACCCGGGCTAGTTTTGTTGTGGGGCTAAGAAGAAGGATAAGATATCTTTGGGTATGATTGCTGGTCTTGTGAGGTGGACCCCAGTGGTTAGGAGCGGGCGCTGTTATAAGCCCTTGTATCTCTCTGTCGTTCCCGGTCGATGAATGAGAATGAACTCTGAACTCATCTCCATCTTCTCTGGTTTCCTCATCCCCTTTCCTGTGATTTGAAATTCCCAAACCCTAGCCTCTGATCTGCAATTGCGGGCGTCCCTCCTCTGGGTCCTCACACTACCGGAGGCGGCTCGGCCCGGCCGTCGTCCTGTCTAGCAGATCGAGGAGGAGCCGGGTGTGGGGCTCGACGCGTGGCCGCCGTCGTGACAAGCAGAGCGAAGAGGAGACACTGTGGGGAAGAGAGGAGGAGGAGGAGGAGACCCGGGAGCGCGAGTGCAGGGTTGCGGGAGGAGGATGCGGTTTGTGGCGGCTAGGGTTTTCGCAGTGGAATAGGTCGCTATCTTTTTTTTCCCTCCGACTGCATCGTAACACCTGGCCCAATGCATCCACACCATGCCTCTGAAGAACAAAACGAGCAAGTCAAAACCACCCCACGCTCGCCAAGTGGACAGCGGCAGAGGCGCTGCAGGTGGTACCCAATTCTTGGTTTTAGATATAAGGGCCAAAATCAATACAACAAAATATTAGCGATTCTACAATTTCCACAAAATATTAGGGATTCTACAATTTCCACGGGCGTCACCATTTTTTCCTCCTATAATACGTAAAGATATTTCATCATAAGATGGCAAGCTATCGTTGACGATACCATCTTTCCTCCTCTAATTTATAACCGCGGCTTATTATAAATATAACATATTTTGGTGGAAATCTCCTGATACCCTCTGATTGTTTCCACAAAATTGCATGAATGAAGCTACGGATGAGCTTGGAGCAATATGACTTCTCCATAATGAGAAATCCGGTAAGGGAACTACATAGCAAACCGTAAAATGAAGATTGGTTTAGCGACATAGGGCATCATATTTCGGCGGGGGTGTCACAAAGGGCTCCAAGTGCAGAATACATATGCCGATTCTTCCACATGTATTATTTGGCATCTTCATCGCAATCGTGCATGTCCCATCACGAGAATCATAGACATGCATCACGTGTGGTTCTAATGGGCCAAAAGAGTAATAGTAGAAGATCAGCTTTGCACTATCAGGCATCACCCTCAAAGGATGGATATCATCGTAGCGGCAATACTTTCCAGGGATTGAGTAGGCCTTCACCCATGTGTTGTTGTCGCGATCAGTGAGGAGCCATATATTGCATCCTTTGCCAGTAGGTGGCTGGTCAGTCTTGTGCACCCCTACGTGAATCATGCATAAGGATTTGTTGAGCTCACCTATGCGGAGCGGCCGATCCATGCTCCACGACTCAATGTCATCTTTAAGCGGCCCTTCTAACGTCTTTGTCCACGTCTCACTCTCGACGTCAAAGCAGATCACACTATCCCTTGGTAGTAAGCTGCAGCCGGGGAGAAAGTGCACAACACCATCGGCCGTTGCCCCGGCCCAATCGGCACTGTAATTGTGCATACCGATAGGGGCTGGAGGTGGTTGCACTCTCCTCCAGTCAGCTCTGTATCTTCCTATGGTGAGAACCTCACAGATCTGTGGAGGCTGAAAGCCGTACGCGCGGCGAAAATCGACGATGCGGACCGCCTTGTATGAGCCGGATACAGTGCCACGGCCCAACCTGATGACATGATCCCTCATGTTTCCGTTCGGTTTCTTGGAGGACGGTTTTGGAGAGGCCACGAGCACCGTCCCAGTGGCCGCATTGATCACACGGGTGACTTGTCCATAGCATTTGACGCAAATGAGGTGGTCAAAACTAGAGGCTAATGTAGGGTCTGCACCCAGGACACTGATCTTCCTCACGACGGTGCCTTGAGTATCCATGACCAGCATGCTAAGGTATGTGTAGGAATCTATCCCATGCATGGTAGTTGGCGCTGGTGACGAGCAGCGGTTCCGGCATGGCGCGGGACTTATGCTGGGCGACGAACGCGCGGTCGGAGATGAGGGCGTGCCACTCCTTGGACACGGATTGGAAGCGGCACAGGGATTTGACCGGTGCCCGGGAAAGTATTTCGGAGACGGCATCTCTTGGCAGCGAGGGAACAGCGGCGGCGCCTTCAGCCATGCTGGTCGCCTTCAGCAAACAGCAAAGGGCGTGGCGCCGGTGAGGGTTACAATAGGATCTATTTCAGCCCGGGGTAAGATGTCCTGATTTAAGAAGGAATCAGATTTGTGCGCGGCTCGTGAGCCGGCAAACAACCATAAACGATGACCACCCCGGATGTTGGAAATAATAATCCCGATTGACGTACGCGGTACGCCTGCGTGTGTAGGTTCCGCCTACCTGTTCAAGTAGGACATCATCGATTTCATGTAAAAAAAAGAAAAGAGTTAATCACCGATTCGTATTTGTGGCTTTGCGTTGCCGGCGCGGGTCAATCAGAGATGCACTAAACGCTCAGGTTTATTTCTGGATGGACGTAGCTATGTCTTTTGTTTTGTCTTTTCTCGCTTCCATCTACTCTACGTCCCCGTTCCACACAAGAAAAGAAACATCCGTCTCTTTTTTCCTTCGACAAAAATGTACGTTCACATTTTTCTTCCTTTTTCTTAGAATCGGAGTTCCATCAAAATCACTAGCAGGATGCATCATGCACCGACGAAATACGGAGAAGAAGAAAAAAGAAGAAGAGCTCGATCGCAGCCGACCAAGCGATTCCGAGACGGGGACAGATCAGTCGCCTCGCTCACGTACAGATCCATCTTTCTTCCTTTTCTTGGAACTGTGACGGGAAAAAGTGACTCGAGCTGTGGGGGCCTGCGCTCGTCGTGTAGGATGAGAACATAGCAGATCTGTAGGGTTTCGCGGAAGAGCCATGTTCGGCTCACAATGACGCATACCACCTTGTACAGACCGGACATTGCATTTCACACACAGTGCATATACCATATGGATCTTAACAACATAGCTAACTAGGACATACTGCTATCTAGTAAAGGAAATATTTTCATGGCTCGTAAGCGAGATGGCATATCCACCTCCAAGAGCACGGACCAAGAAGCTAAGTAATCTTGAATAGACATCTCATTCGTCTCCAAGTCAAGTATGACGAGCAAAGTTGGACGAGTTGTCTGCAATGTAGGAGAACATATGTTTATATAAAGCAACACAATGTTGCTGCTCTCACCGGAGCACTTGAACCCAATACGCACATGTAGAATTGAGGGTATATCTGGATCGAGTGATCGAAGCTTCCCCTCCATGTCAATCATCACCGCCTGCGACGCCCAATCTCCACCAGATAGTTGATGCCACACTGATATCTTGAACCCTTTGACAACCAGCAGTCTCAATAGTTTATGCCCGTCGTGTGAGTAATATGACCCTAAGTGGTACTCTCCAATGGATTCAGTTATATGGTTGGGGAGCATTACCATTCCCTGCTCCCTCGTGCAGACATTGTACGTAACTATAATTCCATGGAAGAGCACCAACCAGTGGATACAACCGCCTTGTAGGATTACGCTGTTGCGGCGTATTGCATAATAGTGCTGCGATAAGAAGCCACTTCTAGTGTTGCTTGCGACGGTACGTTCCCAGGTGCCACGCGTCCACATGGTGGCCTGAACTTTAATGTTGCGTGTACCGTTGCTGCCGTCTGTGGTGATGCGAGAAGGGACGAACAAAAGGAAGGAGCACCCGATGCCATCCGCGGAGGTGAGCAAGACAAACCTATCGAAGCATCTCGTTTGTTTTAGTCTGATGCCTGGCGGGTCAGGGAGGAAGGTACGGTGCCCGGTTAAAGCGTCGTACACGCACAAGTTGGACATATTTCTTTTGATGCGTCGACGACGGAAGAGGACAAGGCCGCCACGGGATGTCACCGGGATATGGTCACCAAGGAGGTCATCCGCGGAGCGCAACATGTAAGGGCATAGATGACCATTCAAGTACGTCGCAGCTGCGGGCATGGCTGGATGGACCAAAGAGAGTGGTGGCGGCAGATGGGCCTTGTCATCATGCGTGTTTAGATAGGCGAGGATATAAGGGGGCACGATTCCTCCTTGCTTGGTGACGCGGCGGATGAACGATGGCGTGAGTATATGGTGGCGAAGAGGTCTGGAGGTGGCCGCACATCGGACGATGGTACAGATGTCGGAACGTGCGATGATTTCGAGGAGTAGATCTTCCGGGAGAGTCCACTCGATGGCAGTCTCATGTGTGTTTTTGTTTTCACATGGGATTTTACGCGACGCCATGGGATTTGTATATTTGGGCTGGGGACGAGGAGGCTAGTTGATCTTGAGAGTCAATTGAACTCAGGCTGATCCGCTGATGTATATAAGGCAGCACTGCGATTGAAGAAGGAAGCTGAGTCGACACTAACACGGATTAATATGGGCAACTGAAAAATCCCGCGGATTAAGAGTTCATCACCGATTCGTATTTGTCGCTGCGACGCCCGGCCTTGTACGTGAAAGCAAAATCTTTTTAGCTTTATGTACGTGCGTGTAGCCGAAAGGGATACGTGTACTAGTTGCTGATCGATTGCCTTGCTAGCTGTTTGTACGGCCGGATCCACTAGTAGAAACCCGCTTTCATCCTGGTTTTTAGAGCCATTTGTCCCCGTTGCCCAACCGGGGACAAATGCCCCCTGTTCCGGTTGTGTTAAGAACCGGGATGAATGAGTCGTCTATGTAGCAACCGCAGGCTAGTCTCTGGCCAGGACAATTCGTCCTGTTTCGTAACAAGAACCGGGATATTTACAGTAAAAAAAAAACAAGAACCGGGATAATACCCCCGATGGCAGAAAATTAGATTTTTTTTCTATTTCTTGTTTTCCTTTTAGGGTTTAGGTTGTTATATTCCATTTTATTAGAATATACAAGTAAGTACTCTTTCCCACATGTCGTTCCCGTTCCAGATCAAGAATATGTATGACGGCCCTCGAGCCATGCAGTCGGAGCCTCGAAGCCGTCCGATGCAGATCGACGTTCGCTGTTGGCCCCCGCAGGAACAACCCTAGCCTGTCCTTTCCCCTGCCCGCTACCGACCGACAGAACCTGGAGGCGCCCATTTCCCCTCACTACAGGAGGCGCGAATACGCCAACGGGGGGCCACCGTCGGCATTAAGCTAATGCCCGTCGGCGTATTGAGTGGCCGACGGTGGCCATCGGCGAAGCCCCGTCGGCCTTTACCCTTGCCGGCGAATGGATGGGCCCGTCGGCGTAAACATGCCCCGTCGGCGTATCGAGGGTAGTGGGCCCCACAGGCCCGTTCGCCGTTTCCGTTTGGCGCGGAGACGCCGACGGCCTGCCTGTCGGCCTCCTGGGCCACGTGGATCTCTCTGGGCTGCGCCTAAGCCACGCGCGCGGGGGATAGCCGACGGCCTCCCCGTCGGCCTATGCGGGCTGCTGGGCCGGAATTTTCGGAAGAGGCCGACGGGTATCCCGTCGGCGTATAAACCGCATTTGTTTTCCTGCGCTGCATTGCTCCGTTTCGACAGTTTTTAATACGAATTAAATTGCAGAAAAATAAAAAAAAAATTGAAATGACACAAAGAACATCCAAACATCATGTCCATATCATCCAAACATCGTACAAGGTACAAAATCATACGAGCATCATCCGAACATCATCGATAGTGCAATACAAAGATCATCATCCTAGCTAGATCTCGCGGGAGCTCGATGTGCCTATCTCGGACCGAGTGAGAATAGGCGACGCTCTGCGCTGAGTAGCCGCCGTCGAACCATGCACGAAACTCGGCGAGGGAGTAGCACGGGCATCGGCATCGCGCGAAGGACTCGGCGATGCACCGGGAGCGTGATGAAACAGTTTGATCGTGCGACTTGGCGAGTCATCAGCACTGCCGAGGGGAGTAGCCCCGGAGTGTCCCGATCCCTACATGCATTTTTTTAGCAGAAGTTAGCAACTCTAACTTGTCGGGCACATGACAGCGGTAACGAATGGTTTGGCATATAACTTACCGGTGTACTCACGCAGGCTACGCGAGAGAAGTCCTCCTTCATTGGAAACGGTGGCGGCAGGTTAGGCTTAGTTGGTCGTGGAATTGGTATTGTAACCCGCTCTCGTCCGCCTACAAGATATTTTTTATGTTAGGCTTTGCAGAAATAAAGGTTCAAAGTTGGGGGAAATAGGACTTGTCATTATTTGCAGAGAGAAAATGGTGAAACTTACTGCATCGCGCAGTTCTTCCCAGGCGTCATAGGCCTTTTTCTTCTGCGCCCACTCCTGATACTTAACGGTGTACTCCGCCATAGCTGCATCGTAGGCATCGCCTACTGAAGCCTACAATTTCAAGAAAAATGAATCTCGATAAAAGTTGAATCTCGTCAAGTTAGCTACTAAGGAAGAAATGTCGAAAAGGGAATGAGATTGAGAAGAACTTACTTCGGCGCGAGCTTTGGAAATCCGTCGAGGAGGAGGGACAACGGGGCCGTCGGCGGTTAGGGTGGACTTGATACCCGTGAGGCACAACTCGGGAGTACGCGGGATTACCACTGAGTTATGCATGAACTTTATAGGTAATTTTAAATTTTCACGTGTGATTTGCCAAACGAAAATACCTAGCTAATACACACAAGATAACTAATAACCCAACAGAATATAGAATAGATTTCTTAAGCATTTCTAACACAAAAGTGTCACAGCCCAGCAGATAACATTAATTAGTTATGAAATCAAAACTTTGTAAAAAATCAGTTATGATGAACTAAAGTTTCAGTAAACAGTGCTGACTACATTATATTGGTAGTCACAAGAATAAAAGGACGTGGAAAATAGCTCCATCTTTCGCGTTTGCTTGCTTGGGTGATTAATGAAAATCCTTTTACTATAAGCGATAATGTATCAAAACTCTGAAAATAAAATAGATAAAAGAGAGCAAAAAAAAAAGAGAGGATGTTTTAACCTGGATGCACACCTTATACATTGAAATGTAACTGAAGAAAATATATTTCTGTGATACTAAAACAGAAAGTGTGATTGGTAGAATGACTTACTGGAGATTAAAGATAAATCTCTTTAATCATGCGCACGAGCTTCAGATAACGATAAAAGTACATCAATCTGTATGTCGTGCCATGGTATCAATTTGTGTGTTCGTGGCACCAGTAGTTGGTCGGGATTGAGTACGTCTTGACCCATGTGCTATTGTGGTGATATGTAAGGAGCCATATATTGCATCGTGTATCGGCAGACTGATCACCGGTCTTACGCATCCCCGTTTGAATCATGCACAAAGATCCATTGAGGTCAGCTATGCGGGTGTGCTTGTGCGTGGTCCACGAGCTCATCTCAATTGGCCCGCCGATTATCTTTTCCCACTCCTCGCTCTCAAGGTTAAAGCCTAGCACATAGTCCCATTCATACGATGTGCCACTGCAGAGGAAATACACAACACCATCGACCGTTGCCCCCTCTGAATCGTCACCGGACTTGAGCATACGGACAGGGGCCGGTGGTGGTTGCACCCTCCTCCAGTAAGCGCCGTATCTTCCTACTATGGTGAGAACCTCACAGATCTGTGGAGGCTGCACGCCGTAGCAGCAGCATGACCACGCCCACCTCGAGCTCTCGAACCGCCCCTCCTCCAGCCACGCCGGTGCAGGCCCCTCCTCCAGCCACGTTGGCGCATGCCCCTCCTCCAGCGGCAAAGTCGTCGTGATCGATGACAGCGACGACGACTCTTTCGACTGGAGCGACGACGAGTAGAATAGGGTTTAGGGTTAGGGCGGCAGGGGCGGCGCCATTTGCTATTTCGTTCAAAGTTTGTAAAATGTTTCTAAATTTGAATAAAACTGCAAATTTGAATGCCGTTGTTGGCGTGCACAAGGTGTTTGCGTATATGTCGTCCGTAAGCTGGTCGCCGGTTGGGGGCGCCGCTGTGGAGCACACCCACCAAATCGGCAGACACAGATCCGGTCACCCCTCAAAGGGGGACAATTGGGGGGTGCCGGACACGTTTTTGATGGGTGCCGGTGGAGATGCTCTTAGATTGCCACTTTGATAAAAAAAACTCTAGTCGTCGTTGATATTAGGTCCAATTTAAGCAAGGACATTACCACAAACAAAATAATTAGACCATATATTTTTCTACACAAAATAATTAATATCCAAAAATCGAGGTTATCACAACAACAGAGTAACATTGCCTAACTTGGGATCCTATGGCCCAAGATCCCCTATGGGTCAAGATGGAACTCTGGACGAAAGCCCATTATTGATCCTTGGTGGTGTCACGGATGGGGTGTCCTTAGGAACCGTTCTTGTTCTTCATTCCATAAATGTAAGGACAACGTCGATGTAAGATTAGGTGTCAAATTAGTTGGCCGGTTCGGCCATGCCTTGCTTATGTCTTGATCTCCAAAGCTATAATATCGTCTCGAGATGGGGCAGTTGTGTCCATCGACGAAAGACGGATGAGAGAATAAAACAAAGATGGACGGCCCCGTTGTTCAGCCGCTCATTTACGAGATGAGGATGTGATGCCTCGTCGTTGGAAGATAAAATCAAGAGCTAAGAGCACCTGCACTCACCCCATAGGGGCAATTTTTTTGCTGCGGCGGAACATATTTCTCCTAGACGGCCCCCCACATCCTCATTTTCCGCTAGTTTGGGCCAAAAATTTCATCTAGCGAACCCACACCGAACCCAGCGCGGCGGCGGGGAAGGGGAGGGGCGCCAATGGAAGCAAAAAGGCCCATGGGCCTGCTATATCGGCGGCACATGCCAAATTTCCCACCGCTTTTTTTTTTTGCGTCACATCCCTTTTCCTTCCCAACAAACCCCTTCTCCATCCATCTCCCGCCATTTCATCTGCCCGGATCGGCCCACCATGCCGCTAAAGAAATGCATTGCCCCTAGGCCCATCGTCCTACCGAAACAGAGAAAACCAAGGTTGTCGATGAAAATGCCACTAGGTTTGATAAACGCCAAGTGGAAGGCCGACGTGTAGTGCCGGGTAAAGGTACCAACCGCCAAGATAGGGAGGTGAAGCTCAAAGCCACACATGCCGCATCGGTCGCGGAGGAGGCGTCATGAGCGGTCATGGACAGGAGCTCCGTCGTTGCGAAAGATGGCCATGGAGCGCCGGTGCCGTGCACCGACGCATGCGAGCCAGTACCGGCAGATTCCACGCTTTCTCCCAACTCTGCCCCACAACTTTGGAGCTCAGCCCCAACAACACCTTGATGCTACGAAGGAAGCAAAGGATCGCAAAAATTGATATCCAACCTATATGGCATGTAGAATCACCGAACTCAGGCTAGTGCATGAACTTACAATGATTTGGTTATAGACTCACTAACTATGTACACTACCATGATTTGGCTATACAATTTTACCTAGTTGAAATGACAGGTGATTTCTCTGGTAGCATAAAATTGCGATCGATAATAAAAACATCATGCTTATACCATAATTGGTATAAAAATTGTTTGTAAAAAACATATTTGATTTAATATTGCGGGATCCCATGACGAATCTCGGGCCTGACACATCTCGAAAGTAGTTAGTAGGGGGTCTTAAAAGTCTTATAATTTCATGAGTCATATTGTTATCATGTGTTATTAGTGTATTTCTTTAATGTTATAAGATATTTAGTACTCTCTCCATCACAGTTTACTCGGCGCGTTTCGCAGTTCTCTGGGACCTAGGCGATAAACGATTGGCTGAGAAATCTTTGGCAACGTCGGACGATTAGCTAGGACAGTTAAAACATGGGCAACGCGAGTTACTTCGTTTGACCAGTAACCGATCCGTCTTTTCTGCATGCATTGGTGGAGCAAGCGAGAGGACCTAGAACCCGCATGCAGAATTATGTTCACACGTTCTAATTAATTCGGTCATTAACGGAAGGAGAGGAAAAGGTGGGCCTAACTGCAGTTATCACGTTCTAATTAATTCGGTCATTAACCAAACGCCTAAATTCCCTCCTCTGGTGGAAATGCATGAAAGCTGAAAGGCGCGAGCAAACAGTGATGGAGGGAGTACTAATCATTTCATGTGTCATATTGTTTTTTCGCATATTTAGATTTGTTATGTTATGAGATAGTTATTAACTATTATTTCATGTGTCACATTGTTGCCGTGCTTTATTAGGATAGTCATCTTATCATATGAGATCATTATTACTTATAATATCACGTTTCTTATTGTTGTCACACATTAGTAAGGTCGTTATCTTATGCCTTACCTATCATAATAATTTGACACGAGTTACATGGGTTGTAATGTTATAACACGAGAGAGTTATTATCTATTGTTTCATGCATAAGTAGGAGATGTATAGATTGTTGATAATGTCCTCTAACCTATTTTAACATTAGAAAATAACAAAGTCACATAAAATGACTACATTATATATAGATTGATCGTATATCTGTTACACGGAGTCGTTGAATAGAAAACACATGAAATCACGTTGGTGAACAAGGAATACATGTGTCGTTGAGTCCTAATATATGTATACAAGAATGATGGTAAATATTAAAATTCAATAAACAAATTAGAAGTGGCATCTCCTTCACAAAACTGGACTATGTCATAAGGAGTTACTGAACTTATAGTGGAAAATTTCTACTTACGAGTTACCAAACCAAGTTTTGTTAGAACTTGGTCATTTTTTAGTTGATTTTGTTCCTATGATCTGGTTTGTAATCACCGAATTTTAAACTCAAATAAAATTACCAATTTATATGTAGAGGTTGTGTATCTCTATTCGAGAGCTACTGAATACAGAACACATGAAATCAAGCTAAAAAAATAGGTGGAAACCTAGTTATTTTTTCATGAAGTCCTAATATGTGTATATAAGGTTGATGGCAAATATAAAAATTCAATAAAAAACTTAAAATGGCACCTCTTTGACCAAAATATACTATGTCGCAAGGAGTTACTAGACTTAAGGCGTGAAACTTCTACTTCGCAACAATTGAACCAAGCTTTGTAATAACTTTTACTATTTGTGAGTTATTTATTTCTAGTACTATTTTATACTTTAAAAGGTGAAAAATTCACACATTCACCCATTTGGATGAGAAGTTAGCATATTTCCATTCAAGGAGGCATAGAACAAGGGAACGCGTGAAATAGCACCAATAATTGTCGAAAAAACACATGTTTTTTTTTGCATGGAGTCAAGATATGGGTTTATAAGGTTGGGGTAGAGAGTCAGACCTATTTTAGTTTGTATTCTTTAGGACCTAGTTTATAGTTTAGAAAGATGAAACTCACATAAATTGACCATATTATATGCAGAGGTAGCTTATTTACATTTTTGTGGCCTTAGAAAAGGGGACCACAGAAATCACGCCAAAACTGTCATAATCCATAGAAATTTTTTGGCATGTAATAATAATATGGGTGTATAAGTTTAGGTAGATTAGTAAAACCCCTTAGAAACTTTTAAATTTCGCCTCATTCAAAAATAGTACTATATTGCATGAAACTTATAGACTTAGTGTGCAAAACTCCCACCTCTAGCAACTGAAATACGATTTTTTTCTCAAATTGTCCTCCTTTTGAGTTCATCTTGTTCGTTCATAGTACCTAGTATAAAAATAGGAATATCACATAAAATGACCACTTCTCATGTAGGGGTGGCATATTTATACTATAGGAGCCATGGAATAGGGGACACATGGAATGTACGGCTAAGCACTCAAGGTCCCAAGGCAAAACGCTTCGTTTAGGTGCTAACTATGACTGATTTGCACTTCAAAAACAACTAGAGTTGGCCTACACTTTTTGCGATGGACGAAAGGGATTCAACGCAATAACTGTAGATGCACATGGATTTTTATCATGGCATCGACTTTTAATAGTCGCAAGCTCTAAAAAGGATATACCCTCGTGACCACAATAACAATTATAATGGAGCATTCAAATAAGAGATTTAAAAACATTGTGGTTGTGGAAAGTTATGACGATGCATTCTCTTGCGCCGTCACCATGTCAAAGCTATATCGCAGGCCCTAGACATCGATGTCACCCATGAGTATCCAGGGCCAGAGAGTGGGATATGTTCCTTATTTTATGCTCGGAGATAACAAGTACATATAATATGTGTTATTCATTGCATCACTTTATTATTTTTGTAAAATGTTTGGTATAGTCACCAAAAAAGTGGAAAAGGCTGAAAGAAAAACAGTGTGCTATAGCCTCTAATAGTTGGGGAGGAAAATGCCCGAAAATTTGTCCGGGAAACCCTTGAAACATAAGTAATGTGTTATAGCCCCCGAAAACGGGAGGAAGATCGCCAAAACAAAGTCTCTATAACCGTGTTACTATGGTTACATGTCACGACAATTGGGTCAGCGCCCGCAAAAGCATTATGCTATAGCACATGAAAATAGAAAAAAAAATGGTTTAAAAAAACGGTCGTGGAATCGCATAAATGAAAGAAGTATGCTATATCCACGAGAATGGGCAAGAAAATGCAAAAATTGTAATTTCCGACAACTCTCTTGTTACCTAAATCAAGATGCATATGGGGGGGGGGGGGCTACCTTAATAAAACTCTAAAGCAAAATCAGGCGGGAAAACATAAACATAAAAATATTTTGGTCTAATATGGGGCATAAATAAGGTCCCTAAAATGCGCCAAAAATTACGGTGAATTTTATCACTTTTTTTTTCTGATCATGGGCTCGGTTCTAGAGCCGGAACGGCTCGGGGCAAGATTTTTTAGTGGACGCCCTCGGATGCAACCACTTATGGAAAAACTGTCAAACTTAAGAAAGTCAAAATATGGAAACCTGGCTACATAAGAAATTTCTAATGCCTCGAACGTCCACGATCAAAGCTCCCATATAAATGTTATCAATATTACTTGCTCCAAGAAATCAAACCGAGTCCCGAAATCCATTTGATAAGATCGTAAAAATCGGACCCAAGGCCCATTTTTTTTTTTGTTATATATAGGCCAAAAATTGGGCAAAGATAGGAAAATATGGACCCTAAATAATACAATGAAATGGCACATAAGATGATAGTTTTTTTTTTCACGAATGCAGATATATTCTCAATCCACGAGTTCATTTTGTGTGATTTTTTATAATGATACAAAAGAAACAATTCCATACACGACAAGCATCATGGCTTTGTAATGGTCAAAGCAGAAATAGGCACCATGGCACCCATGGAACCCTCTAGATCTGCTCCTAACCTTCATGAAGGCGTCGTAGTAACAATCCAATATGTAAATAACCCCGCCCTTATATTTCATGACCTGACACCCCACAAAAAACACAAAGTATGATACCTATTTTATACCATGCTTATATGTAGTTATACAAGATGGAAAATTGCATGCATTGATCGATCCTTGTGCCAACTAGAGGGCTTGTTGTAGTAGGGATATTTATCCCATGAACTAACAACATCTGGCTCATGCATGGAATCTTGTTATTTCATCTTGCCATCCTCATAGTCATATTTCAAATGCAGATATCTGAGAGTGCAAATACCATGGATTATAATATCACACTTAACATTTTATAAAGGCAATCTAAACACATGAAATAATAGAGAGTATACATTTAGTGAACGTAAAATAACAAATAACTCGTACCACACGTAAAAATAATTATTAAGGCAGAATTATTGTAATAATATTTGGGATGGCTAGCTCGCGGTGTATTTCATCTACTATTATACAAGAGATATGACTTGGATAAAACCTCGATGTCCCTGACCACAACCCTCGAT
Source organism: Alopecurus myosuroides (assembly GCA_028641055.1). NCBI lineage: Eukaryota > Viridiplantae > Streptophyta > Magnoliopsida > Poales > Poaceae > Alopecurus > Alopecurus myosuroides. The sequence goes on along the minus strand of CM054057.1, from coordinate 597,192,469 downwards.
AGAATTATGCTCGCACCTCCCCAAACATACCAACCCATATTTTGCATCCCCGACTTTGTCGGCGACACCATGTTCGACGCAATATAGGTGATATCGTGTCTCGGATGTCATGCCATTGGTGTGTTTGTGTGTGTGGGTGTGGGCGGGGGGTGGGGGCGGGGCGTCCCTATGACGCCGTTGGCCAGAGAAGGGTGGGGCGACACATCTTACTAAACCCTCTAGTTTCTGTCGGATTCATGGAAATAAGGAAGCATCCTCTATATATATATATATATATATATATATATATATATATCCTATGCCCACAGTAACCCTAGGTTCTCTGTCCGTCACAGAATCCCGTTGAGGTGGCTCAGTTGACATTTTTTGTGTGATGTGATCATTGTCTCGTTGGCGTAGGCGGACTTGTGATGTAGTATGCCGGGGAGCTTAGTCGGTGATTGACCGAGGACTTGAGCGAGATCATGTTTGGTAAATTGATAGTTATGTTCAAGGATGTGATGCGATTATTGGAAAACAAAGAAACGAGGCGCGGTCGAAATTTTGGGAGTTCCCACCCCCCTCTTCGTCTTTTGGCACCAAACCGCGCTTCCGGCCCTTTCTCGCCAAAAATTTCGCGACGGCGTACTCGCTGCGTGTTCCCTTCCAAACTTTTGGTCGCGAGATTTCATGTGCCGATGCCGTTTGGGGGAGCCGTAGAAACCGCATACGAGTGCCGAACTTCCCATCGAGGCAAATCAGGTGTCGTCTCGACGCCCTTGTGTTTTTTTCGGACTGAGACCTTTCAGCACTCGGTCAAACTTTACCACTAAGTAGATGTCGGAACTTCGGATTCATCCGGAATATATTTTGGCCCAACGGAGGCCATCCGGACCCCAAAATCAACCCACGAGTTCGAATCGACCATAAAGCCGGCAGATTTTTCCCCACCCAGATTTTCAAGGGTTCATACAGGGGGTGAAGAATATAGCTTAGGACCTAACACGCTGTCGCGGCTACTCGTTTGATGCATGGCCTATGATTTCATGTGCCAGCCGGACGTTATTATAATGCACTACATGGTAGGGTGGGAACCATTCGCATGCCGCCTCCTCGACGCGCGTCCTCGAGGACCTTATATGGTTCCCCGTGTCGGAGACGGCGTGTCCTTTAGCGCGCATCTCGTTTGGAGCGCGCTGTTAGTTCATGCACTACGTAGCCTACTCACCACGATTGGATACACGCTATTTGGGTCGTGTGGCCGCCCATATCCCACACACGGAATTAACCTCGTGTGTCATGTATGGCTCCCCGTTTTCTGGATATGCATTACAACATGGTGTACCGGTTACGTGCCGAGGCGACGGCGCGCGGTTGAAATTTTGGGAGTTCCCGCGCCCCTCTTTGTCTTTAGGCGCCCAAATATGTTGGCCTGACCATTTTTTTTTGCTCCTATAATATGTAAATATATTTCATCACAAGATGACAACCTATGACGAGACCATCTTTCCTCATAATCGGGGCTTATTACAAAATAACATATTCAGGTAGGAATCTCCTGGTACCCTTTGATTGTTTCCACAAAATTGCATGAATGAAGCTATGGATGAGCTTGGAGCAACATGACTTCTCCATAATGAGACATCCGGTAAGGGAACTACATAGCAACCCGTAAAAATGAAGATTGGTTTAGCGACATACGGCATCATATTTTGGCGGTGGTGTCACAAAGGGCTCCAAGTGCAGAATACATATGCCGATTCTTCCACGGGTATTATTTGGCATCTTCATCGCAATCGTGCATGTCCCATCACGAGAATCGTAGACATGCGTCTCGCGTGGCTCTAATGAGCCAAAAGAGTAATAGTAGAAGATCTGCTTTGCACTATCAGGCATCACCCTCAAAGGATGGATATCATCGTAGCGGCAATACTTCCCAGGGATTGAGTAGGCCTTCACCCATGTGTTGTTTTTGCGATCAGCGAGGATCCATATATTGCATCCTATGCCAGTAGGTGGCTGATTGGTCTTGTGCACCCCTATATGAATCATGCACAAGGATTTGTTGAGCTCACCTATGCGGAGCGGCCGATTCATGCTCCACGACTCGATGTCATCTTTAAGCGGCCCTTCTAACGTCTTTCTCCACGTCTCACTCTCAACGTCAAAGCAGAGCACACTATCCCTTGGTAGCAAGCTGCAGCTTGGGAGAAAGTGCACAACACCATCGGCCGTTGCGCCGGCCCAATCGGCACTGTAATTGAGCATACAGATAGGGCTGGAGGTGGTTGCACTCTCCTCCAGTCAGCGCTGTATCTTCCTATGGTGAGAACCTCACACATCTGTGGAGGCTGAAAGCCGTACGCGCGGCGAAAATCGACGATGCGGACCGCCTTGTATGAGCCGGATACAGTGCCACGTACGGCCCAACCTGATGACATGATCCCTCATGTTTCCGTTCGGTTTCTTGGAGGACGGTTTTGGAGAGGCCACGAGCACGTCCCAGTGGCCGCATTGATCACACAGGTGACTTGTCCATAGCATTTGACGCAAATGAGGTGGTCGAAACTAGAGGCGAATGTAGGGTCTGCACCCAGGACACTGATCTTCCTCACGACGGTGCCTTGAGTATCCATGACCAGTATGCTAAGGTCTGTGTAGGAATTTATCCCATGGTAGTTCGCGCTGGTGACGAGCAGCGGTTCCGACATGGCGCGGGACTTATGCTGGGCGACGAACGCGCGGTCGGAGATGAGGGTGTGCCACTTCTTGGACACGGATTGGAAGCGGCACAGGGATTTGACCGGTGCCTTGGAAAGGATTTCAGAGACGGCATCCCTTGGCAGCGAGGGAACAGCGGCGGCGCCTTCAGCCATGCTGGTCGCCTTCAGCAAACAGCAAAGAGCGTGGCGCCGGTGAGGGTTACAATAGGATCTATTTCAGCCCGGGGTAAGATGTCCTGATTCAAGATGGAATCGGATTTGTGCGCGGCTCACGGCGCACGCGCGCAGCAGCTGGCCCCGCGGCCCACCTACCTTTCTCCTACCTCCGTACAGATGACGCGTGCTGACGCAGGCACGCACCACCGTGCCCTCCACCTGCTCCCTCCTTTTCCTCCCCCTATATCTCCCCCTATATTCTATTTAAGGAAATCTAAACACATGAAATAAAAGAGAGTATACATTAATGTAAAATAACAATTAACTCGTACTCCCCGCGTTTCATATTAAATGTCTCGAGGTTGGACAAAAGTGGAATCTATGTAGACATATTTTAGTGTTAGATACATCTACTTTTGTCCAACTTTGAGACAATTAATATAAGACGGAGGGAGTATAATAATGTACCACATGCAATAATAATTAATAAGGCACAACTATTGTAATAATATTTGTGATAGCTAGCTCGCGGTGAATTTTGTCTACTATTACTATTAACAAGAGACATGCCATGGAGAAAACCTCGACTTCCTTGACCACAACCCTCACTAGAATCGTGCTCAACTCTCCTAGAGTCGCCGTCTCCCAAAACATACCGATCCATATTTTTCATCGCTCGCTCTATCGGCGCCGCCACCTCCGGCGCAATATAGGCGATATATATCCCGTCTAATGCTCGACAACTTGATGGACCATGTGATGACTAGAGAAGCTAGGGATAATCCTGGAACAACATGACTTATCCATAATATGCATAGCAAACCGTACAGTGAAGATTGATTTAGCGACGTTGGAAATCCAATTTTGGCAGCGGCGCCACAAAGGGCTCCAAGTGCAAGCCGCAAATGCCGATTTTGCCAAAGGTATTATTTGGCATCTTCATTGTAATCGTGCGTGTCTCGTCAGAGGGATCGTAAACACGGAGCACACGTGGCTTTGACAAGTTTAAAGCGAAATCGTAGAATAGCAGCTTTCCACCATGAGGCATCACCCTCAAAGGGTCGATGTGTTCGTGGCACCAGTAGTTGGTCGGGATTGAGTACGTCTTGACCCATGTGCTATTATGGTGATCTGTAAGGAGCCATATATTGCATCGTGTATCGGCAGACTGATCACCGGTCTTACGCATCCCCGTTTGAATCATGCACAATGATCCATTGAGCTCAGCTATGCGGGTGTGCTTGTGCGTGGTCCACGAGCTCATCTCAATTGGCCCGCCGATTATCTTTTCCCACTCCTCGCTCTCAAGGTTAAAGCCTAGCACATAGTCCCATTCATACGATGTGCCACTGCAGAGGAAATACACAACACCATCGACCGTTGCCCCCTCTGAATCGTCACCGGACTTGAGCATACGGACAGGGGCCGGTGGTGGTTGCACCCTCCTCCAGTAAGCGCCGTATCTTCCTACTATGGTGAGAACCTCACAGATCTGTGGAGGCTGCACGCCGTACGCGCGGCGGAAATCGACGATCCGGACCACCTTGCACAAGCGGGTTACGGCAGCACGTCCTAGCCTGATGACATAATCCCTGAGGTTCCCGTTCGGTTTCTTGGAGGACGGTTTGTGGGAGGTCACGAGCACCGTTCCGGTGGCCACTTCGACCACGCGCATGATTTCTCCATCGCACATAACGCTGATGAGGTTGTCGAGACTGGAGAAGAAGGTAGGCTGTGTACCTAGGCCTTTGATCTCCCTCACGACGGTGCCTTCAAAATCCATGACCAGCATGCTACTGTCCGTATAGGGATTTTCCCCGCTGTAGCTGGTGACGAGCAGCAGCTCCGGCACGGCGCGGGACTTATGCTGGGCGACGAAGGCCGAGTCAGAGATGAGGGCGTCCCACTCTTTGGACACGCATCGGAAGCGGCACAGGGACTTGACATGCGCCCGGGAAAGGATTTCGGAGACGGCATCTCTGGGCAGCGAAGGAACGGCGGCGGCGCCTTCAGCCATGTTGGTCGCCTTCAGCAAACAGCAAATTGAGAGCGTGACGTCCGTGAGGATCTCTAACTTTGTAGCTTTTGCAGACCGGGGTAGGATGTTCCGATTTGAGATGGAATCAGACTTTGTGGGCTCGATCGTGAAACGATGGAATTACCCGCCGGCCGGTGTTGGAAATAATAATCCTGATGGACTCCGGCACGTCGTCGTTTGCGTGCGCTAGAGTAGAGTTCCGTGTATTCCAAGTAAGACTAGAGTTGATGCATCTACTCGATCTGCGCCCCCGTTCCGTTCCAGAGAAGAGATGAAACGTCCGTGCGTGCCGATCGATGAGGTTGCGTGTGCGTGTACGACTAGGACTAGCTAGGTGCTGATCGATGAATCGGTCCCGCATGACACACCTTTTTTACGCCGCGGCCTACCTACTCTGTGATTTACGTACGATCCAATTAACAATGCATGCAGTAGTAGAGAAGAATAAGCAAATCTGGATTCCATCCAAACATGGATCGACCGACTCTGCTCGCTCGTGGGACTAGAAGAAGAGCTCGTCGATCGATTCGGAGATGGGGACTCTGCTCCTCTCCAAACTACCTTGCTAATTCCTCAACTCTCTTCCATCTTAATTACCTGCTCCTCCATACAAATCATACTGAATAAATATCAAAGAACAAACAAATCCACCAACAAACCACGTCGCTACACCCATCTCCTCGCCCTCAACTCTCTAACAACCAACGAATCAAGCCTTTTAATTTGGATCCAACCTCCATGCCGCTTTCATCGGGAGCTCGCCGCCGGCCGCCAGCTAGTTCTAGGAATCGTCTGCTCGCCCCGCTCTACGCCTACGCCAAGCCCAAAGGTCCAAAGTCACAAGTCACGCGATACCGCACGCGGCTCCGTCACTATGTGCTCCTACTTATAGAGCCACCCGGCCAGGTTTTGGGGGGGAAGAAGAAGAGAGGCATCCATGGACTGGAGGCAGCGCAGGGATGAGTGATAGGTGGATCCTCTTTGCCGCTCCTGATGGACGGCCAAGATACCTAGTCACACGGATCGGTAGTCCCACAAAAACTAAACATGCACGGGCATTAATTTTCATCGGGTGTGCATTTAAGGAGGCGGCCGGCTAGTATACATAGTCAAAGCCATATAGTACTAACTGCGCCTCCAGCGGACAATTATGGCGACTATTCGGTTGCTCTGCATGCGTGGATCTTCCACCTTTTCGCGTCCGTTGTGATGGACTAGTACACTACTCTATTTTCTTCAACAGGAACTTTATAAGAGAGGTGCCCTTTTCTTTCGAGCGAAACGATAAGGACACGAGCGATGGCAACTCGGCTTTAACGGAAAGTTCCGTGTGTTGTTAAGCCGGAAACAACGACGACGACGGAAACGAGCTCTTACAAAATAGATTATATTCATCTGATATGAGTTGTTTTCATCCTCTCAAAAAGTCTCAATATGAACTACTAGTACTCGAGAAATAAATTTCCTAGTACCAAAACCAAATTCTCAATCAAAGATTACTCAATCCTTGCAGCATACACACTTTGCAACAACAAACTCTGTACAAAAAGATAATATAGAAATCCTCAGCTTTAACATGCTTTTTCATGTTAAACAAGAGAAAACCACGGTTCCTACTCTACTACTCCTAGATGACTTGTCTACGGCGAGCCGCCCTTGACCATAGGAACTCTTGTGTTCCTAAAAATCACGCTCGTGCCCAAGTCCCACTGCAAAAGCAGCACAGAGCATCATCAGCTCGATTACTTGCCTGTTCACAGATATAACGCTCATGCCAACATAAAATCATGCATACATGGAAATTGGCTAGCTTTACACAGATTACATTCTCCTGGACATGGAAAAAAGGGGTCACCTTACACGAAACAGTTCATTCTAAATAACATCTTGCCCCCTAACAAACATTGGATCATGCCAATAACACCAATCAAGATCCAAAGTCTATACTAGATAGCGACTCATATTCAAAGTGGTCTCGTCTGTGGGTGGCATGGCGGAGGCAAGGGCGGTGGCGGCCGACTACAATCGCCTGGAAAGACTTGGAGCACTGTGGGGCGGAGAGCCAGGTCGAGGGAAAAATGTTGGAGCCTGGCACGGCAATCATAACCCGAAGCAAGTTGACACCTAAATTTCAGTGTGCTGGTGAATACACAATAAAAAAAGAAACTGCCTTTTCATGGTGAAATGTTTGACCGTGGCTAACAACAGAAGAGCACTAGTCACAGACTTGGATATGGAGAATTTATACCTAGCAACGTCGATGAAGACAAACAGCAGCAGGCATGGATACTGGGTTGGGCCGTGGACACCGTATTGCAGGAGAGCCGTTGTACGTACTCTCCACCCGATGCCGAGTTGCAGAGCTCCTCCAGCTTAATCTCTGTGTCTCCAACGACAGTCCCCGGTGCATCTGCTGCAATTGGATGCGAGCCTGGGAGGAGGCCGACGATGGCCGCTTAGATGCGCAGCCTGATGTTAAGCCCCAAGGACGCTGGCGCCGTTGAGGGCCACGACTTGTGGGCCGGCCGCATATGCTCCGCATTGTCCAGCCGGTCACTGTGCCGCGCCACAAGACAACCCGCTGTCACATGGATTCCTATAACATTTTCAAAGAAATATTTGAGTTAACTTTTCAGAGAATATTTAGCTTTGATATCTCCACCGGTAACAAAGTTGTGGGCATGTCTAGATATTTCTTACGATGCTAGATTATTGGAAAGATTAGAACTCTTCTTCTTGTATGTATGAACATATATCTTTTTGTCGCTATTCAGAAGCATGGTTAAAAACCTATTAGTCTGAAGCGCATATATTTTTACATTAGAACCAATATCAGCTGTTCCACATAGGTAGATAGCAATCAAAGACTGTTTGTTCCAGATATCAATCTCCCTCCTAACTGAGAGTAGTTACAACAACAACTCTCAACACAATAAACCAAGTTTAATATGGTGAAACGAAAAGTAACTACTGACAAAGCAAGTGGGCACGTATTGCGACTGAATGCCCGCAGCCGATGCCAATCGCCGAACCCTTGCCCTGCTCGAGCGGAACAGAGACCAGCAGTTATGAACCAAACAAGGGGGGATAGAAAAAATAGCATGAATGTTAACTCCTAATTAGATTATGCACAAGGTATTTAACCATCATTTTTTAGATTTCTCAGGCTGTGTAACTCAGGAGTCACAGCATGATAGAATGCTTGTCCTAGACAAAGTTGACAACTAGATGCGTGGAATCGCTGGATCCTCAAGTCAATAATCTGAATGAGGATAATAACAGGAAGTAAGAAACCAGATAGTTGTAATCATCTTCACTAACTACAAAATGTTCCTTCATATATTAACATCTTACCGGCTCTTCTTGTGGAGAAAAGGATGAAAGTGGGTAAGGGAACACTGAACATTTATTAGAAATCTATAAACTTTTCACGTAACAGTATCTTGACTGCAACCTTCATCGTTTAAAAAAAACCGCATTCTTATGATGAAAACAAATACTCTCCACAGATAACAAAACAATGAGCATGTCTAACAGTCTAAGCATTTCTTGTGATGTTAAATGATTGGAAAGATTACAACTCCTAGTCTCGTAAGATAAATGTGATTTTGAGAACGATGGGACTGAACAAAAATCATGGGCAACAATTGCATCAGGAGGTCAATGTAGATAGCAACCCAAGAAAACTATTGTTATCTATTCCACTAATTAAAGGACCTTCATTCTTATGAATGGACAAATAATTCTCCACGGATAACCAACATATGAGCATGCCCCGAGTATTTCCTGAGATTCTAGATGGTTGGCAAGATTACGACTCCTGGCATTGTAAGAAAAATGTTATTTTGACAAAGATGAGGCTCAATAATAAGCACGGGTAGCGACTGCATCAGTAGATCCATGCACATAGCAACCAAAAAGAGTTTGTTCCTCTCCCATCTCTCCCAATTGTAAGTTATTCTAACAGTACTAAACTCGATGAATTTGAGTTCCACAACATTAACAGAAAAGTACAATAATTACAAACAAAGCAAGCAGAGCATACAAAATAACTGCTGCAAAGCAAGGGTCGGCTCACCCGGCCACGCATGGTGACCCCATGGCGGCAACCGACCCCGATCGCTGACCCTTGCACCTGCACAAGTTCGAGTTGGAACAAAGACAAGCAGTAAATTAGCAACCAAACATGTACTCCCCACTGTATGCAACAAAATGAAACACAGGTAACTAGTAAGAGAAGATGGGGTGCAGACGTTAATCCTAGCCTCGAAATGCTTGAACATGGGTGCGTTCTTCAGCATATCGGGTATGATTATGAACCCGACACTGCTCCCCCGGATGACCACATGCTCTAGCTGTGACACCTACCCGTCCCGCGTCAAGAAAATCGCGATATTCAGTCTGCACCGATCTGACAGACACACAGCTAATCGAATTATGTCTTTGACAGAGTTAAGAACTTGATGCACGGAATTACAGGATTCTCATGTAGAAAGCAAGAATGAGGATGCTAATACAAACCACGTTGTTGTAATCATCTTCACAAAATACGATTTGTTTTTACTATGGATAAGTTCATGGACAACTAGCAGCACTAGTCTAGAGTTGTAGCACCGGACCAAAAAGGTTCTGAATGATGCTCAAGGTCGCTTGTCTCTCTGGGTAATAAGACTTAAGTAGCAGGCAGTGCACAAGAGTGAGTAAACGATGAACAAAATGGCAGGGAATTTTTCATGGTCATTACTATTGATTGAAGGGCAGGGCTGTTACATGCCTAGACTGAAACCGACCAAAGTAGTGAGCTCTTTTACATGCGCAAACTAAACTCGGCAGCACGATGGCTGCGCTGGGGAATCAATCAAGGATGCAACTAGACATGAACTCAGTCTGCTTACTGTTAAACATGTAGTAGTAGTAATATTTTCCAGAAATAAGTCTGAACTCAAATAACCAGCAATGGAAACGTAATGTTCAGGAAACAAAACAAGCACACTGGATTCAGTATGGTGGGCAGCTAGTTATTTTTGCAGGTGACGAGTTAATCGTTCAGAAGGAACCTATATATTTAGTAATTCTCTGGGTGGATTCACGTGTAGAAGAGGGGCACCAAAACAAAAACCCTGAACTTTTGTTAGCTGTAACTAGCTACAGATGTTTGGTACGTACAGATTATGGAGCTATTGTACTGTACTAGAACAGAGAGGAAGAGCAGTTTCAGAATCAGCTATTGGCCGGTCCACAAAGATTTGGAAGAATAGGTGACGTGGACAGGGGTGTTTCACCTGCACATCAAGCGGGATGAGGGGGCATTCGATCTCGTCGCGGCCTGGCTTTGAGTAGCTCCAGTCCTTGGTCGTGCAGGCGAGCAGCAGCAGCATCAGGATGTCCTCATGGTCTTTGTCTGCAGGTGCAGGGCGACGAGTGAGAGGAAATCTTGTTGTGGAGCCGGAGAGCCCGCAGGGGAGCCGGCGCGCCGCCCCTGCCGGAGAGGAGGTGAGATGGGGATCTTACAGTGTTGAGGCGGATGCCGTGGGGAGGTACCGCCGCTGCTGCTCGACCAGGATCTGGTGGGGGGAGAGGAGAGGGTGGGTTATAGATGAGGACGGAGAGAGAAGGGATCGGGCTGAGGGAGCACCGCTCACCAGGTCGACGGCAACGTGCTGCCCAGAAGATCGAGCGGATCTACGGCGGCGGCGAGGGTTGGAGAGGCGGCGCCGATCTGATTCATCAGGGAGAGGGGGAGAGAATGGGAGGGGATTACGAGAGTGCGGTCTGGTCCAAGTCCAACCGTGTGGTGCGTTTTCTCGTCCAAGTCCAAGTGGAGGAAAGATGTGAGCTTTGGGGCGTTGGATGGGTGCGGACGGCTCAGATCACGGATCCGTGCGAGGTCGAGTCTTGCCATCTCGTTGGCTCCCAAAATTTCGCCTGCCTCCTAGTTTCTCTCCCTGATTCTTGTTGGAATCGATTAATTCTCTCTAGTTTGCATGCCATTAACTGAGGGAGTGCTTCATTTCCAAAGTCAATTGAATACACGTAATAACAATCCTAAAACCGCCTACTCTAATAACAATCGCACTATATCCTTCCTTTTTTTTTCTTTTCTTTTAGATGTACACTTGGTCCAAGCCACGTTTACTCTGAACCACTCATCACTAAACTAGTACGCTTCATTCTTAGCTAGACCACGTCCCCGCGCGTAGAGTAAAACACTATTTGTCATTTTGTCTACTATCGTCGGCGCTCACATCCCCCATCCACGGTCGTCGATTAACTGCAGCCGCGTCCTCCATCGCCGATAAAAAAAAAAATACCGGCTCTGGTATCCTATCTCAACAACTAGGCCCTAAGTGAGTTGCACCCCCCCCCCCCCCCCCGGCATGACAAGACAAGAAAACGAGCTTCTTGCTACACGAGACAGAGATCCTGGAGAGGTCTACTAAGGAGAGAGAGATGGCACATCACTATGATGTTTTTGTAGCGTGGGCAAAAAAAAAAAGAGAAGCTCGCGCTGCCGCCAGCCTATGATGGACACCCGCTCAATCATTCGAGTACACGCAGACGCCCCTCAATGTGACATTATCTCTAGTGAAGTTGAGCAACAAGATAAGGGGGAGTTGTGTTCATCGATGAATGAAAGAGGCGAGGATGAAATAAAGGGTAGCGGTAAGGTGGGGGAACCCCGGTAACATATATAGATGCCACCTTCTTCATAGGACCAGGGTGCATCATGGCCGACGGTGGTGGCGGTTGCGTAGGGCGGGGCTACGAGACGGGATAGTAGTGTCGGTGGCAGCAAGATTGTTGAATGGGTCAGTTCAGAAAGAAGTTGTGGATGCGTCGGTCGATGGCAAAGCGTGATTTTTGCGGGCGCACTGACCAAAGACAACGAGGATTTCTCCGGGTCATGTTGCATGTACAATAGTAGTCAACATTTAAGCTCGCGGGACTAATCAACTGCATGGACGACCCCCGACTACCTATCCCAAATACTCTCTTTATTACTAAAAGTTATTATAGGTGTTATTATCATAATAAGTTATTATCACGCTAAGAGACTTGCATTCGCATCCTATAACTTCACACACAATTTTATTGGCACAAGTTATTATTATTTTATTATATTATGCATTACCTACCATGGCATGTTTTTTGCTTCTCGTGCGTTACTTTTTATGAATGAAATAATAGCTTAAGACCCATCATTTCATGTGTCGTCTCATCGCTGCATTTATTGGTCCCTTACTAAAATTCCCGGAGATAGTTGTTACCTATAGTTTCATGTTGTAGCAGTTAATATTTTATGCATGGAATGATATCTAGGCCTATTATTTCACATGTCTTCATGTTGTTGTTATGGAGTGCTACAATAACTAGGCGTCTAAATTTTTTACCACCACCGTCCACATTTAGGTAAACCCCAATACACCGTTATAGAGAGGTTTCGTGATAAATCACTAACTTGGCATCTTCGAGCCCATTTTTCAGTCTAAAGCACACTATTTTCGGTTTGGCTTTTCCGCCCATTTTTTTCAGGGCTAGAGCACACTATTTTCGGTGCGGCTTTTCCCGCCCGTTTTTGGGCGCTTATAGAATGACGTTTAGAGCGTCCCGAGATCATTGTCGCGACCATGAACGCAAGAGCACGGAACTAAGGGACATCATTTTAGCGTTTTCATTCCCATTTGGGCGTGCAAGGGGGGGGGATTTAGCACATTGTTTTCGTGTTGAGGATGAATCTAACAAACAACAAGAAGGCCCTGCCATATGTGTTGTCCAACCCATAGGTAAGAAACAACAGGATCAACATGGACGTAGTCCACCCGCACCACACAACATTAGAGACATGATCTCGATTAAAGTCGTGCAATGAGACGTCCGACAAAGGCGTCAATGAAAGTGACACTCTTAGACTAAGATGGACCCACCGAAGCTGGAAAATAAGGGTGGGTCACGTCGACACTAGAGATGATTCAATATAGTTAGATGAGTAGGGGTGATGTGTCGACGCGGTGGTTACTCGGGCGGAGAGTCGAGCGGGAGGCGGAATATTAATGTGGGTGGCAGGAACATTGTCGTTTGGGCTAGTCTAAAGGACAATAGTGGCAGCATAGGTGAGTCTATGAGACATGATTATGATTTTAGCAAGGAAAGTGGCTAGGGGCACTGAGGTTTTATCTAGAAAAATATAAAAATATCGTTATACAATTGTAGTCGGATATGACCGCATGCATGGGAGTAGCTAGACAACGAACTGATAACCGATACTCCAAATACTTGGATTATTAAAATAAATACACCTTATCAAATAGTATATGTGTCATATATTATTTTTAATTTTTAGTTGATATATTATAAAATTTAGTTGATGTTGTACGGTCAAACAGGTATACTATCTATTATTTCATATGCTCAACCTACCTTTAAGCAAAGTTAATCCACATTACACTCTCTATTATACACTACTCGGACACGATTGCCTCTTCAAGATCAATCAACTCACGTTGCTAGTGTTAGTCATGCATGCATGCATCGTTGAATGCACCAGCACATGGCACATACACGTACCAAATACTAGCTTGGTTGATACACTAATACTAGCGAATTAGCTTGCCACTTTGATTAAAAAAAAACTCTAGTCGTCGTTGATATTAGGTCCAATTTAAGCAAGGAGATTGCCACAAACAAAATAATTATAGCATATATTGTTGTACTCAGAATAATTAATATCCAAAAAATCGAGGTTATCGCAACAACAGAGTAACATTGCCCAACTTGGGCTCCTATGGCCCAAGCTCCCCTATGGGTCAAGATGGAACTCTGGACGAAAGCCCAATATCGATCCTTGATGGTATCACGGATGAGGTGTCCTTAGGAACCGTTCTTGCTCTTCATTCCATAAATGTAAGGACAACGTCGATGTAAGATTAGGTGTCGAATTAGTTGGCTGCTTCGGCCATGCCTTGCTTGTGTCTTGCTCTCCAGAGCTATAATATCGTCTCGAGATGGGGCAGCTGTGTCCATCGACGAAAGACGGATGAGAGAATAAAACAAAGACAGACGGCCCCATTGTGGTTGTGGTATAGCTAAGCTACTCATAATTGGCCCTTAGTTCGACTACCTCGCGCGGCGCCGGTGGTTTGTTCAGCCGCTCCTTTACGAGATGAGGATGCGATGCCTCGTCGTTGGAAGTTAAAATCAAGAGCTAGGAGCACCTCCGCTAACCCCACAGGGGCAATTTTTATGGCGGCGGAACAAAATTCTCCCAGACGGCCCCCCACATCCTTGTTTTCCGCTAGTTTGGGCCGAAAATTTATCCAGCGAACCCACGCCGAACCCAGCGCGGCGGCAGGGAGGGGGGACGCCAATGGAAGCGAAAAGGCCCATGGGCCTGCTCTGTCGGCGGCACATGCCAAATTTCCCACCGCTTGCATCACATCCCTTTTCCTTCCCAACAAACCCCTTCTCCATCCTCCCGCCATTTCATCTGCCCCAGATCGGTCCACCATGCCGCTAAAGAAATGCATTGCCCCTAGGCCCACCATCGTCGATCCAGACCAACCGAAACAGAGGAAACCAAGGGTGTCGATGAAAATGCCACTAGGTTTGATAAACGCCAAGTGGAAGGCCGACGTGTAGCGTCGGGAAAAGGTCTCGACCGACCGCTGAGATAGGGAGGTGAAGCTCAAACCCAGACAGGCCGCATCGGTCGCGGAGGAGGCATCATGAGCAGTCATGGAGAGGAGCTCCGTCGCCGCGAAAGATGGCCATGGAGCGCTAGTGCCATGCGCCGACGCATGCGAGCCAGTACCGGCAGATTCCACGCTTTCGCCCAACTCTGCCCCACAACTTCGGAGATCAGCCCCAACAACACCTTGATGCTACGACAGAAGCAAAGGATCGCAAAAATTGATTTCCAACCTATATGGCATGTAGGATCACCGAACTCGGGCTAGTGCATGAACTTACAATGATTTGGTTATAGACTCACTAACTATGTACACTACCGTGATTTGGCTATACAATTTTACCTAGTTGAAATGATAGGTGATATTTCTCTAGTAGCATAAAATTGCGATCGATAATAAAACATCATGCTTATACCGTAATTGGTATAAAAATTGTCTGTAAAAAACATATGTGATTTAGTATTGTGGGATCCCATGACGAATCTCGGGCCTGACACATCTCGAAAGTAGTTAGTAGGGGGTTGTAAAAGTCTTAGTATATTACGTATAATTTCATGAGTCATATTGTTATCACGTGTTATTAGTGTATTTCTTTAATGTTATAAGATATTTAGTACTAATCATTTCATGTGTCATATTGTTTTTTCGCATATTTAGACTTGTTATGTTATGAGATAGTTATTAACTATTATTTCATGTGTCACATTGTTGCCGTGATTTATTAGGATCGTCATCTTATCATATGAGATCATTATTACTTATAATATCATTTTTCTTATTGTCGTCACATTAGTAAGGTCGTTATCTTATGCCTTACCTAATAATTTGACACGAGTTACAGGGGTTGTAATGTTATAACATGAGAGAGTTATTATCTATCATTTCATGCATAAGTAGGAGATTTAGAGATTGTTGATAATATCCTCTAGCCTATTTTAACATTAGAAAATAACAAAGTCACATAAAATGACTACATTATATATAGATTTATCGTATATCTGTTACACGGAGTCGTTGAATAGAAAACACATGAAATCACGTTTATATGGTATACATGAAAAGGGCAATACAAAGCTTTAAAACTTGGTGAACAAGGAATACATGTGTCATTGAGTCCTAATATATGTATAAAAGAATGATGGTAAATATTAAATTCAATAAAAATTAGAAGTGGCATCTCCTTCACAAAACTGGACTATGTCATAAGGAGTTACTGAACTTATAGTGCAAAATTTCTACTTCCTAGTAACCGAACCAAGTTTTGTTAGAACTTGGTCACTTTTGAGTTGATTTTGTTCCTAGGATCTGGTTTATAATCACCGAATTTTAAACTCAAATAAAATTACCACTCTATATGTAGAGGTTGTGTATCTCTATTCGAGAGCTACTGGATACAGAACACATGAAATCAAGCTAAAGAAATAGGTGGAAACCTAGTTTTTTTTTTCATGAAGTCCTAATATGTGTATATAAGGTTGATGGTAAATATAAAAATTCAATAAAAAACTTAAAAATGGCACCTCTTTGACCAAAATATACTATGTCGCAAGGAGTTACTAGACTAAAAGCGCGAAACTTCTACTTCGAAACAATTGAACCAAGCTTTGTAATAACTTTTACTATTTGTGAGTTATTTATTTCTAGGCACTATTTTATACTTAAAAGGGGAAAAATCCACACATTCACCCATTTGGATGAGAAGTTAGCATATTTCCATTCAAGGAGGCATAGAACAAGGGAACGCGTGAAATAGCACCAATAATTGTTGAAAAAACACATTTTTTTTGCATGGAGTCAAGATATGGGTTTATAAGGTTTGGGTAGAGAGTAACAGACCTATTTTTAGTTTGTATTCTTTAGGCCCTAGTTTATAGTTTAGAAAGGCGAAACTCACATAAATTGACCATTTTATATGCAGAGGTAGCTTATTTACATTTTAGTGGCCTTAGAAAAGGGGAACATGGAAATCACGCCAAAACTGTCATAATCCATAGCAATTTTTTGGCATGTATTAATAATATGGGTGTATAAGTTTAGGTAGATAGTAAAATTCCATAGAAATTTTTAAATTTCGCCTCCTTCACAAATAGTACTATATTGCATGAAACTTATAGATTTAGTGTGCAAAACTCCTACCTCTAGCAACTGAAATACGATTTTTTTTCTCAAATTGTCCTCCTTTTGAGTTCATCTTGTTCGTTCGTAGTACCTAGTATAAAAATAGGAATATCACATAAAATGACCACTTCTCATGTAGGGGTGGCATATTTATACTATAGGAGCCATGGAATAGGGGACACATGGAATGTCCGGCTAAGCACTCATGGTCCCAAGGAAAAACGCTTCGTTTAGGTGCTAACTATTCCTGATTTGCACGTCAAAACCAACTAGAGTTGGCCTACACTTTTTTGCGATGGACGAAGATGCACATGGATTTTGATCATGGCATCGACTTTTAATAGTTGCAAGCTCTAAAAAGGATATACCCTCGTGACCACAATAACAATTATAATGGAGCATTCAAATAAGAGATTTAAAAACATGTGGTTGTGACAAGTTATGACGATGCATTCTCTTGCGCCGTCATCCATGTCAAAGCTATATCGCAGGCCCTAGACATCGATGTCACCCATGAGTATCCAGCGCCAGAGAGTGGGGATATGTTCCTTATTTTATGCTCGGGGATAACAAGTACATATAATATATGTGTTATTTTCATTGCATCGCTTTATTATTTTTGTAAAATGTTTGGTATAGTCACCAAAAAAGGTGGAAGAGGCCGAAAGAAAAACGGTATGCTATAGCCTCTAATAGTTGGGGAGGAAAATGCCAGAAAATTTGTCCGGAAACACTTGAAACGTAAATAATGTGTTATAGCCCCCGAAAACGGGAGGAAAACCGCCAAAACAAAGTCTCTATAACGGTGTTACTATGGTTACATGTCACGACAATTGGCCCAGCACCCGCAAAAGCATTATGCTATAGCACATGAAAATAGAAAAGAAATGGTGAAACAAAAAAGGGGCGTGGAATCGCATAAAAGAAAGAAGTATGCTATATCCACGAGAATGGGCAAGAAAATGCCAAAATTGTAATATCCGAAAACACTCTTGTTACCTAAATCAAGACGCATAGGGGGGGAGGGGTGCTACCTTAATAAAACTCTAAAGCAAAATAAGGCGGGAAAACATAAATATAAAAATATTTTGGCCTAATATGGGGCATAAATAAGGACACTAAATTGCGCCAAAAATTCGGGTGAATTTTATCACTTTTTTTTTGTTCATGGGCTCGGTTCCAGAGTAGAAACGGCTCGGGGCAAGATTTTTTAGTGGACGCCCTCGGATGCAACCACTTATGGCAAAACTATCAAACCCAAGAAATTCAAAATATGGAAACCTGGCTACATAAGAAATTTCTAATGCCTCGAACGTCCACGATCAAAGCTCCTATATAAAAGTTATCAATATTAATTGCTCCAAGAAATCAAACTGAGGCCCGAAAATCCAATTGATAAGATCGTAGAAATCGGACCCAAGGCCCAAAATATTTTGTTATATATAGGCCAAAAA
Organism: Alopecurus myosuroides; assembly: GCA_028641055.1. Taxonomy (NCBI): domain Eukaryota; kingdom Viridiplantae; phylum Streptophyta; class Magnoliopsida; order Poales; family Poaceae; genus Alopecurus; species Alopecurus myosuroides. The sequence goes on along the minus strand of CM054057.1, from coordinate 597,174,315 downwards.
TTGGGCAAAGATAGGAAAATATGGACCCTAAATAATACAATGAAATGGCACATAAGATGATAGTTTTTTTTTCCACGGATGCAGATATATTCTTAATCCACGAGTTCATTTCGTGTGATTCTTATAATGATAGAAAAGAAACCATTACATACACTACAAGCATCATGGCTCTATAATGGTCAAAGCAGAAATAGGCACCATGGCACCCATGGAACCCTCTAGATCTGCTCGTAACCTTCATGAAGGTGTCCTAGTAAGAATCCAATATGTAAATAACCTCGCCCTTATATTTCATGACCTGACCCCCCACCAAAAACACAAAGTATGATACCTATTTTATACCATGCTTATATGTATGTTATGACAAGATGGAAAATTGCATGCATTGATCGATCCTTGTGCCAACTAGAGGGCTTGTTGTAGTAGGGGTATTTTATCCCATGAACTAACAACATCTGGCTCATGCATGGAATCTTGTTATTTCATCTTGCCCATCCTCATAGTCATATTTCAAATACAGATATCTGAGGGTGTGTTTGGATCCTCTGCTAGCCTTGCCTAGCTGAGCGAGGCTTTCAAGCTAGCTCTAGCTGCAGCCTTTAAAAGCTAGGCTATTTGTTTGGTTGTTTCACCTTGCTGCCCATGTACATACGGTAGTTACCATACTGGAAATGATTTTCTCGTTCCTTGCCGTCGGAAGCGAGCCAAATTGGCTCTCCCGGCTGGACGCAATTTTTCTAGCCCGCTGAGGCTAGTTTGCCTGGCAAAGCTAATTCTTTTACCTCCTATCAAACACATAGTCTTGCTTAGCTAGGCTATAACTACTTTTGTTGAGAATCCAAACGCACCCTGAGAGTGCAAATACCATGGATTATAATATCACACTTAACATTTTATAAAGGCAATCTAAACACATGAAATAATAGAGAGTATACATTTCGTGAACATAAAATAACAAATAACTCGTATAACAATGTACCACACGTAAAAATAATTATTAAGGCAGAATTATTGTAATAATAATTGGGATGGCTAGCTCGCGGTGTATTTCGTCTACTATTATACAAGAGATATACCTTGGATAAAACCTCGATGTCCCTGACCACAACCCTCGATAGAATTATGCTCGCACCTCCCCAAACATACCAACCCATATTTTTCATCCCTAACCGTGTCGGCGACACCATGTTCGACGCGATATAGGTGATATAGTGTCTCGGATGTCATGTCATTGGTGTGTTTGTGTGTGTGTGGGTGGGGGAGGGGGGTGGGGCGTCCCTATGACGCCGTTGGCCAGAGAAGGGTGGGGCGACACATCTTACTAAACCCTCTAGTTTCCGTCGGATCTATGTCGGATTCATGGAAATAAGGAAGCATCCTATATATATATCCTATGCCCACAATAACCCTAGGTTCTCTTTCCGTCATAGCATCTCGTTGAGGTGGCTCGGGTGAAATTTTTTTAATGTGATGTGATCATTGTCTCGTTGGCGTAGGCGGACTTGTGATGTAGTATGTCGGGGAGCTTAGTCGGTGATTAACCGAGGACTTGAGGGAGATCATGTTTGGTAATTGATAGTTGTATTCAAGGATGTGATGCGATTACTGGAAACAAAGAAACGACGCGCGGTCGAAATTTTGGGAGTTCCCACGTCCCTCTTCGTCTTTTAGCGCCCAAACCGCGCTTTCGGCCCTTTCTCGCCAAAAATTTCGCGATGGCGTACTCGCTGCGTGTTCCCTCCCAAACTTTTGGTCCGGAGATTTCATGTGTCGATGCCGTTCTGGGGGAGCCATAGAAACCGCATACGGGTGCCGAAGGCAAATCAGGTGTCGTCTCGACGCCCTTGTGTTTTTTCGGACTGAGACCTTTTAGCACTCCGGTAAAAACTTTTACCACTAAGTAGATGTCGGAAGTTTGGATTCATCCGGAATATTTTTGGGCCCAACGGAGGCCATCTGGACCCCAAAATCGACCCACGAGTTCGAATCGACCATAAAGCCGACATATTTTTTAGCGCGTGCCGCCTCCTCGACGCGCGTCCTCGAGGACCTTATATGGTTCCCGGTGTCGAAGACGGCGTGTCCTTTAGCGCGCATCTCGTTTGGAGCGCGTTGTTAGTTCATGCACTATGTAGCCTACTCACCACGATTGGATACACGCTATTCGGGTCGTGTGGCCGCCCATATCCCACACACGGAATTAACCTCGTGCGTCATGTATGGCTCCCCGTTGTCTGGATATGCATTACAACATGGTGTACCGGTTACGTGCCGAGGTGACGGCGCGCGGTTGAAATTTTGGGAGTTCCCGCGCCCCTCTTCGTCTTTAGGCGCCCAAATCGCGCTTCCGGCGCTTTCCCGCCCAAGACTTCGGGACGGCGTACTCGTTGCGTGTCCCCTCCCAAGTTTTTTGTCGGCGATTTCGTGTGCCGATGCTGTTTTGGGTGAGCCGTAGAAACGGCATACGGGCTCCGATCGAGGCGAATCGGGTGTCGTTTCGAAGCCCTCGAGAAGTTGGGGTTTCCAACACTTGTGTTTTGTCGGATCGAGACCTTTTAGCACTCCGGTAAAAACTTTTACCACTAAGTAGATGTCGGAACTTCAGATTCATGTGGACTATTTCCAGGCCCAATGGCGGCCATCCGAGTCCCCGAAAACGAATCGCGACTTCGAATCGACCATGAAGCCGACATATTTTTTCCCGCCCAGATTTTCAAGGGTTCATACAGGGGATGAAGAATATAGCTTATGACCTAACGCGTCGTCGCGGCGGCTGGTTCGATGCATGGCCTATGATTCATGTGCCAGCGCGCCGTTATTATAATGCACTACATGGCAGCGTGGGAACAATCGTCCGGCGTGCCGCCTTCTCGCGCGCTTCCTCGGGACCTTATATGGTTTCCAGTGACGGAGACGGCACGTCCTTGAGCGTCTCATTTGGGAGCGCGCTGAAAGCTCATGCATGAAGTAGCCTACTCACCACGATTGCATACGCGTTGTTTGGGTAGCGTGGCCGCCCGTATCCCATGCACAGAAAAAATTCCATGCGTCTTGTATGGCTCCCGTTTGTGTGTTTGTGGGTGTGTGTGCATGGGCGTCCACGCCTATGACACGGTTGGCCAGAGAAGGGTGGGGCGACACATCTTACTAAACCCCTCTAGTAGTTTCTGTCGGATTCATGGCAATAAGGAAGCATCCTATATATATCCTATGCCTACAATACCCCTAGGTTCTCTGTCCGTCATAGCATCTCGTTGAGGCGGTTCGGGTGAAAAAATTTGTGTGATGTGCTCATTGTCTCGTTGGCGCGTGGGTAGACTTGTAATGTAGTACGCCGGGGGAGCTGAGTCGGTGAGTGACTGAGGACTTGAGCGAGATAATGTTTGGTACTGTAATCAGGGCCGGCCCTGGCAGGGGTCCACGGGGGCGGCCGCACGGGGCCCAAAACTTTTGGGGGCCCCCTGCATATATACGTATACTAAGTATTGTATATAAATTTAGAAAAAATAAATGGAAACCAGGGCCTATTTCGTGTCAGGTTACTACATATATAGGCCAAGAGACAAATGAGCTGGAGCAGTGGAGCTCTCATCGCAACACGGATGGACCGCAGGGATGGATCGATCGTGGCCAGGCTAGCTTTCAAGTTTGCTTCTTCAATCGCCACACGCACGCACGCCGGTCGCCGTGACGCGATCGCTAAGGACACGAACACGATTCCTTTCTCATCTCCATGCACGCCCCCGACGCGTGACGGACTGATGGCCTACCGCGCACATCGAGGCTGGTCTCCTGATTCGCGATTCCCATATTTACAGTCGTCCAAGACCAAGATCCGTCGGGCACGCCGCCATACTGGTACGCCAATTGATTACTTTTAGTGATTCATTTTTTTCATTTTGTTAGTGGTTTATGCTCTAATTTTGATTCATTTTATTTGTTTTCAGCATTATTATGAAACATGAATCAGTGCTGCTAAAAGAAAAAAGGAGAAAAGCAGATATAAAATTGGTAGATTCACAAAGAGGATCTCTTCGTAAGTTTTTGAAGAGTAACCTAGCCAGTTCAAAAAAATCAAGACGAGTTGACGTTAGCTCTTGTGGGAGAACCAAATAATGTGAACCTAGAAGATGATATCCATACAGAAGAAAATATTGACATCGATGCGGACGATAACAATGTGAGTGATCATGACCATAATTCATCTCCCACGGATGTATTCGAATTGTAAAACTCATATATCATAGTGAAATTACGCCTTTGTGCGCCCGTGATTTTTTCCCGTAAGGGTTTTCCACATAAAAATTTGTGTTTCATTTCTTTTCTATTCATGTTGCTAACCTACACAATTTATTTATACTAAGGGGCCCTCAATTTTAGTTTTGCCCCGGGCCCCGAAATCTCAGGACCGGCCCTGACTGTAATTGATAGTTACGTTGAAGGATGTTATGCGATTACTGGAAACAAAGAGGTGTTGCTCTGCATGCGGGATGTAATGCGAGAGCGCCAAAACGAATCTAGGCGCACCAGAAATTGTGGACAAAATCCCAACCTGTTTGCAAAATTCGGCCCAAATAAAATGTCCTGTCTAGAGGCCTGTTTGCAAAGTTCGGCCCAACCTGCTGCCCAGAGCTAGACGTGGTTGGAGGCTCGCATCGCGGCCGTCCGATGCGCGGAACACAACCCTAGCCTCTCCCCGATCCCGAACGACAGAACTGGAGGCGCCCATTTTCCCATCCTCCGTCTTCGCTCCCGACGACGCGCCTGGCTTGCTCGCCGGGGTCGGCGTGCACCGGTCGCACGGTGCGCGCGCTCCGTCGAGCTCGCGGGACCGCGTCGCGCGCATTGCCGAGCGAGTTGGGTGCGGTGCTCCCCGCCGGCATCGACGCGACCCTCGACGGGGAAGCAGAGGAGATGGCGGCCAACGCAGCGCCTATGCTCCATCCCGTTCGTCTCCTCCGGCGAAAAGGCTGCTCCCTCCATGGAGACCCCTACGCAGGTACTCCTCCTCTTCCTCGTGTCTAGGTTTCCGGCGGAAGATTCGAAATTTGACTTCGCATTCCTCTGGGGCACAGAGACTCCGACGAGGCCCGTGTTCGTGGGGAAACAGGACTAAGACGCCCGCCACTCGAAGGTCGACCACCTCTTCTACCGCTGCTATGGACGGCAGGATAGACATGAAATCAGGTCCGCGTCTTGCCCTAATCCCCACCGATTTTTCTTCCTCGGGTTCAATGCTAGTTGGATGAGATCACTTTGTACAGCAACGCCAGCAAGAAGGAACAGATGTTTGGTCCCTCCTGTTTGAGGGATGAGATTACTGCGTTAGATGGTCTTGGTTATGGGTTCAGTCGTAGGCTTCCTGTTGTAGTTTCTCAGATTGAATTTTTTTTTCAACGCTAATGCTGAATTGCTGGCTTGAATTACCTGCAGTTTTATTAGACTCACTCCTGATACATTTTTTCACCAACACTTATACATGAAGTTTTTGGCATGGTTCCTCGCAAGCGAAATTGATGTCTGATATTGACCTTACTTGCCCGTTCTCTGAATTCCTGCGGACTGCAACATTATTTTTCCACACCTTTTGCATACCCTTGTCTCCAACATTGAGATGTGCTTCGAATGATGTCAGCCAATTGAACAACGTATTTATAGAGTTATAAGATGGTGTTTACAAAAATTGTTCTGGGTGGGAGTGTGTCACTAGATATCTGTGTTAGTTTTGACTGATTAGAGAACTAATCAATTCAGACATGATTTGTTCACTAAGATTTAAATTTGGTCATGTTTCAAGGTCTTGTTTTGTTTCGTTGCTACCTTTCATGATTGTTAGTGATGGATTATGTTAGCTACTCCCTCTATTGCTATATATATGACGTTTTGATAGTTCAGTTTCACCTCCCAAAACGTTTATTTTAAACAGAGGAAGTAGATGGTGATAATGCTCTTATGCTACTGTACCTTAATTTAAGGTCTGCTGCCTTTCACTATTTATTAATGAAGAGTGTTCTGGTTGCACACGCTGCTTCCTTACATGTTGCCATGTGTTTATGAAATACAAAGTGTTGCCGAGATGTTCCATTCTGTTTTACACACTTAAATTATTGACAAGTTTTTAGTGTCGAGTGAATTCATTTTTGTCGCGTTCATGTGAGAAATGAGCTTGTTATGTTTTTCTTTTAGGTATGATCATCCATGAGTTCATGGTGCCTAGCATGAAAGGCGAGCCAACGGTTGGGTAACATAGCTACTGGCATTATGTTTGTTGATTGGATGGCTAGATGGAGCTTCTTGCATGGGAGGGAGGAGAGTGCCATTATGTTTGTTGATTGGATGGCGTCATAGCTACTGGCTGGTGGTGAACAAGCTAGGAGGACCTGATATAGAATCTTATTTGGCTGGCTGGGAAAAATCCTTCCATGTGTTGTGTGTTACATGCATCTTGGTTTAGTCTCCTGGAGCTGCTTTGGTTTCCTCCTGGTCTGTTTGTGTGTTTTCATTATCTGTTAGCTGGGATGCTGTTTGGTGGGGTATCTTTTTACTGGTGCGTCGTGCTCCTTTCACGGTTGTAGCTGATGCGTTGGTACTTCGTGTTCCTTGGCAGTGATTTGGTCTTGGGCGTTGGGTTTGCTCCCTTTATCGTGGTCTCCGGCTTGGGGTTTGTTGGATCTTGTCGCCGAATTCTTTATTCGTCAGTTCTGGTTCCCCTTTGTGTGGCGGTGCTTTGCCGGCGCATTTTTCTTTGGTGTGCCACATCTTCCTGAGCGGTGCGCCGTCGGATGCAGTCCGTTTATTGTCGATCTAGTGGATAGGGCGCTTGATTATGCCGGCAGTTCTGCCACTAGGGAGCATGGACATTCCTATTTTCTGTCTTGGGGTTCGCGTGCTCTGAAGTTCGCCTGTAGCGTTGTTGACCCGTGTGGCATATTTGTTCGCCTGCTTGGAGGCAGTGTTGCTTCCTCTAGGCATGCAGCCAGAGTTTAAATGAGCTAGGGCTGTTGTCCCTATGTTTTTTTTTCCTGAACCAATGTTTTTTGTTTTCTGCAGTACTGTTGGCTGTAGCTCACTACTGCTGGAATTTTGGAGCACTCGTTCCGTCCATTTCCAGACGAATGCTGAGATTTGGATAATTGGATGGTTTGTCGCTGTTTTGCTTGCATTCCCCCATAGTTGGTTTGTTTGGTTCAGCCGAGTATATGCTGCCTCCGTACTGTGGTCCGCTTAGTGTGCATGTTATATGTAAATTTAACTGTTGGTTGTGTGATTTTGCCCCTGCACGTGATGGATGCTTTAGGAGGAAGTTCGGGGGACTTTGTTTTGTTCATGATAATGTTTGGATTTTATTTATTTCTAGTTATCAATACCATCAACGTCATCTGAATCTTTTCCTGTTTGTCCCAACAGAGATAAGATGATTGTCTTGGTGGTGCCTGATATCATTTGAAATTTAATGCTTCATTTGCTTCCCGTGATGTTAGGTGCAATCGATGTCTGGCTCTTATTGTAGGCTGACATTTGTTTCTTCTTCTGGTAGATAATTGAATGGTATATAAGTGATGCTTTCTATGTTTGGTCAGCTGTAGATAGTTGATGCCACACTGATATCTTTGAACCCGTTGACAATCAGCAGTCTCAATAGTTTATGTGCGTCCTGTGAGTAATATGATCCTAAGTGGTACTCTCCTATGGATTCAGTTACATGGTTGGGGAGCATTACCATTCCCTGCTCCCTTGTGCAGACACGTAATAATTCCATGGAAGAGCACCAAGCAGTGGATATGACCGCCTTGTAGGATTATGCTGTCGTGGCGTAGTGCATAACAGTGCTGCGATAAGAAGCCACTTCTAGTGTTGCTTGCGACAGTACGTTCGCAGGTGCCACACGTCCACGTGGTGGCCTGAACTTTAATGTTGCGTGTACTGCTGCTGCCGTCTGTGGTGATGCGAGAAGGGACGGACAAAAGGAAGGAGCAGTCACTCGAGGCCATCCGCGGAGGTGAGCAAGACAAACCTATCGAAGCATCTTGTTTGTTTTAGGCTGATGCCTGGCGGGTCAGGGAGGAAGGTACGATGCCCGGTTAAAGCGTCGTACACGCAAGTTTGACATGTTTCTTTTGATGCGTCGACGACGGAAGAGGACAAGGCCGCTACGGGATTTCACCGGTATATGGTCACCAAGGAGGTCATCGCGGAGCGCAACATGTAAGGGGGATAGATATCCATTCAAGTACGTCGCAGCTGCGGGCATGGCCGGATGGAGAGCGGTGGCGGCGGATGTGCCTTGTCATCATGCGTGTTGTTCAGATAGGCGAGGATATAAGGGGGCACGATTGCTCCTTGCTTGGTGACACGGCGGATGAATGATGTCGTGAGTATCGTGGTGAAGAGGTCTGGAGGTGGCCGCACATCGGACGGTGGTAGAGATTTCAAGTAGTAGATCTTCCGGGAGAGTCCACACGATGGCAGTCTCCTGCGTGTATTTGTTTCCACGTGTGATTTTACACGACGCCATGGGAATTTTTATATTTGAGCTGGGGACGAGGAGGCTAGTTGATCTTGAGTGTGAATTATTGAACCCAGGCTGGTCCGCTAGCTGATGTATACTCACTTCGTTCCATATTAGATGACTCCCACATGGATGTACTTTTTTTCCCTTCCCGTCAAACAAAGAAGAAGAAATAATAGAATCCTGGCTCACGAACCAAACTTGTCTACTCATCATGTATGTATGTACTAAGTTCACAATATTTTTCTTCCTTTCTCTTAGAATCACTAGAGAAGAATAAGCAAATCTGGATGGTTGCTGATCGATGAGTCTAGCACGTCGGAGTAGATAGAGTTGATGCATCGTCACCTACTATTCGTATTAGCCCTCGTACGTGCACCTGTAGAAACGAACGGCTCGGATGCGCCCAACGCTGCCTTGATCGACCTGTACATACACATGGTGAAAGTGCAATACAAGGGGTGCCGATCGATGAACTTGTGTGTGCGTGTAGGTTCCGTGTACGACTAGGAGCCTGGCAGAGAGTCGGGCGCGTGATGATGAGCGACGGCAACCGCCACAGATATTTGAGGAACGCGCGACGCAATCGGCCGCTCGGGGCCGGGGTTTGATTGGCTTCCATCTGTCCGCACGACGAGACAGGGGCCCGGCCGGGGTGAAAAAAGGACGATTGGTTGGCAGCGGAAGGAGGTGTGCCGGTCGATCGATGAGAATGGCTAATGGCTAATCAAATGAGAGAATGGTAGACAGGTTAGGATTATTTACTTCATCTCGCATGTACGTGAGTATTTTGTCTCGGCTAAAAGCAACTGCTAAGACTAATCAATTGGACAAGAGGCTCACTCGTATTGTTACGTGCGCGTCTCGCTGGAGCTTCGTCGTCGCGGCCGCCAGAAAGTACTCGGCGGCAGGTGCTGTTTCCAACAAAGCGGGGCGCATCAAAGGGTGCCACCACCTCTGCTGCAAATCAAGCACCCCTGACGAGAGAAGCAGAAGTCGAGGTAAGGATCCCTCACGCTCTCATCCTCCTCCTTCCTCGTGCTCCACGCTCTACGCTCGTCGGTAGCTCTGATTTCATCGACCTAGATCTCCATGCCAACGCATAGTACTTCTCGGGGTTGCGGCGGAGGGAGGGGGGGGGGGGGGGGAACCATGATTGCACGACATTTTTCAATGTCGAGGAATGGATCGGTGGTAAACTGACATAGAACTGTGCTTCAAGACCTTGTTGTTGTGTGCGCAATACCGTATGGATTAAGGTGACATAGACCCAACCCAAAGCCAATGCAGTTCGGGCAGAATGTTCAATTTAGAATTCAGTTGCATACGAATTTAAGAAAATGGAATTCATACATAACGAGTCACCGAGTTTGGGGATTCTGCTTTCCAAACAACTAATAGTTAGGAGTTGATCTCAAAAACCTCCCGCTTACTAAACGAGTGCTATAAACAAGTGAGATATGAAAACTAGCTTGATGTAATTTATATGTACTATAGTCTCTAATCAAAATGTCACGTTTCATTGATGTCACCAAACTGAGTACTGGCGCATATGCGGATGAAAGAGTAGTAGTGTTTCAACCGATTACGGTGTATAAATGACACCGCTTTTTTGTTGGAATGACGAGCAAATTGTGAACTATTTTTCTTCGGGGCATTTTTGGGCCACTTTGTGTTTGCAAACCTAAATGTGAATCATCAGAAATTTGAGTAGAGAAAAAACTCCTTATGTGGCTCAGTTAGAGCCTTCCCTAACCCAGAAAAGCCAGAGTGGCCATTAAATCAACGGGGGTGGGGGGTATTTATCCTAAGATGCATGATACAATGCGAGGCTTATTTTTCATGCGCATTTTATATGTGATATCCGTGTTTTTCTTTTCTTCAATTTACATCTAATTTTTTTTCCTTTAACCAGCTGGACACAAGACATGGCAAAACTTTTGATGCCTCGGTCTCACGGTCGTGGGCTCCTGACGGGCGTGACTTTTAAATATTGATTTAGGGACATCGGGCATCATACTTCCACAGCGGCGCCACAAAGGGCTCCAATGCAAGCTACAAAGGCCGATTCTGCCAAAGGAATTATTTGGCATCTTCATCGCAATCGCGCGTGTCGCGGCACGAGGATCATACACACATCAAGCGTGGCTCTGAAAAGGTTAAAGCGAAATAATAGAAGAGCATCTTGACACCATCACTCTCATCATCCTCAAAGGGTCACCAATAGTTTGTTGGCATTGAGTACGCCTTGTGTAATATCTCAATTTTTAGAACTAGATGATTGCATTTCATCGTGGCATCATTTAAAAATCCTGCATTTATTTATCCTTCATTGTATTTAAAAGGTTAAAAATCAAAAACCGTAATTAAGTACTTGAAATACCATATCTATAACGTAGGGATTGAACAGGCTGAACGAAAGTACATGAATATAGCTGATAATAAAAACAAAGTTGCATAAATTTCTTGGCATTTGTTATCTAACTATGTTCTCACTAGTGGAAAACGGGGCATTAGCCCCGGTTGGTAAGGGGCTAATGCCCGGCTGCCCAACCGGGATCCCCCAACCCGGGCTAAAGGCCCCCCTTAATTATGGCCCGGTTGGGTTACCAACCGGGGTAAAAGGCGCGCCCCACATGGGCTCTGCAGCGCGAGCAGGCTGGCACCCTTTTACCCCGGTTGGTAACACCGACCGGGGCAAAAGGTGTTTTTTTTAGTAGCTGTTTTCGTGTCCTCTCAACTAGACTAGAAATTCCATATATTCTTATATGGTTTCCTGTTCTCTCCACTAAACGTATATATTAAGAAAGATGAAAATTATCGCACAAAAGCATAGATGAAAACGAATACGAATAATATAAATATATAGTCTGCCACGAATACAATATTGTTCGACACAATGATATAATTAAACATAGTTCGACCGAAAACATAGTTCAACATATCTAGACATAGTACGGAATATAGAGCGACATAAGCACGTAAGCATAGATCGACATAAACATATATACTACACATCGGCGTCGGAGGCAGCCTTGCCCTTGCCCTCGGCGTCGGAGCCAGCCTTGCTCGGGCTAGACTCGCCGGAGTCAGACTTGGAGTCGGAGCTAAGTCTCCAATACCTAATTTTTTTTCTAAGTCTTCAAAAACTAAATTTTTTCTAAGTATCCAATACCTAAATTTTTTCTAAATCTCCAATACCTAATTTTTTTCTAAATCTCCAATACCTAAATTTTTTCTAAGTCTCCGATACCTAATACCTAATACTAATCTAACACTAAATACTAAATCTAATACTAATCTAACACTAATACTAAATCTAACACTACATCTAACACTAATCTAATACTAAATCTACCACACTAAATCTAACACTAATCTAATACTAATCTAACACTTACTAATACTAAATCTAACACTTATCTAACACACTAATACTAATTAATCTAACACTAACAGTGAGGAGGATGAGGGTGCGGCGAGGAGGCGATCGACCTCACCTGAGGAGGAGGAACGGCGGCGAGGAAGAGGAAGAAGGATGTGTGGCGGCGATGTTGGGCGGCACGAGAGGACGGGCGGCGCGGCCGGGAGGCGAGGAGAAGAGAGGACGGGCGGCGCGGGGAGGCGAGAAGGAGAGAGGACGGCGGCACAGGAGGAGGCGGCGTAGAGGAGCGGCGGCGGCGACGATCACCGGCAAACCATGATGAGGAACTACGAGAATTTGCAGATGGGAGACGATGAATCTGTGGAGTAGTTCGCGGCCAAAGTGGTTCCCTTGGTCAATGGAATTCGCACGCTCGGCGAGAGTCTCGATGAGATCTCGATCATACGGTGTTTCCTCCGAGCAGCGAATGCACGGTACTTACCCATAATATCGGCCATCGAGCAGTGCGTCGATCTAAAAACCCTCACGTTAGATGATCTAATCGGGAGGTACAAGGCTCACGATGAAAGGATGAAGCTAACATCAAGCGACGGGAAGCAAGATGAGGTGCTTATGTTCACGCGCAGCCAGCTACAAGGAATGGTCGCGGCAGAGTACAAGAACCATGGTGTACGTACAGAGCCTGGTCTGATTCCTTTCAATCCTTCGCCGCAATGTGTACGTACAGAGCCTGGTCGATTTGGATCCAAGTACTACTAGCTCAACACGCACGCACGCACGCGAAAACACACCGTGCGCGTATAAGTTCCAAGCAGAGGCGATCGATGAGGTTGCGTGTGCGTGTAGGTTCCGTGTAGAACTGGACTAGGTGCTGATCGATGAGTCTAGCACTTGACTTTTTCTAGGTAGGGAGTATGTACCTACGATCCAATTAATAACTATACTAGTAGATCTGGATTCCATCCAAACATGGATCGACCGATTCTGCTGGCTCGCTCGTGGAAACCACACAGCTAGAGTCCTAGAGAGACTAACCTATATGCTGCCGGATCCAAACAGACTAGAAGAAAAAGAAGAGCTCGTCGATCGATTCGGACAACTGTCGGCTCGGACACCACCGCGTCTGCTCATCTCATCTCATCTCCTCTCCAAATTACTTGGTCCTCCACACAAATCATACTAACTAAATATCCAACAAGAAACAAATCCACCAGCAAACCCATCCCCTCGCCCCCAACTCTCTAACAACGATTGAATCAAGCTTTTTAATTTGGATCCATGCACTTATTCGCCTCTTAATCTTCCTTTGGCTGGAAATCA